>QNUK01000080.1:1497500-2145000 GCA_013621035.1 Clarias magur
AAAAAAAGCGCCATTTTAGGAGGATCAAATTATTGGCCTGCAACAAACTAAGGAGATTTATTGGAAATGACTGGAATTGGATTGACATTGTTATCTAAACTTGGAAATATGGAATATAAACATTTGTACATCCAAACAATAAGATATATTATTAGCTGGTAATTACAATGATATTGTTAAGATAGTTTAATGGTGAATTAAAAGTGAAGAGTTATGGTATAATCAAATACAGGTAGTCCTCGACTTACGAACATTCGAGTTACGAATTTCCGCAGATGCGGACAGACCCACAGTTCTACTTCTGGTTCGATCACAGAGACAGCTCGCATGTCTTGTACAAAAAAATAGACACTGTAGTGCACCAGATGCCAATATTCACAATTATATACAACAATTTTCAGTGTGTAAGTAAATGTATAAAATGTCTAAAGTCTGGTGTATACAGTATATTGTATGTGTGCGGAAGAAATTAGCCGGCCTCACCGGTTTCACTGAATCAGTCCGGGAGCAAGATGATAGAAAATACAGTGGAACCTTGGATTACGAGCATAATTTGTTCCGGAAGCAAGCTCGTATTCCAAAACACGTAAACCAAATCAAACCTTCCCATAAGAAATAATGAAAACTCTAATAATTTGTTCCACAAAAAAAATAAATACAGAAAAATAATTAAGACATTATATAAAGTAAAAATAAAACAAATTAACCTGCACTTTACCTTTTAAAAAAGTAAAAAAAATCCCAACAGATAAATAAACCAGCACCTTACCTTTGAAAAGAATCACGACAGAGCAGAGTTTCTGTGTAGAGCAGAGTGTGTGTGTCTGTGTGAAGCTGGGGAGGTGGGTTGTAAAGGCGAGAGAGAGTGTGTGTGTGTCGATGTCAAAAAAGACATGCTCGTTTTTCAAGTCAAAATTTATCAAAAATCTTTGCTCGTCTTGCGGAACACTCGTAAACCGAGTTACTTGCAATCCGAGGTTCCACTGTAGTCCGTCCTGTAAAGCTGGTCAATAATCGTATTTTCGAAAAATCCTCAACAAAACAGAGTTCACAATCCAATACGGTGGAAAACAGCTCTGAGACCAAATGCCGTCTGGGATTCCCCTCACGATTTAAAGGCGCAGAGACAAAATTCCCTGGAAGATCTAATTTCTTTAGATTTTGATGGCAGTGTGGGAAAAGAGGATTGTATGCCGTACTTTATATATTCCTCTCAAAGGCTCATTTTGTCAAACTTAAGAACAAATCAGACTTACGAATAAAATGTGCTCCCGGAACGGACGTCACATGTGACCCTGAAGCTGCTTATAATGTTTTATTGTATGTACTGTATCTAGGTGCATCTAGATGTGTATCTTCTATTCGCACTGCGTCACTTTTCCACACATAAAACTGGTTGCAAGGTTGCACTTCAGTTAACTTCATCTCACTTATTAGTTCCTTTAAAAAAAGAAACGTGATTTATGTGCCTTGTTTATATCCTTTTTATATATCGTGTCTTTTCTTTTTAGCATTGTACTAGTAACTTTGGTCAGTTCTCACATTACCCTGTGTGCACTGACTATAAGTAAGATAAACGGTGTGTCTCTGGATATCGTGAATTTCCTTTGTGATGAATGCAGTATCTATCTATCTATGTATTTCTCTATCTTTGTCTTTCTCCCGCTGCAGTACTCTTTATGTAACGAGCCCTTGATCGAGCTCTCAAACCCCGGAGCGAGTGGATCCATCTTCTACGTTACCCGAGACGACGAGTTCATCATCAAAACCGTGCAGCACAAAGAGGCGGAGTTTCTGCAGAAACTGCTTCCTGGGTACTATATGGTGAGTTCATGAGCACTCGTTAGCTCTTGCAGCTCTATCTTTAGCGCTTACCGTTCAAGCCTACCGTCTCCCCGGTCACTGACAGTTCATCTGTAACTGCGGTGCAACAAAAATGGACGCCCTATTTGTGATTTGCACGAAAGAAGAGCAGCGTGCAGTGATTGCTCATGATCTGAGGATGTACCTAGTGCCAAAACAACACATGGAAGAACATAAACAGAAGCATTTGGAGACCGGCAAACCAAATTTGGTCCAATACGATGCGAAATTATCTTAATGAGAATCATTACTAGTGACGTCATCACTACGAGCCTGAGAGTAAACGGCAGAGTATGGAACGGAAACATCCTCAATCGCCGACCGAGAAAAAGTTCAAAAGTCGACCATCAGGTGGAAAATTCATCAGTGCGTCCAGTTTTCTGGGATTCTCAAGTATTGGAACATCCTAAACTTTTGATTAAACACAGGACTAATATTCGTGGACGTTGTGATCTTGCATGACGACGTGTGTCCGCACCCTCATACCCACAGCGTCGCCATTTTGAAAAAAACTTGGTTTTGAGGTGTTAAAGCATCCTCCCTATAGTCCTGATCTGACATCATCTGACTTTCACTTATTTGGTCCCCTGAAAGCAGCCTTATAATGATGAAGATTCACTTCTGATGAAGACCGCGGTGCATTCCTGGCTCGCAGCTCAGCGTAAAACCCTTTTTAATGATGGAAACCAAAACTTGTTGACAGATGAAGGACGAAGTATATTGAGATAATGTAGAAAAATGATGTATTTGTCTTTTGTAAACTGAATTTTACAGCCAGAGTGCGGATCATTTTTCACTCACACTTATAATAGCAATAAAATACTCTAAGATGTATAAAATCTTTCACATAATCAAACGTATCGAGTCTTCCCAAGCTGGTCATTTGCAAAATATGATTAGAACCCCAAACTCCATGGTGAATCATGGTACCCGCTGAGCCCCGATCCACGCTGTTCATTAGTGGCCTTTAATAAGCTCCAGTCTGCTGTTTATACTCCAGCCTTGGCGCTCACACTGACCAGACTGTATCTAATCAAGTGGGAGTTGAATTCTTTCAAGTGAATAAATGAGTGGGTGGCAGCAAATGACTCAGCGTGCCGTCTAACTCTGCAAAGCGACAAGCTTCCACGACTCGTTCCGTCCTGGAATCTTGCCCGGAAAATCATTGCAAAAGATTAGCGTGGCGTCGGAACACGGGAGGGTGTGTGTTGGTGCAGATACGCGAGAGAGAAGAGAGAACCTTTCAGATATTAAAGTGATCCCTGCTGGCTCCAAACCACCACTGTTCATTTCTGATTGCTTATAACGAATCAGGATACCCGTCACCCCCCGATACGATATGTTGTCTAGGTGCCGATTTGATTTGAATTACGATTCGATAAGTTTCATGATTTTAGAAATATCCCGATTCGCTATTAACTTTTTTTTTAGATTTTGTTACGATTCTAAACAAACTTGGCAAACAATTCGCTCCCACCACACAGGATGCTGTGCTGCCTGCCAATGTGTGACTAATATAGAGAGAACCACCTGTTCGCTCACTCACTCATCATCTGTACTGCTTCATCCTGTATACAGGGCCAGGAGCCTATCTATCCCAGGAGACTTAGGGAACGAGGCGGAGTACACCCACCGCAGGGCACACACATACACACACTCATTCGCCAATTAACCTAATCTGCATGTCTTTGGACTGTGGGAGGAAACCGGAGTACCCGGAGGAAACCCACCAGGGGAATGGAGAACATGCAAACTCCATGCACTCACACCCGAGGAGGGAATCAGAACCATACGAGATGCGAGGCGACAGTGCTAACCATTATGCCACCGTGCCGCCAAATGCAAATAATAATTTTTTTAAAAATGTTTCAAATGAAACATTTGGAGAACAGGTGTCTCAGTTTTATCTGAATGTCCTGTGCGGTTCTGCACGAACTGCACCCTATTCCTGATGTTTAATGAGTTCACGTCAATCTCCAGCCCTCTTTGTGGACGAGACTATAGACTCCTGAGACGTAATCAATTGAGCAGGACAACACTAACATTTCTTTTCTTCTCTTTTACCTTCTGTTCCCGTTTCTAATCCTTCTTCTTTCTTACATTTTCTTCCCTTGCCTTGTCCTGTCCTTCACTCTTCTTCCCATGCCTTTCCTTTGGATTCTATTCAAATGTATCATGATTTTATTTCACGTCTTTTTCTTTCCTTTCTTTCCCTTCACATTTCCTTCTTACCTTTCAGAATCTGAACCAGAACCCAAGGACCCTGCTCCCCAAGTTCTTCGGCCTGTACTGCATCCAGTCTGGAGGGAAGAACATCCGGATCGTGGTGATGAACAACGTCCTGCCACGTGTCTTCCGGATGCACCTGAAGTTTGACTTGAAGGGCTCCACGTACAAGCGCAGAGCATCCAAGAAGGAACGGGAGAAGTCCAAGCCTACATTTAAAGACTTGGACTTCATGCAAGAAGTGCCTGATGGATTACTGCTGGACACAGACACTTACAACGCCCTGGTCAAGACCCTGCAGAGGGACTGCCTGGTTAGTGGCTGCGTTTGTGTGTGTGTGTGTGTGTGTGTGTATGGCTGTATGTTGGAAGAGATTTAAGATTACGCCTTATATTTTGAAGCGGGAGACATAGTACGTGTATGTGTGTAGGTTTTAGAAAGCTTCAAGATCATGGACTACAGCTTGCTCCTGGGTGTCCACAACATGGACCAGGCTGAGCGCGAGCAGCAGACGGACGGCTCTCAGAGCAGCAGCGACGAGAAGAAGCCTGCAACCCAGCGAGCGCTTTACTCCACAGCTATGGAGTCCATTCAGGGAGGAGCTAGTTGCGGAGACTCCATTGACACGGAGGACACGTAAGCAAACTTATTTGTAACGTAAGTTAACATGATTTGTGAAATTTGTGAAACCAAGTATTAACCCTCTGGCAGCTTAATCTCCAATTTAAAAAACAAATCTTTGGCGGTTGCCAATTATTGCCAAAGACTATTAAATAATGCAGCAAGGAGTTTAAACAGATGTATTTAGTTTAAAAAGGACATATTATGCTAAATTCACCGTTTAATTATTTTCAGAAAATTTTCATAGGCCGTCATTAGAACTGTGTGATTTAATGATTTAGTTATGCAATTTATTCAATAATTTGTTGGTCGATTCAATAGTTTTAGTCATTTTTTGGTGCAGAATTAATTCACACACCTAAATGTATTGAGGTAATCTTACTAATGTTAATTGGTGTAAAATCATTTAACAGTCTAATAATTTTGAAAGATTAGCCCGTCTTCTTTTGAGTTTGTGGGCAGTTGGTGCAATACTGCCACCTGCTGGACTGGAGGGTGGGGCAGAAGATGAACTGTGCCAGAGAAAAAGATTACTGCTTTGTACTGTACATCCTTGACATGACGTTTAAATAAAGTCAAAAGTTACACAGCTTTTTAATACTACAAACCCTGTAAGAAATTCTCTGGTGGGACGAGGCTCAGCAGCAGCTCATTAAACTAGATACTAAAAGTTATAGAATAGAATTAAACAGGGTTAGGGGTAGCTCTGTTGAGGCCTTGAGCGAGGCCCTTAACCGTCAATTGCTCAGATAAGTAAGTCACTCTGGATAAGGGCGTCTGCCAAATGCCTAAATGTATACTTAATTTTTCTACATATTTTAGATAAAACGAAGAAGAAGAAAAAACATATGGATCATTTTGAGTATTTGTTAAATCACAGTATATCATCAAGCTCACTCTCAGAAATGAGGCATTTCGTCCACGTGCATGCTGTAGTAAAGACATTTATATCAATCAAGCTTTCGGATTTATCACTAATGAGGTTTTAGTGGAAGTTGATTTAATTTTATGGAGGAACATAGGAACAAGGTAGCAGTGCGGATAATATAATATGAAGGATGTAATGGCGCAGTGTAATAGATGAGCCATCTGTTTCCTTTCCTTTCTCTTTTTTCACAGGATGGGGGGAATCCCAGCAGTGAGCGGGAAAGGCGAGAGGCTGCTGCTGTTTATAGGCATCATAGACATCCTGCAGTCATACAGGTACATACATTTTTTTTTCAGACATCAAAGATTTCCCATGATCTCATGTTCACAGCATTTTTTTATCCAGAGAGACTTACTGTTTAGACGTCATTGCACAAGACCTTATGTACAGTACATTCACATGTTTCTTCCTACCAACCAAAATACATCACGAGTGGCGTTCAAGTCAAACCGGATTGAAATGTCCAGTGGGTGAAGGCGTTACAACATTTCAATGGTGCGAATGTTTTTAAAAAAAAAGGTGGCTGAGAGACCACTGCAGTCGTTCCTTTGATCCTTGAAAAAATCAATATAAAACTGAAAAGAGAAAGAGACACATCTGTCTGTGGGAACTGTACACGCAATCATTCACCAACAACACTTGCACATTACAGGAACTCGTTATAACTCTGGGAGTTATTGCCCGTCCTCCATACAGCCCTGACCTCACTCCAGGCCATTTCTACATGTTTGGGTCATTAAAGGAATTCCTGGGAGGCCAGATGTGAAGCAGGCACTCCAATCAACTTTATACCTTGATGGTATCTAAGCATTAGTGAACCGCTGGGATAAGTGCCTTAGTGTAGCTAGGGATTATATAGAGAAATAAATGGAGTTATTCTGCACAATCAAAAGTCCCAGTTTGACTTGAACACGCATCGTACAGTAGCGTCCTAGTTGGCTTTTGCCCAGACAGAGAAAACAACAAGAGTTACAATGGCATCCTTGCAGTACCCATTGGCAATTTTTGACATGTCCATTGAGCTTTACGTTAGAGCTCTTCATTTTAGTCATATTTTTAAAAAATGAGTACACGGTCTTGCAGATTATCCACATAGTATTCTGTAGCTCTCGTCTCACATAATATATCATGACATTCAGAAGCCTCCCTGTGGGGATCCGTGTCATCTCATGTATAATGCTTTCTTACATAATCAGCGTGAAAGTAAGGGGGTGGAAAAACATAATCCCGTGTTCGCTTTGCATTGCCGTGCCTGGCTGACAGGCAGCATTTCAGTAAAACTCTGGCGTGTTTTATCTTTGCAGACTCATTAAGAAGCTGGAGCACACATGGAAAGCGCTGGTCCATGATGGAGTAAGTTTGACAAGAAAAATAAGCCCATTTAAAGGCTCACAGCATCTGCTCTGGCTTATTGCTGTCTTCCGTTTTAATGTGGCACTCTCTCTAATGCAGATCATAAATTAAGACTGGATGGTTGTAAAGTGCATTATGTAGTAAATACTGTATAGAATACTCTGTTGTATGTAGTAAATAATTATTTAATTAGAATAAAATTATTTTAAAAAATTTGAAAAAAAAAATTTAATTAAGAGAGTGAGAAATGCACATCCCAACTTAGCAAGACCTAATAATTACATAAGCAAGCAAGTACTTACTAACATTGCCTAAGGTAATGAACTAACATTAGCTGCTCATTACGACTCACTCATTAAGAGTCCCGAGATTACATTTGTTCTTTAGAGGGAAAACTTTCTACGACCCAACAACTGAGAATCAAATTGTGAAAGAGTGGTTCTGGGAGCATGAGGAATCATTTTCACACATGAACTGGCCACCACATTGTATGCCGTAATCAAAGGGTGATTGAATTCAATTTTAGTGTACAACTGTTTTTTTGTTTTTTTTTTAGTTACAGTGGAACCTTGGATTACGAGCATAATTCGTTCCAGAAGCTTCCAGGGCTCATATTCCAAAACACTCGTAAACCAAATCAAATCATCCCATAAGAAATAATGAAAACTCAAATAATTCGTTCCACAGCCCAAAAAATGAATACAGAAAAATAATTAATACAATATATAAAGTAAAAATAAAACAAATTAACCTGCACTTTACTTTTTAAAAAAGTTCAAATAAATCCCAACAGATAAGTGTTTCCGTTTGTGTGCGTAGGCGCGGTGTCTTTGTATGTGTGTGTGTGTGTGTGTGTGTGTGGGGAATTAGCCCCTTCCCTCGCCTCGTCTTACACAGTAAAACTCCTCCACCTCCTGTGTGTGTGTCATTGTCAAAAAATCAGCACTCGTAAACCAAGACATGCTCGTTTTTCAAGTCAAAATTTATTAAAAATCTTTGCTCGTCTTGCGGAACACTCGTAAACCGAGTTACTCGCAATCCGAGGTTCCACTGTACTTACATAATGAGTTAATTCAGAACCTGCGATTGGATTTATTGCATTCTGATTAAAATATCTAAATAACCAATATATATATTTTCCTTCTTCATAGACGGTGACCTACAGTGTTTATTACAGTTGCACTTGTGATGACACTTGTGTACATGTTCAGAGTACAGAAAAGCGCAGTGCAGTGCAGTAGTAACTGTAATACTAGATGCTAGTGGGCGGCCCCTATCTGTCTCCTAGCTGTGAAGGTAAATTATTAAAACCAGACACCATCTGGATGGCATAGCACCCTGCTGGGTAATCCCGCTCTCTGGGCTCGTGTATCCGCGGAAATAAGAACAAGAAGAGCGAGTGTATGAACTGAATCTTAGAAGCTTGGATGCAAATCTGTTCAATCTGGTTTTCCACCAAAGCTTGGAGATAAAATCACTGAACTTTTTTTTTTCTTATGTCTTCTCTTTTGTCCAGCTGTCGTTTCTCCTGTCCTCCGTCTCTCTCATCATGCCTCTCATCTTTGCTCTGTTTTTTTTAGGACACAGTGTCAGTGCACAGGCCAAACTTCTACGCCGATCGTTTCTACAAGTTCATGAGTTCTACAGTTTTCAGGAAGAGCTCCTGTAAGAACCGTAAATACTAACACATTTCACATCCCGTACTCAATCCAGTAAGGATGTGTGTGTACAGTGTAATAATTTCCACGTAGTTGGAAGAAAATTGTTCAACCTATATTAACAGTATGAAACAGAAAGACAATTAAGGTGCAACTTCTTCTGGATTCAAGTAGAAGTTGCAGAATTTCATGTGAATTGTTGTTTTTTCCCCCCCTTTGGTTACAGTTTTTAATATTAGTTTATATATTTATACAGTAAAGTCTTTTCAATTTGTCAGATTTTCAAACAAGGATACGTTCTGAAGACTTTTCGCTTTAATTCAAGGACAAAATTGTGGCATTACAACCAGAATTACAGCCATTTTTATACACAAACCCTCATTTTGGGGGGGGATCATAAATAATGGAACTATACATGTTATTAATCCAAACTAATTTTAATATGACACAAAGATAACCCAAGTAAATTCAAAATGCAGTTTTTAAATGTTGATTTCATTAATCAGGTGATTTTTTTGTGTGTGTATTGTGATTAATGGATTAGTGGATTGCGTTAATAACATATTTCTGCATAATTGTTTTAATAACCAAGATCATTGTTTTGTATATTGCCAATAGATAAACTAAATGAAATATTAGTGTAACAATAGTTTGAACTTCCTGCTTTTCATTAGCAACGATACATAAAGTGGGGTGAGTGATACACTCCTACACCCCGCAACCGCAGAAGTGCAGGTAAAAACAAAGCCGTTCTGGAAACTCTCAGGACGAAGCAGCCTTCTATCACTGCCAGTGGCACTGACCTCGAATGTTCCCAATTATCTCAATTGGAACAAGGCATCCATGTGCTCATCTCTGGCACGCAACGCAGCACAGTGATTTACACAGCACCACTGACTCACGTGTTATCTTGACTTTGCCACTCCAGCGCTGAAGTCCTCGCCCTCGAAGAAGAGCCGCAGCGCACTCACGGTGCCCAAACATAGCGGCCCTGGGGCGGCCTGGTCGGCCAGTCAGCTTCCCTCGGAGCGAGACCACCACGACTACGACCTGAGAGGAGCACGCAGTTTTCCTGCGCTTGAGAACGACGGTAACTTGTTTATCAATGTTTCACCGGTTGGCCACTTGGTCTTTTTTTCCCTAAAACAATGATCCTTGTGGAGGATTTAATTGGTCTGAGTACGAATTCTGTGTTTCCATTTTCCTCAGGTCTGCATCCATGTACCCCTCCATCGTTTGAGGAGGCCACCACAGCCTCAGTTGCGACCACGCTGTCATCCAACACGTCAATATCGATCCCAGAGAGGTCCCCGTCCGACACAGCAGAACACACGCGTTACAGGTGCACACTCTGTCCACTCTGCTTTCACACACACATACGGAACAAAAACCGTGTTCGTAACTGCATGCAGAGGTCAACTGACACTTCGGGCAACGTTCACATTACCAGCCTGACGTGACTCAATTCCAATTTTTTGGAATACTTATTGTAATGTGACACATGATATAATATAAAATATAATGTTATCTCAGCTCAGACCTGGGCCACTTTCAAATGTGGTCCTAGATCGGATATCTGATACGGAGACAGCGCAAGGATTTCATAGCAGTAATAAAACAGCTAAAGCAATTTTATTTGCGCTAGAGTTGCATAAATGACTTGAAACGAATGAGGAGTCGGACAAACCTGTGACGCATGAGAAGGTGCAGGCAAAGACGTATCAATGTGCACGGGTGCCATTTTGCAGGACAGACGCGTCCACATTAGAGTCAGATAAAAGGCAATTATAATGTAATGTGAATGTAGCCTTAATTGCTGAGCACGCTGACAAATAAACCCTAATGTTTTAAGACTTTAAGAATGTTCTCACCATTTCACCGCTGGACATCCTGACTCATATCCTCTGCTCATCACACATCAGTATACAGTACATTAAATAAGCGTAAAGGATGTTCCTAAACACCCCTTTGTGTCCTGAGCGAAGAAATGGGACACCCCATATTTTCTTATTTGCACGGAACCGTGTCATGACAATTGGGAATTCAGTCGGTTCACTTTTTTTTTCAGTCATTTTACAAATGACTTCTGAAATAGTGAAGTGACACTGAAATATAAAATGATCTTTGTCCCAGAAATGATCTCAATTCTTACACCACTAGTTTGTGGTGTAACACACTAGTGGCTCTGTGAGTGTTCTGCAGCTTAAACACCTTCAATATTTCAGACTACAGTATAGCCCTGTATTTAATCCCGTTTAAACCCGTATGTTACACGGTGTGTTATCGTAAACTCATCTATTATAGAATATATGATAATATCAGGATCGAGACAGCGGGTCAAACTGGGGTCGACTTGATTGGCTCAAAATGTATCATTTGCATGGATTACTGCACTTGTACTGTATGTGACAAATACCATTGAGGTTGCCATTTATTACATTTACACCATCTAAGCACACGCACCTTATTCAGAGACTACAAAGTTACAGACAAACAAAACACTCTTACTTTCTTAGACTTTTTTTTTTTTTGTCTTTTTTTCACCCATCTGATTCCTCAGGAGGCAAACCATGACTCTTAAAGACAGTGATGGAAGGTGAGTTAAAAAAAAAAAAGGAAAAGAAAAAAGAAACGGAGCTGAACGCTTTAGGGAAGTTGTATTGAAGTTTTTTGCTTGTTGCTATATTGTTTTTTTTTGTTTTTTTATATCTGCCTTATCTTTGAAGTTCTGTCTTGAAGTGTGTGTGTGTTTTTCCCGGATTTCAGGATGGTCGATGTCCATGAGGAGGATCTGCAGACTATCACTGTGCAGGTGGAAGTTAAGAGGGCAACAGATGATGAGGTAGAGAAAGAAGAGACAGTAATGGTTGAGCAAGCAGAGTTTGGGGCTGCGAAGGAGCCTGTGATCTTCTGTACACCGCCTCCTACAGAGAGCAGGTAAACACATGCACATTATACCTGGCACTGCTCGGCATTGTGTATACAGTAGATAATGCGTGGAAAAGGAATATAATCAGGCATTGTCCGTAAAATTGAGCAGGATATATATACATATGAGTGTGTTATGTATATATTATGTATGTATATATTGTGGGGACAGGGGTGGCTTGGGGGTTAAGTGTTGGCCGTCGGGTTGCCACTGTTGGACCCTTGAGTATAGTCAAGGGTCCAAGAACCCCAAAGTGCCCAGATATAACCGGGCGTCGAGCTGGAAAGCCGAACCTGTAAATAACTGCCACAGAAATGACAGTACACCTGTCGCCCCAGGTGCCGATGTGAATTAAATATCCCAAAAAAAAGTAAATAATAACCAGTGCCGGATTGTTTGTACAGTGTATACAGAGATAAAGTGTGTATATACAGTGGCACCTCGGATTGCGAGTAACGTGGTTTACGTGTGTTCCGCAAACCGAGCAAAGATTTTTAATAAATTTTTATTCGGAAACCGAGCAAGTATTAGTTTACGAGCGCTGAGTATCATGTAGCACGCATGCGACTCTTATTTTGACACCGCGCGTCACTCTCTCACCTTCCCGTTTATTTATTTATTTATTTATTTATTTATTATGTTTGTATGTATGGGTAATAGGGGGAAAAAATTAATATCTTGTATAAGATGTGTCACAGGTAATAAAGTGTAAGTGGTTTATGTGGGTTAGCGGTGCAGTGTAGAGTTTAGAGATGGTTGTGGGGGATCTGGACCTGAATCTGCCAGTGTTCCTAAACCCTCTCTTTGATGGAAGGAGGTTGAAAAGTTTGTGACTTGGATGAGAGGAGTCTCTGATGATGTTGCGTGCTCTTTTCTTTTTTTGCGATACCCTTTCACCCAGCTGATAATGTGAAGTAACTCCATATTTCACGCTTCATACTTCAGGCTGCTGTCATCTCTTCTCTGGATTAAATTTTTTTTTAAAAAGGCTCTGCTCTCTCTAAAACTGCGTGAAAATTATTATTTTTTAAATTGTTTTAATGTTTGGGAAGAGAAAAAAATTATTCTCATCAGTATGTTCTAAAGGCCTTCTATCCCGTTCCTCTAATCACATTAAACGTGTTCAAACATGACCTGTTGTGCGTTTCTGTCTTTTGTGAGTAGGAATTAGCTTCAGGAGAGGGGGAGGTGAGACACGAGCATATGGTCCTGAGGGCTTAAGTGTGTACTGCTGCTGAAAGCTCAATCAGCCATCTGCCTGCAGGCTCCTCTCCTGCTGTTAATGCACTGCACTGGGAGAAATACGCACTAACTTTATTAAGTTCTGCTGCCTTTATCTTGTTAGCCGCTTGCTTTTTAATCCTGAGTACAAATCCAAAAGCACAGATCACACGAAGGTGAAGTTTGTCATTTTGGATAAATGACTTATTTTTAAATGTGCAGTCTTCACTTTTTTTCGTTCCTCTCCGTACTAACGCCTGTCATGAACGTCGGTTGTGCTGAAGCTAACCGCTGGCGTCTCTGTATGCCCCAGCATGCCCGAGGAAATCGATGTCCTCTCCATGCCAGAAATCAGGGAGACCGAGATTCTGGACGACATCATCCCAGAGACGGTCGACCATCCACAGACAGCAGATCTCCCTCCACCTGCATCGCCACCGGCAACTGTCTCTCTTGAGGAGGTCGCCCTGGAAACAGGAGCCGAGGCAGACGCCTTAGCGGCGTCGGAGTCAGGAGCTCCTGATGCACGTGCTCTGAGCTCCACGCCAGGCGGACAGCAATCCGAGTCCCCCAGCCAGGCGTCTGTAGACGAGGAGGTCGTGCCAATGACCGATATCTATTTTGTAAGTCCGGCTTTGTAAGTGTGTAACTGCGTTTGGCAGGGTGTAGTGATGGTCTGTTTTGGCCTTTTAAAAGAGACTTGTATGCATCTGTTAGACGGCACATTTCTACCAGAGGAACCAAGGATTTAGGTTATTTTTAGTTACACTGAAATAGAGTCCTGGAAAAACCAAAAGTACTAAAATGAGTTCAAAGCTGTTCCTCTATGATTGTTTAACAGTCCTTTAATTAAGTGTTAGTTTGGACTTTTGTGGCAGGTTAAAAATGCAATAGGGGTGTGTATACTTGTAATCGCGCATTACTCATTAGGGATAAATATTCATTACAATTTTATACCCAGATGACCATTGCTAAGTGCGATATTATAAATTTAGAAGACTTCATAAACTATACGGTTCCTCAAAAGGATAGAATGTGGTGTATTAAACCAGAGGGGAAAGTAACCAAGCTCCATGTTCCACAGAGAAGCTGCTTGGATGATGTAGTGGAACTGTGAAGGTAAAACGGTGTGTCTGCATGCATTATCAGACCCTGGTTTATTACAACTCATTTCATTTGAGGTTGTAAAAACATATATAAATGTAAATGTGTTCTCAATAGAGACTCTTGAGAGGCGTTGAAAATGTAGAACTGAAACACCGAAACGAAAAGCAAACAGTGACAGTCAGAATTTTGAAAAACTTTTCAAATATTTTATGAAATTCCAACAAATATAATAACTTTTTTCACAGGACCCTAAAAATCCTCAACAATAAAAAGGGATGAAATGATTGATGTAGACATTCTTAACTTTCAAATCAGTTTATACAAACATAGACTCAGAGTAAGTTAACAAGTGGGAAGGTGTTTCTACTGTATGCAGAGTTTTAATAAATCAGGGTGTGTGTGTGTGTGTGTCTGAGTGTGTGAGAAAGCAGTTTGCTGAAAAACTCAAACACAACCAACTTCCTGGTTTTATCTGTGAGACTCAGGCCACACGTAGCCGGGTATTTTTAAAAACTGAGATTTTTTTCTTCTTCGTTTTTAAAAAATTATTCTGTCCACACGACCTAGGGTTTAAAAATGTCTTTGTCCACATGAAAACGCAAAACGACCCTGTTAAGCACTGGTAGGAGCCTCCTTAGTCTAGACAAAACGTCATTACCTGTTGCGCTTTGTAGAAGTCCGACGGGTCTCGTCCCAAACCGCCGTCGCTGTCTGCGAGGTCTGTGCCGTCAGTTTTGTACAGTATGTAGCAGCAGTGAGCTTAGTAGTACATTCAGGCACCTCTGTTCATTAACGTAATGTGTGAGTAACTGCGCGTGCGTGTATACGCATGGAAAACGTCCAGTACACAACGTTAACACAGTCACTAGTTTACTGTACGTACGTCCGATGCACAAAATATCCTCATACACAAAGCTGACATCAAATCAAGGAGACGCGCACACAGACAATGACATCATCGGCACAAGGTGACGTCACAACAAGCCGAAATCTCCGTTTCCTCTGTCCAGTTTTGGATGGAGTTTTCCAAAAGCTCCGTTTTCAACGACCAAAACGGTTCCAAAATCTACGTTTTTTTTTTTTTTTAAATACCCGGCTACGTGTGGACATATGGCCTCAGTGCAGCACCTGACCCAATCACTGTCTTTTTGTTTCACTCTCAGTTCATCATTCTAGCTTCATCAGCATTCCATTCACACACAATCTGCCACTGTCCATTCTCACACACACTGAAAGCACTTCATACAGTCTCTTGCTGTTCAATAGATATCCGGTATAAAGCTCAACATCCTAATATTAACGTTTAACCATAGCGTTTATCTTTTCGACTCCTTGTTACAGACTTGCAGGAAACACCTAAAAACAAATGAGAGTCACTTAGTGGAAACGCTGACATGCTGTAACAAACCCCTTCTGCGACCGAAACAGTGATGCACTGTGTCTTCTGACTCCTTTCTACTGAAAGCAGCATTAACCTTTTCAGCAGTTTAAACTACAATAGCTCTTTTATTGGATCAGACTACACAGTCTTCACCGCCCACGCGCATCACTGATCCTTGGCCCGTCCATGACCCGGTCGCCAGTTCACCGGTTTTCTTTCCTTTGAGCAATGTTTTTTTTACTGGTCCTGATCACTGCAGACGGGAACATCCCACAAGAGCTGCCGTTTTGGAGTCGCTCTGACCCAGTCGTCTACCGAAGTCGCTCAGTTCCTTACGCTTGCTTTGTCTGTAGCTACCGTGATAGGATACGAAAGAAGCGTGACGGCTAGACGACCGGGTCAGAGCGACTCCAAAACTGCAGCTCTTGTGGGACGTTCCCGGTCTGCAGCGGTCAGGACATACCCAAAGTGGTCCAAGTAAGGAAAAGCAACTTTAGTCTCCGCCATGGGAAAGTCTTCAGGAATTTGTACTTTCTCGTTTCTCACGAACACAACAAGCTGTATTTTCTTTCCATGGAAGTTGTAACAGGAACCGATGTTTTGTTAAACTTTTTTTAAACGCATTCCTTTATCTATTTATTAGCAAAACTCTTAAAGCTAGATATGTTTACCTCCTCAAAAAAACACTTCCTTTTATCTGGTTAATTTTCCATTATTCATTTCATTTAGATTTTTTGTATTATTTTTAATCCTTTAATCTTCATGTGTTTGTGGTGGTTCAGTTTTTGTTGATGGGCTTAAAAAAAATTTTTTTTAAGCTTTCATTGCTATTTTTGAGCATCATTTCATTTGAATCTCTCTCTTTCTCTCTCTCTTTCTCTCTCTACACCCACATCTTTCATTAACTCTGTTTTTCATGTGTTTACTGTCCTGTGAAACAACCCACCCCCTTCTGCTTTCCACTGATTTGCCCTGTTCTCTTTACTGTAAACCTACAACACTCCCCGTTTGTGTGTGTGTGTGTGTGTGTGTGTGTGTGTATGACCAGTATGCCGAGGGGAGATACTGGGTGTATTCACCTGCTTCTCACCGACGCAAGCTCAACTCGAGCTACGACGACTTTGTAAGTGAATTAAGGCTAGCAAGATTAGCTGTAGCTCTAGCTGTAGCCACCTTTCTCACCACACCCATCACTCTAGACGTCTGTTTACAGTACATCATAACCCTTCTGCTTGTATGCGGATCAGGTTTTATTTTGTTTCTCATACACACACAGAATCCTGACTCTAGCAAACAAAGAATCTTAGTTTCAGTTCTAGCGATGCCAAGCTTCCTGATTGAATGAATGTTGACGTGAACCACCTCACGCTCTTGCTGTCTCTATCTGTTGCACTCTTGTCTCTTTATCTGTCTTCCTCTCATGCTGTCCGTGGTGCGTGGCCATCTGTCTGTGTGCGTGTACCTCTGTGACGCCCCCTGCTGTTGTGTTGGTGGTGGAACTGCAGCCTCAAGAGGACAGGAGCTGGGTTTATTCCCCTCTCCACCACCATGGCTCCGAGCCTCAGCCCATGTCTGATGGAGAGAGCGAGGCAGTAAGTGTGGGACTCGAATCGAAATTAAAAAGAAAGCCTACACGATTCCCGCCCTGGATCCCCACATACAGAGAATCCCTTCTAGTCTTTATTTCCTGTGCTCATGCTTTCTTTCAGTTACTTGCTATTCTGTCCATTTGTTCATTTTTACATTTAATCCCTTTAATGCACTCCCTTGTCAGAAGAAAAACACAAGTAATAGTTATTCTCACCACTAAACCCTGTTAAGGGCAATGTATCGTTCATTAACAAATAAAAATTATATTACCGTGTAAAAAAAATAAATAAAATAAAAAACTGTTTTTTCACTGAAAAGTGAAATTATTGGTCTGCATTAAGCATAGAAAACAACTAAGAAGTTTTGAAATGACTGAAACTGGGTGGGTTCAGAACCCTTCAATACATTATCAAAACCAGGAAGGATAGTGCTGAAGTGTCAGCTTTTAGGAAGAAATGTGGTCTAGAAAAAATGGAGATCACGTAAAGACACCCGGTGAAGTTATACTGTAGATGTCATAGAAAAATCATGAGTTTAATATTTTCCATACATACACAGTGTGATTAGAACTCTTCAACAGGATTCAGACTAAACAGCTGTGTGTCCATAAGAAAACCACTTGTTAGTGAGACTGATTAGAAGAAAATGAGGAATAAACCACTTCAGAACAAGCACTAACTCATTTCTCCGCACAATGTTGTTGATTAATTATCTGTAACACCTGTGTTGTATTCCTCACTCACATAGAGTATGAACCCTATGATTAGCTCAGGTTGTGCTCACACGTCGTCCCTCAGTGCTCAGCGCTGTTTCATTAGCACTAGCAGCGGGCAGTGGAGGCGGTAAGCAAGGTCAGTCCAGACACTACAGAGTGACATGGGCCATACTGGGTTTAGAGAGCATTCTTCAGAACATACACATATGTCAGGTTCCAGCTGTTTGTGTGTGTGTGTGTTAACTGTGTGTGCTCATCCCTTATGCAAAGAATCTCCCTATATATTAACTGTCAATATTACATGCTTTAGTGTTCTGATCTACTGGTAAACTGAAACGATTTTATCATTTTAATACTCCTCATTGCTACACTAACCTAACTGATAACCAAACTAATAATTAACAGAAAAAAGATACAGTGGAACCTTGGATTACGAGCATAATTCGTTCCGGAAGCGGACTCGTATTCCAAAATACCCATAAATCAAAGTAAATTTTCCCATAAGAAATTAAGGAAACTCAAATTATTCGTTCCACAGCCCCCAAAAAATAAAATACATAAATACATACGTTTTTCAAGTCAAAATGTATTAAAAATCTTTGCTTGTCTTACGGAACACTCGCAAACCGCGTTACTCACAATCCGAGGTTTCACTGTATTCATATTCACAACATACAGAATAATATATTGTATTAATATATTACAATATATTGAAAAATACATAAGGAATTGCCACTTTTTATATATTGAGAAATATATTCAAATGTATATCTTAATGTATGTAATTTTTTCAACAATATACTACATAATATATATATTTTTATATATTTTTTTTTACAATATGCTTATGTTAATGTAGTTTGCATACAATGGATTCGCCTTAATAGGCATTAATCAGAGCACATGGAAAAAGTGAAAGTGTGTATAACTCTTAAACATGCATAAAGTTTTAGTATAAAGTATAAATATAATGGTTTTTGTGTTTATTGCAATTTATATATATCCATACATGATCCATTCATATATTGCAATATATTAATAAATATAAGCACTAGCTCCCTATATATGGAAATTTATTATTTAATATATGACATTATATTTTACATTATATTGCCATCTTTTTTTCTGTAAGGGATGTTGGGGCTCATACATAAGGTAATACAGATACACACAAATTTTATTAACTCTCTCTCTCTCTCTTTCCTTTCAGTAAAACTGTATTCAGTGTGATAAGTGATGGATGAATTCGAAACTGGTCTGTCTTTTCCTCGGTCACGCCCATGCGCCCTGCAGGAGGGACTCTGCTTTGCCAAGCACCATGGAGGGAAAAAATAATCTGGAACTTTTCAGAACTTCATAAAGAAAATCATAACAGTGAATGTTCAGTTTTTTTTCCAAAATCTCCTTCATGCCCTGATTGTGATCAAGCAAACCGTCTCATTCATCAGTCTCATTTGCGTTATCCAGATCTGACCTTTTTTTTAGAGACTGTAATCACTCCATCACGTCTCAGTGATCTTTTTTCTTTTATTATTATTATTGTTGCTATTCTTTATATTCCACCCATCCTTCAAATGTCTACCGCATTCACATTATTTCATCACTGCAGTAAGTCTTCAGCGTGACTCTGTGCTGCAGGAGTTTCCCCGGTATGGGGACGGACGCTGCTCTTTCACGTCGTTTACAACATATCACACAGCTGCACGGCTCCACGGCTGCACAGCTGTGAGGAACTTTCAGTGCTGGTCTCAAAAACATCAGTATTCCCAACACTCACCACTGCTGTAGACGTGATGTACTGTAGAAGTGCGTATGGGGGGGAAAAAGGAGTCACGTTTTTATGATCAGTCTGTTCCGTTTGATATAATTTTTTGTCTTTTTTTTTTTTTTTTTTTTTTAACAATAGATTTGGGTTCGAGGACATGGGTATTGAGTCATACTTTTTTTTTTTAATGGAAACAATACTTCAGTCTAATTTACTAGATCATTCCTAGTTTCTTATTTAAAAAGATAATCTCAGATAGTCATGGTCTTAATGCCATGCACCTGTGTGTGTGTGTGTGTGTGTGTGTGTGTGTGTGTGTGCTCAATACTGCGGTCAACCAATATTAAAATGTATTAAAATTCCACTTAACATAATTCTATAAAACCATTTAGATTTTGTTTTAATGTTATTTAAGCCATGTTCAATTTTGTAAGGTTTATTTCATGCATAGAATGTGTATAATTTCTTATTTATTACCTTTTTTTTTTTTACATTATTTGGATTTTTTAATCTACCTTAGCTTTATAGATTACAATTTTTTCTGTTTATTGATGAAATTTAAATGAATTCTATTTCGATACTTAATTCTACTGAGCACCACAAGTGACAAAAATACAACAGAGGAACAACAGGAGAATAAAAAATATATGGAGGGGAAAAAAAGAAGGAAAGAAAAGACCAACTGCTAGACAAGTGCTTTTTTTTACATTATTTCTCACTTTTAAAATAAAATTTAAAAAAATCGAAAAAACAAGCTTCTTTGTGAAGTTAAGAAAACTCACGCCTACTGCAATACGATTGGTTTAGCTCAGTTTAGACCACTATTTTAAATATTGATAACTGATAACTTTTGAAAAGAAATTACAATTTAGGAAGTGAAATGTTCTTGGATTTAGCCAAACCTAACTATTTTCTTTTAAATAAAATTACAACAAACCAAATATAAGGTTATTAATCTCATTTCTAGTCAAATGTTGCTAAAATTGCAAGCGAAAAAAGTTGCGGTGAGTTGGTAGATATAAATCTGTGGAAGTTTGACTAGAAATAATCTTAATAATTTTATATTTGGTTTGTTGTAATCTTATTTTAAGAAATGATCATTCTTTAGCTAGATTCAAGAATATTTCACTTGTTAAGATGCAAAGATTGTGTTACAGTGTGCCAAACTGTAGAAATCCCACCTTGTGCATATAATTGGTTACAAAAATTGTGTCTCGATTTTGATTGGTTAGAATCTTAAAGATTGAAGGCGGGACTTAAATTATGTTTTTTTTTTTTTTAACCACAGTTTAAAAGACCCAGAGTTATATGAGTCACCCTGAGTTTCTGCAAGACCTCACAATAAAATTTTCTTCTTATAATAATAATAATAATAATAATAAATTTTAAGGAGAATTCTATTTATCAGTTGTTGCTTTTTTTACCTTTTGTTTTTTGTCCTTTTGGGGGCTCTGTAGATTTCGGTGTAGCAGTATAATCCACAACATCACAACACTGTATGTGTGATTGCTTCATTTGGATAAATTATTTTCATAGCCGATAAGAACGGATAAAATTCCTGACGTGTTCATAATCAATCAGTGTGCTAATTTTCCAAATATAATGACACAGCTTGTGTTGTAGCTATAATGTACATATGTTACAATCATGATAGTGTAGGATGTTTTCATTGATAGGGCTTTTATTTTTGATTGCATGTAGAAAAAGAAGAAGAAAAAAAAACTAGGACGGGATGTGTTAATACAGTAAGGAAAATGTCTTGTCCTGTATTCCAAACAGAGTTTGTCTGAGGCTTTAAGTGTTGAGACGTGTGGTGTAAAGCTTTACTGTTTTTATGTAGTGTGGGGAAAAAATAAATAAATCCTCAGTAGTCATTGTGCATACAGACGAGTGTCTGTGTGAGTGTGTATGTGTTGAGAAAGATGTGCTTTGTTAGCATTTATTTCCAACAATCTTTTCCACAAAGGCATTGCATGTACTCTGCACTAAGAAGCTCTGTTGGGATATTTGTGTCCATCTCTAAACCGATACCCTGTGTCTGTGTGTGTGTGTCTGTGTGTGTGTGCGCGTGTGTGTGCGCGCGCATGTGTGTGTGCGTACAGATCAGTGGATGATTCATGGTGTACAAAATAAAATTGTACTTAAAAATAATGGGTTTATTTATTCATTTAAATTGTAAGACAATCTTTTTGGCTAAAACATACTGTGTGTGTGTGTGTGTGTGTGTGTGTGTGTGTGTGTTGTTGTTGTTGTTTTTATTCTCTCTGTTTGTATGGGTTTCCTCTCACCTCTAAAAACATGGGTATAGCTGAACTGAAATTGCCCATAAAACTGAAAGAGTGTGAATGAATATGTGTGTGTGTGTGTTTCGTATCCTTTGACATACCAACCCTGAACTGGATCCTGTGTATAATGACCTATACACAGTTTACACATGTTTAATGTTCTGATAATGTTTTCACATATTATATGCTTATGGAAATTTTCTACAAATTTAAAACAAGCGTCGTCCTGGCCTACTTGGCTCAAACCTTACTTCTACTCCAGGATGAGGTGCAGAACACCCTGATTTCATCTCATCATACTGCAGTCTCTACCTCTCTGAGATGGCCGCAGTAAGGACGCAGATGACAGCTCTTGGGGGCTTGAAGAGGTCTTGGTCTAATGGTCTAATCTCTCCAGCTGGATCTGAGCTCCTCCGGTCTTAAAAGTGGACCTGAAGGACAAGGAAGAGAAAATCCAGCAGGACTTGGACATCCAGCTGAGAGCCACGGTGGAAAAGAATTGCACACTCAGGGAAACACTGATGGTATGCCATGCGTGGGTGAAAGAGCCTGAAAGAGAGAGAGAGAGAGAGAAAGCATGGGAGGTCATGAGCGATAAATAGTGCATTGACGAGATAAGGAAAGAGTTGCATGAAAGGTTAACCAGCAGGCTGCAGAGCACCACAGCCGACATGCGAAGGAAGCTGAAGGTGTCAGGAGAGGAGGAACGTGCGAGTCAGAAGAGCACTATAGACAAAGCCAAAGTTGAAGAAGAACAACTGGAGCACAGAAACCGTTGATGCACAATGTGAGCCTTACTAAAACGAACAGCAGATATAAACCTTTCGGTTTTAGTGTCACAATACCAGCATGTACAGTACGTCAGCCAACATTGATAATTATGCTGTAAATAAACCATAGTAAATGCTGACGTGAACAGGGATATGCTAAGGTAAACTAATTAAACCAGTCATGAGTGTGTGTGTGTGTTGTTTTTTTTGCTGGATTTACACACTGAAAACATTGCACTGTGACAAACGGACTTTTTTAAACGAACATTATTTGGAATAATAAGAATCTCAAAATAATCTCAAAGTGCTAAAGATTGATGTCATGAAAAGTAATTACATGTAATGGAACTTGGGCCGCTGTATGGGAAACATAAGGAAACTGATTAAGCCATCAACCAAAACTTATCCGAATAAAATAATAAAAGAAAATACTTTTACTAATAAAAACCCAAAATGGCTTGTGAAAATGAAAAGCAATTTCATCAAAGCAATTCGCTCGAAATACAATCAGGAATGCCAGAAAAGGAGTCTGTCTAATCGCTTGCTACAGGAAGATAACCAGAAAACGGATTTAGCTGCTGTTATATGCTGTTATGTTTTCAGCTAATGGAAATTGAGAACTGGAGAAGGTGCTTAGGTCGACATGGTGAGATCAGCCAAGCACAGAAAAAAGGCTCCAGACTAAACCGAAGCTGTAGCTGTCATTTCAAAATACCAGCGAAATCTTTCCCCGGGACTGAGGCACTGAAAGCCTGTGTGCTATTCTTAAGTTGCCGGGAGGAGAGACATGGCTCATTGCTCCTGGTTATTTCAGACCGATCCTGTGCCTCCCTCTGGTGCACGAATGCGGCCTAGCCGATGCCACGGCCCCAGGCTGGGTTTTTAGAGCGAGGCATTCAGAATGCATTACACTCTCCTTATGGGAGATTCTTTCTCTGATTTCTCTGAGGACTGATGTTTCTGATTCTGAAAAACCCCTGGCTACAAATGGGTCTGGTGGATGTGTGTAGTTCAGCAGGAGGCGTGATTTGGAAATATTTGCTATAATTACGGCATTTACATACAACTGAATCTACCCTTTTTGCAAAAGGCAATAAAGAGCTTTTTGGGGGGGATCAGCTCCTTCAACCAGCGCTCCACATTCTCATATGTCAAATGTTTGGCGATGTCGTACATCAGCAGAGCACCGACTGCACCCCGGTAATAGCTGCATGATACTTTAAAGACAATCGATCAGCTCTACAAAGGCCTCATATTTTATCAGTGAAAGGTTTTGTGGTATGGTTAGGATTTCCAAAAATGGCTTCATGATGTGAATGGTTATAGTTCAGAAACTCTTATACAGTAGGTAAGTAAGGGTGAGGATTGATGGTGAAGTAGATTCTCAACAACACGGTGATTAAACTGAAGAACTGAGCTACAGTTCTATCAAAAAAAAATTGTTTTATCAAAAATGTAAATAGTTTCTCATGCACTCTTTATGAAATCTTTCATTTGTCTGGTCACTGAGAATAATAATCATGAACAGAATAATGAACAGACTCGACAATAACGGCCCCCGAAACTGAGGATGATGATGATGATGATGATGTAACACTGCTTTGTGGAAAACAGCTTCCAGTTCATAATTGTGTAATAAATGAGTTGTGTGTGATAAATAAATGAAACGGTACAATATGAAGTATCATTTGCTAGTAAATTTATATATATATATATATATATATATATATATATATATATATATATATATATATATAATTACGGCTACAAAACAAGAGAAGCTGAAAAGCTACTGTCCCGGAAAAAAAGAAGGAACAATATTAGCTCATACAGGATAAAAGCAGAACCTTTCCTTTCCATTTTATTTAAAATGATCTGAGATCAATGTGGCATTGTGTGTATTCTACTCATTTTAAATCCAATCTGAAAAGCCTTATGTATAAAACAAAGTATATGATTTAATATATGCTACTGACACCTGCTACTTAGCTAATCTGCTGCCTAGATGACCAAGCTAGTGCTAATCCACATTATTAGCTAAACACTTGAGAATATGTTTTTCTTTGTTGTTGTGTAGTTAGTAACATACTTCTATTGATAACATTTTCTAGAAACCTTTTCTGTTCTGTAGTCTCTGTGATGACTTCAGTTTTTTTTTTTTTTTTTTTAATTCCAAAGTTAGTTAGCTGGTTATGCTAGTTACATTATCACATTGCACCACTGTTGGTTTTTGTGAAGCCAGGTTTTTCCTTGCTTTAGTCCATCATTTTGCTAATATAATCTGCACTGCATACTGATATTCCGTACTACTGTGAAGAACAGTATGTTTTAGAGTAGAACAGTATACTAGTGTACATTGTCTACTGTACAATAGACGTTTAATAGCGGAGTATGCAGGACAGTCTAATTAGCGATCCATTGTGCTACCAAAAAACAATGAAATGAATTATTTCTTCGGGTCTCCAAATGAAGCCCCAATGAAGCCATAAATAGCCAAGATTTGGCATTAGTAGCATACTGTAAATAAGTTGATGGAAGATCTTTGACCATGAAAGAAATATAAGAGACTGCTGGAGGTTCAGTTTGAGAGTTTGAGTATGACTTAAGCTAACATCATTATTCTACTCAGACAAGTACTGATGCACAACAACCACAGGCTAGGCCTACTGAAGCCTGATAGTAGCTCATGGTTCACTCACGCTGAGGTGATGGCCCGGTAGCATTCCTACCTGGCTGTGTCCTTCCTGCATCATCCCGTTGTCCGCTTGCATGTATGCGCTATAATGGAACGCAGCCTTGTTTTTTTTTTTAACCCCCTGCTAAGAAGCTAATATTGTGACAGGATGATGATTAATTATGGTACTTTAGTGGTTAGCACCGTCACCTTGCACCTCGTCCGGGTTTGATTCCCACCTCGGGATCTGTGTGCATGTTGTCCTCGTGCTTGATGGGTTTCCTTGTGGTTTCCTCAGACAGTACAAAGACATGCCGATTAGCCTAATTAGTGTTCCTAAATTGCCTGTAGAGTGTGAATGCGTTTGTTTGTTGACCCGAGGTCGGTACAAAATAAGTCTGAAAAATAAGGAATAAATACATTGATAATCACCGTTGGCCTCCAAGGTCGCTAGTCGGACTACAGAGGTTCCTAGACGGAGATAGGTGGATTAATAAACAGTGTTAAATATCATTATGCAAATAGGCACCATTGAATGACTGGCACCATTATTTAAGTAACTAGAAGTATTAGCTAATAATTTTTTATACTAATAATAAAGCTCCCTCATAAAGCACAGGGTGGCTTAAGGGGTTAGACCCAGAGGTATTTAACATGCTCCCCATGTCAAAGAATCCTGCTGTTGGTTTCAACTACATGAGCTTGCACACATACAAAAGGATTGTTGTGATCCATCCCCATGAGGAGAACTGAACAGCTCCCAACACAAAAGAGCTATTGACCTGCACATGCAGTAGTTCCAGGATATTACAAAACCAGTAAAACACAGTCCCTGTCCTGCTGACGAATTCGGCTGGGTCTGTTGCTAAAGTCGAGATGGTCAAAATGCCAGATCATCATTGACATCTTTTAAATTGGAAGCTTATGTGTGGATTTCCACATGTTATAGTCATCATTGAGGACTTGGGCAAACATGTCTGGCACATAGTTGTTGTTTTTTTCTGTAAAAAATCTGAAATAATTAATATTTTGATTATGGATACTTTTTATAAGCTGAATCAACTCAGCATAACAGAATAGTTATTTCAATCCTACTTAAAAAAATGTAGTATCAGTGTTCAGAACAGGTGGCACGGTGGTGTAGTGGTTAGCACTGTCGCCTTGCACCGCCAGGGTCTGGGTTTGATCCCTGGCCAGGCTCGTCCCCGTGATTGGTGGGTTTCCTCCCACAGTCCAAAGACATGTAGGTTAGGCTAATTGGCGTTCCCAAATTGCCCGTAGTGTGTGAATGAGTGAGTGTATGTATGTGTGTGTGTTTGTGCCCTGCGATGGATTGGCACCCTGTCCAGGGTGTACCCTGCCATGTGCCCTAAGTCTCCTGGGGTAGGCTCCAGGCCCCCCGTGACGCTGAATACAGGACTGATCAAATATCTGAAAAAGAAATCACTCATTTCATGCTAAGTAAAATGAGTACATATTAATTCTTTAATGACGGATAAATAAAATAAAAAGTAAAAGTAAAGTAAAAGAAGGCAAAATACAAAACATAAGTGGTCTGATCGAAAGAGGCATAAAACTAGGGCTTTGAAAAAAGAAAGTTAAGAGAGCACTGAAAAAAGCATCAGAAGGCAGTTTGACATACCTTCCAGTATTTAACACTGTGGGTTAACACTACGGCACTTTTTTGTGTGTGTGTGTGGGGGGGGGGGATACACACACTCACTTGCATACTACATACATACAAACTCCAATTAGCCTAATTTGCATGCGGTAGTCCTGTGACACGCCCAGGTATGACATAAAAGCTGATAATCTCCACCTGTGCAAACACCAATGCCCACAAAAAATATTGTATTTCTAATTAAATATTTTATTTCTTACATTAAAGAACATATCATTAACAGGATTACTACTTTGCTGTTTTTAGCAAGTATGGATTTCTCGGGAAAAAAAAAAAACTCAGACAAAGACAATTTTTATTTTATTAAATGCTGTTATAAAGTGCTGCATTGGATTTAGAAATAATTATATGATAGTTCCAAAAAAAAAAAAGACTTGGTTATTAGACAAAACCTATGTTTTAAGAAATTAAATATAATTTAAAAAAATGTTTTAATGTCTGATGACGTTGACAAAAATCCTGTAATTCAATTAATAGGTCATTTGTACACAAATGTTACAACTCGGAGGACGTTTTCAGAAATAATAGATTTTTTTTTTTCATGACTGACTGACACATTTTTACACACGGATAATTAATTTTCGTTTGCCTCACGATTTGTGCAATTTTGTTTCACACTTTACCTCTTTTTCACATAATGTAGATATTTATTATTATATTAAATATTTTAGTATAGTATATATTTATCATTTATTGCTATATGGTGTTAAGGTGGTTACATGCTATTTCAAAGCACTTTCACACATGCTGTAATAACATGTGTAAATAATATTTTAATATAACTGCAAGCAATGATGAGCGGGCCCAAGCATTCAGCGCCATTGCCACCCTGTGTGTGTATGTGTGTGTGTTAACATTTGTGACATGTATGGCTGTAGAATAGGCCGACAGAAAAAAAACATCATAATATGATGTCATTTAATGGGATGTCACCGAATGTGTCTCTGAACGTGATGTCCCACAGAAAGTAATTAACCACTTTTCGGCAGAAGTTTAAGGCATCGTCACTGCTGACCTGTTTAAGATGTTTGTAAATTCCTCTACAGTTTTGCATCCTCAAAGTCTCATAGGCCAGGTTTGGTTGCGATTGTATAAATTCCCTAGGAGGAGTATATCAAAATCCATCTGGTGCGTTTTGGCAAACGACCCAAAATAGCTGACTTCCTGTTGAGCTGAGCCCAGGACATGCAAACAGTTGAAAGTTGTTCAGTTCAATGAGCTCTAAATGTGTACCAGGTATTGTTTGCATACTGTACGTGCACAAAATTTTGGACAAAATTGTTGGTACCCTTCGGTCAATGAAAGAAAAACTCACAATGGTCACAGAAATAACTTTAATCTGACAAAAGTAATAATAAATAAGAATTCTATGAATGTTAACCAATGAAAGTCAGACATTGCTTTTCAACCATGCTTCAACAGAATTATTTTTAAAAAAATAAACTCATGGAACAGGCCTGGACAAAAATGATGGTACCCCTAGAAAATACTGAAAATAATGTGACCAAAGGGACATGTTAATTCAAGGTGTGTCCACTAATTAGCATCACAGGTGTCTACAATCTTGTAATCAGTCAGTGGGCCTATATATAGGGCTCCAGGTCGTCACTGTGTTGTTTGGTGACATGGTATGTACCACACTCAACATGGACCAAAGGAAGCGAAGGAAAGAGTTGTCTCAGGAGATTCGAAAGAAAATTATAGACAAGCATGTTAAAGGGAAAGGCTATAAGACCATTTCCAAGCAGCTAGATGTTCCTGTGACTACAGTTGCACATATTATTCAGAAATTTAAGATCCATGGGACTGTAGCCAACCTCCCTGGACGTGGCCGCACGAGGAAAATTCATGACAAATCAAAGAGACGGATAATCCCAATGGTAACAAAAGAGCCCAGAAAGACGTCTAAAGAGATCCAAGGTGAACTTCATGCTCAAGGAACATCAGTGTCAGATCGCACCATCCGTCGTTGTTTCAGCCAAAGTGGACTACATGGGAGACGACCAAGGAGGACACCATTGTTGAAATCAAATCATAAAAAAAAAAATCAGATAGGTAAAGAACATGGAGAATACATATATTAGATAGATATCCCTCTATATTAGATAGGAATTCATAGAGTGAAGGATTTTTGTAATTCATACAGTAAACAGCAGGATGTAAACGCAGTGCGCGTGTGTTTTTGGCGCCCCCGTGTGGTCAGTGCGTGTGCGCGCGTGTGAGCGCCGGGACTCCTCCCCTTCTGCAGAGCAGAGAGCTCGCTCTTCCTGCGCTCAGCTCTATGTGACACTCAGCACTTGGCGCATTGTCTTTCCCCCCCATTTCATTTTATTTTTTCACCCCACTCTTTGCATTGGATATTCGATCCGGCGTCCGCAGCCCGTGCGTCTTTTCTCCTCGCTGCTTAGGCTCGTCTTCTCCATCATGGGCAACAGGGACGATGAATACGATTTCTTGTTTAAAGGTAAATTCTGGGGGAGCCGCATTCTCCCGCACTGGGAGGGGGGTTACCGCTTAATAATCACGCTTTTGTTTTCTAGCCAGTTCGATATCCGTGTCTCCGAGAACGAAAAATCGTGCAAAGCGACAATAAGACTAGAGATCTGTAGATCCTGTGATTTAAAGATCCCGATCGCTCACATTCACGCAGGGAGAAGACAGAAAGCGGTTGTCCTTGCCAGGTTCAGATCAACGCCCGCAGCAGCATCGATAGATCGGCGTCGAGATCGATGTGCAGAACATCTGGATTTACTCGGCTCGATAGCCAGTGTGTGCGCAGGAGGGACAGGCCAGGCCCTTATGTAGCCTATATAACACTGAATAAGAGCATAATAACCAGAGACGTACATGTTAAACTGGTCTCAGGCTGTGCGTTTAGTTATTCGTGTATAGAGTTATGATAATCAAACTTGCTTATGGTTGTAATAGGTAGAGGTCTGATTATTTAGATTATTTATATTTGTTTCAATGTAAAATAATAATAATAATAATAATAATAATACTGTGGCCTTGCACCTCCAGGTTCCGGGTTCGATTCCCACCTCTGGATTTAGAGTTTGCATGTTCGCCCTGTACTTGGTGGGTTTCCTCCGGGTTCTCCGCTTTCCTCGCACACTCCAAAGACATGCAGATTACACTGTTACAAGTTGGAGTTCCCAAATTTCCCCTAATACGTGAATAACTGTGTGTGTCTGTGTCTGATGTGCCCTGCGATGGATTGGCCCGGCTGTACTCTGCCTCGTGCCTTAAGTCTCCTGGGATAGGCTCCAGGCCCACTGCTCTGCTGTATACAGGATAAAGCGGTATAGACGATGAGTGAGTGAGTGAGTGAAAAATAATGTAAAAGGAAGCACATTAAAAAGACCTAGTTTAGAAAGTGTGACCTATTAATGGATCAAGCGCCGGTGTTAATAGACAAGCCGGATACAAAGAAACACAGGGATATATTCTGTACTGCAGCTTTCTTAGGCAAGCCCACTGAATGCATGGGAATAGACCCAAAATCCTTCAGAAGAGTGCCAGGTTGTGGAATTTGATAAAGCAGGGTTGCCCTGTAACTCCAGGGTTGGGGGTTCAAGTCTCACCTGAATCTGTGTCTGAGTGGAGTTTGCATGATTTCAGTGTGCTTTCAGTGGGTTTCCTCCGGGTCCTCCGGTTTCCTCCCTCACTCCAAAGACATGCAGATTACACTGTTACAAGTTGAGTCCCCAAATTGCCTGTAATGCTTGAATGCGCATGTGATTTTTTCCAAATTGCCCATAGTGTCTGATTGGTTGTGTCAGTGTGTATGTGAACTTGTGCCCTTAGCTTCCAGGCTCTCTGCGACGATGTGTGGAAACAAATGCATATACAATACAGGGGGGATTTGTCCTGGTATCAGATGATAAAACACACAGCACTGTGTCTGTTCTATTGTTAAATGATGCCCTAATCAACAACAACAACAACAACAACAAAAATCAAACTGAATCTTGAGGACGCAGGAATTTGCTGACTTTGTGCTTTTTGGCCATCCGCAGTCGTTCTTATCGGGGACTCGGGCGTCGGAAAGAGCAACCTGCTGTCACGTTTCACCCGCAACGAGTTTAACCTGGAGAGTAAAAGCACGATCGGCGTGGAGTTCGCCACCCGCAGCATCCAGGTGGACGGCAAGACGATAAAGGCGCAGATTTGGGACACGGCCGGGCAGGAGCGCTACCGGGCCATCACTTCTGCGTGAGTGCTTCATCAGCTACTATCAGGCTTATAGTAGGCCTAGCCTGTGGCTGTCGTACATCAGTACATTCTTTCTGAATAGCCTAACTGTGTTAGCGTAAATTATACTTAATCCACAAGACAACTTACCTTTGTTTTGGTTAAATCATTTTAGGCTTAAGAAGCTTACAGCAGCCTAAAATGATTTACTGATCTTCGCTGATTTTTCATGTTTCAAAAAATCTTGCGTAACCAATAATAACCAACTAATATATATATATAAACGAGACCGGCTTAAAAACATCCTTTAAGTGTCCAATCTCCTTCACAACCCTCAAACCAGACCAGCTTGACCAGTTGAGACTGGTGACGTGTCAGCTTACTGCCACATGCTGTGTTTTTCCAGTAATGCTAATTGATATACTTAACTAAAGGCACAAATGCTCTTCTCCATCTCAGACATCTCCATCTCATTGGTGCCTTCGAGGAAGAAGAAGACATGCCCTCCAGACGTCTCATACCTTTCTTTAATGTTCTAAGATCTTCTGTCAACCTGTTTGTGCTATTAATGCTAATTTACTGGATCTATAGCTTTATTGGACATGTTCATTTGGAGACCCAACGAAACAATCCAAACCATTGTTTTTTTGCTAACACATTGGATTGCTAATTAGGCTGTTCTGCACATTCCTCTATTAAAGCGTCTATTGTACAGTAGATACGGACTTGTTCAAGATGCCTGACGTATACTGTACACTGCATACACCAAATTGTTCTGTTCTAACACATACTGTTCTTCACAGTAGTACGGAATATCAGTGCAATGCAGTGCAGAATGTATGTAAAATGTTCTTTTGGTTGGCCGTACTACACGTTCACGTGGCCGCTGGTCGGTTAACAGGCTCACGGATGCAATCGTCTAGCTCGTTTATTAGATAGATCACTTTTGCACAGAGTGTTTTCAAAGTAGTAGCTAGTGAGAGTAAATGAATAATAATCTAAATGATGGCATTATGGGCCATCACAGGGACTATATCACTTTCTAGGAAAATGTTACCAATAAATATATGGTAATAACTTAAGAACTGGGACAAAACATATTTTTAATAATAAAAAAAACAACAACAAAAAAACTTTATTTCTAAAAATATATCTTTGAACAGTGAGGCCTGATGTTGGTTTTTGAAAAACCTTCCAGTCCACATTTCTATGCAAATGACAACCGTTTCAGTGCATTACAGGATTTTTGTCAACACCGTCAAACATTCAAAGATGTGCTTAAATTACTGTATATTTATTTTCTTAAAAACATTTATACAGGTTTTGTCCAATAACCATGTTTTTTTTCTGTAACTGTCATATAATTATTAAAAAATTCAATACGGCACCTTTTTATAGCATTTTATTCAAATAAAAAGTGGCTTCTTCTATGTTTTTATGAAAAATCCTTGAATTTGACCTAAAACCAGTAAAGTAGTACAGTAAGAAATGCACTATTTTATTAGAACTACACTATCATGGAATAATTTACTAAAAAAATAAATCCACCAAAAATTTAAACCCAACAGTGATGACATCTATATATAAAACAGAAATTCTGTTTGTTTGTTTGGGCAGTGGGCGGGGCATGGCCGGTGGACGGTGGTGTTTGGACAGGTTTTATGTCATGCTGTGCACATGTCACAGGCAGTTATCAGATGTGTGTCAGAGTAAGCGCGTGTCACAGGTGTACCTTCCCCACTGTAACAACGGGCAGCGTCATCATCAATCGTTATATGTTGCCTTGCACCTCCAGGGGCCAGGTTCGATTTTTGCCTCGGGGTCTGTGTGGATTGAGTTTGCATGTTCTCCCTGTGCTTGGTACTTCAGCTTCCTTCCACAGTCCAAAGACATGCAGATTGGGCTAATTGGTGTTCTCATATTGCCCGCAGTGTGTAAGTGTGTGTATGTGTGCGCCCTGCGATGGACTGGCACCCTGTGTGCGCCCTTGTTCTAAGTCTACTTGGATAGACTTCAGGCCTATCCAAGTAGACTTAGATGATGATGATGATGATCATGATATAATCCTTTTCGGATTGGATTTACAATAAGTAGAATATATGCAATACCATTTTGAACCTGTCAATATTAAAGAGGTTTAGATGGGTAAATTATTTAAAATAAAGGGGAAAGGGCATGGGTTTTTTTGTTGCTAGTATGGGGGTCAGTGTACAGTATTATTACACAGTATGTGTTAAGTGAAGGAATGACACACTTTAAAAATGGCAGCTGTTTTCTATAGTGTAAAACCATATTACATCATCATCATCATCATCCTCAGAGTCGGGGGCCGTTATTGTCGAGTATTTCAGCATGATTTATCTCAGTGAACAGAAAAATTCAAGATTGCATGAGAAATGATTTACATTTCTTACATTTCTTTTAAAGCCTGTATTAAAGACTGTAGCTTGCACCGTGCTGTAGGTAATCTACTTCACCATCAATCCTCACCGATACTTACCTATGAGAGATTTTGAACCATACCACAAAAACCTTTCATCGATAAAATATGAGGCCTGTGTAGAGCTGATCGATGTCTTTAATGTACCATGCAGCTATTACCGGGGTGCAGTCGGTGCTCTGCTGGTGTACGACATAGCCAAGCACTTGACATACGAGAATGTGGAGCGCTGGTTGAAGGAGCTGAGGGACCACGCTGACAACAACATCGTCATCATGCTGGTGGGCAACAAGAGTGACCTGCGCCACCTGAGGGCCGTGCCAACTGACGAGGCCCGGGCTTTTGCAGGTACGAGGGATGTGATTAAAAAAGACTGATCTTTATTATTTAAGAGTGGTTAGCATTGGACGTGAGATATGCAAATGTTATTGTGTAGGTAACATCCGCGATATACAGTAGATCGTCAGACCACATTCGGATCGCGTGTTAAGACTAGTCCTGTCAATCGATTAAAATTTTTAATCTAGTTATTCACCATCATAGTCATAGTGATTAATCGTGATTAATCTCAATTTTAAAATAGTCAGATTTACTTGTACCTTGGATTACGAGCATAATTCGTTCCGGAAGTGGACTCATGTTCCAAAACATTCGTAAACCAAATCATCATTTCCCATAAGAAATAATGAAAACTCAAATTATTAGTTCCACAACCTCAAAAAATAAATACATACAAATAATTAATACAATCTATAAAATGAAAATAAAGCAAATTAATCTGCACTTTACCTTTTAAAAAAAAGGTACAAATAAATCCCGACAGATAAGTGTTTCCGTTGGTGCGCGCAGGCGCCGTGTGTGTGTGTGCGTGTGTGTGTGTGGAATTAACCCCTTGCCTCGTTTTACACAGTAACACTCCTCCTCCCTCTCACCACCTCGCTTTTTAAGTTTCACACACACACACGCACACACAAGGGAAACACGGTTTTTAACAGGAAAAAAAGAAATCTCTCTGACACTGGCATGAGCGCATATTAACGGAATCACTTTTTAAGTTTCACAACAAATGGACACACACAAACACAACGGAAACACTTTTAACAGGGGAAAAAATAAATCTTTCTGACCTGGTGTGAACGCATACTAAGGGAATCACAAAAAAACAAAAAAAACAAAACAAATGAACCAGCACCTTACCTTTGAAAAGAATCGCGACAGAGCAGAGTTTCTGTGTGTTTGTGAAGCCCGGAAGGGGGTGAAAAGGCGAAAGAGCATCTGTGCATCTGTGTTGATTATACATAACATTAGCTCATAAAAGAATACTTGCTTGATTTCCGATTAAAAATATATTAAAAACGACGTTACTCGCAATCCGAGGTTCCACTGTATTATGAACATGCATTGGTATAGTCTTACAGTTGCTGGGAGTATGAGGTGTGGCAACCCACTGACAGCAGGGCTCGAACATTGAGCTGCAGATGAACCTAGAGCCACCGCTCTCACAGCTTGTAGCTTATTAATGTATTCTTGTAGAAGGTAGCTCCAGCACACAACTTGGCTTTTATCCAAAGTCCATCTAGAAGCTTTTGATAATGAACCTGACTGTTCAGCAAATCTGGTGATGTTTCCTCTGTCATATTATTATTATCGGCATTAAAAATGCCATAATTGCACACAGCCAGGTAACCGTACTGCTGCGATTATGGGAAGCCAATAGGATCAACCATGGTTTATTATGATTAATTTGTGTTAAATTGTAATGCATAAGAATTTATAGATTGTTCATATTTGTTAACACGTTAATATTGACAAAACCCATTTATACAGAAGCACTTATGACGCATGATGTAATGCTGCACTGACATCTGTATATGACTTTATATGTTGTTTGGAGATCCTCTGTTAACTGTTTTATTTAATATTGTTTTACTCTTATATACTACTTGATCATATTAATTTATTGCTTGTTTGAATTTTAGATGCTGAACTTGAGTGAAGGGCGACTATATAAATGAAATGCAATTTCATTATTATTATTATTATTATTATTATTATTATTATTATTATGTGATAAATGTACAGTAAGAGCCTATCCATAGAGAGATGGAAATCTTGGGAAGTGTATAGTGTTTTAAGTGTTTCTAATTAATGATGAATGTATTATTTTACATAGAAAATTTCATTTTTATGCTGTTTATACTACAAGGAAGGAAATTGCTAATAATTATGCACATATGCTATATGCACAAATCTAGCCTTGTTTTAAAATATGCATTAGACAGAATAACAGCAGCAACACTCCCTAGTAACACTGCTGCTTAATGAGCCAGAGATATTCTAGCTTTTAGGAATAGATCCAGGCAAGGACTAATAAGTAGACCATTCTTCTAGGACAAAAAGATTTCCTTTCAAGGCTATTAGTTTTTTATTTGTAGTTGCCTTGCAGACAAATAGGTTCAACAGCCTTAAAAAAAACAAACAATTATTTTAAATTATAGGCGTGGGCAGTGCTCTCACATCTGTAAAATGTATTTATGTAATAAATGTATTTATCGTAATGGAGAAATAAACAGTAGTCTGTGTGATAAAGAGAGAATCCTACAGTATTTTGCATTCAGCACCGGACTTATACTTGTGAGAAACTAAACTCCACACAACCCAAAAGAGGAGGATGAAAAAAATTTAGTCTGGTGGACTCTTCAAAGCGGTGTGAATGACAGTCGTATTCTTTTACAGTTTTTTTCCTGCAGAGGCACTCCGTCTGCTTATATCCTCAGCCACGGTTATGGAACAAATGGCATCACTGAACTATCCAGAGAGAGCGAAACAGGCGCACTTCAGTGCATTTAGAAATCGCAAGAAAAGGAGGTAGGTGGAGGTTATACGATTGCACGAGACGCTAAAACACTCTTGTCATTGTTTGCAGAGAAGAATAACCTGTCGTTTATCGAGACCTCGGCTTTGGATTCAACCAACGTCGAGGAGGCGTTCAAGAACATTCTAACAGGTACACCGGGTCAAACACACGCGACGCTCCGCCGTGCTGGAATATTGTTCGCTTTTTAGCAACGTGTGCGTGAGTATGATTTTAAATAGTTCAGCCAACTGGAGCAGGGTTTCAGGTTTATGTGAGGTCATTAAATTGCGGTCTTGTGAGAGCAGTGTGATGCAATAGACATCCCGGGGTAATCACTCAAGCATGCGCGGGTCAATGTGCCATTCAAGCGCATGAGCGAAGGCCGCGGTGGCTGGGCGTGCAGGCGCTTCTAACCAGTACGGGTTTCAGGTAGTAATAAAGTGCGAGCAAATCACAGGATGTTTTTTTTTTTTTTGGTGTGTGTCAGTGGTTTATGATGGTTTTCACGTGAAAGTACTGCTGTGCAGTAAATCAGAGCACATCTGAGCACACTTGACCGGGAGAGTCAAGTTTTTGAAATATGTACCGTACGTATTTTATGAACAACATAGTTTAATCTGAACGTCTTTTTAATAAAGCATGAATACGGTATACTCAAGCAGCAGCTATTTAACTTGGATTATGAGGATTTGTTTGGACCAGGATGCATCTGGGTGTCTTTTTACATTGACAGTATCATGATAAAACCTTATTTTGAGAACGTGAATAACATTGATGATTATTATTCTCATTTGGGACACGTTGGAAATTTCTACTGCTTATACTGTAGAAGTGCATGATATCGTTGCCTTTGGAATGCCAGCTAAACTCGCAGCTTACTATACGGTTATTCATTTTAAAGCATGTTATTCAGTAACTAGCATAAATGATACTGTAAGTACAGTGAAACCAAGAGGAAAGATGTAGAGTAAGGTTCTATGCCAGATTAAAAGGTGAAAAATGGTTGTGATAATCATTAAGTTATAGAATATTCATGTCCACTCGCAGTATTTTATGCATTACTAAAATATGGCCCATGTTCATTAAATTGCTTCCTCCTTTTGATTGCAAGTACTGCGTTAAATAAGATAATATCCAGCTCTTCTGCTCTGTCTTGCAGAGATCTATCGCATCGTATCACAGAAGCAGATCGCTGACCGATCAGCTCACGACGAGTCTCCAGGGAACAACGTGGTGGACATCAGCGTGCCGCCCACCACGGACGGGCAAAAGGGCAGCAAACTGCAGTGCTGCCAAAACCTGTAACCATGACAACCAACGTCTCCCCTTCACCCCCCCCACCCCGTTCACCGCACACCCCACTACACTCATCTCCCTTTTTCTCTCTCTACATCTCGTGCCGCTGACGTCCGTTTCGTTTGTGTAATATACATATTTTTTCTTTTTTTTAATAGCTTCTCAACTCACATATGCACTCATACACACACACAGACAGACAGACAGACAGTCGCACACACTTATTTCTGACATGAAATAAAATTTTACAGTACAATCCGTGGTGACGTGCATTTACTTAATGTACTGGAAATAATGGCCCCGGTTTAATGAAGCAGCCTGAAGAAATCTCTATAAAACTGTGTTTTCCAGCATGTGGTAGGCCTAATGGAAGTTTAAAGTCATTCTGTTAGAGCTTATGGAGGTTGCGTTTGTTGCTATCATAAGGAGGGAAACATTTTAGAGACATTTGTCTCATGAAATAAAGGATTGCATCATAGTTCTATCTAGTATGTGACATATGTGGTGGGAGCCAGCATGCCTCAAGCCCTCGTTAATCTCTAAGGCTCACTCTGGATGACAGAGTTTATTATAAATTGAAAGCAGACATCTGGCTGCCATAAGCATTTTTTTGTTGTTGTTTGTTATGGAGTAAATCTGAAAAGCTTGTGTTATGAATTTAAATGATTTATTTTTATGCACTCAAGAAAAAAAAAAAAAAGATGGAAAAAGATCGAAATCAAAGTCGTCGATCTTATTGTTTTAGGTCCGAAAGCTAGTTATTAATTGATTAATTCCGTTTCTGTTCAAATCCGTCCAGCTTGAACAGTTTCTGTTCACGTTACTCAACTTTTCATTGTTAGTCACAACAGCACTATCCGTGCACATCCAGTTGCACCCATTAATGCCTGGTGTTATTATGATGTGTTACAGTATATGATCACCTGAAAGTGCAGCCGATCACCTGCGACAGCAATCTCCAAGTGATCAGTGCTTTTCTCCTCTAAATAACTCAAAATGCTTTTCTTTTGCATCAGTCAGGAGATCAAAATCAAATTTTAAAAAAATGTTCACTGTGTTTGTTAGACAAAACTTTAAATGCATTTGGTTTAAAAAAAAAAAGAAAATTAGAATTGATGGTAAAGCATCACGTTGCCTTAATGTTTTCACTGTCCCAAACATGTTAAGAATGATACTTTCAGCAAGGATAGGAAGATCATCAGTCATTTAAGAGGTACAATGTTAACATGCAGAGTTTTTGTTGGTCTTTTGGACCATCCAATCCACCACAGGTTTTACGCCGGATACCCTGTCTGGTGCAACCCTCCCATTTTATCCAGGCTTGGGACCAATACCTGGATCCAGTGGCTAGGGTTTGGGTATTGGGTGGGAATTGAACCCGGACCTTCCACATGGCAGACGAGCAACCTACTACTGAGCAACGTATCTTACGTATTACGTATCTGGCTGAATTTTTGAACCTGTTCAAATCTCCCATAGAACATAACTATTTTCTTCAGAAATGGGCAAAATACTAAAATCACAAGGCTCTCGAGTAGAATTGTGTTTCTTTGCTGCAGACGTCAGTAAACTCAACAAATCAATATTAGTGTAAATTGAGAGTCCGGTAAGTTCGATTGTCTTTCCCCCCCCCCCCCAAACCATGTTGGATTAAAGTTGATCGGAGTTGTGGACATAAGTATAAAATGACACAAAATAGAAATTTCTTTTGTATTGTGCAAGATGTTCCTTTTCCTGAGCAACTCAAAACAATAACCAAAACCATTAATAAGCAGAGCCTTCATGTCGCTTTGTGCTGACAGGAAATGTGACTGAATGAATCAGTGAACAAATTTAAATGAATCTTTTTTGCTGGGTCACTCAAGAGACTCAAATGTTTCATCTCTAACAGGTCTGCAAAGCTTGGGTTGATCCAGAGAAACTCTTTAGTCATAATAATGCATAGTGTGATGCTAAACTCTTTTGAAAAACAGAAACAAAAAACAACCAATACTTTTCATAAAGTGTTTTTTCCTAGTGATTCTGAGTGGACATATGACAAAGAAACTGCTTAATCCCGCTCAGGGTCATGGTGGATCCATAGGAGACCACGAAACTGGAGAAAACCTACATTTATGTCCTTTGGGAGACACCCAAACCATTTTTATCTCACTACACACGAGTAGTTGAAGGTTAAGGCTCTTGTTCGGGGGCCCAACAGTTGCATCTTGGTGGTGCTGGGGTTTGAACCTGGGACCTTCTGTTCAGAAAACCAACAACTCCTGAGCTACCCCACACACAGGGGGAAAGTGTGAATCGGCATAACCCTTACTGGTCTCTCAGATCCCTCAGTAAGTGGACAGATTCTTCAGTTTCTCTGGCCTCCTTCTCTCCAACTGTGCTGCAGTTGTACTACTTCAGCCTTGTGTCTTTGCCTTGGCATTCCTTCAGGATTTCAGCAGTCCACATAGTCCTCTTAAGACTTCCTCTGCAAGTCACCTATAGTGCTCTTTTATTCAAACTTCTGTACAACTTTTTTCTTATCTCTTTTTCCCACTGGTGGTGATTATCTCTCAGTGACTGAATGGAGCGCTGGGAGGAGCTCAGCTCCAGCAACACAGAGAGCATGAGATCCATGCTGTCTATGTTGTTCTTTTGGGGCTCAATAGACTTCTTCAGCTTCCCGCACTCAGACTGCTGGAAGGAATCCGGAGGAGGTTGGCCGTCATGTGGTGTCATTCCTTGGTTACGTTCTTTTCAAGGCAGCCATGTACCAGGTGTTTCCCCTCCTTGTGCTTCATCAGCTGATGTCTGTTGTACATTTTGAAGGTGACTAAGTGAATGAACTTGATCATGAATGACAAAACATTAGAAACTATAGATAATGGTTTAAAGAAAAATAAGTACAAATGTGAGATTCTGAAATTAAGGACTAGACTAATTCTGACTCCTCTTATACACTTTCTACTTGAATTTTTTCATTTTTATTATTGTTTTACTGTTTCTCTAAGCTCTATTTTAACCTTTGTTGACTTCCTCAGCTCTATGGCCAAGATGGCATGTTCGTCTACCAACTTTCCTTTTAATCCTATGACTGAAAGAAAAATAATTTAATACAATGTAATAGACACAATAAACATTTAGTTTTCTTTTCTGTAATTTCCTGTAACCTGATTTTCTATTTTACAATTACAGTATTTCCTCTAGAGACTAAACTGTTGACTTTTCAAGTCTGTACAAAGCTTTATCTCTATTTCTCTGGCCTCCTCCTCGACTTTAATTAAATTGTGCTGCAGTTAGCTTTAGCTTTTTTTTTTTTTTTTTGCCTTGGCTTTCTTCATAGTCCTCTTTTTCGCTCCAGGTACATTTTTAGCTCCCTCTGCAGGTCATCTGTGGTGGTCTCTGCCAGTCGTCTGCTCCCTTAAGCAAATGACTTAGATTCCTTATCTTCTTCTCACACTCTTCCTTGCTCTTAACCTTGTTGTTTCTCTCTTTCAACCTTTTGCCTTGCATAACATCAGGGCTTCCTGAAGTGCTTGATTCTGTCACTCTCAGCTGTTGCCAAAGGGTGCAAGAGAGATCCTTGATATGTCCAAGTCCTCCTGTATTAACTTAGTGCTTTCTTGTGAGTATTTGCTTCAGCAGCTGGATTTAGTCTCCACTTTTTCCTTAGACCGGTGGAGATCATCCCACAATGATGGGTTGAAGTACTGAGAGAAGCTCATCTTCAGCTGGAGGGACTAGACCATGTTTTCAGAGGCGACTGGTTTCCTTTGGAGCTCAGTGCTCATGTTCAGCTTCACTTCCTCGGTCCTGATGAGATACTGCTCAAGGGTTGCCAGCTGAAATTCTCATTTCAATCGTATTCATAAATGGAAAGCACAATGAGATGAAATCAAGTCATTCTGCAACTCATCCTTGGGTAGTAGAAATAGTTGAAATGTTTAAGCCAAGTACATCTTGGCCTGTACTTATTAAGCATCTTAGAGTACTAAATCACTCCTAGGTGCCCAAAAATTCTCAGTGATGCAATTTTGGTCCTACTTTTAGGAGTAGGAGTAGGTGCAATTTATAAACATTCTTAAAATAGGAACTCACTCCTATCTTTAACAAAAAATTGGAGAGCTCCAGAAATATCCTAACTGGTTAGGAGTTGAGTGGAATTTGCATTCAGACAGAGACTTGATTAAAGGTTTATTTACTAATGGTAACTGAATGACACGGAGCTCATTAAAACAGATTTTTCCTTTTAGAAAAAAATGAAATACTATTTGTGACAGATCCTATGTGCTATGCAACTGGTCTATTGATGAACATTTGGTATGCTGTATCCACTGAAACTAAGATGATTGGTATTTTACATGTTATAAACAGAGAAGATGCAACAGTGATGATTCACAGCGTGCATCACTGGTTTCACTGGAGTTGTTGGTTTTACAAACAACTTTTATATCCTACTCTGAGGTAGGAGTATTATTAGCCCTAAATTAACTTTCACCTCAATTCCTAGGAGTGATTTTGAAATGCTTCACTGTGCTGAACTTTGGATCTATACTACATGAAGCATTTATAAAGTTTATGCTAAGAGTTCATGGTGAACTGGGTAGCAGAATCTTGGGAACTTGCATCGTGCAAACCCTATTTAAACTCATACTATCTTACTGGACTTTGATTGAATGGTAATCTTTGCAGACACTCCAAAAGCTGCAGAACACGCATCTCTACAGTATGCCTCTGTTCCATCATTCTCCATCAAAGGCCACATAGTGAGTTTTTGAGAGAGAGGGAGAAAAAGAGAGAAAGAGATTGCTAATGTTCACCATGACAGCACAATTCTCTGTCCTGATGGTGATGTTGTTTATAATACCTGTCTTTAAAAAGGTCATCCTCAGGTAGAGCAGAGAGAATTTGGTTACCAGACAAAACAAAGTTTCAGATGCAAAATCGGTGAGTGTTGCTTTAGGTTAGTAGAGAGGATTCCCTGCTGACTCTGGAGATTGGTAAGCGAACAATCTCTGTATTCAGCTCATGCATGAGCGTTCGGAATATTTCAATATTTAGAGTTTACAATAAAATGTAAGAGTAATTTGTTTAAAGCCTTTCACGATCACTACATAATTTCACATGTGTTATTTAATAACGGTAATGTTTTACATCTTTGGTTTAATATAAAAAGTAAAGTACACTGTCTGGGCAACAAAAAAAAGTAATAATAATAATAATAATATGGTCAGGAAAAAAGTCTTAAATGACTGTGATCTAAGATTATCTAAATCCTTGTTGAAGTTGCACTGGGGGAAAAAATTGCATTTCCACACACACAATGCAAGCAGAACTCTAGACATCTGTGTGACCTTAAAAAAAACTAATGCTTCAGTGTCCTATCAAGCATACAGATCAAGAGACTTCAGCTCAATGGAAAAGAGTCTTGTGGTCTGATGAGTCCAGATTGATCCTGTTCCCATGATGGATAATGCCTACTGAACAAGCCTCTGGAGACAGTGTTGTGATCTGGGGTTGCTTTAATTGTGGCAATAAAAATATCATTCTAAGATGTAGAAACATAAAGAATCATGAAGTCCTTACCAGTTTCTTGACCAGAAAGTTCCTCAAGCATGAGCTTTCCTTCCCTATTTGGTTTGATTGTGAAAGATCTGCTTCTTCTTTTTCTTCTTCTTTCAGCTGCTGCCGTTAGGAGTCACCATTAGCGGACCATTTGTCTCCATCCGATTCGGTCTACCCCGTCTTCCCTTGTCACTCGAACCGCCTGCATGTCCTCCCTCACTGCATCCACAAACCTTCTCCTGGGCGTTTCTCTTTTCCCCATTCCTGGCAGCTCCATCTCTAACATTCTCCTCCCGATAACCCTCATCCCTTTTTTGCACATGTCCAAACCATCTTAATCTGGCCTCTCTAACTTTGCTCCCAAACCGTCCTTTCGTCCGTCCGTCCTTCCTGCCCGACTAATATACCCTTTTCTAATCATGTTCATTCTTGTCACTCCCAAAGCAAATTGCAGCATCTTCAACTCCGTCTTCTGACTTTTTGTCAGTGGCAACGTCTCCAAACCGTGCAACATTGCTGGTCTCATTAATGTCCTGTAAACGTTCCTTTTCATTCCCGCTCTGTCTCTCTGTCTGGCCAGTCGATAAAGCCTTTTCTTCTTCCTTTGAGCTTAGTTTCTTATACAACTCACTATAGACCTGTTCCTTTGCCTTTGCCACTTCCCTCTTCACCTTTGCATCGCATCTCCTCATACGCCTGTTTACTCTCCTCTTCTCTCTTACTATTCCAATTCTTTTTTGGAAACTCTTTCTTTTGATGCTTTCCTGTACTTCCTGCACTTAAAGATCTGTCTGCATTTCATCTTTTATTTACCGTTCAACAAGAAACTGAGAGCTTCTTACCAATAATGTAGGCACTGTTCACAAAGAAATGTTGTTTAGCAGGAAATAATCTGCTGATACACAACAGATTGCTGTGAATAAGTGACCAAATGAGTGAGTGAGTGAGTGAGTGAGTGAGTGAAGCACAGTTTTTGAAACGGAACTTGGTAACCATAGCAACCGAAATTTTAAATTCTAACAGCCTTAAAGGCCCTCTGGGTAATAAACAGGCTTGACTACAAACACAGGATTTTAAAAAGTGTTTAAAAAAACAAAGTGTTAAAAAAAGAAAACATGATCAGAACACTAAAAGTAGGTAAACCATGTACAGGTGATGAAGCACTTGATCCTAGTCAGAGTTGGTATTGATCTTATGGATAAAAAAAAAATCCCCTTGTCTGGAATACACTCTTAATTAGATGCCAAAACACAAACAGTATCCTGCTTATACTGTATACATGCTGTATTGTAACTCTATGGATGATATGGCTACAACAAAGTTAACCAGACATACCTCACAGACACACAGCTGGAATCGGACATGTGTGTTCTTTGTAGCGTCGGCTGACCTTCCTTACTGTCTGTGCTGCATGCTGCTAGTGTTAATGAAACATAGCTGAGCACTGAGAGAACAAAGTGTGAGCACAACCAGGTACGTTAGCTGATCTCTAACTGTATGAGCTGTATGAGCAACTGTACGAGCTTTTATACGTTGGATAATTAATCAACAACAGCATGCTTTGAAAAAGGAGTCGATAATTTTCCTGTTGCATTTCACTAAACAGTGATTTGTGTGTCCTTAATCACAGTGGTGAGAATTAATAACTACTTGTGTTTTAGAAGGCATTAGAGTTTTAGAGTGAAAATGAATGACTGGACACAATTGTGAATATCTGAAAGAGCGCATGAGCACAGGAAATAAACACAACAATGAAGTTACGTTTTTATTCCAATATTAGTAACCACAGTGAGAATTGTGTAGGTTTTGGGGTAATTTCAGTTTGTTCACATCAGGTAAAGGCAGAGCTCTCAGTGTCCACCACCAACCCAACAGCAGGGGGCGTCACACAGGATCTCGCCTCAGCTGGAGTGTTGTAGGTTTACAGAGAGACCAGAGGACAGTGGAAAGCAGAAGAGTGTGGACAGGAAAGTAGAGGTGTATGGGAGGGAGAGATAGAGATAGATAAATAGAAAGCGATAGAGAAAGAGAGAGAGAGATTCAGTGATGATTGGGGTTAAAGAAAATTCGGTTGAAGCTTTTTATTTTTTATAAAAGCCCAGAAATAACACCTGAACCACCATGAAGACTAAAGGATGGGGTTTTGCTAAACGAAATGTGAAAATTTGAAACAGAGAAAGAGAGTAAGTGAAAGTTGTCTCACAGGCGTCACCTTTGTTAATGTTGCTAACAAGAAAAACCCAGCAGGCAACACTTAATTTTACAACAGAGACATTTGCATATATTTGTGTATGAGACTATATTATTTTATGTTTCAGTTGTGCAGTAAACAGCACTAAGAAAAACGGAGAAACATCGCCTGCTGTGAGCGCTAGTTAATGATAATAAGCAGATCCTCCTCATACTGTAGCTTTGCTATGTTGTTTGGCTCATGAGGTGAAGTCAGTGTGAAAGCCTAGCCTGAAGCAGATGGGTGTCTTTAAGTTTCGCATCTTTCCCCCTCCATGAGGTTTATGGTTTGGTTAAATCCCTAGTATTCCGGAACGTTCACCTGGGTTTCTGTTCCACAAGCAAATGGTTAATCACTTTTTCTGACAAATGTTTCGGTTTGTTACTTATTTTATACTGTTTATGAAAATTACTGTAGAGGTTAAACAGGAACTGAGACATTTAGAACTGGTTAAAGTAAAGCACTCATTTTTCAGGTAATTAACACAGGCGTCTATTTGGACCCCCTCAGGTATGACTCGCTGATTAGTTTTTTTTTCCCCCCACCGTTTTTCTCCCTAATTTAGTCATGTCCAAATCCCACCGGTCGTGTTAGAGCACTCCCACTACAGTGACAATTACCAACCAGGAAGGGCGTAGGCTAACATGTGCTTCCTCTGACGCACATGAAGCAGCCGGCCGCATCTTTACCAACTGTCGCTCAGGCGCCGTTAGGGAGCGGCATAACACACTCACAGATGCGCATCATTGGCTAGTGTCACTATGACCTGAATATGCCATCTCAACCTCCTGAGAGAAAGCATGGCCTATCTGTCCTCTCGAGGTTCATACCGTAGCATCACCTGAGAATCGATCTCCAGATGATCCACAGGGCGATTCACTCGAAAGAGGCCTGGGATATTCGTTAATAATTCTGAAGCAAACAATTTGCTACATACCTTTTGTGTAATTGATTGCATTAGATGGGACATCACATCACACACTTTTCATTGCCACTGTATATCCAAATATAACAATAAGCCAAACGTATGGCAGCATATCAGGATTCATGAGCTTCGCTTAATGTTTAAATCAAATATCAGAACTGAGAAAAAGATCATTTCAGTGGCTATGGCATGACTGTTTGTTGTGATGATCAATGCAACTCATTTGAACTGAAACCTATTTTACCTATGCTAAAATTTATATGTCTTGTGTATGCATTTTAATGAAATTGCATGTATGCACATGAATTGCAAGTAGGCATATGAAAATGCAATCCTTGTAATTCCCAAAACGTTTCCTGGGTGAGTTGGAGGACTTGCTGAACCCGGAAGCTGAGCAAAAACAAGTAAGTTCTTGGAACAATTAAGTGGAAGTTCAGCGAGAAGAGCAGACTGTTGCAGCAGTAAGAGGTAGTACAGCAGGCCAGGAGGAAGTATGTGAGTCGACTCCCCTGACCTCACAGCTTCCTGCTTCCTGTAGACAGCAGAAAGTGGGGATTAATTGCTGAGCAAGCTTCTCCATTGCTGCCTGAATAAATTGTGTGCAGTGTCAGATAGAGTGTCTGAGAGAGAGAACTGTAAAGTAAACAGATTATGTAATAGAGATGAAAAAAATTTGTGTAGCTTTAACATATTGTTCATATTGTTTAAATTTGTATATGTTCATATTTCCATTTAATGACGTTAATGTAAACATATTTTTAACCACCATTTTTCAATTATATATTTTTGTTCAATTTGATATATTAAATATTTTTTTTATTTTATGATATATATTTGATATGAATTTGAATATTCTACTTGATGCATATTTTTTTCATAAAGGTTTCATATACATTTTAATATACAGTAATTTAAGGAGGTTTGCATCAAATGCAATGGTTTTCATTGAGCCCCGTACATTCAATGTGTAAAGGGTTATACAGTAATTAAACTATTTTGCTTTTTATTTGACTCATTGGTGTGTTATTAGAGTTCCAACATGTCTGTTTCACCTGTCTGAGTATTAAGTCTCTGGGGGCTTTTTCAGATACAGTTAAAGAAGTGTCTAAAGTAAACTTCCTTTTTGAACATGCAAATGCAATCTTTTTATATAGCATGACTGCCTGCAAATTACTGAGCTGGATATTTCTTGTAAAAATCACTGAGCTTGATATTTCTTGTGAATCGCAGCTGAAGGAAATGTGCTGACATAAACATTCCTTGTGATGGCAAAGCTTGTTCTGTCATCAGAAAAGCTGTATTTCAGAAGTTAGCTAAAACAAATAATTTTTAAAATACCTAATAGCTGTTGAAATAATTATTGTGGGTTTATACCATGGCCCTGGTTGAATTCTTGATTCCGGTTGGTCTGTAAATATTATTCTATAACAGCAGCTCTGACTTTCTGGTTTAAAGAAAATCACAGGTTTATATTAGTGCGCTATTCCTATGCATTAATGTTTCTATAGTAAAAGAATGATGACATTTTCTCTGAGTAGACTTTCATTATGAATTCATGGAAGGAGTCACCAGTGTTAGCATTCTGTTGCATAATTAAAAATGTAACCTAAAAAATGTTAAAAGTCTCCTGGATGCAGATCTTTGCAGGTTCTTAGTATCATAACTATCTCTGCTCGTAACTTTTTTTTTGTCTTACATTTCAAGAGAAAATAAAGGCTGGTGAAGGATTAATGTTTATAGCTGCTGTAATGCTAATGATAACTGCAAGCAATTTGTTTGACAATTGTAAATGTAGCTGTGATAGGTAAATGTGCATTTTAGTTTATAATAATCAATACCACTTCATGCTGGGTCAAATTACAAGGGGTGTTCAAGCTTCTCTTTGTGAACACACATTATATGTAAACACTTGGGTTTTTCCACTCCAAATAATGTCTTTGTGGAGCTTGCGCGGGCATTGCTGTGCTGGAACACATTTGGGCTAGACCTCATCGTTTGAGTGTAGGGAAACTTTAAAAACTGTGAAAACTGCTAAAGCTTACAACAATATTCTATTTCAACTTTATGGCAACAGTTTGGCGGAGTTCACATACTTTTGGCCATTTAAAAAGTTTATATTGTGCAATATAAAATGCCATGGTGGGTACATTTTTGTTCTTGTCCAAAAGACATACAGGTTTGTCAACTAATATCTGTCTACTTTGAAAAAAAAAAAACGAAAAAAAAAAAATAGTGGTCTGTAAATAGCCCAAGCAACATTAAAACCCACTACATAACTTGCTGAAATACATTTATGTTTTTATAAATGTATTTCAGCAAGTTATGTAGTGGGTTTTAATGTTGCTTGGGCTATTTACAGACCACACTAGGGACAATCTTAAACCTGTATATGTCTACAATGTAATCAAAATACAATTTCTAAATTCAGCATTCTCCATTTTTCACTGGTTTCTCCAATACTGGTTTAAATTCTAGAAACTTTATTGTTGTTGAAGATTCATGCAAAAGATAAACACACTTTAGTTCCATGCAAATATGTTATTATAAAACAGTTTCCCAGACTGTGGCACATGTGCAGACTGATATGCTACCATCAGTTCTGTGTTATGCCAACTGTAAAGCATTCTTGCTTAAGAACGCAGCCATGAATAAAGAGTGGTAAAAAAAAATAATAATAATAATCCTCAGAGAGCATCCTCTCCCAACTATGCATGAACAGTTTGTTGACAATCAATGCCTTTTCCAGCATGATGGAGCACCTCGCCATAAGGCAGAAGTGATAACTAAGTGGCTTAGGGTACTAAATATCCCATTTTGGGGCCAAAAAACTGTAATTCCATTGAGAACTTGTGGTCAATCCTCAAGAGGCGGGTGGACAAACAAAAACCCACAAATTCTGACAAACTCCAAGCATTGATTATGTAAGAATGGGCTGCCATCAATAGGAATTTGACGCAGAAGTTGATCAACAGCATGCCGGGGCGAATTGCAGAGTTCTTGAAAAAGAAGGGTGAATGCTGCAAATATTGGCTCTTTGCATAAATTTCATGTAATTGTCAATAAAAGCCTTTGATATTTAGGAAATGCTTGTACTTCAGTATACCATAGTAATTTGCATTGCCCAAACTCCTGACAAACACTAGATGGTGCCAAGATCACATGTCTCCGATAAGTTCACCATATCCCTCACTCTCTGTCACCTTGAGGTTGGGGCTTCTGTGAAAAGAAGTGAGAATCTGTTCCCCGGGGCCTCCCTGAGATAGTAACGCCACATGTCTCTTTGGTATAACCAACTCTGTTCTGTTTTTGATAACTGTTAAATATATACAGTATATTTATTATGAGACAGTCTGGTGCTGATCCTATGTTTAACTAAGCCAAATTACTGTAGATCTCCTAGAGGAGAAATGTCCACTGGTTTTCTTACGGTTACTGAATATTCTCACAAATGATCATGGGCTCTCTGGCTTACAACTTGACTTCAATCTTAAATTTCTTCGTTTACCATTTTAATCTGCCTACCTTACAAAGCATGAGTGCCTCAAGAGGAATCCTGCTATTAATAATACTCATTATAATCTCCTTCTTCTCCTTTTGTGCCTCTTGCCTGAGGAAATGTTACAAGGAGAGCTGAAAGTTCTTAAAGACCTGTGTTATGAAGTAATGTTGACTTTAAAGGTTTAATTCACTTCCTGCTTCCTGTGACCTGGGAATCCCAGTCCAGCGACCTTCCTGCTAGGGAGATCACAGTGGAATCATGTGTCGTCTGGATATGATTTTGTGGTTCAGTTCATACTCGGAACCTCCATTCTGCAAACCATAACCAGGGTCAGACTACAGTTCAGAAGGTCCCAAACCTCACAACCAGCAAGTTGGCCCTGAGGGGCCCTTGAGCAACGCCCTTAACCCTCAACTGCTCAGATGCTCAGATGTATACTGAGAAAATACAGTTTATGTATTAAAATTAATACATGGATTTGGTGGGAATTTATGAGATATCTCTAATCTCATATGCAAAAAGTACAATAGTTGGTTGCTTGCATATCACACACATCAGTCTCTTAAGTGACGAGTTGTTAATATTCCTGAATTGGTGTGTTTGTGAATATATGAGGGAGTCTAATGAGAGTATGTCCTTAAATGAAAGATCTTCTTTCATTTAAGGACATAACTACGGCAACTACCACTTTAGCTATAGCAAACCCAAAATAGAAACCCTGTTTATAGTTTTATATACCAATATATTTCTCTGTACACTATAGAAATAAAATATAGTTATGTGTGAGCTGCATCTAATACACACACTGATGAGAGGACCTGTCGTTGACTCTTATCTTTGTCTTTCTTTCTCTTTCTCCTTCTGATGTGGGTGTGCTCTTACTCTCTTTCATTCTTATCCCTTATCTCACTGAAACACTTGATAAAACCCACATAAGCGCAATCACAACATTTCATCCTGTTTCAGTGCATGCATCCGGAGACACCCTTCTTCCTCGACCAATCAGTATAATTAATCTGTCTGGGTGTGCATGCAAAAACACCTTAATGTAAAATTATAAACCAGCATTTACACTTTAGTCATTTACAGTTGGAGCAGTATTCATGGTTTGGATATGAGGACATTAATTTAAGGATATTAATCGTTATTAGATTAGTTATTAGTTATATGAGTTTGGAATCCAGTGCTCAAAGTGTGTGAGTGGCTGTGGCCAGTGTTGTATAGGAGCAGTCTCAGGATATAACCTGCAGAAAAAATGGATAGGGCTGATGCCTTAAAACCGATTGACATCTACAGAAGACATCAAGCGCTTGACTGGTACAAACGTGGTGAAAAATTGACAGTCGACAGAAGTTTGCAGAAGAGACACATCTGTCTGTGGGAACTGTACACACAATCGTTTATCAACACCACTTGGACATTACAGGAACTCAGCTGGAAGTCATTGTCACATCCATCGTATAGTCCTGACCTTGCTTGCTGCAGTTTCCACATGTTTGGGGCATTCAAGGGGTTCCTGGGAGGCCATGATTTTAGATGTGAAGCAGGGAGTCTGATCATGGCTCTGGCCTACTGAGAAAACCTTCCACCTTGATGGTAACCAAGCACTAGTGAAACACTAAGTGCATTAGTGTAGCAGGCGATTATATAGAGAAATAAAGGGAGTTTATAACTGTTCTGTTATTCTTCATAATCAAAGGTTCTGGTTTGACTTGAACACCCCTCATAGAATAACAAGCGTAGGATATGTCCTTTTTATTATTTGCCATTGACGAGTCTGTTCAATGAAAATCAAGCATAAAACGTGTTTATTTATTTTAAATTTACAACAACAACAAAAAAATCCTGACAGTGTATATTTATTCGGGAATTGTGTTAGGAATTAGGGTCACTTAGGGTCACATGTGTTATTGATCAGACTGGCAGGTCTTCTGTTTCAGACTAACAATCCTCCAGTTTAAAGAAGTTAAAAAAACAGTTACATAACCACAGGGTAAGATGGAATCTCAGCAAACTTCTCAAAAAATTGCACTCCTCACTCCATCTCTGTGTCTTTAGATTTCTGGATGTTCACATATAAGCGTATGAGGAGGAAAAGGGAACCTCGCCTTAAGTTTGAGCCAGTTACTGCATCCGAGTCTGATTGTTGTTTTGCATTCCGTTGTAGAGCATAAAAGTGAAAGAGCTTTTACATCCCTCAGATCCATAATTCTATAAATCCAGTTAGGATACATTACAAAGAGTTCTGTAATGTCTCTTAATGGCTTAATGCCAGTGAGAATGGGCATTAGGTAAGCTTTAGGGAACATTTCTTGCTAAATTTAATATAATAATGGATGGTAGCAAGTCCTAATGTAGTACATCATTAAAGTGTTGGAAGTTTCTTTCTGACTCTGAGAGCAGTTTTGTCTGTGTGCTGACTGAGGGAATGCAATCACAAGTTGCTCTCTTCTTCTCCTCCTTCTTTTAAGCCTGAGAAAAGGCTGACTTTTAAAACTCAGGTAACCTTCACGACCTGCATGCAACACAGCTTCCACTACAACTATTTTTATCTTTATGGTAAATATTGGGACAGATTTTTCTGAAATAATCAGAAATAAAAAATATACTGTAGTTGAAAAAAGTTTTTTTTTTTTTTTTTTAAACAAATACACTACTTCCAGACACTTTCATTTTTGATGTCTCATGATTGTTTTGATATTTTATACTTCTTGAAGCTTGGGGAATTGAGAACAGGCTAAATATTCGAACCCTTGTCAAGCAGCTGGCCATTTTTCTTACCCAATTTTTCTGCTTCTGATCATAACCCAAACCCTGTAACCAGCCTACCAGGATCTTGTTTCATGCGAACAATCACATGGGACATGGATCAGGAGATCACCTCCACACAAGGACATGCAGACCTTTTAATTTGTCCCACTAATTTGATCTTTGTTCCCATCAGCCTGTGAGTCAAACTTATACCACTCTGGCCACTGGGCATCTTGCCACTGAAAAAACTCACCATCTTCTCAAGTTCAAGTACTGTTGTTGACCCAACATGCTCACAGGCACCTATACATTTGTCTCCTCCTGCACTACCTACACTGTAAAAATATAAAATCTTGACTTAACTCAAAAAGGCTGTGCAGCAAGTTGCCTTGACATTTTGAGTTAAGTCAACTTGTTGTTGACTTAACTAAATTTGCTGAGCAAGGTCTCCCAACTTATATTATTTTGTTAAGTTAAAAGTGATTTGATATTTTCAAAGACTTATTAATTTAATAAATGTGAACTTGTCACATGTATTGGGTTCAAAATATGTGTTTAAATGTACTGAAGCAGGTTTTTTTGTAATACAATATAATGAAAAAAGCTGTAACTGAATGCTTGAAAGTTTCTTCCAAATTTTATTTTAAACCAAAAGGAACACACTACAACCACATTCCATGACTTTCAAATAAAAGTACACAAAAAGAAACATGGCAAAATGCCTTTTACAGTCTAAACTGCACAAAACAAGGGAAAGAGTACAAAATAATAATAATAATAATAATAATTTGAAGTCTGAAAACAGCTCACAAAAGCAAAGTCATAGGAGAAGTTAAGTCTTAAGGGATTGTACCCTTGCAGAGCAGTGAGTGCCCAATTCCATGAACACCTTCTCAATCACCTCAAAAGTGTACTTCCGATTTTTTGGTACTGAAATCCAAGGCAAACAGGTCAAAGGCCAAACTGTTCTGGAGCATCTTGCAAGACAATCCCTTCCTCCAACACAAGAGTAAAGTTTATGACACTGGTCAAAGTCGTAGTTCAATCACAATAGGAACGCCCACTTTCATCCCTCTGGTCTGTCCGCCATCAGGAGTACTGTCCTAATGTAATAAAAAGTACACAAAAAAAAAATCACTTTTGACATCCATCTTTTCTATGTTTTTATATTTCTTTTTGTTCCATGAATGTTTTGGATCCTACTAGATTAATGTAGACAAAATGTACAGAAAGAAACACCTCATAAATCTTTAAAATCAGTTGAGATGATCAGATAAAGTAAAATAAGAGCCAGAGTTCAAATGAATAAGAATTTAAATATCTTAATAATGTCAACACAAATATTAACAGCCGTATTTTTGTCAAAGTGCCTGCAGAGAATCAATGCAACATACTCACCAGACATGTTCTGAATAGTGCAGATGATCCATCACGGATAAACACATCGAGATCTTCCAGGACAGTTTTCATTCAGTGAGCCACAATATTTGAAGTCTGAAAAAAGGGCGCTAATGTTATGCATTGTCACCTTTGATAAACTTTCAGGTATTCATAACATTTAACATTAGGGAGACTCTAATTATGAGAGAAAGATTTAGAAATATGCAATACTGTTTGCATGGAAAAAAAGATGTTCAGGTTTGTGCTCAAGTGTCTCAGCATCAAATTTTTCTGTGTCCTGTTCTCTCAATTCTACAGTCGTGGCCAAAAGTTTTGAGAATGACACAAATATTAGTTTTCACAAAGTTTCCTGCTAAACTGCTTTTAGATCTTTGTTTCAGTTGTTTCTGTGATGTACTGAAATATAATTACAAGCACTTCATACGTTTCAAAGGCTTTTATCGACAATCACATGACATTTATGCAAAGAGTCAGTATTTGCAGTGTTGGCGCTTCTTTTTCAGGACCTCTGCAATTCGACTGGGCTGCTCTCAATCAACTTCTGGGCCAAATCCTGACTGATAGCAACCCATTCTTTCATAATCACTTCTTGGAGATTGTCAGAATTAGTGGGTTTTTGTTTGCCCACTCGCCTCTTGAGGATTGACCACAAGTTCTCAATGGGATTAAGATCTGGGGAGTTTCCAGGCCATGGACCAAAAAATTTAAAAGTTTTGGTCCCCGAGCCACTTAGTTATGACTTTTGCCTTATGGCACGGTGCTCCATCATACTGGAAAATGCATTGTTCTTCACCAAACTGTTGTTGGATTGTTGGAAGAAGTTGCTGTTGGAGAGTGTTTTGGTACCATTTCTTTATTCGTCGCTGTGTTTTTGGGCAACATTGTGAGTGAGCCTACTCCCTTGGATGAGAAGCAACCCCACACATGAATGGTCTCAGGATGCTTTACTGTTGGCATGACACAGGACTGATGGTAGCGTCACCTTTTCTTCTCCAGACAAGCCTTTTTCCAGATGCCCCAAACAATCGGAAAGAGGCTTCATCCGAGAATATGCCTTTGCCCCAGTCCTCAGCAGTCCATTCGCCATACTTTTTGCAGAAGATCAATCTGTCCCTGATGTTTTTTTTGGAGAGAAGTGGCTTCTTTGCTGCCCTTCTTGACACCAGGCCACCATCTTCATTGACACCATCTTCCAAAAGTCTTGGCCTCACTGTGTGTGCAGATGCGCTCACACCTGCCTGCTGCCATTCCTGAGCAGCTCTGCACTGGTGGCACTCCGATCTTGCAAGAATTGAACCTCTTTCCTTGAAGTTCTTGATGATCCTATAAATTGTTGATTTAGGTGCAATCTTAGTAGCCACATTATCTTTGCCTGTGAAGCCATTTTTATGCAACGCAATGATGGCTGCACGCGATTCTTTGCATGTCACCATGGTTAACAATGAAAGAACAATGATTTCAAGCATCACCCTCCTTTTAACAGGTCAAGTCTGCCATTCTAACCCAATCAGCCTGACAATTATATTGACCAAAATATTCAATAGTCTTTTTACTTTTTTTTGTTATATTTAATGAAATGGGGCATGAATAGTCTTACATAAAAAAGTAAACTAGTAAGGTATAACAAGAATAATTTTTTGTTCTTAAAATCATTAAAAATACTGAATTGTAAATGTTTACTTACATGAAATGGCAAAGTTTGAGGTCTTGTGATGAAGTCTGGAAATGTGTTTATCCAGGAGGATATTGAGAGAATGTGTTCTGAAACGTTAAATGCAAAGATTACAAATACTGTGCTGCAAATACTGCATATATTTTAAATACCAAGTGTAGAAGAGTTATTATGAATTTAACCCGACTTTCTAGACTTGTCTTCTTATACTCCAGTCTCTTTGGCTGTGGGTAATAAACGGCTACAGTTAAGTTTTGCAAAAAAAGTTATTTTATTAAGCCAAACTGCAAGACAAACTGCTCTCATGTGCTTCTCTCCCACCGTGTCACACTCTCACCTGTCCCATGGGAAACCCCAGGCAGATAACTTGTCAGTTCTTCTTAACATAAGCAACATAACCAATAAATCAAATATCACACATGCAGGGATAGAGAGAAAATAATCATGTGCTGTGAATAATAATTAAATAATATTAAATTCTAAATTTAATATTTCTAATACAATTAAATATACTTCATAATATGCAACACCTGTAATAAATAACATAAATGTAGTAAACTCAAAATAATACAAAATATATTGTTTGTAGGAACTCAGGTTACAGGATGACTTGCATCTTTCTCACGTTAAATAAACAGTTGCACCAAGCTCTATGTACTTCACAAAGAGCGCCATATACAGTAATAACGCTCATTTATGTTAAGACAATTTCTACAAAGGACTTCGATATAAATATGTGCACTTACCAAAGTTTAAAAGAAGTTGTCCGTTGTGAGGTGGAGAAACGGGCTGCTAATCCAGATGATGTTCAAAATACCTGCTGCACCCAACACGCATGCGCCAACTTCAGAACCAACTTCTGTGCGTGTTAACCTGCATTAGAGCATCTGATCAGTAATTAAACTTTAGTTGACCCAGCGAGTTTTTAATATACTTGTTTTCACTAGTTCAGTCAGTTTTTTCATGTCTTATTGTCCAGATTACTAATAAATACTCATTATGCCAACATTTTTCTAGTTGGATTTTTTACAGTGTATACTCTAACTAAAGTGCCGCATACTTTACCTCAATGTAATTATAATAGACCACTTCTTCAAGTCTTTATGCCTTATTCTTCTACTTGGTCTGTCTTCATCATTTCAAACTGGTGAGCTTGATGTATTTTGTTACGTTGGCAATCCCTGAAGACAATGTCCCCAGAAATGGACAAATGGTTTCAACACAATAAACAGGTGTGAGTTCACACATGTCTTGAGCAAGCAGACAGGAAAAGCAGGTGCTTCGTAGATTGACACCATGGTGAGACAACACAAAACCAACCTGGTGACCCAATCTGGCTCAAAAGGTCTTCAGAGCAAAGTTGTTTGTGCAAACTTGAATCTGGTACTGTATATCAGACTTTACCAGATCCTCAAGAGGATAAATGAGGCAACATACAGACTTGCACTTCCATAGCACTGTCTCCGTGCACTCCTTTTTCATCTCTTCAGACCCAAGCCTTTCAGTTCTGTTCCCCTGGTGACTCATGCTACATCCCAAACCCCTCTCATTTAGGGGAAAACCTGCATACTACAGTAGGTGAGCAAGAGTGCATGTTACACTTAAACCTAACATGTTAAACTGGACTATACTGGACAGAGGTAGCTCAGTGTAGTGGATGTCTGATCAGAAGGTCCTAGGTTCAAACCCAGCACCACCAAGCTGCCACTGTAGGGCATTTAAAACTTAATTAGTGCTTATATGTGTAATGAGATAAAAGTGGCTCTGAGGTGTCTGCCAAATGCCGTAAAGGTAAAGAAATTGATTCAAAGGGCTACAGGCTGGAGAACCATTCTTGGATATCTGCACACAATGTTCTACATCCCATACTATGGCAGGAATTCTATGTAAAACACTCTGTACCTGGTAACTTTTCTCAAGGCAGTTGACAGACCCTAATGCATTACAAACTACAAACATACAATAACCACCATGGAGTACAGAACCGAGCACGCACACACCAAGGTCACATTGGCAGTCATCCGAGGGCTGACTAAACACACCTGTTCCACATGGCCACTGCATCTACTTAAGCACCTCTAGAACTGACTTACCTGGCTGATTATTAGTTCATTGTATCCCTCATGATTACACCAAACCTTTTATTTTTTGAATGATTTTATGGTCTTTGATCTTTGCATGTTTTTCTTTGTGTTTACTTTCAGGATGCTGAACCTAACTGCTGTTTGCTCATCATTTGAACTCTATCTGTGTTATAAATTTTGCTCCTTAAATATATTTGAACTACAGTATGTGTTTTAAAAAAAAAAAGTTATAAGTTTAAAATGCTTGAACTGCAATTCCATCTCTGACCTACAGGTAACACCTACTGTAGTAAACCAGTGTAAGTACGTGTTTATTGATAGGGACTTAAGTGGTTTTTGTAAGGCCTTCTGGATATGGTCATTTGCCAAATGCTGTAAATGTAAATATTGGCTTGTACTACCCTTTACTGTTCAATAATAAAATTTTCAGTGTGGTTGGAATAGTCCAGTATTTTAGACCCCTTCCTGTACACATGTAATCCTACACTGTATTACAGTATAATACTCTTTTTTGACAGAAAGAAAAATGCTGAGTAGTAAAAACTGAAACACGGAGCTAAATAGGGGAAATAATGAACACTCTTGACAGTTGGCTGTATTTCTGCAAACACTTGCCTCATTATAAATAAATAAATAAAAACTCGATTGGGACACAAACAGGTTTATACTAGTACTATTAAATTACTGATTGACTTCTTGTTCAAATATATTGCATTCGTCTCACACAGGACTTAAAATTTAACTATCATAGATGGTTAATTTTACAAATGTTCCACGGTTTTTGCACATAAGAATTATTATATGTGATATTAAACTGAGCAACCAAAGTAAAAGCAGAGGAGTGAGCATGACTGGATAAGAGATGGACAGTAGGTAAGAGATCCAACCTTTCTAGATTTTAATCTGACATAAAACTAAAGGTGACACTGCCAAGTTGCTACTGTGGAGCCCTTGAGCAAGGCCCTTAACCCTATCTACTGTATCCTGGCTCAGCTGTGCTCTGACCCCAGCTTCCTAATTGGAATATGAGAAAATTAGAATTTCTCTTTGGGATTAATGAAAATACCAATTATTATTATAACCTTTGTATACATCGGATAAATATGAAAAATGGATAGATGGATAATATTTTAGTGTTTTCAGGTGAAAGATACTTATTAAGATTCCGACAACATATTCAAACATTTCACAAAGCTGTGACATGACAAACGTCAAGTCATTAGTCCAGCTCCTGCCAAACACGCTGTAGCATACTGTACCTTGTGTAACATTCTCCAGCGCCTCAGTGATTATGAGTTCATTTAGGCCTTTAGGAAAAGGTGGGGATAAAGACCAGTCCTTTCACATTGCCCCATAAAAAAAAAATCACAAGGTGTCAAGTCAGGTGAACGCTGTGGCCATTTCAACAGCACATTGTTATCATCACTGTTGAAATAAAGTTGCTGAAATGTTATCATAAAGTAAAATGCATTTTAAACAAAAGTAAAAATTAAAGTTAGTTTTTAGACATCTTGTTAAAATTTGAGATTTGAGCGAGAATTTGCTATGTTGCTAGCCTACGAAATTATGTTTAAAAAATTCTTCTGTTTCCTAATTCCTTCTATTTCACCTTGGTGGGGTTTCAAGCCCAATAACAAGTGTGGTAATTTTACAGTACAAGTGTATGATTATATTTGTAATTTCACCAGGCATAAAAAACCCCAAAACAAACAAAGAATAAAATATATTTAAAAATTATACTTGATGACGATGATGATTATGATAATTTTTTTAATCAGCCCCGGCGTAATCATGAGTGGATTGCGTCTGAGCGCGTGCAGCGTGAAACCAATAGGAGACCGCGCGCGACAGGGGCGTTCAGTGAGCTCGCGGTAAGGAGGGAAAGCTGCAGCTCTCGGTGCGCGCGCGCGCGGCTTCCTGGAACCGGGACAACATCCAAATGTGTGCGACCTGCACCGGTGAGTGGCGGAGTTTCATTTCTCACACTCTCTCCTTGTAATACTGAGGATAATGAATGCGTTAGCGGGTGTTGTTTGGCGGTCCAGAGCGTTATGGCGGGAATCCGGAAATATTAGAAAGTAAGTTTTGTATGATAAAACCTTCTTGCTACTGTACAGTATACTGTAGCTCTATGCTTTTTTGTTTGTTTGTTGGCTTCATATACTTGTTTTCTCTTTTCTAAAAGGGGAAAACGCACAGTGCATTATTTATGTATTTATTTATTTATTTATAAATAGTTATACTGTATATATAAAATGTGCATTCAAATGATGTCGAGAACAAAGAGAGTCTATTGCTTTGAATCAGGAAGTTGGACCCTGGGTTCTGAGGTCTCTCAGAAATAAAAATTTAAAAGTGCACTAATATATCTATAGACTTAGAACACATTACCCTTTCATTACTCATCCTGACTTTTTCTCCAGAACATGACCTCATAGAGAATTACAATGTTTGTCAGAAATTTTATAGCTGATGTAAAGTCTAGGCTCTGCAATATTGTCTCTCTTTAGCACTAGTAAAGAGAGAGAATGTCCTTTGGCTTATCCTCTATCCTTGGATATTAACCTGTCTTTGTGGATGAGGCAGCAGTGCCAGTTGGTATAAATTGTGCTGACAGTATACTGAGTCACTGAGATTCTCTATACTATTAAGGTTTTATAAAGATGGCATTTTATGGGTTCAGGTTATTGAGTTGAGCTATGGCCGTATTTTCATCCCTTGAACATTGACCTATAGAAGAGAACTGGTCCAGAGGAGCCATAGGCCAAAGTGCATGACCAGAGAAAGCAGTATACTGTACATGTTCAACTCCAGATACACACACACACATGAACATCCAATCTCTCTATTGATCATGAAAATGGTCTTCGTCTGATTACACTGGATGTGATATAATTTAGTAACATGCCTGTCTTTTTTATTGTTGCAGATATTGATCAAGTGTTTCTTAAGATTGAAATCAATCAGTTCCTTTGGTTTGCCCCATATTTCTTCCTAAAATAACCACCTTGATCAGTCTGCATGACTTAACCTTAGTCTAAGTCTTATTCCTTTAAGTGAAAATTCACAACATAGTGAGAGACATGATTTTATTAAAACATTGAAATGTAGCTCACTGGCTAACTGTCTTTCTAAGCTAAGCAAAGAGGTATCTGTTTGAACAGTTAGCCAGTGATCTACATTTCACTGTAAAAGCATGTCTCTCACTACATTGTGACTGCAGTGCATCCATAATAATGTAATAGTAATTAATGGTCTTAAATCACTTAATTAATTTTTTTCCAATCCTGTACACAGTTATTGTCATCTTTCAAGAGAATGGGTAAACCTATAAAAAATGTAACAGAAATCTTACGCAAAGTTCTTTTAATTATTCTTCATACAGCGGGATGTTATCTTATAAGAAGTAATTCGCAATAGATTTTTTTTTGTAACTAGTGCTACAGTGATTGTGCTATTGTGCATGTTACTATTGTGCACATAATGATTAAACTATTGTTAAGATTGATGGCACCATGCATTAAAAAAAAAAACTCTATTCCAAAACTCCTATATGTGTCCTGCAACACTCGAGGTGATGTCATTAAATATTAATTGTGAGGGTGCCAATAATATTTCCATCGATAAGAATATGATTTTACTGTATGCTGCATTTACTGCATTTATATATGTTTACGCATATAATACCACAAATTGCATTCGCTAATAATTGTCATGTCACTAAACTCTGATTGTAATAACCTGATAATCTGACTTGTGCTATAGTGTAAACTATAACAGGGATTAAATTGTTTTGTGAACATACCAATACATTAAATACTACTGTAAGTTTTGTATGTGACATTTTTTAATTATGACAAATTGAAGATGATGAAGATGAAGATGGCGTGTTACATTCTGCTTTATGTTGGCCTGTGTCACACCAGCCTCGTGCATTTCTTATCCTGTACATGGTCACGGGAGGCCTAAAGGCTATCCCAGGGGACTCTGAGCATTAGGCGGTAAACTCAGTCCAGCGAATGGCACAATCACGAACAGACTCGCACAGTATTAGCAATTTGAAAATGCCAGTTAGCCTAATCCGCATATCTTTGGACTGTATGAGGAAACCATAGGGAGAACATGCATAGTCTATGCACACAGACCCAAACAAACCCTCTTGATCCTGCACTGTGCTAACCCCTACGTGTCCTTCGTACCACGTCACATCACCCTGTGGGTTACTATTTTCCTAACTGCTGATTCCTACCTCATTTGTTAACTTTTGATGATTTGTATACTTGAAAAAAATCATTCATACAGCGCTAACTGTATCCATAACACTATAATGATGATTTTATTTTCAATTTAAGTTCAATTAAGCTTGAAGCATTTAACTTAACAGTATTTCTACCCTCTTTAACTTTTAGGAGATTCCTTTCCAACATCCAGTGAGCTCTTCCTTTGTTGTTCCTCACCTCTACACCTGCTGGACATCCAGAGACGGACCTTATAGCTCCTTTCTTAAGTAAAATGAGTAAAGCTCCTCTGCTGGACTATGGGTTTCAGTCTCTGGCTCCAGCTCCAGGTTACGGGGTTACAGCAGGTCTGTCTCTGGCTACAGACACGGAGCAGAGCACAGCCCTGTGCTTCGTAGGCCTTCTACTGCTCTTCCTAGTCTTTCTGTTGGTGCGGTGTTTCCGGATCCTTCTTGACCCATACGGTACCGTGCCAGCTTCCTCCTGGAACGATCACAAAGATGGACTGAGAACAGTTTGATTTCACGCTGGTGTAATAAATTGAAGGCTGTGAAATAGAAACCAACCCTTTATGCTAACAGTAAATATAAATGAAGACCAAATGCTGAGTGACCAGGATATTGATTCAGGCTGGACACATGCTTGAGTGAGGTATGATTAAATGGAAGGTCAGAATTCTTTGAGCAGGCTTTGTTGGGATTGGTCAGCACTCAGCCCTTCGAAGTTTTGTATATGCAAACAATATTCAAATAATCACTACTCAAATGGTATACAAATTCACAGATGAATGCCCACACAGACTGCAAGACAATTCAGGTGCAAAGGGGTCAATCAGAAAAAAGAAAAGAAAAGAAAAATTAGCTTTAACTTTTCACTACTGTTTTTTAAAACTCATGAAATATTTGTTATATAACCATAATAGATTTAAACCAGTTTTGCATTTGTGAATGCACAATGTGGATTTACATAACCCAAAGCGTTTTGTTCCTTTTTTTCTTACTTATAATTGGTGTACTCTATATTCGCTGACACTGAATCACAACTTTGAGTCATTGATAAGCTGGAACATTGTGCCTTCCTATCTGTAAAAGCTTTATTTTTATATCAACATACACTGCTGAGCTTTCTGTCACTTTTCTAATGTTGTCCAGAATGGTTTCATTTCAGCACCTACGCATTTGGTCCATTAAAATACAGTATGCCAGTTCCTCAAACTCAAGCTATTTATATCTCTTTTTTTTCAGGATACATGGTTTAGCCATGTCATTTTACTGATTAACTTCCTTCTTGTGTCAACTCTTAACTATTATAAATACTATATTTACATGCCTATTTCCATGTTAAAATCAGTTGGAAACTCTGGCTTTAAAAAAAAAATGTATTCACTCTTAGACCAACTGAGGAAGGAATGTCTGCGTATTCAAAACATCCTGTGTAATTTGATCAATTTTATTACATTGATCAGTGTTTGAATTGAGGCTTTGCAGATGGAACAAAATAACCAAGCACAACACTCTCAGCCTGTCTATGTATACTATATGGATAGAAGCATTTGGCCAAACCTGCATTGTATCTGAATACATGTACTTCAATATGGAGTTGGACCCCATTTAGCAGCTATAATAGCTTCCACTCTTCTTGGAAGGCTGTTCACAAGATTTTGTAATGTTTCTGCAGGAACAGAGTGCCCTTTCATTCTGTAGAGTTTAATTTACTGTATGAGGCTAGGCACTGGAAACACCTGAATTCAATAATTAACAGGTTTGGCCAAACACTTTTCTCCATATAGTGCATTTCAGTAAGACTTTTTTTTGCAAAAAAGAGAAGAAAATGTAAATGTGTACATTTTCACAGTGTATTTCACCATATTACACAGTGTATTTCACCAAAATTACTTCACTACTTTATTTTATTCTGTGGGTTTCAATTATGCCGAAAACTTCAGATTTTTAAAATTGCATTTACATTTTCTTCTCTTTTTTTCAAACTAAATCTTACTTAACTCTGCATTCATTTACCTCTCTTTATCTTTTATGTTTTAAATTTCACTGTTTAATGTCCCCTTTGCATAATACTCAAACCAGCATGTGATTCTTTTGCAAAATCCAACCAAATCTCTCAAGCTGCAATCCACAATATCACAAATCTTGTTCTTAAGCCCTGTCGAAGCAGGTACAGTAGACTCAGGGTTAACAAGCTGACTCAGGTACTTTAGCAAAGGGCTGCAGCTAAATCTTGTGCAAACTCTGGCTTTCTGGCTACATGAACCCATTTTCTGCTTTCTGCTTTCCCCCCCCCCCCTGATATCCATGGCATACATATAGTTAGCATGAACTGATTATTACTCCCTCTTTAAACCAGTGAGGCTCTTGGTCATTGTGTGTAGCATTTTATTTGGGTACTGGGTTGTTATCTACGTACTAAGTGTACAAAAGAATGCGTAGACCATACGAGATCATGTGAGAGATCCAGCCAGAGTTAAAGTCTCTAATGTAGGCTATTGATAAGCAGTACAGATTGGAGAGACTCCAGAGACACTCACGTTACTTAAACATCCACCATGCCTATCACAGTTTGTTTGTGTGTGTGAGGGAGAGAGAGAAAGTAGTGCTTATTAGCGACCTGCTGACATCACTCAGGTGGGTGCGACACAATGGTGTTTGTGAATCATCATTATGTATACAGCAATTAAAGTAGTGTTTGCTCGAAAGACATCGATTTGTCAAATAAATATGAGTACAGTGGTGCCTATCACTTTCTCCTATATTCAGCATCTTGATTTCTGAAATATCTAAAAAGCATCTACCAAATTATTACACTTTTTTTATTGAGTTATTACAGTAAATATAAGTAAATTGCTTTTCACTATTTACCTGTACTATTACCATGTACAGTTCCTTATATAAAAAACAAATAATCCAACATTGTCATTAAATTTTTTTATTTATTATTATAAGTAAGCAGGTCGATTAAATTGTGTGTTTTTTAAATCTCGCTAACTTTTTACACTTGGATCCTGCTACTTCCTGACATATGCACTTATAAAACAGTGAACAATGGTCCCTGTTGTCAAACGAAGCAAAGAAGTGATGAATCATAATGCTCATAATTTCCCAGTGGAGATTTAGTGAAGCCCAATGAGCAGAACTTACAGGAGGACCTTTCTCTCCTGTTCAGGATATACTTATAGATATATAAGTATTTATCTTGTAGTATAAATATATATATATTACATCTCTGTAGTCCAACAATGGTATTTATTCCTGTTGTGTACAATCATGTAGGACCTCACATTTACTTGCACATTTATACACTATGGGCAATTATCCTAATCTGCATGCCCGGAGGAAACCGGAGAACCCGGAAGGGAACCCAAACAAGTCCATGACGACAGACCCTACACTGGAATCAAACCCAGGACCTAGAGGTGTAAGGTGACAATGCTAACCAGCCGCCAATTCCAATATTTATATAGTAATAATCATATATATCTTATTATAAAAATCATTCCTTACTGGAAACTCTGTATGTAGCAACTATGAAGCAAATACAGTACCAGTCAAAAGTACTCTTTTATTTTAATATGCAAACATCAATCCCAGAACAAAGTGTAGAGTATATTAAAAGACTGTTTAAAATACATATAAAATACATATTTTGCAGTCCTTTGGCTGTAGTTTCCATCACTGTAAAATAAATAAATAAATAAATAAAGTCAAATGAAATTACATAAAATCCAAGACTCATTGGTTTTGATTCACAGATTCAACTTCCCTACGCAATGGAATCTTATTTGGGTTTACTTCTTCCCTCTTTCTTGTCGCACTATAAGACACCATAAGTCCTTTTGGGAATTCATGGCAATCATCCCACTGGCTGAGAGCCACTTGGCTGTTTTATGTGGAAAATCTGTGAATATGACAGGGAAGAGTTTAATTGAGAATATATGGCCGACCTCAAATGAGGCAGTGTGAATCATTCATATTTCATATTTTGTATATTCCAACATAATAACGCAAATAAAACTGATATTGGTCAATAATAATGGTGAATATGAACACATGCACGTTTTGTTTCAGTTCTCGCTCGCTGACAATTAGGAAAACATAAATGCAACATAACCCAGACAGGTCGAACAAAATCAGATACTGTAAGTACATGTATGCTAATCGAACATCACAAATGTGAAAAAAAAAGGAATGGGCTGTTATGTAAAGAGAAAGAAACAAAGAATTACTGACTACCTCAGGTGACTGTTTTCTTTTTATCACAGCATTTTTCATGCATTAAACTTATCTCAAATTCATCTAAATGAATAGGACCCACAGTCATATTCACAAACATGCTCGGAATGAGATAAGCCGGGTCACATGTGACGGCCTATTGCATACATACAAAGGTGTGATTTTGAACCAGGAAATAGAAGGAAATAGAACAAGGAACTCACGCTATTATAGTTATAGGGACAAATGTATATCTGGTCTTATGCAAGACAGAGAACATTTTGTTATTCGTTAATTACCATTAATGAACTACACTGTAAAAAAAAAGTTGAGTTAACTTGAAATAATAAGGCAACCTATCACAAGCACTTTTATGAGTTAACTAAACAAACAGGGTCAGAAGACAAAGCAACTTAAAGTATTTTGTTAAAATCCTTAGTTCTCACAAAATAAATATGTGTTTACCGAACAAATAACAACAACAAAAAAAAATTGTTTGCTGAAGGCAATTATGACAGATTGATCCATTATGTATTCATGATTATTTTCATAATTAAAATGTAATAAACCACAAAACAAAAGTCTCATTTTTTAAACTCGATTTTTTCGATTTTAAAAATTAGATTTTTGTTGCTTAAAATAAATAAAAATTACAAATAAAACCGCGTCTCTGTTGGAAACGAGCTCTTTGGTTTCATCAGTTTGTTGCCATGTTGTATCTCGTATTTCTCACGTGTGAGTCACAGAGGGGGCGTGGCAGAACTACAGAAGCTGGCGGTGCTGCACCAAAGTGAAACTGTAAAATTGATTTTCATTTTTCAAAATCGACATAAACCATAAATTCGAATTAATCAAAAATAATTATTAAATCGCCCAGGTCTAGTTTCAAATTATCATGCTCCATATGCGCTCCATATGCGCATGCGCCAACAAGAAACGCACGGTTTAACGCAAAACTTACATTTTAATGTAAGTTTTACGAAACATTTTTAGTATTATACAGGTTTTAACATTGAATCAGCTTATTTGTTGAATTAACTAAGTATTACTTCTGAACATTTCAAATTAAAATATCTTAGTTCAGTTGACTTTTTATACTTTATTTAGATAACTTTTCATAAGTTGGCTTTTTTACAGTGTACACCTTTGAAGTTTTATCAGTTATACTTGACTGATTTTTACACAAACACTTGATTCTTTTTATAGCTGCAGGTGACATTTATACTTCATCATACTTCAAACTTTTCTTAAACCCATTGGATAGGAACAAAATGACCTTCACTCAGCTTTAATATACACACGTGGACAAAATTGTTGGTACCCTTCGGTCAATGAAAGAAAAATTCACAATGGTCACATAAATAACTTTAATCTGACAAAAGTAATAATTTAAGAAAATTCTATGAATGTTAACCAATGAAAGTCAGACATTGCTTTTCAACCATGCTTCAACAGAATTATTTAAAAAAATTAACTCATGGAACAGGCCTGGACATAAATGATGGTACCCCTAGAAAATACTGAAAATAATGTGACCAAAGGGACATGTTAATTCAAGGTGTGTCCACTAATTAGCATCACAGGTGTCTACAATCTTGTAATCAGTCAGTGATTATATATAGGGCTCCAGGTAGTCACTGTGTTGTTTGGTGACATGGTATGTACCACACTCAACATGGACCAGAGGAAGCGAAAGAAAGAGTTGTCTCAGGAGATTCGAAAGAAAATTATAGACAAGCATGTTAAAGGTAAAGGCTATAAGACCATTTCCAAGCAGCTAGATGTTCCTGTGACTACAGTTGCACATATTATTCAGAAATTTAAGATCCATGGGACTGTAGCCAACCTCTCTGCACGTGGCCGCACGAGGAAAATTGATGACAAATCAAAGAGACGGATAATCCGAATGGTAACAAAAGAGCCCAGAAAGACTTCTAAAGAGATCCAAGGTGAACTTCATGATCAAGGAACATCAGTGTCAGATCGCACCATCCATCGTTGTTTGAGCCAAAGTGGACTACATGGGAGACGACTAAGGAGGACACCATTGTTGAAAACAAATCATTAAAAATCAAGACTGGAATATGCCCAACTACATGTTGACAAGCCACAAAGCTTCTGGGAGAATGTCCAAGGCACATCAGCTCTATGTTCACAGACGGAAAAATGAAGCATATGAAGAAAAGAACACTGTCCCTACTGTGAAACATGGAGGAGGCTCTGTTATGTTCTGGGGCGGCTTTGCTGCATCTGGCACAGGGTGTCTTGAATCTGTGCAGGGTACAATGAAATCTCAAGACTATCAAGGGATTCTAGAGAGAAATGTGCTGGCCAGTGTCAGAAAGCTGGGTCTCAGTCGCAGGTCATGGGTCTTGCAACAGGACAATGACTCAAAACACACAGCTAAAAACACCCAAGAATGGCTAAGAGGAAAACATTGGACTATTCTAAAGTGGCCTTCTATGAGCCCTGACCTCAATCCTATTGAGCATCTTTGGAAGGAGCTGAAACATGCTGTCTGGAAAAGGCACCCTTCAAACCTGAAACAACTGGAGCAGCTTGCTCATGAGGAGTGGGCCAAAATACCTGCAGAGAGGTGCAGAAGTCTCATTGACTGTTACAGGAATCGTTTGATTGCAGTGATTGCCTCAAAAGGTTGTGCAACAAACTATTAAGTTAGGGGTACCATCATTTTTGTCCAGGCCTGTTCCATGAGTTCTTTTTTTTTTTTTAATAATTCCGTTGAAGCATAGTTGAAAAGCAGTGTCTGACTTTCATTGGTTAACATTCATAGAATTCTTATTTATTATTACTTTTGTCAGATTAAAGTCACCATGTGACCATTGTGAGTTTTTCTTTCATTAACCGAAGGGTACCAACAATTTTGTCCACGTGTGTATACACTGTAAACCTGAATAAGTTGGCAAAAAAAGTTAATCAGAAACACCTACCACTGAGCCACATGTGCACTATTGCCCTGATGACATCAGACACAAAATCGCTAGGCTGAAAGATTTTAAGTTGGTGGAACTTTAAGGTGACAGCAGCGGCGGATCTACCGGGGTGGCACAGGGTGGCAATTGCAACCTTAAGAAAGAGCCTTGCCACCCCATTTGCCACCCCAGCACCAGTGTCCTAGTGTTTTTTAATTTATCTGACGTTCCAATCAAGATATCAGGTTCAAGTCAATCACACATCAGCCTTTATTTATTTTTTATAGGACAATGTAAAAATGTGCACCCTAGTGTATACACCGAATAAGAATAGCGTTCCTTGAATCCACAAAAACCATGCAAGAATGCTTGCTTGAGTGTTGCCACCCCTCATAATTTTAATGCCACCCCCTTGCCACCCCATGAATAATTTTGTAGATCCGCCCCTGGGTGACAGTTACTCTTACTTAAGTACTTACAGTTACTTAAAATACCAAATTTGTTCTACAAACTCATCAACACCAAAAAGTTCTAAATACTCATCAAGGTCTATTAATTTGAACCAGTTGTAATTATTTAACAGTACTCAATATGTTTCATTACTTTGAGCACTAGGGTTTATAGTATATAATTTTGTAGCTAATAAATGAATGTGAGGGTATAAATTCTTGTGAGATACTGATAGCCTGTGGCTAATGTACTGTACAGTGCACGAGGGAAACACGTTTCGGCCTGACTAGATGATTCTTAGATTCACACTTCGCACTCGACTCGCTTAAAAAGAATCGATCGTAAGGAACCGATTCCTTGGTGAATCGCTTTTCAGTACCGGACAGTTCACGCGCCGCTGTGCAGCAAACCTGCCCCTCTCTCTCTCTCTCTCTCTCTCTCTCTCTGTTTCTCTGCATCCTGGACGGAGGACACACCGCTGGACACTTCACCGTCAGGTACTCTTGGCGTTATATATAAACATATAAGAGAAATACATAGTGAGTGATAATATTCTTAACTAGGTCGCGACGTAGCGTGTGTTTAGATACGCAGGACATATTGTCACGTGACGCTGATAAACTATGACGGTCTCTGCTGATGGGCTTCAGTAAGTTTAGATTATGTTTAATATCAGCGTGACGCGTTTTTAATATGCCATGGCGGAAAGAAAAAGACAGCAGATCTGACCTTCAGGTGGCGAGAGCTGATGAGATCACATCTCCGGAGACATTGTCTTATGTGTGTAATGTGCTGATAAAAGCTTAAAGTCGAGGAAATGGATTTGTTCTTAGGGGAAAATTGCATTAGTGGGCTGCTTGGAATATAATCAGGTTATACAGGGTGACTTAAACCCTCACCACGGATTCACACGTTCCATAGACAGGTCACTGCATATTTTTATGCATTTAAACGAAATTCAATATTTTTCCTTTTTTCCCATTACCATACTGTGCCATGTCATTGTCAATTAACACTTATGTCATTTTGTAGCCATTGGGGTCACCTCATGTTTGAACCATAAACCTCCATTCATACTGCACATCCAGGGACCTCTGTAGTCCTACTATAGACCATCAACATTGTAATTATTGAATTAATGTTGACCTCCGATTAACATTCACACACTACCAAACCCATCACGCACAGGGAGAACATGCAAACTCCATGCACACAGACCCCGAGGCGGGACTCGAACCCGGATCCTGGAGGTGACTCTGCAAGGCGACAGTGCTAACCATAAACCATAAACCTAAACGTACATGTAGCCAGAGTATTTGTAACACTAATTTTATGAGCTAGAAAACCTTAAAATATCCATGGTAACTAGCTCACCACCACAAGGTGTGCTTGGTTTGATGCAGACATTTGCTTACATACCACATTCATATTCTCTGCTCTCTCCTCCTGCAGCATGGAGCTGATTAATGAGTGGTTGTGGAGGCAGGAGTACTGGCTTCCCCCTGGAATCAGCTGGGAGGATTTGGAGCAAATGAAGGACTCTCCAATGCCCCGGGACCTGCTCATCTCACTGCCCCTGGCACTGGGGTTCATAGGCCTGAGAAAGGTTTTTGAGAGGTGACCTACATGCTGTGTCTACGTGTACTTGTCCAAAGCTACATACTAGTACATTAAGAATGGGGGACGGGAATTACCAGGGATCACCCGATACAATATTATTCGATTTGTATTACCATTCAATAAGTATCACGATTTTATCCTTCCACACAGGATGATGTGCTGCCTGTCAATGTGGGAATAGCTTAGAGCACCATAGGATTATAGAGGAATGGGAGGATTTCATGACCTCAAATGCAAAAATATATCAAATGAAATATAATTTCTGACAATATATACATTACATATTAATTTTTTTTAAAATACAGCAGAACCATGGCATACAGATTTAATTCGTTCTGGAGGCGAGTTCTTAAGTGGTGAGTTCTTACGTGTATTGTGATAACAAACTTTCCATAGGAAATAATGTAAATGCAGATAATCCATTTCAGCCACCCAAAAATATTACCATAAATGTATGCCAAAGGCAATGTTGTGGATGACTCTTTCGAAACAGCTTTTGCTGACAGAATAAAAAAAAATCGTAAACTTGCTTTGATACATCATGATACATCACTAAATCTTTTTTTTCCCCTACAAATTATTGACAAAACATCAAACCAGTACTTTATTTTCACACACTGTTTAATAGTGTAACATGTGGCAGAGGATGTAGACATACTGTACCACTGTACTTCACATTCAAATGATTGCACAGCTGTTTTAGAGCAGGTGGACTGAATCAAGTGGGTGGTCTTGATACATAACATACCATGACGCATTATGTTTTTTTTTTTATTTTTTTTTTTTACAGTTTTTAAATAATGGGCATGTCTTCAGAAACTTTCTGGTAACATGACAAGATCAACACCACAAAAAAGCTAATTATACTTTAGAGGTGCGATAGATAGATAGATAGATAGATAGATAGATAGATAGATAGATAGATAGATAGATAGATCGATCGATCGATCGATCGATCGATCCTGACAGTAACACAAAAACAGACTGTATATTTTACACATAACAGGGTCATTTTAAAGATGACCAAACATATTATGCTAAGTATAAACAAAAAAAAGAAAGTTAAATGCAGTGCAACCTTGGTGTGCAGTTGTATTTATGACAAAGTGACAACAGGGCAAATAGTAATAATTGTGCAAAAATAGGATGAAATTAACACTGACTCAGTCTATTATTTGCATGTAATACTGAGAGTGGCGAGCAGACCAAAAAATGTAAAAGATGGGAGAGTTATGCGTGTACACCATGATGTACAGTACATACAGTAAATAATAATGCAAAGTTGTCACATGGATATTAACAGTAAATGTAACTTTTAATGGTTAATACATTTTTATGTATCAAATGCATTTGTTAGCAAACTGCTTTGATAGTTAAGTGGGAAAAAACAGTTCAGGACATGATGATGTAGGAAAAAATAAATCTATTTAAAAATGGTAATACAGAGTCTGTGCCTCATGATGTTACCTCTGTAATCGGTTCTGTACCTGAATTAGCTCAGTCTCCAGAACAGGAGTTCCCTGGGTATACGGGGGTCTGGTCAGCTGTTGTTGAGTATGGAAGATGAGCTAATAACTCAATGAGTGGAGGGCAGACACATGGACTAGTTCTATGACTGAAATTCACGATGTTTACGGTATTCAAGGCTCCCATAGCTTGAAAACTCCCAAGGGCGCTCCCAAGTGGGAGTGTCGACTTTCAATTAAGGCTTAAAAACAAACCCAGACTTCATAACACACTCGCTATAACAGATTAAAAGTTATTTTGGATGTAGTTCATATTCAAGCTTTTCAAGATAATACAAAAGTTATGGACTTGGAAAAATCATTCTTATTACTGTATTTTGGCTGATGGCCATATGTTGAGATGGAAAAGAATGAAGAGCTGAGCTAAATGTGGGTCTGTAGGATTGTGTGATTGTCCAAGTGATGGCTCAGGAGCCAAGGGAGGAGGAGGTGCTAAATCTCGCATAGGCGTGTGTGTGTAAGCTGTGGCGTTGTTACTGTGGCAGCTGACCACCGCTGTAACCAGAGAGGACCTGAGCTATCACCTGATCAATTTGTCCCTCTTAGCCATGTCTGAGCTCATCTTTCCTTGGTCTAATTAACATCACACACACACTCTCACGCACACGTGTCTATATTTGACCCAGTAAGCGTCTATGAAATGAAGAGCTCACATGTATGTATGTCCTGTTGTTTCTTATTCAGGAGCATAGCTGTTCCTCTGAGCAGACACCTAGGGGTGAAAGATAAGGTGCGCTTATCAGCCTCACCTGCCCCAAGCCTGGAGGTTTTTTACACCAAACACAACAGACAACCTGCACCGGTGAGCTTGGGGAAAATAAGCACACACACACACACACACACACACACACAAAAGATGTATTGTTCATCAAGGTAGCATGTGCGGAGTCCCAGGTGGTTCGGGGAGATTTGCATACCTTCTTCCTGGAAAAACATATCCATGCCGCTTTACAAACAATTATGGATCCTGACGCCTCATGATACCGCTTTTCCCGGAGCTGTGTCTAGAGTCAGAGTCAATTTTTTTTCTCGACACCACGGTTGGAAATTTACTGTCTGTATACATTATTTTTTTTTACAGCTTCCATAGGATATATCTCATTTGATGTTTTAACAAAAAAAAAACATATAGTTTTTGAAATATAAAAAAAATTATTCTGGAAAAAAAAGACCAGAATATTTCCATGAGGAAACAGCGAGACTCATGTTGAAACCGTCCATGACTGGGAAAGTCTGCTGTAAATAAAGGTAAGAAGGTGAGAAAAGGTAGTTTGCCTTGCAAAGTTATGAGCTGATAAACATCTGCTAGGTCTTGTGAAATGTGAACTCTGCAAGTACACTGTGATGGTATAGATATGTTGTCATTGTCAGTTAAAAAGGAAATAAACGACAGTAAATAGCTGTACATGCGTCAGAGGAAGGTATGCATTAATAATACCACTTTATCCTGTGTTCAGGGTCGTGGGGGCCTGGAGCCTATCCCAGGAGACACAAGGCGGGGTACATCCTGGACAGGGTGCCAGTCCATCACAGGGCACAAACATAGACACTCACATGCTCATTCACACATTACAGGCTATTTGTAAAAAGAAATTAACCTAATCTGCAGGTCTTTGGACTGTGGGAGGAAACCGGAGTACCTGAAGGAAACCCACCAAGCACATGCAAACCTTTTTTTTTTTAAGAAATCCATGCTCTACAGTAGTTATTTGCATGACCAGTTATTTGCAAGCCTTTTGCACAGTGCTGTATAGCAGTAGCTTCTACTTTTCCTAAACTAAAAACAAATCTCAGTCTAGACTAGGCTTACACTAGGCCTTCTTATATCAGCATATTTCTATTTTCTAGCCTTGAGAACCAACGTATGTAAAGATGCCAGATTGTTTTAGTTAAAAAAAAAAAGACTATCCCTAACTGTTTTTCAGCATGAGCTCAACATTCTGGTGAAGCAAAGCGGCCTAACGCAGAAACAAGTCGAGGTCTGGTTCCGTCACCGTCGAAATCAGGACAGACCCAGCAACACTAAGAAGTTCTGTGAAGCAAGGTGTGTTCGTGCGAAATAATCATGCTTATTCGCATTTAGTATCCGCTATAGCACTCAATAACAGTGAATATCATTTCTTTATCCTATAGATAACAGTAACATGATGTTTAACTGTGTGTGTGTGTGCGTGTGTGTGTGTGCTTGTGATGTCAGATGGTATATGATATCCAGTCATAAACTGGTCTAATGACCATGTGATCCGCATGTTTAAGTTCGCAATCTCTTTCTTTTTGTTTTGTAGCTGGAGGTTTTTCTTCTACTTGATATCTTTCACTGGTGGACTCGCATCGCTAATCAATGTAAGCGTCACATTACGGTAACTTGTAGTCAGTTTGTCATGTGTATTAGTAATGACAATATTACACATGTGTATATTTTTATAAAGGCTTGATTGTCTCCAAACAAGTATTCATACACTATTTGGAATGAGCAGATAATGTGTTCTGAGCAGACAGGATTAGAGATAGGAACAGGAGAAAGGTTCTAGAGATGAACATCACACAGGACACAACATCATCAACAAAAAACAAGGGTCATGTGAGCGGCGCGCACAAGCAGGCAATCAGATTTCAATCATGCAGGACAATAGCGATTATGTTTATTAACATTAATATGTGATGCTGCATGAGGTACTGACCTTAGTAACTGCCTGGTCAATGTTGCGATGATTTCAATTAGGTTATATATTAGTTAAATAAAAAATAAAAAACTTATTATAAAAATAAAAGAACAATTATAAACTTGAGATTGAAGAGATGTCAAAGTCTGAATTGTCACATTATGCTAATGCAACTGTCATTTCTACCTCTGGGTGTTTTCCATTCTGTATGTATGTAAGTACTAATTTAATAATAATAACAACAATAATAATAGTAATAATGTATTATTAGGGTTATGTATTATGTATAAAGGGTCGCTGAGGGCCTGGAGCTATCCCAGGAGACTTTAAGGCGGGTTTAAGGCAGGGTGCCAATCCATCACAGGCCACACACACGCTCAGTCAAACTGGGAATGCCTAATAGCCTAATCTGCTTGTCTTTGGCCTGTGGGAGGAAACCAGGGCACCCGGAGGAAACCCACTAAGCCCCTAAACCGGGAATCAACCCCGGGCCCTGGAGGTGGAGGCGACGGTGCTGACCCCTAAGCCACCATGTCACCCTGCTTTAAATAGAAATACAGATATTTACAGAACTAAGCAGATATCATTTCAGTACAGACGTACACAACAAGGGAAGCTATTAGTTAATTAGTGTCTTTATCTGTGTGTCATTAATAAATTGGCGTGACCCCGAACAAGTGGAATCTTACCAGTGTGTGACAGTTTTCACTTTTTATTTGCATGATTTGCAAATACTACACAGACACAGACTACATGTAATCCTGAAAGCATCACTCACTCACTCCCTCCCTCCCTCACACTAGTCTAATTGTTATTGGTTCGTCTTGCCTGTAACATATCATAACTAGCCCCAAAGCACTTTAGAATATAATACATATTTGTCATTCATGTGCCACTGCTGATTTCCAGTACTCATTAACCAAGAGCCCATGGGCAGGATACATTCTCACGTTACTGATACTTAGCTGTCGCTCATCAATTAATAGAAGCACTTAAACGCTTCTTTGATTTCTGAACAATCTCATTTGCCACGTTGTTATTTAGCACAATAGAGTCCGTACGCAGACAAAGGAGGAGATTTGATCCGGCTGGCGTTGTGATCATCACCTCTGATTGGAGTATGTGTGTGTGTGTGTGTGCGTGCGTGCGTGCGTGCGTGCGTGCGTGCGTGCGTGCGTGCGTGCGTGCATGCGTGTGTGGTTGTCTGACTGCATTCTTTCTCTTCTTTGCAGACACCTTGGTTTTGGGAGCAGGAGGAGTGCTGGAAGGGATATCCCCAACAAGTGAGCTTTGCATGCTGCCTCTACACAAATACACACTGATAAAAGATGCAAAAAAGAGCAGACAGGAGAACACACACAAACATGTATTTCTGCATTTGCATCGGCAGCCTGCGGTAAGGAGCTGCTTAACAAAAAGAAAAAAAAAATCCTTTCTCTATCCAAATAACAGGTTTGTAAACCGCTTTCTACATTCTGATAGAGCGGATTATTTGCCCTTAAAATTTTATCGAGCAAGTGTAAGAGTGTAAATGTGTGGATTTGCACCACATTTGTCTAAAACTAAAAGAGCCAAAATGATCTTTTTGTTTACTGAGGTTACAGAGTTAGATTTACATTTTACATAGCATAGTGTTAATTAATTATACAATGCCCATCCAAAAAAAAAGTCACAACCTGGATTTAACTAAGCTAAGATAAGAGCCTTCCAGAAGACATTTCCTTTGGTCCTGGCTAAGTTGCCACTGTTTCTGCAGGGTCAAATTATTGACCGCCATCAAGCAAAGAAAACCACTAAGGAGATTGGTGAAACTAGCTAAAATTAGCTTAAGAACTGTAAAACACATTACTAAAACCTGGAAGGATAGTCTTTAGCAATGTTACAGTATGTAGCAAAAAGATGTCAGCTGACTATCTATATCACCTGGTTTGTATATTAATGGATTTTGTTCCCCTCATGCCACGGACGTATTACAAGATAACAATCCCAGGATTCATCAGGCTCAATTGGTGAAAGAGTGGTTCAGGGAGCATGAGACGTAATTTTCACACATGGTTTGGCCACCACAGAGACCAGACCCTAACCTCATTCAGAACCTTTGGGATGGACAGTGTATACACACGTGGACAAAATTGTTGGTACCCTTTGGTCAATGAAAGAAAAACTCACAATGGTCACATAAATAATTTTAATCTGACAAAAGTAGTAATTAAAAAAAATTCTATGAATGTTAACCAATGAAAGTCAGACATTGTTTTTCAACCATGCTTCAACAAAATTATAAAAAAAAAAAAAACTCCTGGAACAGGCCTGGACAAAAATGATGGTACCCCTAGAAAATACTGAAAATAATGTGACCAAAGGGACGTGTTAATTCAAGGTGTGTCCACTAATTAACATCACAGGTGTCTACAATCTTGTAATCAGTCAGTGGGCCTATATATAGGGCTCCAGGTCGTCACTGTGTTGTTTGGTGACATGGTATGTACCACACTCAACATGGACCAGAGGAAGCCAAGGAAAGAGTTGTCTCAGGAGATTCGAAAGAAAATTATAGACAAGCATGTTAAAGGTAAAGGCTAGAAGACCATTTCCAAGCAGCTAGATGTTCCTGTGACTACAGTTGCACATATTATTCAGAAATTTAAGATCCATGGGACTGTAGCCAACCTCTCTGCACGTGGCCGCACGAGGAAAATTGATGAGAAATCAAAGAGACGGATCATCCGAATGGTAACAAAAGAGCCAGAAAGACTTCTAAAGAGATCCAAGGTCAACTTCATGCTCAAGGAACATCAGTGTCAGATCGCACCATCCATCGTTGTTTGAGCCAAAGTGGACTACATGGGAGACGACCAAGGAGGACACCATTGTTGAAAACAACTCATAAAAAAGCCAGACTGGAATATGCCAAACTACATGTGGACAAGTCACAAAGCTTCTGGGAGAATGTCCTATGGACAGATGAGACAAAAATGGAACTTTTTGCCAAGGCACATCAGCTCTATGTTCACAGACGGAAAAATGAAGCATATGAAGAAAAGAACACTGTCCCTACTGTGAAACATGGAGGAGGCTCTGTTATGTTCTGGGGCTGCTTTGCTGCATCTGGCACAGGGTGTCTTGAATCTGTGCAGGGTACAATGAAATCTCAAGACTATCAAGGGATTCTAGAGAGAAATGTGCTGGCCAGTGTCAGAAAGCTGGGTCTCAGTCGCAGGTCATGGGTCTTGCAACAGGACAATGACCCAAAACACACAGCTAAAAACACCCAAGAATGGCTAAGAGGAAAACATTGGACTATTCTAAAGTGGCCTTCTATGAGCCCTGACCTCAATCCTATTGAGCATCTTTGGAAGGAGCTGAAACATGCTGTCTGGAAAAGGCACCCTTCAAACCAGAAACAACTGGAGCAGCTTGCTCATGAGGAGTGGGCCAAAATACCTGCAGAGAGGTGCAGAAGTCTCATTGACAGTTACAGGAATCGTTTGGTTGCAGTGATTGCCTCAAAAGGTTGTGCAACAAACTATTAAGTTAGGGGTACCATAATTTTTGTCCAGGCCTGTTCCATGAGTTCATTTTTTTTTTATAATTCCGTTGAAGCATGGTTGAAAAGCAGTGTCTGACTTTCATTGGTTAACATTCATAGAATTCTTATTAATTATTACTTTTGTCAGATTAAAGTTATTTCTGTGGCCATTTTGAGTTTTTCTTTCATTGACCGAAGGGCCACGTGTGTACTATGGGAATGAAAATATCCTCACAAGGATGTGTGTTTGGGAATGCATGTCTTTTAAATTGATTTTTTAAATCAGGTTTTTATTAATATTCATAATTAATAATTCAGTATTAAAGTAATTTTTTTCTGATTTTACAATCCTAAATAAAGTTTGCAAATAATCCCTAATGTATGGGATGCTGTGCTTTCCTGCTATTGTGAATAGTTTATATCTGTATAATATCATAGAGGAATGGAGATGTTTTGCCACCTCAAATGCAAACAAAAATATTTTTTTAAAATCATAAAAAAAATAAATCATGATGCATAACTGAATTGATTAAATTTGCTGCTGCTTCAATCTGCATGTTTTTCAGCCTTTTATAATGATCTTGTAATGAACTTGCAACATACTGAGAACTAATCTCTCTGTTCAATACCTGTGTGTAGAGTGTGGAGAATAAGCATTACTGGTATTACATGCTGGAGCTGGGCTTCTACTGGTCCCTGCTGCTCTGTGTCTCAGTGGACGTCAAGAGAAAGGTAAGCGCTATCAATTTAGCACAGAAGCCTGCTTGCAATACGCAGAGCTTCGGAAGTGCTTGACTAAGAATTCTGCCAAACATACACCATGTGGCCAAAAGTATGTGGACACCTGACCATCACAACTACAACTAGATGAGTTGCTTATTCAACCTGACCTTTCAAAACCATGGACATTAATATGGAGGCGGTCGCTTTACAAGAAACTCATCAACTCACGTCTTTATGGACTTTATAGACTTTCTGCATGGGTATTGTCCAAAAAAATAATTGTAAACATATGTATGTAAACAATGTTCTTGTATCCTGATGAACTCACATTCCCCGTCACTGGAACTCAAGGGTTCAAGACCAGGTAACCAGCACTACAGACCATTACCGCTCCTCCACCAAACTTGGCACTATCTTGGTCTCTGCCAACCCAGATTCATCTATCAGACTGCCAGATAGTGAAGTGTGACTTATCCCTCGAGAGATTGTTTCCACTGCTCCAGAGTCAAACAGCAGTGTGCTTTACACCGCTCCAGCCACAACCTGGCAAAGTGCCTAATGATTTTAGACTTGTGTACAGCTGCTTGGCCAGGGGATCCCTTTTCATGAAGCTGTTTATGCAAAGTTCTTGTCCTAAACTGATTTATGTGACAAGCCTTTAATGCATTGAGCATTCCAGTATGAACCAGTCCACTCACAAGATTGCATGGCTACGTGCTGGATTTCATGCACACACAGTATTAGTAATCAGATTGGCTGAACCTCATGAACTCTAGAATTAGGAGATGTTCTATTGATATACTTTTGGCTGTATAGTGTATTTACGAGATATTGGAACGGAATGTCCAAAAGGGGTTTATTACAAAAATTTGACCAGATTAATTTTCGATTGAATTGTTAAAAGTGCCTAATCAGCACTGTTTTTAATCTAGGATTTTAAAGAGCAGATCGTTCACCACATCGCCACCATTTTTCTGCTCGGGTTCTCCTACTGCGCCAACTACATCCGCGTCGGCACCCTCGTCATGCTCGTCCATGACTCCTCTGACTTCCTGCTAGAGGTAAGAGTGCACTGTAGGGGGTAGATCATCAGGTCCTACATTGATTGGATCCAATACATTGGATGTCTGGCTTCATCAATGGTCTTCCAGATGATTTCATACACAAGGCCATGAATGATAATGATACTGAAAAATGTGGTCCAGCAACTTTCAGCTCCACCCTGTAACACATAAAAAGCCAAATGTTTTATGGCGATATTGGCCATGTGCTTAGGTGGCTTAGTGGTTATAACTATCATGATGGTATATAGTGAGTGGGTTGTGTGTTTAGTTATTTTGGTGTTAATGTGTTTGTGGATGCGGTATGTTCATTATTAAAGTGAGAAATTAGCAATCTTCTGGTTAAAAGGCTAAAGTGCCATTGTAGGACTTTCTAGGTAAAGATTAAGTAAAGGGTTAAAACTCATGTAGAACAGCACTGTATTGGCATCAGATGCCAGTCATGCCAAAATGAGTTTACGTCCAAACAGAAATGAGTTTATTTCATTTTGAGAAATGAGAATTTGAGAAGTGATGCTGTAAATTTTTTCTTCTCCTTTTTTTTTTACCACAGTCGGCAAAAATGTTCAACTACGCAGGCTGGAAAAAAACCTGCGACGTGCTTTTTGTGGCGTTCGCCGCGGTCTTCCTGGTCACACGTCTGGTTGTGTTTCCAAGCAAGTAAGACCTTTGTCCTGTCAGCTTTCATTTGGAGACAATTACTTAATTAATAATGCAAGATCAAGAAAATGATAGTGTAACAACATAGCTGTGGTGTAATAGATGGAGTAATTAGATCCTTGCCAGGTGTTCAGTTGGCACTGATGTTATTTTCCTGCCTTTATTGGACGACAGGTTTCTTTCTAAGGGCAACCGTTTTTAGACTTGTTGATGTTTTGCATTTTCCACCCCAAAGGATTATCTACACCACCCTGATCTCATCGATGGAGGTCTTCCAGCCGTTCCTGGGGTATTATTTCTTTAATGCTCTGCTGCTTGTGCTGCAGTTCCTGCACATCTTCTGGGCCTGGCTCATACTGCGCATGATCTACAAGTTCCTCTTTCTAGGCAAGGTGGGTCATAGCTCTGGAGATGAAAAAAACTTTGCAATGTTGGTAGACGTGCCACAATGCTGGAGGCGTCATAGTGACACAAAAAGGTTCCGCTGACGATTAGTTACTTTGCCCTTAAGCAAGTCCTGGAGTCACAGTCTTTCCTTTTTTTTTCCCAAAAAGGCCATAAATATGTGGGCTGAACAAATTCATATTCAGAGTTGTTCCCAGCATCGCAGATTGACATTTATCATCACAGTACACGTTTGTATTGCGGTTTTCTGCTTAGCCTAATTTATGAAATCAACAAAATTTTACAAGAATAAATTTTAATTTAAAAAAGTGCTTTAATAGAAATAACAGTCTGGGCCACCGGTGAGGTTTAATCAACTTTACATATTAAATTAGTCATGCAAACACATCAAAATAAAATGTAAATGTCTATATTAGGAAAAAATCTGACACAAGCACACCGAACGAACATATTATTTCATATTGTTATGTGTGGAATCCTGGGAAATCCCATTCAAATAGTAGTTTTTTGACATTTTTCTATTTAAAATAATATAAACAGGATAGATGTCTGTTTTACCATTTGCAGTATATTAAACGTCCTGACCTTTTTGACCCGTTGGTTTCCCTGCAGCTGGAAAAAGATGAACGCAGTGATGATGAAAGCGAAGCAGAAGAGGATGGAGATGAAGAAGAGGATCGAGCCTCATGGAGGAAAAGGAAAGTGGTCCTCGATTCCAAACTGGCCATGATGACGTCGAGTTGTGTTTTAAACAACTTGGCTAATCAGAGAGTTAATGCGGGCAGCAGAACACCCAAAGCGAGATAGCACGACTTATCCAGAGAACGGGAATGCGGAGGGTGTTCTTATTGCTATCTTTACTGTTACTTCAAAAGTAAGACATTTGCAGGATTTATCAGTTTAGATCTTGCGTCTATAAAACACTGCTACTGGTTGTCAGGTTCTGCGTATGCTAACATGTCTGAGCAGTTTTGGCTTAAATGCTGGTCTCACACAGCTAAAGCTTTGGACTGGACCTTTATGCTGCTGGAATCTCACTTCACTCAATGTTTCAGTGTTTTCCTGCTTTTAAAAGACAGATTAATAAGTAGCTGCTTAACTGATCTATTAAATGTGGAAAACAGCAAGATTTAATGAAAGAATTGTGAAACTTTTTTTTTTTTTTTTTTACCTCATAAACACAAAATATCAACAAGTTAATAAATTGGCTTTCTTAACTATAGCATTAATCTGAGAGCAAAGAATACAATAGTTGATGAACAAATCAAAAAATTTTTTGTATACAAGTTCTTTCTCTGTATTTAATTTGTAACGTATTATTAAAGGAGTTGTGGAATTTCTGTCTCAGTTATTTTCAACACTCAACACCTTGATTGGAACCGAACCCTAACTAGATTACCCATTATGCTCTGTGTTGTTTGGTTCAGTGTGAATATGGTGATGAGCCTGATGAATGTATAAACAGATGGAGTAGCAGCATGTCGTACTGTGACTTATTTTCCGGTTTGCGGTTAAATAACTGATAATGTTAATTTACCTGGTGGTGGTGTTAATGTGTATACATAAAATCAATCTGCCATAACATTATAACTATTGATATGTGACCCAAGGCTCGATCTGGAATCAATCACAGAAACACCAATGCTGCACAAAAAAAAAAAACTCCCCAGATTTCAATCTGATTGAACCCCTGTTGGAATTGCCCGACATACAACTCGGAGGCCTCATCACGCAACCCAAAGCACCCAAAATGTAAGGTTATAAGTTGTTTGGCAGGTATAAAAAAGTATAAAATAATAATAAAACAATTGTATCACTGATTAATAAAACATCTTGTATGCTTTGTCTGTCATAATATAATGCTAAGAACGTTTGTGTTTCACATTAGACCATGATTTATTTATGTAAATGTTGATGTAAGGCAGATTGACCTTGTCATGATCACCCTCTTGTGGACAGTCGTGGTACTGCCGTGGATTTTTTAAAAACTAAATCGGTTTTAAACAACTCAAAACAAAAATACATTATATATGAGTAAAAGCTCTGTGGGCCGCTTATGATAAAAAAAAGGTATGCATAAAATAAATAAAATATTTTATAGACTTACGGACAATAATTGAGATTTAGCAATACTAAACCTGTCCACGAGAGGGCGCATTAAGATTTTGAAATACCAATAGCGTAAGAGTAGCCGGCTTTAAATATCAGATTATTTTGGAGCTCTTGTCGAATATTTTTTTAAATGTAATTATTATAATGTTATATCAATACAATTGTACCCACAAAAATTATTTTTTGGAGCACGTCATTGATTGCAATTTCAAAAGGAATTGATTGTCGGCTTGATAACTGTGGGTCTCTGTGGCGCAATCCGGTTAGCGCGTTCGGCTGTTAACCGAAAGGTTGGTGGTTCGAGCCCACCCAGGGACGGCTATATTCTTATATTATAGATATATTATTTTTAATTATAATAATATAATAATATATATATATATATATATATATATATATATGTTAAAGTTTAATTGAAAGTACTTGCAATTACATTATTCGGTCAGTAGATGGAGGTATGATGCGCAAAATACTACAGACAATTTATGTTACGCCGTTGCTTAAACGTTAAATATATTTGACATAATTACACCTTTCTCTGTACTTACTGTATTACCTTTTCCCCTTCCCCCCTCTTCCCCTTCTTTTCACCCTCTTCCCACCGCAAAACACACTATTGTGGCGCTACCCGGACGCAATCGGTTAGCGCGTTCGGCTGTTAATCGAAAGGTCGGTGGTTCGAGCCCAACCAGGAACGACACAAATTTTCACTTTTTAATTTTTCATAATTTTATGTTCCCGTAAAATAAATAAATAAATAAATAATAATAAGTAAAAAAAAAAAAAACGTAACATTGCTGCACAGGAAACCTTGCATTTAAATATACACCACAAAGTAAAATGTATTAGAACCACTTACTTGCAATTACATTATTCGATCAGTAGATGGAGCTGTGAGGCACAAAATGCTGCATATTATAGACAATGCAAATTGATTGCAATGCAAAATATGGCTTGTACTGACGTGGTTGCTTAAACATTAGTCATATTACAGACGTTTGTACTTAGTATGTAAGGTTATCTCTAATTTTGCAAATAAATGGAGAGAAAATATCCATTAATTAATTCATTGTCAATGCGGCTTATCCTATACAGGGTCACAGGCCGGAAACGTACACCAGGAATCTTCAGGCCCAAGGTGGGGTACACCCTGGATGGGGTGCCGATTCATTGAAGGGCGCGCACACACACATACAGTACACAACCTCCCATGCTCATTCACACTACGGGCAATTTGGGAGCATCAGTTCGCCTAATCTGCCTGTCTTTGCGCTGTGGGAGGAAACTGGAGGAAACACACACACACACACACACACACACACACACACAACCTGGCACAGGGAGAACATGCTGGCCACCAAGGTTTGACCCCAGGTTTGTTTTTTGAATGAAAGTGACCTATGGCCAACATTGTTCACAAGAAATACTTTGGCTTTGCTGTTATAAATGTATACAAACAAGGTTAACAAGTAGCATTGTTTTGTAATTTATATTTAAAAAGTTATTTTAAAAAGTTGCACACAATGATTAAACTTTTGGCCTATGTTCTGAATTAAATAAAAGTGTATAATCAGAAAATAATGATGGAAAGGAAAAAGATTTACTTATGTTTAACCTGACAGTGAAGGAAAAATGCAGATCTTCAAGAAAAGCTTTAGATATTATTATTATTATTATTATTATTATTTTTATTATTATTATTATATTGCATATTTATTGTTTGTATCTCTTATTCTTTCATCTTCCATCTAGTTATGGAAGGCGTGAAGTCTAAGTCAGGGGACTCGGGGCACTTAGCAGGGTGCACCATGGACGGGGTGCCAGTCTACCTCACGGCAAAAGCACACACACACACACACACACACACACACACACACACACACACACACACACACACACACACACTTTCCAGGCAATTTAGAAACACAATTTAGCCTTTGCATGTCTTTGCAGTGCGGGAGGAAACCAGAGTACCTGGAGGAAACCCACCAAGCACGGGAAGAATGTGTGAACTCCACACACACAGACTCGAAGGCAGGACTCAAGTGAGACACACAGTGCTAAACACTATGCCACATAGCACCATAGTTCTGTTCTGCTCGTGACTGGACATTTGTGCACATTTTCACACAACTGCACTCAGTTGTAACTTATCCCGCATGATCTATACACTTAACATTCTACATTTTATTTATTTATTGGAATACTCACATTTTCCTTTTTTAAATCCTAGGTCATGGGTGGTCGTATAAGCATTTCACTCCATGTACTGTATATGGCTGTGCATGCAGGAAAAATAAACACTACCACAGCAAAGATCCTCCTGAACTGTAGTTCATTCAGCTTGAAGTTTAATCTCTTCCCAGATATTCAGAGTTTGTGATGAATGAAAGGTATTGCCTTGGTTTTGGGATTAAAAATTTTAATTTAGCTGCTTTATAAATTTTTTTGGTATTTAGAATGTTAAGATTTATACACGGGTTAAAAACCGCTATGCCTTTTGTCTTTGTGGCATTAAAAATAAGTGGATCATAAAAAGCTAATGTGAGCAGCCCGATTGCTGAGCATCCCTAATAATGAGCCATTAATCACTGTCAGACTGTGACACACATCAGTGTTTAAAGTGGCTCACCTGGTTAAATAAGTTACTAAATAAAACACTAATTTGTTCTAGTTTAAGGGCTCGTTGCTAAAAAGGTAATGGGGTGATTTTTTCTTGTCACTCAGAGTCTACCCTGCACTTGGTGCTGCGCCTGAGAGGACGGATCATCAGGCCCTTCCTCAGGCAGCTGGCACAGAAATCCGACAGAGAGATGATGATCTTATTTGTGCATTATTGATGTGTTGTTAGTGCTCCAAAAATATTCACTAAACCTCTATGTGATGCAAGTATTAATAGGTTTTTCGGCTGTGGGGTTTAGACTATGTTTAGATGTCTGCACGCATTAATATGTATTCCATGATTTTCTTTTTTCAAGCTTTGGCTTATGTAACACTAACAAATGGATGGCTGTTTTCCCCCCCACAGATGTAACGCAAACTGTCATAGACCATCATTCCATTAATTGTTCCAGGAAGAAGTGTGGATGAATCAACTACCTGCACCCCAAGAAGCTGTACTGCCTAGTGTGTTAAATACACTGCCAGCCCACCTAACAAAGTCACACACACACACACACACACACACACACACACACACACACACACACACACACACACAATTATTTAATTGGACGTCCTTTAGCTTTGATTAAGGCCGTGGAATCGTTTTGACATTTATTTCTGTCAAGTGTCACATTAATTTCTCTCCAAGATCATGTATAAATAATTAGTCTTCTCCAGCACATCCCAAAGATTCTCAATGGGGTTAATATCTGGACTCAATGGTGCCCAATCCAAGTGTGAAAATGATGTCTCATGCAACTTGAACCACTTTGACAATGTCAGTCTGATCAATTCTTGCATTATCATCGTGGAATATGCTCAGAAGCAAAAAAAAAAAAAAAAATGTCTGGGAAAAACAATTGTCATTTAGTTTAATCAAGTCATCAACTGACCCGTAAAAAAAAAAAAAAAATCTTTGGCCACACAATGTTGCTGAACTCGGACCTGACCAGTGGAAGTAACCCCAAATCGTAACACTTCCCCCACGGTAGGTACAGTACAGTAGGTACTTGACATGATGGGTGGCCATCACGCTCATTCAGGATATAAACTATATTGCCAAATGTATTCGCTCACCTGCCTTCACATGCATATGAACTTGAGTAGCATCCATGAGGTTTAATATGATATTGGCCCACAGATATTGGCCTTTGCAGATATACCAGTTTCGACTGTCCTGGAAAGGTTTATGGGAATTTTTGACCATTCTTCCAGAAGCACATTTGTGAGGTCAAATACTGGTGTTGGACGAGATGGTCTGGCTCGCAGTCTCCGCTCTAATTTATCCCAAAGGTTCCACTGAGATGAAGTCACGACATTCAAGTTATTCCACACCAAACTCGCTCATCGCTGGTGCACAGTCATGTTGGAACAAGAAGGAGCTGTTCCCACAAAGTTGGACCATGAAATGCTTTGGTATGCAGAAGCATTAAGTGTTCCTTTCACTGGAACTAAGGGGCCGAGCCCAGCTCCTCAACTTAATTCCCCCTCCATCGAACTTTACACTTGGCACAATGCAGTCAAACACTCTACTGTACTGTTCTCTGTTCTACCATTTAAACCCGGAGTCATCCCTCGGATTGCCAGACAGAGAAGCGTGATTTGTCACTCCAAAACAAACACGTGTGCACTGCTCTTGTGCTTTACACCACTGTAGCCGATGCTTTGTATTGCCCTTGGTGATGTAAGGCTTGGGTGCAGCTGCTCAGCCATGGAAACCCATTTCATGAACCTCTCATGTGTTTGACACCTGTAACTATGGAAGTGATTGGAACACCTGAATTTAATGATTAGGGTAGGTGAGCGAATACTTTCGGCAATATAGTGCATCTCTTTTTCAAATATGATGCTTCACCACTACCCTTGTAGGCTTTAATACATTTTTCAGTTCTTAACCCAATTTTAGCAGTCTCATTAGTTTCATTCTCGATGCAGGGTAATTACTTGACAGGAACATCTTTGCCATGACACAGGATATGTTTTTGGACATTTAAATTTTTTTTATAGAAATGAGAAGCCATCAGGTAGGGCTAGAAAAACTTGTTTTCAACTGAACAATATTAGCCACTGCAGTAATTATCCAATGGAAGGATCTTACCCAGGTGCTTGGTTACATCCAGGTGCCGACTTTTCGGACAGTCAGTGTACTTTATATGGTGCATGTTGAACAATAAAATATAATGGATAAATAAATGTCTGTTTTATTGTTAGCAGTTAAACTTGTACAACCCAACCTCAATTAGGTGAGAAACTCACACAAGAGACACTGCATTACGGTTTCTTTTTATTGTGGGCTGTGCACAATGTCAGCACAGAAACTGAGAGTTCATAATGAAGAATATTCAAGGCCTGGCAGCCTACGTTTTATCCAGTCTCTAGCTCAGTATTGTGGTATTTCCGTGCACACTTTAAGGTAGAGATTACAACAAAGAAAATCTCACTTGCTCTATGAATGCAATGCATGAAACCTGATCATAATACTGGAAATGTGCATTCGCTGTTCAATCCTCCACCAGAATAAGGCTGTTCATGTACAAGGACATCAGTCAGCATATTGATTAAAAGCGAAGGAGGTGGTTGGTAGCTAGAAAAAGTATCCCTTAAGAGGAAAACGCTAGAGTATGTGCTCTTAAAATGCTCTAAAATCACATCATGCTCCCATTAGTAAAATAAAAAAACTTCACATTCTACAGTGACTTGTTAATTGCAGGGCAGCTTAATTTATGATCGTTTAAAACCTGCATTTGTTTTAAATTGTTTTAATTTTCTCTGATCTTGTATGTGAAGCCTGCATGGGGCAAAATGTCTCATCACATTCAATAGTCATTTCCTCATCGTACACGGAACACAATTTACAAATGCTCAATGCAGTAATACGCAACCATGCAGCCTTGGACAAGACCCGTGACGTCAAAGTTGAACGATGGTCAGAAGCCCTATATCTAACTAAAAAAAAAAAGTACAGTGCAAGTTCCACCCAAGAATGAAGTAGCCTTAACTTGTACTTAAAGAATACTTACCTAGAAATATCCTACTGTATATACCTATATGAATCTATTAGAAGTAGTTGTGCATTGCCTAAAGTACATCCTGACGCTCGCTCTTTCTTTTGCATCCCATCTTACCCATGAAGAAGATCACCGTGAGATTAAATACAGACCAGAATTTTTCGACAACTGAATTAATCGTAATCAAACTGAGATCAGAGAACGGTGATGTTTCTGCTGGTCTTTGGTATACACAGGTCTCCGGCTCTGACGCAACAAAGAAACCGAATACACGGCATTATAATATTATAATAATTATAAAATGTTTCATGCTTGCTGTAAGGTCCAATTGTTTCGTCTGTGCCGTTACTCAACAGTAGCATAGTACCATTATAGTAGGTTTACATCTAGAATAGAATAATAATGCAACGTAATATATTATTTGTAATCCGAGTCATTCTTTTTCCACTACTGAAAGGAAATGTTCTGCCGTGCTTCACCTGATGTATCAAAAATATACTTTACCCCAACCGTTATCAACTGAATACTGACTTAAACTGATAGTTATTGCTAAATTGAAAAAAAGAAAAAAGAAAAAAAAAAAAAACAGAAAACAACTAAACAAAATGTGTATGTGTATTCACTAGCCTCTGATGTTCTCTATTTATAAAGCATAGCTACACTATGTGCTGACATGTGGCGCCTCTCAAACGCCAGCCGTTCTGGTTCTTAGAGCCGGGCTGCTGAGCTTTAGCCGAGCACAGGATCCTCCCTTCTCTCTCTTTCACCTCTGCTTCAGCTCTTTCAGTCAGGAGACCACTCTTGCCCTATTGCTCTACTTATCGAGCAGTTTGACGAGGCTCTGTCGCAGGTCATTGAGGTCAAAGAGTTTCACGTCGAGGATCTGGATGACCCTCTGGACCTCGTTGTCTGTGCGTTCTCGATCCTCCAGCGTAGAGGCCAGGCTCTGCTCGGCGTTCTGCACCCGCCGCTCCAGATCCAAGTTACGCATCTCTAGCTCCTGAATCCGATCACAAGCGATTTTAAATTGGTTTAAAAACAACCATTTTAACGGCGTTTGATGCAAACACAAAAAAATTATATATACATATTGATTTAACATGCAGTTCTTGTTAAATATAATAGATCCCCCCCCCCTCCTAAAGTATGCATTTTTTTTAAAGTAAGGAAGGCTGAGGCTGTTTATTATCACCTGTAACCTGTGAATGGCTTCCTCTCTCTCCTGCTCCATCTCATGGAAATTTGACTTCTTTGCTTGAAGAATACGGATTTCCTGAAAAACACACAGAGCTCCAGAGTCGTACCTCCCTCACCTTAAAGAATTTATTAACTACCGTTTCGATGAAATGAACTCTATGTGAACTATGCTGTGTCTCCACAGAGTGATCTGGCTCTTAACCTTTACCTCATCTTTTGCCTTGAGTAAAGCCTCGAGTTCCTCCAGCGACTGCGTGAGCTCATCCTTCAGTAGGTCACTCGGCCCATGACCTCCATGCGTCTCCAAATCTGCCACCTACACACACACACAACAATAACTCACTCGGGGATAATAGTGTCTACTGACATTTTAAAATAAGAACCCATCCATTACGCAGGTCATCATGCGATTGGGGCTGAAAATAATGTCTGGTTTAAATAATTTAAATCTTCTTCCACTTTAACTCTTATAAAAAGTTAATCATGAGACGTAGGATCAGAAATGCAGGTCAGTGTAAGGTCAGGAACTGCGTCTTGAATCTCCGTGACCTTCCCGTGAAGACACTGTCTCTCTTACACATCATGAGCTCGTAAAGTCTGTGTGAAACTGTGTTAGCCCCCTTGGGCAGAGCTCATGCTTATTAATACTATAGTTAGCTCAAGAGCCCGCTCCTTGTTCTCCAATTTCCTACCAAATCTATTAAGCAACACAATGCATACATTGTACACCCTGGACAGGGTGCCCATCCATCACAGGGTACACACACATGCACACACTATGGGCAATTTGGGAGCCTAATCTGCAGGTCTGAAGGACTGTGGGAGGAAACCGGTACACCAGGAGGAAACCCACCAAGAATGGGGAAAACATGCGAACTCCATGAACACAGAGGCGGGAATCAAACCCGGACCCTGAGGTGCAAGGCGACAGTGGTAACCACTAGACCACCGTGCTGCCTGGTAAATTTATCAATTACTGTAAATGTGAAAAGAAACCTAAAAAAAAATAAAAAAGGCAAGCATGCCAATATCTTTAAAAACCCGTTGGAAACAGAACAATTTGAAAGCCTAATGTTAAAACATTTTCTATAGCCATGTCTTGTGTTATTATGTAATGTAGTGCACTACACTTTACATGATGTATAGCTCCACTGCAGTATATCCTATAAAAGGAGCTCACATATAAAGTGAATATACAGTAAAATGTAAATGATGAGGGGGGGGGGGAATCACTTTGGGTTAATTATAATAATAATAATCAAGATGAATTGGCTAAGCTAAATTAAAGACATGTGTATTTTTTGGTCTCTGTCTGGTATCTCTAGAAACTAGCTGCTGCTGTGCTAGGCACCTAGATACCTAGATACAGTGCCGAGTAAAAAGAAAGTTGCACGCTCTAATATTTAAATGGACCGCCTTTTGCGCCAATTATAGCCGTGGCATCATTTTCATAAGCTTATGCAATGGCGCGACATTTATTTCTGTCCAGAGATCACATTCATTTCTTTCCAAGATCTTTTCACTGCGTAAAGTCTCCGTCACATCCCAAAGGTTCTCAAAGGTCTCAAATGTGTGAAAATTACGTCACATGGTCCCTTTCACAATTTGACCCAGATGAATGCTGGAATATGCCTGTGCTATCAAAAAAGAAAAAAGAAAAATAACTGATGGGAAAAACCTGGTGGTTCAGGTCATCAGCTGGCTTCGTTTTATTGCCACATGACGTTGCCGAGCCGAGACCTGACCAACGGAACGCAAACCCACATCGTAACACTGCCTCCAGAGACGTGTACAGTGGGCGCTATGCATGATGGGTGCATCGCTTCAACCGCCTCTATTCTTATCTGGATGTGCCGATCAGACTGGAACATGGTAAACACATGACGTGTGGACTCACCAGACCACATGACCCTTTTCCAACGCTCCACAGTTCGTTTTTGTCTGATTACCCTCATTGATAAGTGATACTCATTGATAAGGCTACTGAACTATTTAGTCCCAGTCCCTGGAGTTCTTTTTTGCATTGTGTGTGGAAACGCTCTTACTTTCACTATTAAACATAGCCATTTCTTTTTTATTATTATTATTATTATTTAATTTCACTAAGCGTTCACCAAGTGATCTCCAATCATGCTCATACAGGACGTTTTTCTGACCACACTTCTTCCTCGAAGATGATGGGTCACCTCTATACTTCCAGGCTTTAATAATACGTTTTCAGTTCATGATCCAATTTGAGTAATTTCAGAAATCATCTTAAATGTTTTCTTCTCTTGATGCAGGTCAATAATTTTTTTTTTTTAAACATCTTTGCCAGGACCACAAGACACGTCTTCTGACACAACTTGTTGCTAGCTGCACCATATTAAAATCACTGCAGTAATTATCCAATGGAAGCCTCTTAACTATTTGCTTAGTTACGTCCATGTGGTGACTTTTCTTTTCCGTTAAACATTAACATTAGTAACCATGTAATAATAACTATTTCTTTTATAGAAATGAAATCTCTTTCAACATGCTCTAGGCATTGTATACCACCGCCATACTATCTCTTCACTCTCTGTCTCTCTCCCCCATCTCGTGTCCTTGATAACCGTCACAGCCCTCCCCTTGGGAAATCAGCACCTTTCTGCATTAGGTCAACAGAACCGCCACACACGGCGAGAATAAAGAAACAAATTAAGAAGGTGGGGGGGGGGGGTGGTGAAAATGAAGGTGAAAGTTCTTTGCCATTTCTAGAGTCTTAAGAGTTGCTAGCTTATTTTTAACTATGTAATGTGCCAAGAAAAATCCCTCACACGAGGAGCTGACAGTTCCCCTTGGTGATTTTTCATTTCTTCTAACTAGGGCATTGAAAGTAGGATTTAGCTGTCCTACAAACCCTACTCACTCTGTGTCCCAGGAGACATGAACCATTTTCAACCACCTGGCCGCCTGATTCATACGAGATTGAAAGAGTGAGAGAGAGAGACGGAGCGAGTGAGAGGGACGGCGATGCTCACACAACCAGACTCATCTTGCCCTTGTCCTTGTGCTTATCAAAAGATAACGAGAAAACAAAGTTAGGCCAGAAGCCTATAATGTTAAGTGTGATAAGTGATGATTTTTTATTTTTTTACGATCAATCCATAGCAGCCATTATATGCCATTAAAGGGGTTTTTGAAACACAGCCACATTCTTCACGTTAGCACAAAGTTCCACATGCAGATGAAACAGACTTTCACAATAAAGGCCAAATTCTAATGAAACAAGTCTGCTCTGAATGCCGGCGCCCCTTATAGAACATGTGCATTAGGATTTCATTAGCATGTCTGTTTCCTCTGCTGACTCAGCGGCTGAGGTGGTAAGAACATTTGAGACCACCTCGACAGAGCCATTATAAAATTTATCACATTACGGGCAGGTTCAGCAGGCACTTGGACTGGCTTAAATTTCATAGAAACTCAATGAGACACCATTAGCCTCCTGCCAGGAAGCAGACTGCAGCTTGAACCTGACCGGATCAGGAATTAAGGAAATCTTACAAAGCAGGGCAGGAAATTCAACACGCAACACTGAAACACACACACACACACACACACACACACACACAATAAAACATCAAGTGTTACAAATGCATGTTAAAACAGTGTGACAGGGACTGGTCACACACTGTTTCAGTACAAAGTCCCCTCCACTCTGCATTATAAATCTAAATCTCCCATATTAAAAGGAACGTTAAGAGTGCACTGTAGGCTCGCGTGCAATCTGATATCTTCCACATCTCGCACCTCTATAACAGCTAATAATGCAACTGGGGATCTGATTGATGAGATGCCTAATAAGCCAGAACACTGTGCTAATGTGGAGTGAAATATCACCTGTGTGGAATGAAGTCTTCATTATGTTAAGACAAACAAATTACAGATCATTTCAGCTTTAGCTAGTGATCTGAAATCACTTCATCTGTATTGATGCATTGAGATATGTCTCAAAGGAAAGGTTCCCAGAAAGCAAATTCTAAACTTTTCATAGTGACAAAAAAAAGAAAAGGAAAAAAGGTTATGAGAATAATACAAATGTTAATTTTAACAAAGTCTGTTGCTTTCAGTGTTTTTAGATCTTTTTGTCAAATGTTACTATGGTATTCTGATGTATAATTACATGTATTTCATAAGTCTCAAAGGTTTTTATTGACCATTACATTACCTACCTCTGCAATTCGCCTTGACTGCCATGAAACAAAGACATGAATAAAGAATGGTACAAAAACAACTTGCAATACAAGCAACTTCTCCCAACCCAACAACAGTTTGGTGCCGAACAATTCCTTTCCCAGCATGATGGGAACCTTGCCATAAGGCAGAAGTGATCAGTAACTGGCTCACGGTACGAAACATTGAAATTTTGGGCCAGGAAACTCTTGAGGACTTGTGGTCCTCAAGAAGCAGGTGGACAAACCCCACAAACTGAAGCACTGATTATGCAAGATTGGGCCGCCATCGGTCAGGATGTGACCCAGAAGTTAATTGACAGCATGACAACACTGCAAATATTGACTGTTTGCATAAATTTAATGTAAGTGTCAATAAGCAGCAGGCTTTGTGAAAATTAATATTTGGGTCTTTCTCAAAACCTCTCGGCCATGGCTGTACATTATAGGCTGATTGCCATTTCCAAATTGCCCATAGTATACCACAGGGTGTGCTGGTGGCCTGTGATGAGCTGGCACCACATGCAGTTACTGATCGGAAGGTCGGTGGTTTGCACCCCAGCTCCACCAAGTTGCCATTTTGGGCCCTCGAGCAAGGCCCTTAACCCTATTCGGTCCTGGCTGACACTGTACTGTACGTACCCCAGTAACGCTAAGATAATGTACTGTATATGTGACAAATAACTGCAGAGTGTCCCCGGCCTGCCCCATCTTTTCCTTGGATGAGCTCCAAGCCCCCTACAACTCTACAGATTTCATTATAAATAGTTTCTACTAACCTTTCCCGTTTACAAAAACAAATTTGACCATATTAAAAAAAAAGCAAATCTGTAATTATGACTCACCCCAAACTCTTGACGTGACAGAGGGAATGCGAGTGTTCAAGTAGTGCATTTATTCCTCATTACTGGGGGTCTTACCTGTTCTCGGAGCCTCTCCGTCTCCTCTTGATAGGCTGCCAGCTGCTTTTTCCACTGCTCCACATTGGCATTAGCTTCATGCAGCGCCGCCACCAGTTTAGCGTTGCTGTCCTGTAGGGTGAAGAGCTCGGCCTCCAGGTTCATCTCACAGATAGAGCTGAGGCGAGTATGAGTGAAGCGGTGTCACGTTCAGAGATGGATCACGACCAGGTTTCATCATGTTAGTGTCATTTATTTAGCTCAATGTTACGGTGCAAATAATTGAGATGAGGTCTTGATTTCAGGGGCCGTTTGTCAAACTAATAATTAAGTCCATAGACTATAAAAGTCGAATGTATTAATATTTCGTTAAAATGTAGGGATAAATTGTCGTTTGCACTTTCAGCAGATTAAAACAGTGTCATCTCCAAGTAAAAATCCAAGCTTGCACAATTCCTGATTTCATTTGGATCAGTGGTTCTCAGAGTAAGGATCCGGCCCAGCAGTCCACAACAACCCATCGTAATCATAGTTACTACATTTATATGGAGTTCTTGTAAATATTAAGTTCTGGTAATTATTTTATCCAAACCTCAGTGAATAATGTTAGCTTGTATGTAATTGTTCAATTACAATTACAAAACATGGCAATAAATTTATTTATTTATCCTATAAACTATGGCTAAAAAGTTTGAACATGTGACTTAGTATTTTTATCATTTAGATGACGGGCTCACGAATAAAAGTTTGAAAATGCTTCTTAAGTCATTTTCATCTATGACTGAATTAAACCAGACTTTCCGAATAAGCAATCAGACATTGTTCCATACAGCACAGGACTTCACAAATTGGCCTGTAATGTTCTACACATCTCCCAAATTGATGAATAGGAAAAAAAGGGGAGTCACTGTGCAAGACTTCTTTTGTCAATATATTAACCGAGAAAGGGCAGGAGGCTGTTCGAAGACTCACCATAGCAACCCTTGTTAGAAAAGAGCACCATTGGCCAATAACGGGCAGACAAAAGGAAGGCAAGTGGAAAGGGGTTAAGGAAAAAAAAGAAAGAAAAAAAAAACTCGATGTGTGAGTGCATATGTGCAGTCACAGATGTACTGGATTCAGCACTTATGTATGACTCAACACTGTAATGGCTGTTCTTCCTTCCTCCCCAGGTTCACACTATGAATAGTTCTGAATGGTTAAGAGTAAGAGTTCGTTGGGGTGGTATAAAATGCACTTTACTTAGTGAACGTAGTCTATTCCAGCATTAGCGCCCGTGGTTGTGATTATTAAATCAGCTGGTCATCTTGTGCAAGGTGCGCTTTTTATATTTGATTCAAGTAATAAATGCATTGCATCTCCAGAAAAAGCAAAAGCAGGATGCCGTAGAAACCGAAACTCAAAATACAGTGTACTGCAAAATGATGTTATTTTGGGAACCAATATTACCGCTGCATTGGAGCACGAAAAAAGCAAGTTTGCTCTAAACGGATTTTCTACATGCTTGATTGATATCCGCCGTTACAAACCTGTTACAGAATGGGCTTTGTCACGCATCACTGACGATAATGGTCTTACCCTTCAGAGAGCATCTTTTTAATGCGCTCTTTCTCTGATGAGAGTGTGATGTCTGCGCTCTGACTCCGGAAGAGTTTATCCTCCGGACCGTTCACGCACATCACCGGTGGCGACTGCAACTCGTCTGAGAGATCCTGAAATGTATAAAATCAGCATGCGGGTAGGTTAATGTTAACTTAATAGAAGTTCTAGGAGTCTTTTTTTTTTTTTTTTTTTTTACAATTTACATTAAGATGACGCACATCAGATTGCATACTGCAACTTCATCATGATTTACAACCCAATTAAATAAAAATGATCTTATTTTGTTATGATGTTAACCCCTTACACTCCAGGATCCAGTGACTGGTGGACTTAAGGACCAAAGAAGTCCTTAATATTCTCTAAGGTGTATGAATGAAATACAAGCTTAGTCTATAAGGAGTTAAACTTTTTTTTCCCCCCAGCTAATTAATCCAACATCACAATACAGACAATTCGGTTATACAGGCTAGGCATTTCACAAAAGCTACTAGATTGAATAGGCTTATGCTGAAAATGAGCAGATGAATGCAGTCTGGAGGAATACTGAACAATGCATCTACTCTTCAGGGGATATTTATTAAAATAAAATAGATGGGACAGATATTGTACAAAGGCTTAGATAATGTGTCTGGATACAAAAAGGTAGAATATTATTGAGAACGCATTCAGTGACTGTGACTCCATTTTAATCCAGCATTCGTGCATAATGCTAAATTGAAAATTATGCTTGGTTCAAGCCTCAGCTCACAATACTGTATATAAAATTTCTCCATGATCTCTAGTTTCCTACACCCTCCCGAAAAACATGCCAGAAGGTGGACTGGCTATGTGAAACGGACCATAGGTGTAAATGAGATGCACTGCAAAGAACTGGGTGCCACAGCTTATGGTGGGTGCAAAGCAGGGACACGAGAAGATCCAACGTCAGTTTAACCACTGAAGACATTGTGAAAAAGACAGTCATTTTAGCCATCTAGTTTTTTTTGGTGACCTTTGTACAGACCCTGAACTGTGTGATGAACTGCTGGTGTTGCCCATCCACCTTAAGGTTAAACATGAGGGCTTATTTGGCTTTGCTTTGATTCCTTCCAAAACCCTGCACACTAAGATTTCATTCAATCACCTTTAATTACATCACACAATGTGGTGGGCAGGTAATGTGGGAAAATGATTCCCAGATCCACTTTTTTTTTGGAGTACTGGAATATGCCTGGGCCATCAGGAATAACCTGGTCATTTAGTACATTCAGGTCTTTACATTGTGGGTGTATGGATATGCTCTTACATTCACTATTAAACATAGCTATGGTGGTTACCATGCAACTTCACCATAGGCACTATGGTGCATGAAAATCTCAGGAATCAACATTACTTAATCTAAACTGTCTGGCAACAACAACAAAAAACCATGCCACAGTTTCCCCATTCTGAAATTTAATGTGATTATCTGAACTCATTTCTTCATGATTTTATGCTGCCGTCACATGACGTGTAAATATAATTGCATGAATCTGTCGGCGTATAGCATTCCCTATAAAGGTTGGTCATGATGATAAATTGCCATGACTATAAAACATTGCCTAAATTTCAAGTAACAATAATGCATGACTAGATCAGTTTTGATCAGTTGTGATGCTGTTCATATTTCAAAAACCAAGTAAGGATAAAAAAAAAAAAAAATTTTATTAGGCTTGCCATTTTTTTTTTTTTTTCATTTTATTGAGCAACAACCGTTTTGAAATGGACTGGGAAAAGGAGGTCACGAGAATAATTACGGAGATCATTAACATGCCAGTCATGGACAGTTAACTAGTTAAAAACCTGTAGAAGTCTTCATCCAAGACAATAAAGGACACCGTAAAGGACAAAACAACATATTTTTCTTCCCTTATTATGAGGAGCTCCTCATCCCTGCAGTAGTATGGAGGGATGCAACAGGCTTAAATAAGAGTAGTGAGTGTTATGAGTGTGAGTGTAGCCTCAGGACACAGCGTAGTGTGATAAAGCAACACTTCTTTTTGCTGCCACAATTCTGCTCTAAGTAACAGCCCACTGCATCATAAAAGCAGAGCTTAAAGGAAGCCAGAACAGAGGACAGACACAAGTTCTTGACCCAAGTCACTGTGCTGCTCCTGCAATGCTGGAGTTTCTCGACATCTTACAAAGGACAAAATAGTTGACTATGATGGGGCGCATTAAAAAATATATATGTTGCGATCACAGATTTTTATGTTAAAAAAAAATTCTTATAAGACATTATTCTATCTATAGTAACAGCCTTTTACATAAATGGATTGAAAAAAGAAAGATGTTGAACATTCTTGAAAGAACTCTCCAGCGTCAGTGCTTTTTAACAGTGTTAGTGAAAGCTTTAATTTAACCCCACAGCACAGCTGAGTGCTCGGATCAGATCTGTAAGAATGTGAGCATTTCTTTTGAATAACGGCGCAGCTGCTATAGGTATGGGTAGTTACATGTGCAACATGAACAGCAGGTAAAAATTAATGCACTCATTCAAATACATTATTGTTTCTATGGCAACAGCTCATACATTGGGACTTGTATGGTGGTCACGGCACAAAACTGTCTCATTTGTGAGTGCTTTTTATACAAGTGAAAATTTCGCAATTCAGGAAAGATTATGTTCCCATTTCCTGCTTCTCAGTAAAATTACTGGCTGTTTTTTTTTGTTGTTTTTTTTAAAGAGAAAAACAGAGACAGATAGGAAACAAGAAGAAGTGGCTGGCAAATTGCTGTGGTACAAGTGGAATAACACGCTCCAGATTGTGCCGTGGTACAATAATACTGCGTAGCCGCGACGCTTCCTGCCACATCAGACCACCAGCATGCCTTATTTTTGCAGCAGAGCATTCTGTCATGTGTTACTTCTTACATAACCAGCTCCAGATTGTGTACTTCCACTTTGCGTCAGGCAATTGCACCACCACATTGTCGATTATGATCCTGTAGGAGCGTGTCCTTTTTATTCTTTACGTGCTATAAATTTGTGGCAGAGGGGGCCATAGTTGTGCATCGCCTGCAGATGGAAAGAGGCAGCTGAAGCCAACAGGTATCTCATAATGCTTTCCACCTGTGGCATGTTAGAGGTTTTATTTATTTGTGTCTTCCTTTGTCTTGGCAGAGAGACTGTGCATGTGTGAGAGTGTTTGGCTGAAAAGCCATAACAAAAATAAGTGTCACTTCGGAGACTCACAGCCTGCTTCTCATCCTTTAGTGTCTGAACTTGCTCCACTGGTGCCAAAACCCAGGATCTAAAGGAGATATGTCGCCATGGAGTCCTTGGCCCCTCGCAAACATCATTCACTCCCTCAGCGCCATCCACCAATCCCAACACCAAGAACTCCTAAGAAGCACTTCAAAGCTGTGCTCTAGGCTCGGGGGCGTGGGGAGGATTGACAAATGCTCTAGAGCTTTGTATAGGCGGAGGGTGCCACAGCCACAGAACCTGTGCCCCAAGTGGCATTGATGAAAATGGGGCTGGCAGCGGCTGGCAAAGTGGGAGGCACATGTATTACCACTCCTAACTGGTGAAGGCCAACTCGTTGCTCACCAGCTTCTGGCTACGAACATGCTGGTGTACCACAACTTCAAGAAGGAGCTACTGCAGTGGGTCTTTTTCCTCTAGGATGTCTTCCCTACCCTCCTTTCTCTCAATGCAAGTGAAATATTCTGTACCCACTGGGACGGAGGTAATCCCAGGCAGGCTTGCTGGCACAGCGACAAAGTGAGGGATTCCTGGGATCGGGGTGGCCTCGGAGAGCCGAAAATACTGATCCTGATTCTCGACAAGCCCCGATCCTCACTCTAATCGTGCAGGGTTGAATGCCTGGTTCAATGCAGGTCTTTGGGGGAAAATGCATGATTGGTGAAAATGAGGTGCGTTAGTCCTTGCCTCAACTATCCACTAATCCTGGGGACAGATTGCCTGAGGTTTGTGATTCTACTGAGCAAAATGCCTGTGGATGTGTCCTACATTAAGAGTAGGCAGGGTGCAGAATGCACAACACTGAGAAGGGGTACACATTGGGGAGACACATAAGGCACACCAATGTCAGCCAGTAAACACCCAGCCACCTCAAAAGTCCAACTGCATTCTCTCCTGCTGATTTGGAAGGAGACCTTGATAACATGCAAGGCCCTTTTCGGGCCATTAGTTCAGACTGTACGTAGACATCGCTTTGTGGTTGTTAAAACAGCAAAAATTAAATTCAATGCATTCTTGATCTTGGGTATTGCCGCATTCCCGTACAATCCTAACCTCGCTCCAAGCCGATTCCACATTTTCAGGTCATTAAAAGAATTCCTGGGAGGCCAGCGTTTCAGACGTGAAGCAGGCAGTCCAATAATGGCTTAGGCATACTGAGAAAACTTTCTATCTTGATGGTGTCCAAGCATTAGTGAAACACTGGGATAAGTGCATTAGTGTACCATGGGATTATATCTAGAAATAGAAGACGTTTTGCTTTTTTGCGTTATTTTTGTAGCGCGACTTTCCTTTAGTGTAGTTAGATTAAATGCTTCAGTGTTTACTGTGAAAACATGGTGACTATAATACTAATAAATCAGACAGATCTAATTATGGCTATCTGCTCTCTGCATAAGTGACCTACTAAGTGTATACTCTATAAGCAGTGTGAACTCTGAACTTTTGGACTATGTGACTCTCAGCAGTGCTGCTTGTGTGCACGTTTGCTGAGAGGAGAGAATGACGACGCTGATGTGCGAGATGCCGTCTATATGCTTGTCGGGGAGGTGTGATTGATTAGTGCTGCCTTCTAACCAAGCTGCACTCACTGCTTTGAAAAGGTGCAATGGGGGACATATACACATCCTTACAATTCGGCTGTGGTGCAGTACAACAAAGAAAGAGTTCTAACAAATAATCGCTATTTAGTTTGACAATACATATTGTGACTCACCTGAGAGAACTGTAGAGATCCGGTTGAAAAGCATTATAGAAAATAGGCACAGAGGTCAATTATGGTGAATGAAATTTCAGGCACAGGAGTGTGGTTACGTTTCTCAGGATGTGAAAATTATACAGTTGTAATATTTTATGGAATTACATGTTCCACCCACTACGTCACTATGCCGAGCTTTTATGTATAGAAAAAAGTAACATGACTAAGAATAAAATAAAACATAAATCACACAGGAAGGCCTTAGGCGCTAAACTATAGGATATGGGTGGTGTTATTCATTTAGTAGAGGAACCTGCTGATTGTTTAATTGCTTGCAATCATGCTTTTGACCTAAAAACGGATTTCGTCAGTGGGAGACAGACACTCTGAGCCAAGGTGCAGGGCTGCATGGTATCATTTTAAGCACTGCCCTATTTCTATTCTCTTTGCCGTGAGATGAACGACCCAGCTGAGGCGAGGTTTAGGTAGTACTGCAGTACTTCCATGAATACGCGGAGCTATACTGGTTTAGAACCTGTAACGTTAGATTACTGGTTGTTAATATAGTATCATATATCATACCATATCATGCTATAATATGCTTTCATGCAAAAAGTAAAAAGTGGCGTGTAAGTAAAATCCTGTACCATTTGGCGTAGACACATGAAAGAGGTGTCAAATCGTGCGGCTAAGTCGGGAATGGGGTGCTATTACTTTTCTAAGGTGTGGTGGCCCAAAAAGACTCAACATTGAGAGCAAATCTGATGAGTTATAGCGCAGAGTAAAATATAATGTGTCAGGACATACACCGCCAGAGGGTACAAGTTGTACCCCTGAGGCGGAAGAGGTGCCCATATTTGCCCCATTTACATATTATAGTGAAGGTGCTCCCCACTGAAACAGGAAGTGCTCACAGTTGCATTCCCTGCTATGGTAACTTCCATAGGAACTTTAAAAACTGAATCCAACGATGGATCCCATCGTCATAGAGACATGGGGGTGGGCTCATTTTACTCAGGTAACCAATCAGTCTCTCAGGATCATTCTGAAGCTGTCAAGCCACCCCTAGCAACCACTTTAGCGCACCTTAGCAACTGATCCACTAGACCGTCATTATAAAAGGCCCGAGTTTTGCCACGGCAAGCACAACTCGCACTTTCTTCGTCTAGTCTATTTCAGTGGAAAGAAAACAAATAATGAAAATTTTAAAATAAACGTGTCAAGCCTCGATTGCTTTCTTCGGACTGCTTTCAGAATCTTGAGGATTCACTGCTCCGGCTCAGGTTATGCTGAACACGTCTGGAAGAGAGCGTGAGCTGTCCTACTCTGTATACATGAGCAAACAAATGTCTATAACTGGCTCGTTAATCGACAGGGAATATGCCGTCCCAGAGCAGAGCCAGTTACCCTTTCCTGAACTCCCAGCTGCGAATGGCTGTGGCATGCTGATGTTTAGTACTGACCCCATGCTCATTTAATATGAGGAGAGAAATGTTGCAATGGCTTTGAGTCTTTAGCATGATTGGATCAGCGGTCCATTAAAGTGTGTATGCACTTGTGTGTTCGTGAGAGAGCACCTGTGGGGCCGCAATGTTCAGGGCAGCATTAGCCAGCTCCATCTTGTCTTGCGATTTCTCTCTAGCCAGCCGAGCCGCTTCCCTGACCTCCTTAAAGCGCTCAGAAAACTGGAAAACAAAAACAACAACAAAAAAACTAATGTTAAATACATTACACAGAATTTAGCTTTATAGCTAACCAAATTTGTGATCTTAATTATCATATGTAGCCTCCATATTCAGCTAGTTAGCAAATAACTGGTCGCGCGATTTACAAGTAATTAAGTAAAATCAAATCTAAACTGCACGCACATTACCGTAGAAGTGGATTATTACATAAGATTATTCAAATCACGTTGTGTTTATTTGCAATAAAGTCATAGTTTGAAACAATATCCTTTACTTCACCGCTGACCATGAGCTAAATTATTTCCCAAAGGCCGTGGAATGGAGAGCGTTAAATTGTACCGCTGTGAGATTTACCTGGTTAAGCTGCTGCTCTGTGGCGAAGCCCAGACCGTACACTGTGTTAGCCCTGCTGTCTGCCCACTGGCCGAACTTCTGGGATGTCTTAGTGAATGTCATGTTGGGGGTGATGGTGCTGTTGATGATGGCCTGCAGAGACAGAGGGACAGAGACAGCTTTTAGTTTTGATGGATTAACACTTGTGTAACCAAGATCTACAAAGCTGGTATAAAAATGTGTAAGTGGGCTACGGACTTATGGTGTGTAATGGATAGGAAAGAAAATGGATCAGATTTCCTCGGGATCAGATCATAATATGTTCCAGGAATTAATACTTAGATCATCCAAATGATGGGAAGGATGGCTTCCCTGTTGAGTCTGGTTACTCTCAAGGTTTCTTCCTTTTGGGAATTTTTCCTGCCTTGCTAATCAGATTATCTAAACTGACGGTTATCGTCTATACTTTCTTCCATGTATGTTCTAATTCATTTCCAAAAATTGTGAATTCTGTGAAGCTGCTTTGTGACCATGACTGCGACCACTGTTAAAAGCACTACACGTATAACATTGAATTAAATTGAATACTTCTATGCATTCTGGATGTTTGTGGAACCAAGAACACCATGACTGCAAGAACAACACAAAGTATAGAATAAAAATGAAGCTGGGAATGTGTTTATTGTACAAGTGCCTTTGAAGAGGAAAAAAGTTGAAAAAAAAAAGAAGAAAAAAAAAGGACTGACAAAAAGAACTGAAGGTTTAGTGGAGCGTTTATAAATGAAAAAGGTTACAACATGAGAAGTCAGAGGATTATATTCACAGGATATATAATATATATAATAGTAAAACTGTAAAGTTGATGTGTCTGTACATTGAAGATCTTTGTAAAATAATTATTTGGGAAGATTTAAGATGAGTAATAAAACCGATCAAGATGTTTGTTTGTTTTTTACGTAAAAAAATACTGAACGAGTTTGAATGGGTTTTTCACAGGGGTATTTGGTCGAGCTTGTGGTAACAGGCTTTGTTTCGACACAATTGGCGAAGATATGCTAATTAGAGAAGATGTGCTAATTAGAACTTTAAATGGAAACGTATATCGAAGCTATATAATAAAGAAAAATAAATAAATAAATAAATAAACATTTTTAAAAATGTAAAAAAAAAAAAATTTTTTTAAACCTTGAAAAAATACATTAGTTCTGCCCAAAATTCAACAGATGGCGTTGTACTTTTTAAAGACGTGCTTATGAGCGTGGAATTGAAATTGATTTAATAAAGACGATCTCTCACATTCATTCCGCAGACTTCATGGTAATGTGTAAAAATTTTAGTCAATTCCAAAATTCAAAAGATGGCGCTGTAAATTTTTAAAAACACGCTTGTGGCAGTGGTAAAGCGCTCGCCCTATCATCCGGAGATCGCTAGTTCGATCCTCGGGTGATGCTGTAACCTCTCGCAGCCGGAGGCCTGGAGAGAGCTGATTGGCCGAGCTCTCTCAGAGGGGAGAGATGAGAGGTATTTGGTGCTCCCACATTAATCACGGCTCTACAGCCAATCAGGGGCGTCTGTGAGCTCACGCAAGCGGAAGGAGCAGATAGCGCTGTCCTCCGAGTGTTACGCCGCCCACAACGGTGCGTGAGCGAGCAGTTCGAAAAGAGGCGGTCGGCTGGCGTCACGTGGTGATAGTCTTCGGCCCTCCCGGCTGAGTGGTAGTAGTAGCCTTAATGTGGAGCCCCCTAGTGACGTGGAGGAATTGGACACGACTAAATTAGGGAGAAAATCAGGGAAAAAATCCCCCCCACCCAAAAAAATAAATAAAAAATAAAAAAAACACGCTTGTATATCTAGTATATAATATAACTTAGAAATCACAAACACAGCAACCCATTTGAAGGCTTGAGTGTACAGTACATGTGTGTAACAGGTTGCCCCCTCATAATGCAACATAAATAACATAAAAATAAAAAAATAAAAATAATAAAAATAGGGATATAATTCAATGCTGAACTTCATGGTACTTCTAATACATTAGATTTTAGCCCTCAAATCTAACATTCTAATCAGCTACCCACTCACCTACCTCCCAACCTAGACCAACCGAACCACCTACCTACATACCCCTCTACACTCTACTACTGCTAGTGCTTTTCCTGCAGCTCCATGCCTACAAAAATAAAAATAAATGCTGTCATTTTCCTTTTAGACATTTGCAGACCCCTTTTACAGAAGCGATTCCTCCCTGCTGTCCTATTCACTACACTGACAGGTAGACAGATTGTTTCATCCCTTCCAAAAGACTGGTTTGTTTGCGAAAATGATGTCTTCCGTCATTCGTTTCAACATAATTGGAATGACTTACAAATATCTGCTACATTACAGTTTTCGCTCAGCCCTAGTTCAGTTGACATTTCAGACACTTTCTCTCTGAAACTTGTGCATGAAACACATCAATCTACTTGCAGGATGTAGCCTGCTGTGTCTATTTGTGTACTCGGCGGCGGCGCAGCATCGCAAATGCAAAATCTGAAATCTGGTCTTGCTTTCAAAGCACAAACCCGAGGTCTGGACCCAAATCATGGCTTTGAACCATCGGGGTTATGAGTGTGCATTCAATTCTGTAATCATCCTCTCTCTTCGATATCAACAAGACCACATTGATGTGTAATTAAGCACCGTCTTCACATGTCTGGCAGGCATGTGGACATCAGGCCAGATAAAAACAAGCCGTCTACAGGGTTTTCTTTAAACCAAGCATGCATTAGAGAGAGTCTCTCTCTGGCTAAAGGTCTTGTGACTAGATTACCAGGTTGGCGGGATAAAAAGGGAAATGAACTCGTGGTGGAAGAAAATGAAGAAATGTAGGTCACTTTGGGAGTGTACTTAGTTGCACAGCTGTAACACACTTCAGTAAGCCCTCATATGACAAGTTAAAGCTTTGTAGGGGTGGGGTTGAGGAAGACAAAAAAAAACAAAAAAAAAACACACAACACAGAGTACCCAGTCATGGATTACTAATTCCTAAAAACTCTACAAGAGAACAACACAAATAGAAATGTGTACGGTGTACTAAACAGCTGGGCTAATTCACCTACTAGTGTATTTATTATACATTTTACACAAGTTGTTGTGTAATCCTATCCTTATTTCGACATCGATGTTGTACTTATAATGTAGGTTATTGTGGTATCTTCTCTATTCTGCATCTTCATATCACCATATCTCCACGTTATCTATTTCATAAATGACCTATTTCCGACCATGAAGCAGGGCTTAACGGGATATTTTTATCTCAGTGAATGCAGTCAGGGCATCCTGGTGGCACACTGCTGCCTCACTGTTCAATCCTGTCCTCAGGCTACTGTCTGTGTGGAGTTGCACGTTTCCCCCGTGTCTGTGCAAGTTTCGTCCGGGCTCTCAGAGCTCCTTTCACCTCCCATAAACATGCCGGTGGGAGGACTAGGTATAATAAAATGCCCCTAGCAGTGAATGGGCTTGTTAATGATGGGTGGCTTATCCAGGGTATATTCCCACCTTCTGCTTCTGGAGATCCCAGGATATAGCCTCCAAATCAACCACTACCCTGACCAAGATAATGCATTCTATCTAAAACAAATGCACTAACTCCTAATCCTAAAAGTTTATGTCCCTATCTTATAGAATACAAGTGACAAAGTTCCCTTTTAAACAAAAAAAATTATTGCCTTATTATTATATTCTCCCCTGCTGAAAAAAAAAAACTATGTGACTAGAAACTTGAAAGATCCACATTGCACAAAAGGCACGATCTGCATTCTATAGGTGATCTGTGCCTTTCCTCATTGATCAACACTTCCATCGCTCAGGATCCTCCTCCCTGGAACGGTGCTCTTCTAGCCATAGAAAGCCCGGAGATTCGCTCCATCAACAGACATTGATTATAAACGCTCGGCCAAATGGGCAGCGAAATCCCCCAGCACTAACTCCACTTTTTTCTTCTCTTTTATTGAAGGTGAAACGTGATACTGTGCTTTTGATAGAAAAGCTTCTTTTATGCCTCGGACCAAATGCACACCAAGATTCTTTCACTCATGATTTCATTCAGCTGAAAATGAAATGCTGTAAAAAAAAAAACCTACAGAAACAAAGATTCAACAGTGCGCACAGGTCGAGTTAATATCCTGGACAAGAGTTACACTGAGGCTCCATCATCTTGTGTAACTGTGAATTTATATTGATTCCATTTGAAAATCATCACCTCGCTATTCAAAGGCGATGTAGTAAAAATATATTTCGAAATGTCTGGCTGAGAAGCAGGTTCACATTAATAAAAAAAATAAAATTTAAAAAAATGGACGGCTGGCTCACCTTGGTGCCTCCCACACTGATGATGCGGTAGGCATGCCGATTGGCGTCGTAAAAGAAAGAGACAGTGACTGCATGCTTGCTGGCCGGGATCCAGTTGCGCTTAGTGGCTGGATCGATCTGGAACACGTGCGCTCGGGTACTGAAGATGGGTTGCTCCCTAGAAAATGAGAGAAACAGAAAATGACAGAACACCAGGACAAATGTACGCACTTAAAAGAATAAATGATAAATACGCACATTCTCACACACAAGGATTGTACTAAACACTTTAGTACAAGAATTTATATGCATAACGAAACATGCTTTCACGATGTTGAGTGATATTGTCATGCATATATGCATCATCCTTTCACTCCGTTTGGAACAACTTCCATTTAGGAACTTAATGTATATTCGGTTTTCCATTAATATGAATAAAATATATTTCAGTCAATATGCCCACTGTGAACACCTCATTATGCTTAAAACTCTGAGCCCAGTTTGGCATTTTTCATTTATTTATAGCTTTAAAAGCAAATGATTATGGTACTTACTCTGTACAAAAACGCATTTAAAACATTAAAATAGGCTTCGTTTTTAAATATTAATTTTGTGTACATCATATATTCATATATACAAATAATAAAGTCATTTACCAACCCAACATGCATACTGAAACTCCAGCGGGTTCACCCCAATCATAGGAAACTTAATGCTATACATTAATATGTATAATACGAAGTGATAAAATATTCCATCCAAAAACATGCATGAAGACAAAAGAAATCAAATAATTTCTAATGTTGCACTTTCCACAAACAATGTCAGTTATGAGCGATGATGTTATGTCCTAGTATCATATCTTAAATAATAATTAATTAAATATGCAATTTTATTTATTTTTTGTTAGTCAGTTTTTGATTCAGAGTCAATTTACACTTTTAAATTTAATTAAGCAAAATAACAAGCATTAATTGGTATAAAGTCAATTCCTTAAAAAAGACACACACACACACACACACACACACACACACACACACACACACACACACACACAAAAACAGCTTTAGCAGCAAGTACTCAAATACTATAATTTCTTTTAAACTATCTGTTCTTCTTTTGATTTTTTTCTTGGCTGGTGCAATACTGCCAGCTACTGGACTGGAGAGTGTAGAAGAGGAGGGGAGAAAAAAAAAGAATATTGTTTAAATGTCATGTTCCATACAAAGCAATCTACAACACAAATAATGCAGTGTTTCAGTTTAGTTTTTAATGCTTTAAAACCTGTAAGAAATATAGCTTCCTGAGACCAATCAAACAGTAAACTTTAATGCTACTGAACTGAATGCCATCGAAAATCGCAATGCTCAAAAATTAAGTATTTCACTGCATATCATATTGTGTATGACTGTTTATGTGACAAATAAAATTTTAAATCAATCAAATCAACAGTCTACCTGTAATTCACAGCTTACGTACAAATTGCTGTATTGTCTCCTGAATAACACACGAATAACACACATTAATATTACATCAGAAAAAAACACTGTGCCACTATAAAGTAATTGAAATGTTATGATTAAGTTTAATCCTCGCTACATTACAGTGCCATGCGTATGGACACCCGATAGTTTTGTCCCATTCCGTCCCAAGTATTACAGTTTTGCTTTTTCTCAGATTTCTCCTGATTGTTTGCCAGGCAACTACTATCTATATACAGTGGAACCTTGGATTATGAGCATAATTCGTTCTGGAAATAATTAATACAACATATAAAGTAAAAATAAAACAAATGAAACTGCACTTAACATTTAAAAAAAAGTAAAAATAAATCCAGTCAGTTAAGTGTTTCTGTTTTGCGTGCAGGCGCCGTGTATTTGTATGTATGTGTGTGTGTGTGTGTGTGTGTGTGTGTGTGTGTGTGTGTGTGTGTGGAATTAGCCCCTCGCCTCGTCTTAAACAGTAAAACTCCTTCTCCCTCCCCCACCTCGCTTTTTAAGTTTCACAACTAACATATACAATGCAAACACTGTTTTAAAGGGAAAAATCTAAATCTCTCTAATGATACCCGCGTGAGCATACTAACGGGATCACTGCTGTAAGGTAAAAAATAAATGAACCAGCACCTTACCTTTGAAAAGAATCGCGACAGAGCTGAGTTTCCTGTGTAAATAAAGCGCGTTTGCAGATCTGTGTGTGTCTCGGGGTGTCAAATTACGCGCGCGCAGAAGAGAGAGGGAGATGTTGATTATAAGAGACGAGCGCTAAGACGCAGCAGGGGACTCTTATTTCTATTTATTTATTTATTTATTTATTTGGATTTTTCCCAGATTTTCTCCCTAATTTAGTCGTGTCCAATTCCTCCCCGTCACTAGGGGGCTCCCACATTAAGGCTACTACTACCACTCAGCCGGGAGGGCCGAAGACTATCACGTGTTTCCACCGAACCGCGTGATGCCAGCCGACCGCATCTTTTCAAACTGCTCGCTCGCGCACCTTTGGGGGCGGCGTAACACACTCGGAGGACAGCGCTATCCGCTCCCTCCGCTGCGCGAGCTCACAGACGCCCCTGACTGGCTGTAGAGCCGTGATTAATGTCGGAGCACTATGTACCTCTCATCCCTCCCCTCTGAGAGAGCTGGGCCAATCAGCTCTCTCTAGACCTCCGGCTGCGAGAGGTTACATCACCACCCGAACTAGCAATCTCCTGATGATAGGGCGAGCGCTTTAACCACTGCGCCAGTCGGAGGCCAGGGGACTCTTATTTTGACGCAGGGGAGACGATTACCCATAATTCCCTCAGCGCAAGAGAGAGAAAAATCATTGGCTCAGTTGTGATCACTTGCAGCTCGGTGTCAAAATAAGAGTCGCATGCGGGATACATGATACTCGGCGCTCGTAAAATAATACTTGCTCGCTTTCCGATTAAAAATTTATTAAAAATCTTTGCTCGGTTTGCGGAACACTCGTAAACCACGTTACTCGCAATCCGAGGTTCCACTGTGATTATTAAAAAAAATTTAATATTTTTAAAAATGGTCTGAACGGGAAATCTGCCTGTCTTAGGGATCAATATTGATTTGTGCACCTTCAGATCTCAGATGTCATACACTAAAGTGAAACCCTTGCACAAAGGCAATGTAAAGGCAAACATACCCCAGTATAAAGTGCAGACCAGCCCCAAGATCTTGGCCTAAATAACCAGAAACTGAAATCCTAAATATGGGCAGCGTTTCCATCCAGCTTTGCTCTCCATGATGTAACTCTGTTGTAAGGTTAGTGGCTTGTGAAACATAAGGAAAGAGCTAACGAACCTTCAACAAGGCTACAACATTAAAGATAAAGTGTATGCAAGTGTTGGCACCCGAGTGGTGATCTGGTTAAATCAGCTAATAGAGGAATGCGACATGGCGCTCTTACTTTAACAACACAGGCATATATGGATCACATGGAATTACAAATAAGGTCCTGTTTATTACCAAAAAAAAAGAAAAGAAAAAAGTGCTGTATCACAACAAGAAGTGTCATATTCAGCAGAACATGAATAACTTTAACATGTAACAGGCACAAATAAAGTATACACACAAGGTCACTAACATTAACGCATGTAATGACTAACAGGTTCCTAAATCCTGGTCCAGGTCATTTCTGCCCTTTCTGTCCCTGTCCATGTGACCGTGTTGTGCATGTCTCCTGGTTACAGGGTAAATATTTGAAGGTCTTGGAGCAGTACCCTTGCTTTGGCTAGCTCCTCTAGGAAAGATTGAAACCTCATCAAAAGTCAGTGTCAACAGGGAGCCGGATTCAGCTCAGCCAGAATAAGAAATGGAAGGTCACTATAATCTGTACTTTAAAATAAAAAAAAGAGGAACCCCACAGAGTCGGGGAGATGGAAGTGTTTCTTTCCCGATAGAATATCAAAGAAAGTAGATGGATCTGGGATTACTGGTACTTCATCCGGGAAAGAGAATTAATCCAGGAAAAGACACTGATGGAGTTAGCACATCATTTAATGTAACTACTTCTGAGAGGAAAAGATGGAAAATGCCGAGACATGAGTAATAATCAAATACGTTCCTATTTGCTAAAAATAAAACAGATGAACATCTGATTGCAATAAACAATTCATTTACTTACCACCATCCGAGACAAAGTGCTCATCAAATCGAGTTCAAACTTACGCAGACTTGCTTAACAGAATGACTGGAGCATGAGTCATGAAAGTTTTTTGACACAGATCAAGAAAAATGTCATTATTTTTTAAAACGCACTATATCTGACATTACAACATGGCAGATAGCTGACATTATAAAAAGGTCTTCCTGTAGTATTAAAACACATTGAGGTTAAGTGCCTGGTGAGTCATCTTGCAAAAGTCACCTGCCAATACACGGGCATTTAAAAGACATCATAAATGTTCTAATCGTGTATTAATTGACGAGCTTAAAAAGGAATTTGCCATGAAAAAAAACAATAGTAAACAGAGCACTGAATCCATCCAGCAGTCACCTACAAATCATTGCTGGACTGAATTTACTCACTTGATATGAGCCTTAGCACACTGGCATTACTGAACAAGTACAACACAATGCTTTTGGCTAGAAAAATAAGCCATTACAACAAACTCTACAACACTTAGCTATGGAACACACTCTATACTTAATAGCTATGGATATAAAACAGACTAAAGGTTTTATAACCATAAAGGATGACTGCTCAATATTATAAAGATGGCTTTTTTTATAGGTGTAATGACTAAATGCACAAACTAGGATGCATAGTACTAAATATCATGATATCATGAGCTACACAAAAAAAAAAAAAAAAGTAAGGATTGGTAGCACCAGGGACCCCACCAGGGACTGATACAAGCTCATGAAACCTAGGTGGCGATTTGATTTGTATTGCAATTCTGCAAGTACAGTGGAACCTCGGATTGCGAGTAACGTGGTTTACGAGTGTTCCGCAAACCGAGCAAAGATTTTTAATAAATTTTTAATCGGAAAGCGAGCAAGTATTATTTTACGAGCACCGAGTATCATGTATCCCGCATGGGACTCTTATTTTGACACAGAGCATCACTCTTGCGCTGCGGAATTATTACAGCGTCTCTTGAGTGTGTGCAGCGCGTAATTTGACACCGACACACACACGCAAACACCCTGACACACGCACAGACGCCTTTTCACCCCCTCCCCGGCTTCACAAACACACAGAAACTCTGCTCTGTCACGATTCTTCTCAAAGGTAAGGTGCTGGTTCATTTGTTTTGTTTTTGTTACTTTACCGCAGTGATTCCGTTAGTATGCGCTCACGCCAGTCTCAGAGAGATCGTCTTTTTTTCCGTTAAAACTGTGTTTCCATTGTGTGTGTTTGTTATGAAACTTAAAAAGCGAGCTGGGGAGTGGGAGGAGGAGTGTTACTGTGTAAAACGAGGCGAGGGAAGGGGCCAATTCCACACACACACACACACACACACACACACACACACACACGGCGCCTGCGCGCACCAACGGAAACACTTATCTCTCTGGATTTATTTGTACTTTTTTTAAAGGTAAAGTGCAGATTAATTTGTTTTACTTTCATTTTATAGATGATCGACTGTATTACGATTTTATAAATATCCAGATCTGATATTAACTTTTTTCAGTTTGTGTTACAATTCTAAACAAACTTAGCGTATAATTTTCTTCAACCACACATAGTTTTAAGTTGCACCACCTATAGGATTATAGAAAAACTGCAAAATGTTAGCAAATTAAATGCAAACATTTAGGCATTAAAATTCGTTTTTTAAAAGTTTATTTTGGAGCAGGCAGCTCGGTGGGTTTGAGGGGTCCAATATTTCCAGTTCATGAGGCAGAACCAGTTTTCTGGTTTGAAAAGTTCTGGCACTTTAGATACAAGGCGCAGATCCACCTCGGGTCAGTGTTCACGGAGTTTGCATGTTCTCCGAGTGCTTGATGGGTTTCCTCCCGGTAATATGGTTTCCTCCCACAGTCCAAAGACATGCAGTTTAAACTAACTGGCGTTCCCAAGTATTGCCCCCGCCTCCCCCACCCAACCCCATATTTTCCTGTGTTAGGATTCAGGGCCCCAGGAGCCTGTACAGGATAAGGATTATAGAAATCTCTGTGGCAACACAAAAAAAAGACAAAAATAATAAATAAGTTTTTTTCAATCCATCTCTATAAAAATAGTATTTAAATTTGGCAAACATCTCTATATACTCTCGATGTGTTTAATGGTGTGCTCACAAACTGTGAATATTACTCTATATCAGGAGAGTTACATGTCCGCATCTCTATTAAAATCATTCAGCTGTCAGACTGATCACACAGCTCTGACAAATCATACATAAGAAATGTTTTGCAAAAGTCAGTACGACGCAGGGTGCCTCCGATTTGTCCACCTCTGACCGACAAAGCCACACTCATTTACTACAGTCCGCACTGTGCCTGATCAGCAGCAATCTAATTCTCTTTCTCATCACAGTGTAATCCTCGCTGGTGTCTCGTATCACACAGTGCCCTCCAGCCCTGACATTGACACATGGGCAAGTACACACACAAATCGCTGAAATGATTACAGTGCCATTCTGATGAGATCGCCATGCCCGGGCCACGTCTCTGGGATGCCGCTCGACCCCGAGCTCACATTCACACCTTGCTTTGGGTTCTTCAGTGAGTCACACATCAGGTGTCTATCGCATTATCAGACATCTATCAAACTTGTTTTTAAAAAAAATGGATTACATTGTATATAGAGAGAGAAAGTACAGATCAAGTTTCATGGGTTTGTCTATGCACCCAAAAATAACGTTGCACTTTTTGAGCTTCATGCTATTCCTGTATTTATTTATATATTTATTTAAGAGAGATTATTGGAATAGTCAAGAGACTACAGTAAGTGTGTCTATAGCATGGAGATAAAAATTTACTTATAAGAGTTAGTAAAGACATCATATTCGCTGCAATAACAAAAGCATCATAACTTAAACATGCTTTTTATTTTAATAGACTAATGACAAAAACTATTTTCAAATTTTCAATTCAATTTTATTTATATAGCACTTTTAACAATTGACATTGTCGCAAAGCAGCTTTACACAATCAAAAGAAGTAAGTTTGTAAAAACTAGACAGGCAGCATGACCCTGGGGCATTTCTACATGATTAAAATAAATGCCAATCTTTGCTTTACAATCGGCTTGAACTAACCAAATTATTCAATTTATGTATTCTATTTAACTGATTCATTTGCAATCAGCAAAAACAGTGCTCTAGGTCTGTCCAATAGCTCCAATAGTTCCAGTTCATGGGCCAATACCACAACAAAAAAAAGTCCAGTTTCCTGGTTCGTCTGTTCTGCCACTTTAGATACAAGGCATAAGTTAAAGTTCAGACCTTTTACTGGTTTGCAGTGTTTTATTTATATATATATATATATATATATATATATATATATATATATATATATATATATATATATATATATATATATAAATAAACACACGACTGCCAGACACAAACATCAATATAAAAACATCAATATGAACTTGTACATATATAGGCATATATAGTTAGTGTTCCTCCGCCTTGTTATTGTTTGAGTACAACTTTACAATTGTGATAAAAGGAGATCTGCACTTGCATCCACCTGCATTATTTATTCCTAACAGAAGGCAAGACCTCACAAAACCTGCAGCAGAACATCTCATGCGGAAGCGTGTCTTGGAACAGTTGAGTGGAGGATGGAGAACCAGAGGTGGATTGATCAGCTCCTGGACCACCGTGACCAAACTATGGTGGTAATTTCCCTTTTAAAGACAGTCTCTCTCCAGCACTTCATAGACCAGAGGTAGAGGTTGTGGTTTCTCACCAAGCACATATCATAGGCCAACAAAGTGGCCTTCTATGTCGATGTCCTGCTATAGGATGGTGAGGCAACCTCTCAAAAGATCTCCAAGCTAGAGAGCAGAAAGGAGGCTTCCGGCATCCATCCCTAATCACTCTCCTCTCTGATTTTGGTGGGATGGTCTTTGCTCCTCCTACTCTTCCTTGCTGAGAACATCCCTTTGCCTTCCCGTCTCGCAGCATCACCATTGCTCCTTCATTCATTTTTAGAATTCAGAAAGCAAGGAAATTCACCCTCCTCCTTTGCACCCCTTCTGTTATTCCAGGGAATGGCATGAGTGTCCAGGACCCCCCTCCTAATTTTCCTTTGCATGCCAAAAACCCTATTACTGAAAACAGGTCATTGAGTAGTAAGTTCTGTATTGACATGTTGATGTGTGTGTGTTGATGTAGCCATCAAGAGACAAGGTTTACCCTCTGACTGCTTACAAATGTCATTGATTTATTGCCAGATATATACATTCCTAATGAAGCAATTACTGCCAAATGTTACTGAGCAAACAGCCTCTTGATAAAACTGCTTACAGCTGCTCAGCGCTAGTAGAATGCAGAAAGACGAGCTGAACTGAAGCACTGCATAAGGAGGGGGTGTGTGCTGGGGTATTTGGGGGTTCATATTGACACTCTATACATCATATGTGACAGATGAAATGTTCTAAAGCAAACCGACATTTGCATGCAGTAAAACTATAGTGCTCAAACCACATTTTAAATGTGACTGCAACTCCACTGTAATGTTTCTACAGCATGTTTCCTGTTTAATTGCTACGCTCCCATGTTGCCTGTTAGTACCTCATCAATCACGTTAACCACCTAAATGACCTTAAACAAGCAATTTTAGGTGAAGCAAGTTTTGCTGCATTAGAATGAACTGCGAGGTCGTCTGAGGTCCTTGGTTTTAACGCGCGAGGTCAAGTGAAGGACGAGCGGCGCCTTTCGGATAGAAATGAGGCTATGCGAGCCTTTCTCTCACCTTGGGAGCGCTGAGAAAGCCTGATCTAATTAACCCAACACACACTTGCTATTATCCAGAGCAATGTTAAGCTTGTCTGGACTCGAGGTCGAGTCTATAAAACACCCGAGTTGATACAAATTATGAAGCAGACTTTTCACAAGGCTCTACACTAACTGCAAATTTGGCCGCTTGGCTTTTCATACCAAATCCCATGACCTTTCGGCGGAGGTCGGTGAAGGATGAGCCCGGTCTTTTTGGTGCGTTCCACCTCCAGCAAACGCCCCCCCGCCCCCAGACGTACTGTGCCTCTTCCGGATGAGCTTAATTAAGCACCGCGGCACAGTTAAAAACAGATTTGAGAAATGAAACTTGGCCAAATGTAAGGTGGAAATGGCATACCTGTGAATATTTTATGAATACGTCACACTTCGCTTCAGGGCCAAGCATTCGATAGTGTTGAAAAAGGGATGTAAAGTAATGTCAATCTTGCAGACAAATGTAAGCAGCTGTATGGGGAGGTGAGTTAGGCGGTCTGGGGATGGAGCGGAAGGTAGGGAGGGATGGTTATTGGGCGTAGGAGACTGCAGCTTACCTTTCTCTGTGGGTCGGAAACATCCTTACTGTACAGATGAGGGCCTTTTTCTGCAATCAGAACAAAAGTGGGATGATAAAAACGTTATAACCTACAAGCATTTTGAAAATGTTACTTAGAAAAACGCAGAATAGTTTTACTGTTCATTTGTGGAAAGTCAAGAGCCCTTATGCCAAGGGCTTATGCTTAAATGCCAATAGTAACTATTTATCTAATTATAACCCCATCCACTCTATATGACCCAACTACACTCACTTGTGCATCCAATACTGCAATTACATAAACATATAAAAGTGAAAACATCTTACATTAACAAATGACATTAAAAGTGCTTTTTATCATACAGCATCTGACAGCCACTATAACACGGATGTCGTAATGTGATAAGAGCCATTTTGCTCATACAGCATCAGTTACATTCTACTGTCGCATTAATATCTCACCAGTTACATACTGGTAAATCATTTATGCAGGGTTGAAGCAACACCAGTCCATTTTCATTTCAGATCATCTCACCTGCATCATTAAACTTGTACCTCTGTATAAACATAAAAGTGTGTTCATCCCAGGAATATCCCAGTACTGAGTCTGGTTCCTCTCAGGGTTCCTTCCTCGTGCCATCTCCTCTCATTAGCAATCACCCAGTTTTCTGTGGTGATGTTTAATGTTAACTGAACTGCAATTGCTGCAACTGCAGTTTCAGACAGGAAGGCATGATTAAAAGACTACCTTGCATTATTTTCATTTAGCGCGGATGCCTCGACAACTCAATGGTCAGTGGTTAGAATCTCGCCTTGCCTTTCTGTGTGTATGAAGGGAAGTTTGCACTTCCTCCTTACGCTTCGTGGGTTTCTCACTCACGCTGTACGCTGGGTTTATTTCTCCCTACAATTCACTGTGTACTGTACGATCAGGTGTAGGGATGAGGTGCATGCAAGAGTCCTTGTGCCCTGCAACGAGCTGGCACTGTATCCAGGATATCCTCCGCCTTGTGTGTCCTGAGCTCCCTGGCACAGGCTCGAGGATAAGCAGCAGGGAAAATGAGTGAATGAATGAATTAATTGTTTATTGATTCCCAGGGAAAGCCTGCAAGTCAACAAGTGTCAGCTCAAGTGCAGAATGAAACGTAGATATATTCATCTATAGGCTCGGGGAAAGCTTCTGAGATGACCAATAATACTGTTAATCAATGATACATTGTGCATACTTACTGCATAATGATTAATATCTCAGGTGTTTCTCACACACATGCACACACCTGTATGATGACTGAGGAACCAAAAAAAAAATGTCAACGGTCACAGTGGTTGTGATTTTCTAAGAGAAATGCTGGACAGTAAGAAGAAGTTGTGTTAACACATCTGCCTAGATACAGCATTCTCCAGCCTCAGGCACTAAACACACACGCGCGCGCACACACTTCACTCACCCCATTTCGTTGTCAAGGCAAAAAGACAGAAATTAACGGTCTCTCATTGCCCCCTTTTCAGTGCGGGAACTGCAGAAACCGCAGAGTGAGTGAGAGAGAGAGCGAGAGAGACACAGAGACCCTGGAGTCGAATCCGGACGCGTCCCAAATATCCGCGGAAATTAGCGCGTGAGGAACGGAAAGCGTCCAAACCCAGACTTTATATTAAAACCGTAAAACCGTAACGGAACAAAGAAACACCGAACATCCTGTGTGGAGTTTCTTTCCTGTGTGTGTTTTTTTTTCTTCTTTTCTCTTTTTTTTCATTGGCTGCACTTCGGTAACCTTGCGGACTCTCAGCTCGGCCGGCGTGCACGCGCCTCGCTCGCGGCGCAGTGTCACTTTGCCAACTTCTTGTTTTAAAACGGCGTCTAGCTCTCGCCTCGCCTCGCGCGCTTCTCGTCGCGCGCCGTTCCCTCTCGGTTCGCGTGCGAGCTCGAGCCGCCGCGGCACAGTGCCGGTGTCACGCGCTACCTCGCTACTCGCTGGGCTTTTTAAACGGCGCTCGCGCGCGCCACCTGCTGCACGAGACACGCGGCCGGCGAGAGCGCGAGCCCCGGAGCTGGACGCGTTGAACCGGGCTGCGTCCCAAATCTCGATCTCTCAATGTACACTCCTCACTTTCCACGGGAGATGTTTAGGTTAACACCTGTAGGCCTATGCACCTGTACCTTCATGCAGTAACCCAATGAGCCAGTTGCACGTTTGATTCAGGGTCTGTGTGCATGGAGTTTGCATGTACTGGTGTGCTTGGTCCCACAGTCCAAAGGCATGCTGGTTAGGCTAATTGGCATTCCCAAATTGCCCGTAGTATGTGTATGACCTGCAGTGGATTGGCATAATGTGTGCCCTAAGGCTCCTGGGACAGGCTCCAGGCCCCTGCGTCCCTGTGTACAGGATAAGCGAGTGAGCATTTCAAATTCAAATCAAATCAAATTCAAATTTTATTTGTCACATACACAGTCATACACAGTACGATATGCAGTGAAATGCTTATACGACCGCTCCGTGACCTTAAATAATTTTTACAAAAGGAACCTATAAAACAGATTCCAACAAAGTTACAAAATATATATATATACATAAAATCTGAAGTAATTTGGCAGACGCCCTTATTCAGAATGACTTACATTTGATCTCAATATAGATCTGAGCATTTGAGGGTTCAGTGCCAAATTGGTGGTTGTCGGTTTGAACCTGGGAACTTTCAATCAGTACTTTAACACCTTTTCCACAGAACTAGTCCTGCCTAATTTTTAACCATAGTATGGTTCTTGATGTCACACTGACTGGCATGAAAATGGGATGATCATATGAGACTTGCACAACTCTCACTCACTCACTCACTCACTATCTATCTATACTACTTTATCCTGTACACAGGTGGAACCTATCCAAGGAGACTTAGAGCACAAGGCGTGGTACCCTCCTAGACGGGGTGACAATCCATGCAAGGCACACACTCTTTCACACACTACGTACATCAATTAGCCTAATCTACATGTTTTTAGACTGTTGGAAACTGGAGTATGCAGAGGAAACCCATTAAGCACGGGGAGAACATGCAACCTCCATGCACACAGAACTGAGGTGGGAATCCAACCATGACTCTGGAGGTACAAGGTGCTAACCACTAAGCTACAGTCTTGCACAACTTGACAAAAGAAAAAGAGCAGCAGTTATGCAAAGTGAAACACCTTGCTGATGAAAGATTAGAGGAAACCGGCTTTTGAGCTCAAAAGAAGGCTACAGTAACTAATAATTACTAATTAACACACAAGGGTGAGCAGAAAATAATCTCGGAGCTTTTATTTTTAGTTTGGCTGCAACGTTAGAAGACCACATCATAGGCTCCAGTGAGCAAGGACACACTGAAACTAAAGGAAGAACCCAAGTCCTTGACTGCTCAGTTTTATTGTGTTTAAAGTGTCAGCCAAATTTGTCAGTTTGCATGTTCTCCCCTTGCTTGGTGGGTTTCCTCCGGCTTCCTCCTAAAAACAAAGACAAGTGGATTGAGTTTGTGTGGATGTGTGTGTGTGTGTGTGCGCATGCACACGATGACTTGGCGCCTGTCCAGGGTGTATGTACCTTGCCTCATGCCGTGAGTCTTCTAGGATAGGTTCGAGGCACCACACCACCCTGTACAAGATGAAAGCAGTATACAAGACGAATAAAAAAATTTTTTTAAAAAGGATTGAATAAAGAATTTAATAATGAATATTTAACTGATGATAGTGCCTTGTGCTTTCTATCACTGTAATGAAATAAATTAAAAGAAATGTCTTTTAATTTCTTTCATTACAGTGGTTCACTGGACACCATTTTGGCAACCCTAACCCTGGAGTACCCCTACACAAACACTGACATGTATACTAACACACTGACATGATGGTTTCACTGTTTACTCTGCTGTCAACAGCTAATCGTAAATTGCACATTTCCAGGCATTCTAATTCTGGTTCTACCACCATATTAAAAGATCCAAAGCAAAATACAATATCTTGATAAAGCAGAAAAATTATTTCTACTGTAGTATTATGCTGCTTTGGACATACCCTGCCCTCTAGTGTCCTGTTAGTACCAATTCAACATTCATTAAGTGAGGAGTAAGACATTGAATCAAGGAGGGTGAACTCCAACATGTGTAATACAGAGCCACTAGGAAACATTGTCCTATAATGGGTCCTGAAATAATGGATTCCTTTCTACATCAAATTGACATCTTATATTTTTAATTAAATAAAAAATGTTAGTTCAGCTAATTACATTTCACACTATGGAAATTACATAAGACAATTTACTTCTTTTCATTACATGCTGTAACAGCTTTAAGCAGTATCTACTCTCAAGTTAGATACTAATAAAAAATTATTTTTTTTCCTTCAATTGATAATTTTTTTTTGGTATTGGATGCGATTTATTTACTTCAAGATCTATTTAATTTAATGCAATTTCTGTAACTGGCTTTAATTCACTTGTGATTTACACAATGTTTTCGGTGCAATGAGTTCCAGTCCATCCTCATGTTTTTCTTCCGTCTTAGCCTCGGACAAAATCTACAGTGCTGTGAAAAAGTTTATGCCCCCTTCCTCAATTTGCACATTTGTCTCACTAAAATGATTCAGATCAAATTTTAATATCACACAAGGATAACCTGAGTAAATAAAAAAAATCATTTCTAAATGATGTAAATTGAAGGGAAAAAAAAGCTGTCCAAACCTTCCTGGTACAATGGGCGGAAAAAACCCATCCGCCCACTTGCTAAATTGTAAATGAAGTGTGATCAAACAAATTTTCTGGAAAGCCAAGTTTAATTTCACTTGCCACACCCAGACCTGTTAAAATCAACAAATCACTTAAATAGAACCGGTCTGACAAAGTCGGATACACCGAGATTATGTACACATCCACACACAACAGCCATCTGTATAACATTTCCATTTAAACTAGAGAACACCCTAGTTGTTTGTGCATCATGTCTTAATAATATATTTATTAATAATTACTTCTGATTAAATGGAAGCATGCTGATGGTGATCCTGAAACATTTTCATAACCTTTTATTGAGGAACTGTCAAATCTGTTATAAAGGTTTCAGTTTTCTGTGATAGTTAATTTTTGTGTTATTGTTGAATATCTCAAGACATTTTGGAAAATTAGAGTAAGTCATCAAAACTCATTTACCCTTTAAGGAAGCTGATACTATTGAAATGAGAATATATTAGAATGAGTGCACTGATGCAAACCCACGATATGTCTTGGGCACAAAACTAACAAAAAAATTAAACGCCACCATCTGATGTCAATTCAGACTTAAATAACACTGTAGTGCAAGCCATGTGAAAGCATGTAAAATCAAACTTCCTAATTCTCAGGCAATTTTCAACAGTCAAAAGTCAATCAGGAAACAAAATTACATTTACATTTCACTAGAATATTTAATGAAAATAATATTTAAAGACACAAGATACTCAAACAACCAGTCTTTTTGAGTGAAATAAAGAAATATTTATTGTAGTAACATTACAAGGACTACATAAAGTGGGCAAATATTTCCAATAAAGAAATGTTATCTATGGTTATTTATACCATTTGATTGCTATCCTCAGGTCAGTCAGAGTACTTCATCTAATTTGTCACTATGAGTTCCTTCTGTATTTTTCTTCTTCTTCTGATTGCAATGTCAACAGGCTGGTAATGTATGCACTTCTGACATGATCACATCAGAATACTTAAATTTTAGCATTCGAGTGAATAAACAGCATCTATCCATCCAACTGAACAAACTTCTGTATAGTGAATTCTCATCATTCTCAATCAGATTGTTGTTGCACTAGGTTATCACACAAAAGAGAGGAAAAGAAAAATAATTCTTACTGATAATGGGCAGTATCTGCTTATAAAGTACATAAAAGTAAAGGAAACCATTCAAATCATTCAGTCAGGGGAAAGTAATAAAGTTTTTTTTTTTTTTTTAAATGAGAACATGAAAAAGCTATGTTCTGGATATTCAATTCCCTGTTGAATTTTGGATGTATAGTCTACATTAATCTTTGATACTACCAATGAGTAACTATAAATAACATGAAAGCGCTATGCACACAAGCGGTGAATGTCAGAAATGACAAACTTTTTGCAATCTGTTATAAATCCAGACAACAAAATGCTTTAAATGAACAATTCTAACTCTGATAGGGAAAGTCTTCTTTTCCAGTTTAAAGCCAAGACTAAAAAAGGTAGTTATGCCAAGCTGTGCGACACTAGGCAAGTAATAACTGCAAGGCATGAACATTCCATGGTTAATGAAAATGACAAGGCATCACACATTGCTGTATTAAAGTATTATACGATTATAGCTTTAGAAAAGAAAGCAAGAAAGAGAGAAAGGGGAAAAAGAAGAAGAAAAAAAATTGGATATTTATGAAAACCAGTCTTAGAAGTGAAGCGGATAATGTTGTACACCTCACATTTATATCTAGACTATAGAAATGAAATACACAAAGTAGGTGTTAAAATAATAAAGAGACAGTAAGTAAGGGGAAAAGCAAATTCAACAACCAACAAGGAAAAAAAAACTATTAATCACAAAACAAGAGAGACAATTAATATGGAGGCACATACACAACCTCCTTAGCAGAACACTACCATCTATGCGCACACTGGCATCCAAGTAAGCAAGAGACGAGTACAGCAGCCTCTTTCAGTCTGCTTGTGGGAAAAACAGACACAGAGAGAAACCCACCTGTCTGCCCTTTACCTTTCAACAAACGGCCACTTTTGTGATTCTGGGTTGTATTAGCTCAATGCTCGTATAATTAAACTCAAGAACGCATTCTGATATGTGGTGCATTATTATGAATTTTACTAAATAGGTGGGGCAATTAAAAAATAATAATAATCTTGGCTTTGCAGCACTGCCGTAGGTGTAAGCATAAATGGTTTCATGGCACTACTAAACCTGGAGGAACTATGCTTCTTGCCAGAACTGCTGCTAAACACAAGAGCAGTGCTTTAATCTCCATACAAGTTGAGATGATTCTCTAAACCCTTCTCAAATTTTTACCATCATCTCACTGGATTCAATCTCTTGCCAGCGCATAAATATGCAACAGGTCTGCCATAGTGGCGTGACCACTGGCTTCTTAGCTCATTTTCTTCTGGCCTTTTGACCCAATATAGAGACAACAGGCCACTGAGGACCTATGCCTAAATTCAGGTTCTGCTGCAACTGCTTATCCTGGTTTAAAATGGGAACAAAAACAAATTATAATCTTCAAATCTCTTAACCAATTAGGCATTGCCATTGTGTTGAAAGAAGCATCACAAAGCCATTCGTTAAGACTTTACTTCTTTTTCATTGGCAGACACCGAGAGCAGGTGACATCTCTCTCAACTGTTCCATTTCTCAACCACTACTTTGCAAACTTCAACCAGAAAACTTTCCTCAAAGTTGAATCTTTCTTCAGAGACTCTAGCACCATTTGTAAAGATGGGACCACCACCACCAGAAGGAAAAAAAAAAAAAAAAGATCAAAACCACAACCCTCCACTGTAGATGTTTCCCCATCCTCTCAAAGATGTTTGGTGGTAATATCTGAAAGTCAGATTCCAACTTTGAAGGGAAAATTTTCCCCAAAATCAGCTGCTTGAAAGCGTTTTTTAAAAAATATCTTTATTTGATCATTTTTTTAAAAAAAGACGTCACCTCATCTTTCAGCTTGTGGAGACGACAGAGCAAGCGTGGCGGTTTTTTTTTGCAGGTAGTTTTAAGAGAACTTCGTCTTCTCTCCGTCTCGGGTGGCAGAGCGAGGTCTGCGGCTGGCGGCTGCAGCCTGGCGAGAGAGAGGAGGCAGGTAAGGGACTGCCCTGCTCCCCAGGAGGCGCCTCGACTATGCGGAGTTGCAGATCGAAGATCTCGGTTTGGTTTCCCTCCTACATCGTCTCCTCCTATGCTGCGTCTGCTCCTCTCTCCTCCTTCCCATGCTTTGCGAGTGGTGGGGTGGTTTCCTCCCTCCACTCTCCTTCGTTTCCTCTTTTCTTATCCTGCTTTTCTCCCTCTTTTTTCACACGTGATTGGTTTGATTCTCTCCTGTTGTTCTCACACCATGGTGCTTCAGTTGTAACAGTGGAAAACGGGCATCCATGTTTGTTCTTTTTTTATATTTACCCAGATTTAAAATGCTGACGAACTAAGCTCAGCGTAGGCCTAGCTCCCGTTCCAACAACCTGAGGACGCAGGGGGAAAAGAGCTCAATCAACATTACTGCTTAACTTTGAGAATTGGTCTATGTAACATTTTTCTCAATTACAGTTTGGAGTGTTAGAAATATTGCAAAATGTAAAACACTGCAGTACGTGACAGCACGTTTATTTAAGTATTGTATTGCACAACTACATGATAAAATATTGAATGCAATGTTTGACAATGTTTTTTTTTTCTTTAAGTTTGTTAATTCATGAAAATAGTGCGTTGTGAATATCATGCAGTATTACAATACCACACCGGGGTGGCCAGGGTATGTATGGTACGTTCTTACACTCTAGTACTGAGAGAGTCCGGTCACTCCTCCATGCTGGTATGCCCGTTCACCCTGGTAAGTGGAATCCTGGGACAGAGCCACATCCATCTGCGACTTGAACTCATCACCAAGGTAACTGTCCTGTTGGGCAAAAGAGGCGAACTAGATAATTACTCTCAAATCGATACAAAGTTCTTCTGACTTATACTACTTCTGCAATGAAACATTTCTCTCCAGATGGGTACGAAAGTGTGTGTGTGTGTGTGTGTGTGTACCTGGGAAAGTTCAGGCTGGGACAGGCCTGGCTGGCTCATCTGTGAGGGCTGGCTCATGGTAATGTAGCCCTGTGTCAGGGGGCCCTGGGAGAAAGGCTGAGACACCAGATCCTGACTAGCCTGGCTGTTTGCCATGTTGGTCTGCCCACCATGGTTGCCCATGCCACGATTCCTCTGACGCCCTCCGCGCCCACCTGTTTTACCCTTTGGAGCGCCCCGACCTAAGCAAAAGTGAAAAATAATTAATACGAGAGCTAGCTAGCCATATTGTACATCATAAGTTCCTGAACAGCAGAACAGAAAAGAGCCGGTGTAAGAGTATAGCGCCATTATACCAGCAGCGGGACCGTTCATCTGACCCAGGTAGCCTGGTGGAGGCATGGGGGGCATGACCAGGTTGAAGGGTATGGGAATGTTCATAGAGGCCATTGGGTTTGGCCCTGCACCAATCATCCCAATCTGGTCGTGAGTTTGGAAATACATGTTTGACGGACGACCTGGAATAAGAAACAAAAATATGTAGTACAATGTGGGAGCTATATTTAGCACCTTGTTAAATCTAGCAGACAATAAACAAAGTTATAGATTGTTTAATCAATCAGTGGTTCCGGTAGCAGTAGTGGAACAGATATTCAAGAACCATATCTTACATGATGTTAACTGTGTGTTAAAAAATGTTTAGAGTACTAGGGAAACAGTATTAAGTATTTAATTAGCACTAAAATAACTTAAAAGCTTCCTTAAAAAAGAGAGAGAAAAAAAAAACCCTCGCTTGATTTTCTGATGCATTTAATTTCAACACAGAGTATGTGAATCCAAGCAACCAGTGCAGCATGCCTTCAAAAGAATGACATACAAGAATAAAAGTTTTAAAGGAGTGTCTTTTTTTTTTTTTTGCATCGCTTACCAGTATTGCTGCGGTCATATACCGAACCGGGGATCATTGCCTCTCTGGCATCATACATGGCAGTGCTCATAAAACGAGCTCCCTGAGACACAAAACAAACATAGCAATAAACTTTTACTTCAACTGAAACCAAATTTTGATGTTGTTCAGGGGACGTCAATTTGATTTGAAATAGGAAGGGAGTTTTGCTCAGTGGCAAATGTGCTCAACTTTTGTAGAAATGCTTCCAGGAGCTACTAAAACCTCAACAAGACATGGTTTGTGTACACAAAAATGCCTATAAGGTTAGTGAGTCAAAAGTAATATGTTATGTTTTAAAGACATTTTTATTTTTAATTTAGATTCTAATTAGCACATCTCTTCAGGCAAATAAGCTAGAAATCGTTAGTGAAATCTATTTTGTGCACAGGGAGAACTCTAATACACTACTTTAGAATACAATTCTAATGTCTGAATACCTTTGGTCGTCGCCTTGTTTGGCATTTGTTGCGCGTGTGTAAATGCAAATAAAACACTCACAGGGTTGATGGTGTTGACGAGCTTCCGAGGTTTGCTGAACTGCATGAGGCTCTCTCTAAGGTTGTTGAGAGGCCCCTCCACCAGAACCTTTTGCTCCTTGTAGTAGTTCAGCAGATGGTTCCAGAGTGGCTGCTTAGACAGAGCTTTAGGATTCCCCACAATGATCACTCCGTACCTGGTGCCAAAAACCAACAACACACACATTAATATTCATTGTTAATTAAAAGCACGAAATTATGCAAATTTAAACAAGTGGTTAATAATTAGACGGGTGCTGTTGAGAGAAAATAAATAAATAAAATTAAGCTTACTATAAATGTGTAATCCAGTGGATAAGTGCTGCATAAAGCATATTACCTAGCTCTTGTGAGGGCCACATTCAGCCTGCGTGGATCATTAAGAAAGCCGATGCCTTGGTGCTCATTGGCCCTGACACAGGACAGAATAATGAAGTCCTTCTCACGGCCTTGGAAGGCATCCACACTAGCTATCTCCACCTCCTTCAAGAGAGCAAAAGCACATTTGTTACCAAGAATAAAAATAAACACAAACACAGTACAGTGACGTTCAACAGCTTATACATTTAAATTTCACCATCTTAAATAATTTCTTTTTTAAACATCTTAAACTAATCAATAGCTCAGCTAGAATAAATCATTTATGCAGATGCCCAAGCAAGCATCACTAATCCAGAATTTATGGGCATAATGAACTTGATCTGTATGAAACTGCATATAATGAAATGGATCTTTGTACCTGGTAAAGCTTAGTATGAAGGGAACCGCTGAACTGCATGTACTGCACCAGGTAGGAGCGCTGGCCCTCGTATGGGGTGATTATGCCAATCTGGTCAGGTTTGGCTCCAGCCTTCAAAAGGCGAGTGGTGATCTTCTCCACATTAGCAGCCTCAGTCCTGAACACATAACTTTGTCTCATTCACAGCTCTCAGGAGAAGCCTAAAGCTAGTGGTATACATAAGATGTCTCGAAATTCAATTCAATTTTATTTGTATAGTTGTAGGTAATCTAGTCTACCTCATGGGTAGTATTTTTAGTGACTTAAAGCACTTTTGCTCTTAAGGCTAAGATTTAATCCACTTTCCTATTGTGTTCTACATACATTGCACTTTTAACACTTTTGTGTAACATTTTAACAAAGAGGTCATTCAAATTCTTGTTTAAGCACAAAGTTAAACCTTGGATCATGAGTAATTTAGTAGCAGTGATTCCGTTAGTGAAAGTCATCCTACAGAATAACCAAGCCCCCTCCTCTCATCTTCCAGCTTCTTTTCAAAGGTAAAGTCCAGGTTAATCTGTTTTTTTACTTATATATTTTCCATTAATCATTTTTATATGAATATTTTTGTGTTGTAGAACAAATCATTGTAGTTTCCCTTATTTCTTATGGGGAATTTCGCTTTTATATAGGAGTGCTCCCGGAGTTCCCAGAATAAGCTTGTAATAATAGCAATAAACATTACAATTTCACATTACAAATATTGTAATTTTTTACAATATCGATAAGAAGTGTACCTGTTAAGGTAGGAGGTGCCAGAGCTGGCAATCTCCTCCTGGCCCTGTGTCACATAGAAGAACATGGGCTTATCTGGCTGCGGCCACTGGAAATCAAATCCCTTCTTGATGCGGTCAGCTAAAGAAAAGAAAAGTCAAATTGATTAATTGACAATCAATCAACAGCCTTTTAACAGGACTCCATAAACAGTACTGAGCTAAACATGCATCAGAAATTCCTTGATCTGAAATTCTCTTCAAGGAGAAAAAAAAAAGTATTCAAATGCTTTCAGTTGTTAATGAGCCAAAAGTTCTACACAGTCACAAAGCAAAGTGTATCAACTATGCACTGTGATCACAAACAACAAATTATATTAGAAGTCAAGTTAAACTCGGCTTCTTGGCAAGTTAAACTTGACTTCTCAGGAAAACATGTAGCACATATAAGAAGAAAAATTGGGGGCTGAATGTAACAGGGCAATTTGGATGTTAACATGTAATACAGCAATCGGATTTCAGTCTGTGTGTCTGGAAACTGAAAACTCAAAAGCAGGACACATAAAATAATCTGGGGTAAATAGGATATTATGTGACTAAAAGTGGGGTTGTAAATATTTTACTGTGGGCACAATTTACATACCAGCAGTGACTCCATTCTGGAGAGAGCCTTCATAGAAGATATTGGAAGGGAAAGCACTCAGTGCGGGGTGCATACGATACTGCACCTGTAGGCGAATAGGTCTGATGCCCAGCACCACCAGTCTTTCAAAAAGAGACTGGGACAGACCCGCTTTAGCTGCCTTTTTACACATGACCACCGGACCTAGCTGGCAGTGATCACCCACCAGGATCAGCTGACAAATAAAAGAGGAAGCAAGACAGCTGCCAGTTACTTTGGGAATACAGTAAAATATATATACATCTTCATGTGAATCAGAATAAGAGTTCAGAATAAAACAAAGTTTTTTACCTGCTTGGCTCCGAGCACTACAGGCACCATGCACTCTGGCTCGGTAGCCTGGGTACTCTCATCGATCAAGATGGAGCGGAACTGCATCTTAGCCAGACGAGGATCACCCGCACCAACACAAGTACAACAGATGACATCCGCATTCTGTGAAAAAAAAGTGAGAGGCAATTGAACTGCACAGGTATGGAAGAATAAGGATTGTTTCTACTGAACACTGCCTGAAAATACTGGGGGGAGGGGAAAAAAAAAAAATAAAAAAGATAAATGGCTTCATAACACATTTTTCCATTTTTCTCTCCCATGAACATTCTCTCTTATAGGACATTAACTTACTCACAGAATGTGAACAAATCTCTAACGAGAATGAAACAAACCATGAGTAGCTCCCTCTCTGCAGTGCGCTTCAAGGCCCTGTAGCGCTTCTCATCTGAGGAAGACAGCTCTCCTGTTTCATCCTTCAGCTGTTGCAGCTTTTGCAGTTCTGGCATGCTGTACAAGGACAAACACAATAATCAATACCACATGAATGCACCTTTAAAAATCAATTTCAATTTATCAAACAAATATAAAAAATAACAAAAATACCTGTCAACATTAATCAATTTATAGGAGTTCTGAACTTTGATACTTTCACTTTTTAGTAATTTTAGACATGTGGGTGATTCTCCAGACTGCATAGAAACATCAAGGGTGGAAAATTGTTATTTCTCCACTTTTGTATTGGCTGGAGTTTAAAATGAGCCAGTTAGATTTTTAGAGGTCAGAAATGTGACCTCGTAAGAAGATACCCTCGCTCAGTTTGTTGCACTGTGCTTTTAACCTGTTACCAAGTAACCAAGAATAAGCAATTTCCCTCTGAGATTAATAAAGTTCTTTGAATCTTAAAGAAATAGTAAAATATGGGACATTGTTGCAAGTTGTAGGCTTACTGTTGTTAGAAACTTTATCGATCTGGAAGAAAACTGCAATCTGCTAAGGAGCAGTGTACCTGTGAGAATTCATTAATGTGATATAAATAGATGTTCTTTTAACCTGTCCATGTTGCGAATTTGGTTGTGCAGAGCCAGGAAGGACACAGGTGAGTCAATAGCCTCTCGACTCTTGGCACAGAGACGCACCACCTTCAGTCCTGTTTGGTGAATCTTCTCTGTCAGCTGGTCCACGGCAATGTTGCTGGGAGCACAGACCAGCACCGGTCTGGGACACAAAATAAATAAAAATAAAATTTTATTATGCTTGGCTCAAGAATCTATTTGAAATGTACTATAGAAACCTTTAACCTCAAAAGAATGGAAGACACTATGAATATGCACATTATATGGAAATGCTGTTTGTCCTCCTGCCACGCCAATGCCACCCTCCCCACAGTGTCACTGCTTATGTATGACCAAAAAAAAAAGAAGAAGAAGAAGCAAGAAGCAACACTAGGGAAATATACGTTTTGTGTGACACACATGGATGTAAAGTCTAAAGTAGAGATGGTCATTTGCTGAAACTGGGCTTCAGAAACTAGAGCAACCCTAATTACATAGCTAACTTTATTTTATTGTCAATACTTGCACAATAGGTTTTTATTAGGTTCATTATTTTGGCAAAACAAGATCTTGTGCATGATGATTTACATATATAACCAGGAAATAAGTAAGCATTTTTTTTTGTATTTTGTATATAAATATAGGATTAATATCTTGAAACAAAAATATAAATTATATATATATTATAAAGGCTTTAAAGAAGTTCTTTGCTAATTTTAATTAATTAATAAAATCTGTGAGAACGAGCCTTATTTCCTGTTTCGGTATAACCAATGCAAACTCCCACGTTTATTTTTAACCACTTGATCAATGAAGTGTAGCATGGGTTTCAGGTATAGAAAGATCAGCAGATGTCTAAAAACAAGCAGGTAACAGAATCACAGTCCATGTAAAATGTATGAATAGTGTAGCTGAACAAGAGGAGTCACATGTCTCACCCATTGCCCTGTCTAGCCAGGTGGTAAACAATAGTTGCTGAGGTAACAGTTTTGCCAGTACCAGGAGGCCCCTGGATCAGACTAAGGGGACGCTGGAGCACCGTTTTCACAGCATACACCTAAACAAAAACAGTACAGTTTCAGAACTGGGGGCTGCACACAAACTGGCTACAAATCACTTGCATCGTTAACGTAAAAATATTTAATCTTAATAAAACAGGTGGCTGGATACAGCAGAGTCGCTGTTTTCTAAAACACATAATTAAGCATACATCAGTTATACAGCACGGATATCTGATACAGAGAAACTGGCAATGTGTCTCACCTGTGAGTGGTTGAGGTCAGGCAGTCCCTGGGCAGTGAAGCGCTTGGGTAACTGGCACTTAATGATCACATCCTCTACTTCATGGCCAAGCAACTTGTGATAGATGTAACCAGACACTGAGGTCTCGTCTACCGCAAACGTTTTCAGGGCACTCTGCATGCTTTAAAAAGACAACATGTAACAAATTAGAATAATTTTCTTCTGCAACACAATGCCCAGTAAAACAGGCTCAAGGTTTTAGCATTATGATGTAAAATATTAGTGAACATTTCCCGACTCCTTCACATGCTTTGTGGTTATCAAGAGCGAGGGAAAAACAGCTTTGAATTTAGACAAAAATACCTCTTCCTTAATAAGTTAAAAAAGTTATATAATAAGAAACTAACCGGTCAAAAGAAGTGGATTTCCAGACAAAGTCCACTTGGAAGTTGTGAGGCACCTCCACGGGAGCTCCAGCGCTGCTCCGCAGTTCTATAGCAATCTCATCCCCATAGTCTGAGAGAAACTCGTTAAGGAATATCAATTACAAACCTACCACAGAAACAATTCTGCATGACAATGAGTCTATAACAAGCACTTTTATGTGTTGCTGATTATTTATTTAAACAGCTGGCATTTCAAAGCCACTAAAGACTTTTATGGATGGCTAAATAAATATTCTACTAGCCTAATAAACTATATTTAAGTACAACAAGAGTCAGCATTGGCAAGCAAACTAAGCACGAAGGATACTATCAGGGACCTTGATGACATGTCCAATCCCCTTCCAGGGCGGGGCCAAGTCTCCCTTATAACGCAGGCAGATCTCATCTCCTTGCATCAGACGCATATCTGCGACAAAATATGCAACAGTTAGTTCTCTGCTGCTTACTTCATATTTGTTTTAAAGTATACCCACCACGCAGTGATGCATAAACATTTACAAAAAAAACAAAAAAAAAACCCACACACATACAACCACAGACAGACACACACAGAGGTGCATGCGTCCGTGCATACATCGATGAGGGATGCATGGGGCACGGAGTTGGGGATGGGATGGATATGAACCACTGGTAGACACAGAAGATGATGAAAGTAAATATTACCACCTGAATCCGTCTTGGGAAGTGTGAAATAAGCAATCCTCTTTTTATTCAGTCCCAAGTCCCACCTGACAGTTATATTGTCTTGGGTCTGGAAAAATAAAATAAAAAACAGAATAGAAAGGGTCAAAATACAGTTGAAACCGTTTCTAGGTGGTGAGTAAAACGTTAAATAACCCATTTTTTCCCCTTTCAGCGCACCTGGGACTCTTTAAGCTTCTTGTCATAATCTGCCTCCAGTTTGACCAATGGGCCAAAGATGTTCTGATATTGGTAGGCATCTTCATAGCGGAGCAGCACATGCTGCGGCTCTTCATCCACACCCGGCTTCTCCAGATCCTCAAGGGTTGCAGTTGGATTCTCCTACAAACCAAAGAACAAAATGTATGGATGTGAGATCATGGCCATTCACTCAAAGACAAAAAGTAATGTGTTATACTTTAGAAGCATTCTCAAGATCATACAATGTTAACACACAAGCGAAAGTTCTGAGAAGATATTTAACACGTTGGAAAAAGCACACACTTCATAGAGAGGTTTTTGAGCCCCAACAATCATATTCCTAACATTAGTTCTGTTACCTTCCACAGCTCCTCCAGTTTGTTGATCTGTTGAGCAGTGATCTGACGTGCCCTTAGCTGCTCCTGCTCAGACGGGATCTTCACCAGCCAGGATAGAAAGCACCGATCCTGGATCAAAGGCTGCCACTGAGAGCTGTCCCAGTTAATGTCCTTCAGACTGCTCTGACTGGCACATGGCTGCCTAAACACACAAACACACCCCCATGTCAATACACCGCTTGAGTACTCACTATTGTCAAAAGTTCCTCCTGCCTTCAGTTCAGCTCAAGCTCACACAACAGTTTTCCTCATAGCACACACTTTGACACATCTCTCATCGTTGCACGTTATTGTTCTTTCTCTTTTAACATTAATAACGCTGTGTGTTTTTCTATGTTGATCACCCTCCCAACTCCTAGCATCTTAGCAACATCACTAAGCACTTCTGGACAATTGTGACACCGATAGCAGACATCACACCATGAATGAGTTGGTGAGTCAAAACCCAGTTGCACAGTGCATGCTCCAAAACACCAAAATCTTTCTTGAGGTCTAGTCTTGACAGTTGAAAGTGTGAAACCAGCACCTTAACTTAAGTTACATGCTTAAGCGGTATTTGGTCTCGTTGTGAACAGCGACTATGTTGGATGGCATTCAAACAGTAACCAAAGCAATGGTTACCACCGATGTCACAGCAAATGGTTAATAGCTGCATTGTTTGTTATAATGCAGGTAGAGAAAAGAAAGAAAAAAAAAAAAAAAGCTCATACAATTTGAAAAGTAATTCCATCAAAAAGGTATTGTCAGATAATATTCAATATTTAAAAAAATTATTCAAAAAAAAAAAAAAAAGTAAATTCAGACATCAAAGCGTACAACAATCCCAGTATGTAATACAAGCCAATTGAGAGCACAAACCAGTTTTATTTGTGGTGACAGAATTGGCTCAGCTCATGATCAAACTAAATTTTTAATTTCAATCATACTACAGAACTGAAAATACACACCCTTTTGTAAAGTTTACAATTGCATGGCATGTGAACTTTCACCTTTAAGAAAATAAGAGATGCAAATGCTTTTCACCTGCACAGGAGCACCACGACAGAATCAGCCTTGGCTGGAATGAAACCCAGGAGGAAAACGTTGCGACAGCCGCAGTTGTAACATTCCAGCACGGTCTCTCCCAAAGGACCATCTTTATGCAGGGTCACCTCCTTACATTTGGCACGCACCAAATGGTTGACAATATGGCTGTGAAGGAACAACAGAAATGTGGGTGTAAATAAACAGTCACAGATTAACCAAAGCGGCAATTTACGAAAACCATTCATTTTAAGTCTTCAAACTGCTATTGCCTATTGCTATTTCATACTTCCACTTGTTTTCTACAAGGTTTCAGCATAACCAGAACACATAAAAATATGTTCACTTCCATATTTCACTTTCACCGCATGATACGATTTGCAGGTTGTAGCTTTGCTTTAATTTACAGTTTAAATAAACTTGGCTGCAACATACTGTAAAAGGAGAAGTGCATTCAAATTCAAGGAGGTCGTTTTTTTTTTCCTTTCTCTGTAATTTTTCTATGTCTAATGCTAAGCCTATTGCATGTTATGCAGGTTTAATGAATAACCATTGAAGATCGGCTGCCTATAAATAAGAGTCAGCAATTTTTTATTGTTTCTTTCTGAAATGTTGCTTTACATTTACATTATTTCTGTATGTAGTGTCATGATCCCTGAATAGATGAGTTTTTTTTCTTCAATTGATGCAAACGTTCACAAAACCAAGATTAAATAAAATAAAATAAAATTAAATAAAAAAGAGAGAGAGAGAGAGAGCAGAGCCATGGTAAACTGCACAAAGTTTGTTTTGTGAATCTGATAAGTTTCCTTCAGCTAAATAATGGACAAAATACACAATCAAAAAAACAACAGAGAATTTAACCTTTGTTTTCATACACGAAACATAGTGCAGCATAACTATAAAAACATAAATGCAATAAGGAGCCTGTATTTTATGGAGGAGCCTCAAATTTATGTATAGTTAATCAGTTAAATAGTTGTTAAAACACTTTTATACATTTACACTGCAATGTGATTTGTGTTTTTTTATTAAATTGTGCAGCCCTGGCATTTTTTTTCATTTGGTGCACAAAACATTTGAATCAAAATAAGACCATACTGTGCCAGTTGCTTTTACAAACATCATTGTGTTTTAACTGAAGTATATAAGTGAAGTAAACTTAAGTAACATTAGTTTGTATACGGCAGGACACTGAACCTCTTTTGCAACATACTTTTCTTAAATACACTCTGGATGAACCCATATACATCTTATGCTTAAATTGTAAAAAAGAAATAATAATCTTGAGGTTAAAAGAGAAAAATGTATAATTTTGCCTACCTGCCGGAGGTGTTGCCACGTCCATTGCAGAACCACTTCTTGCTGGTGTTGCAATACACCACACAGGCAGGATCATGAATCCCACAGTAACTAAGGAAAGAAAAACAATAATTATTATTTCCACAAATGACTCAGTCACCTTGAGTAACTAAGACTGCAGTTATACGTTATACTATGGGCCCTGATGCACAATTCTCGTATTTGGACACAGATCTGATTTATACCTAACCCAGATCAGATTATGGCACTGCATTATTTTCTGAACCAAAATGTGCTCAACTAGAACAATAAACTTTTACTGTAGTGAATGTAAGACAAGAAGTTTGATTGTTTGCAACTGTAATTATCAAAACAGATGCATGTGGACTGTTAAATGTACTTAGAAGTATACATGTGAAAAAAAGCATAATAAAATGCATAACAAAATAAATAGAGCTTTAATTGTCAAAAAGAAAGTTGGAAATGATGACTGCACTGAACCAGTTTTATCCTTTTCTTTAAGGGGACATCGAGGAATACCTTAAGTTGGGGAGACAGATACCTTAAGTTAGCTAGCAAGATAATGTCATAGCATATTGTAAAACAAGAGGGCCACTGGCCTCTGTGATGTTTGGATCACTTATTAAACTGTGCAAATAAGTGGAAATAATCATATAATCAATGACAAGCAATGTGCAGAAATAATTGGACGTGTCACAGAAACCTTAAAAGGAGGCCTTGCATTAATTAAATAAGAACATAATTAATATAATGTTACATTATTACTAAATAATTAACTATTAATAATAGGAGACAATGTAACTATATAAAAAGTTTCATGTATACATTATCAGTCAGATGTTTGGACACACCTTCTAATTCAATGTTTCCCTGATATATTTTCTACATTCTACAACAATACATTGGATTTCAATACTATGAAATAACACATATGTAATTATCTAACAACAACAGTAGACAAAGGTCAGCTGTTCTGGGATAGTTCTTGTAAGAACAGTATCGTCAAGTGCATTTGCAAAACCCATCAATCATCATGATGAAACTGGCTCTCAAAGACCATCCCAGGAAAACAAGACCAAAACTCTCCTCTGCTGCAGAGGAGAAGTTCATTTAGAATTACCAGCCTCAGAAATCACCAATTAACAAACAGTACCTTAGATTAGAGTCGTTATGAAGGCTTTAAATAGCCGACACATCTCAAGATCAACTGTTCAAAGGAGATTATTGCATATTTTAGATGCCTTCAGCATATAGAAATAAATAATCAGGAAAGCTCAGACATTGACGGTGTGTCCAAACTTTTGACTGGTGTGGTAAGTAAGTAAAACTTTTAATATTATTGTACATTAAACGACTCCTCATATACCTTTATAAAGAAAAGACACATCAACTGGTAAATTTTCATTGTGGCCATAATGTTCTTTAAAAGTCCTATTTAAATAATAATAAAATTACTATTTTATTTACATAGTTGCATTATTAAATACAATAATGTAGTAATAATAATAATAATAAAAGATGTGTGTTTTATGTTCTTTTGGTCAGCTCTCACATTACCCTGTTTCTACTAACATTATGCATAATATACAGTGTGCAATCACATCTATATACCTGTCTTTTTGTTACCGTCACTATTGCTGCTTGATGTCTGGAATTTCCTTCAGAGTCAATAAGGTCTATTTATCTATCTATGGACATCTGTATCAGAAGACAGTAAAGACAATCTAAAATTGGTTCACAATGGAAATGTAGCACTAGGCAAAGTGGTTACAGGTGTTTGTGACGGAGTAGTCTTTCGTTACTTTAAATTAAAAGTTTCATGACTATATTATGACTATATACTATTAAAACTACTAATGTAGTTGCAAAGCAACAATGATCGCGCCCAAGCATCTGCGCTACCACCACCCAGGTGCACCAGAAAGACAGAGGGAACATGCATTTAGAGAAGACATGTGACATAATGTGACATAACTGTAGATCATACTGTAAACATGTCATAGGCTGTCCTCACCGGCTGTGAAGGTAGGTAGCATCGTCAACAGCTTTTATTTAAAACTAAGGAAGTTTATAGCCACTTTTCACCCCAAGTTTAGGGCCTCGCAACAGTTGAAACATTTGCGATATCAAAAATCCCTCTGAAATTTAACATCATCGATGTCTTGAGTTAGCTCGTTTTATTAGCAACCATATAAATCCTTATAGTACATCAAAATCCATTGGATACGTTTTGCAAATAACCAACTTCCTGTTGAGTAGTGGCCATGACATGCAGAGCAAAAGCTGTTCAGCTCAATGAGATCTAAATGTTACAGGAGTGTTTGTTAGGGAGTAACATCGCAGTTAGGATTTAAAAGTTTCATGACTGTACATGGATGCTTTAAAACTACTATAAGGCTACCTGCAGGCGTGCACAGGGAGATCCTTGGTGTAGTACGTGTCCTCCTCATCCTCTTCGAAATTGAGCTCTGCCAGAAGTTGACTCGTTTTCACCACAGCATCATCTCCGTTCTGAAGAACTCCCTCAGGTCCGTTCACCTGAACATTAAACGCACAAACAAAACCAATTATCAAATCATAAAAAAAATAATAAACAAGTTAGAGCTTTGGTGAAAGTGAAACTGTAGCGTGTTACCAGAGCTAATGTGCGTTTAGCTCTGTGGTTTATGATGTTAGCCAGGTTGTTAGCTAACGAAATAACTACCTAGCTAGCAAGCTAACTGAATGACAGTTGAACCAGAAACATGTGAAACGCGAATGAAAAGAAAAAGAAGATTTAACTGCTTGAGGGTAACGTTAATTCGACGAAGCTTCGCAACCTAGCCTCACAGCTAAGCTAAGCTAACGTTAACCATGATGCTAGCTAGCACGAATTTCGAATACGCAGAAAGCAACAAGCCCGCTAATTCCGTGTCGCGGCTTCGCCTGTCGATTTGGTTGTTTTTTCCCCCCAAACCTCGGTTCAAATGAAATATATTTATATAAAATCCAGCAGCGCACCTGGTTGTCGAGCTGACTCTGGGTTTGGCCTTGAGTTTGGGTCTGGCTCGGCAGGGTGAAGTCGGTAAACTCGAACTCCGAGCCCTGCGTGTCGGCTCCGAGCAGCTCCGCTTCCTCCGTGTCCAGGAAGGTGAGAGTCTGCGAGCTCGGCCCGTACGCCTCTACGCTCATGTTTATCCCCTACACCAGTAAGGTCCGCTCTCACAATATAAAAAAAGCCTCACACAAACACTACCAGAGTGAATATGTGTAAAAATGAATACACTCGCAATATTATATTTAATTTAAACTCCAAAGCGTTATCACGAATGAACGCGCACGGCTTCGAAAGGAAGCTTCAACTCCCACTCGAAATGGTGACGTGAACACAAGCAACGCGAGAGCGCCGCGTAAAGCGCAGAAACTCGTGACGTCAGCACAGAAGTGCACACATTTAAGTTTACGATCAATCCACACTGAATGTGGAGTCGGGCCAATGCTTTGGAGCTCTCTGGAAAGTTTTGGATGAATATCAAATAACCTTTGCCTTAAGTTTGGAAACATTGTATTTGGTTTCCTAGCACCAGATAATAAAACGACAAATTGTTCTTAAATAAATCTTATTTTTCTTCACATTCATTTGTGCAAGTGTCTACACGGCACACCCTTTTTTCCTTGCTTCAATTATAGAAATTGAAATGTATATGTCTACCATCTCCAGAAACGTTAACAAAAAAGCAGTAAAAAACCTTAGTGTAATTCTGACAATTTTTTGTGTTTATTTTTGTACAGGCGTGTCACAGGCGTTTGTCCTTACGAAGTATAACTATAGGCAGCTTTATTTGGACACAATGTCATTGTAGGACACACCGTCAATTGGCTGCACAGAATGTAACTGTCATCATCAACGTTTATGTCATACAATGATATAACAGTAGACTGCAACACATCTACAGCGACAGCGCATTCTGTATGAAAAGAAGGGGGTGCCAAAACATTGGAGCAAAGTAAGGAGCGGCAGCGAGTGTTGACTGCACACCCCATTCACAGGTAATAGTCTCACGCAGGTGTCTGGATCTGCACGTGGGCCTTATGTATGCAGGTGAAGCCATGGGTGACCTTTAGGGATTTACTAATTATGAAAGAGATCTAGAATATTAATATTTAATTTGAATTCTAATAGTGGAAACTATTATAGAATTATACATTTAATCAGATGCATTGGCTTTCACAAGATTTTGGCACATAGTTGGAAGCAAAAAGTTGTAAAGAATGTTTTTTATGTACCATGGCTTCTAAATTTCCCTTTTGAATTAAAGAGCCTGAACATGTTCCAGGTCACATGACTTGTTCTACTTCAACTTTGGCAACCTTTGTCTCAATTCATGAACAGCGGCATTATTACACAGGAACAGGTTTGGGCTTTTTACTTTCAATTAAGGAAATCATAAAATTACAGTGCATGGAGACATCCTATACAATTATATGCTTTCAACTTTGTGACAACATAAAACAGTGGCGTGTGTGCAGTGAACTGTGTCCACATACAGTACAAACATATAGTGTATATGCAAAGTAAAATTAAACAAATAGAAATGCTTTTAAAGGAAATTGAAAGCCCTGAATTCCTACATTTAAAATATTCATGATTAAAATGAGAGAAAGTCCCCTTTTCAAATAATTAATTGCAACAAAATAATGATAATGTAGCAAAATATATATACATATAAATCTATTTGGCAACTATACACATCATATGACCAGCAGACGCAACACTGGTTGCAAAAATTCATGCCTACGCCACAAGCCTCTTAACTTTTAACCCAACATTTACTTTTCACAAAATGTGTGTATGCGTGTGTGTCATAAGAATAAAACAGACTAATCAACCAAATGTGCAACCCTGAAAAATGTAAAATAATAGAAACATACAAAGGCTATATAAGACAACAGATTATTAGTTCTAATAATGTTATTTATTGTAGTAATTCAGTTCACCAGATAAGCCAAATGAACAGGTAATATTAAGACGGGAACACATTTCACATTTAAATGAATGCACCATATATTATGAATCACTAATATTACGTTAATAAAATCATTTTAACAGTAAGTGAGTGGGGTGAGGGGGGGATCCAAAAAACATCTCTGTGATTAGGTAAAAAAAAATAGAAAAGGGGCACCATTAGACAAGTACTAACTGCCTCAATTTTAAATATTTTTTAGAAATCTATCTATAACTATCAATTATAGAAATATTTCTATAACATCATATTAGGCACAATTCACATATCGGTTCTGCACCTAGAACATTTAAAGATAATATCAGTCTGATGACTAGTCAGAGATTATAAATATACATACACACGTTATTTCATTTAATTTTATTATTATTAGTAATAATATTTATAATACAAGAGTCATACTTCTATCCTTCAAAAATAGCTGGAAGTTAGCCAGTCGGTCCTGATATATATATCATGTGTGTGTGTGTGTGTGTATATATATATAAAATATATATACACACACACTATACACTTATATAGTGTGTGTGTGTGTGTGTGTGTGTGTGTGTGTGTGTGTGTGTGCAAAAGGCAACGATGTTTCCAATGTGCTTTCACTTGTGTGCTTTCACTTTGTTAATGTTAAATTTATTAGGCACCTGGTTGGTTATTTTAGTGCTCACATACAAGTACGCATCTAATACATACTAATACAGCTACAGTCATCCCTAGTAGGGCAGACTAACACATGTTTATATTAATACTTCTCCTAAAATACAAGGACATACTAATCTTCTGACATAAATAATAATGAAAAAAAATTAGTGATCCTTATACAGTATTGATAAACATGCAATCTTCTTAGTATAAGTGGCGTACACTGTATATATACACTGCCAGGCCAGGAAAAAAAGGTAATTATTCTCAGAAGGGTCAAATTATGAGCCTGAATTAAACAGATTGCTGAACATACTGGAATTGGGTGAAGAACCTTCCAGCACATTATTTAAAAAAAAATAAGGCTAGAAAAATTTAATCATGATTGAAGGAATTAGACACCTGGTGAAGTTGCAAAAAGCATAAAAGGTGCATGAAGGTTGGAGCAATGGAAAAAGGTCATGTGGTCTGATGCGTCCAAACTGACCCTATTCCAGGGTAAGAAGGTAAGCACGTGAACCATCATGCATAGTGTGGCCACTGTGCAAGCCTCTGAAGGCAGTTTTAGGATCTGGCGCTCCTTAAATTAAGATCAGGTCTAGGCTCAGCAACGCTATGTGACTATAAAATGAAGTCAGCTGACGACCTGAATGTACTGGATGACCAGGGCATCACATCTATGGGGTTTTTCTTCATTGAGGTCATGGATACATTCCAGGACTCAAATTGTGAGAGTGGTTCTGGGAACATGAGGAATAATTGTCACACATGAACTGAACAACCTTGTGTTTTGTAATCAAAGATAAAGGCAGCTGAACATGATCTTAAAGTGTGTGAACATGGTTGTGTTCTGTATGTGCAGACAGGCTAATTATTCATACTCAAATTTTATACATAGCACCAAATCTCTGCATCTTTTGACCATAACCCCAAAAAGTGTTGTCTGTCCTTGTTTGACCATTTCGTCTGATGTTTTTTCTACATCAACAATCACCCCATTCCTTCCTACATATTGTATGGGACATCACCAAAGATACATTACATAGTGGGTGAAAGAGCTGCTCAGGGATTTTTTAATGACTGTGCTGGCAATTTTGCATTTCCGTACTGTGCTCCAACAAGTCCAGCATCTTCAAGATTACAGCTCGGAGTGCCTGCGCCAGCTGTTCCGAACTGTAGGGCTTGCCGAGGGGAGGTACGTGTACGAACGCAGATCGGCCCTTGCCCAGGTACAACGATGCATAGTAGGTGTAGTCACACAGGTATCTAATAAGAAGCAAAACACACGAGCTGTTCAACGGTGCAACAGAAGAAAACTATATAATCTGTAATGTGTTCCAGTCTGAAGCTGTGATACTGTTACGACATTAAAAATAAAGTGTATTTTCCTGTAATAGCATTATTACCACACCAGTTTGCCAACAATCTATTGCTACTATCAATGACTGCATTTTTTTATTACTAATTTTACATTTTACGTTTGGGAATATCTGTTTGTTCCTGCATTATCACTTTCGTTATGACAACCTATTGCATATGCCTCAGCAACATAATATCGTATTACAATGATTTTACAGTCAAAACCTCTGTAAATGCTGTTGTTACTTATGAATTTAATCAAGCCCTTCTGACTAATCAAACTCAGAACTTAGAAACTGCTGTGGTACAAATGCGATATAATTATGATTAGGTTTATTACACAAACACCCATCTGTTGTTTCTTCTTATTTGAATTGCATACCTGCCAGCATCTTTTGAAACAGATATGGAGACTCCGAGGTCTGAGTTGTTGACACTCTTGCACACCAGGTCCATATCGATGGCGGAGTCGATGCAGTCTGGCCCACCCTCCACACAGCATCCAGATTTAGGACAGGACTGGCAGTTGTCAGGCCGGCTATAGCCGTGGTTTTGACCGCATTTTTCAAGGGTTACTGTTGTGGCCATTCCAGACACTCCAACATGGACCACTAACTGTAGAGCACAAAAAGATAAAGCAAGATGTAAAAAAAAAAAAAAAAAAACTATCCATCCATCCATCCTCTCTTCAGACACCATCATCATGCTGCTTAATGGGTTTTGCAAATGCACTTGACAATACTACTCCAGAAACGCAGTCCTTCATGTCTTAAAATATCCACTGACTGTTTTGTTGACTATTGTTGTTGCTGTTACTTGATTAGCTATATACACATTACATAAAGATAGAAACTAATGCTGAATATGACTCTGATCAAATGACGTACATGGAGTCAGGACTCTTTGTCAAGTCTATGCGGACAATTTGCAGAAAGCTGATCGCCACTGAGCTTGGCTGGGCTTTACCACAGAACAGGTATTTGATGCAAGTTATCCGATCTATTTTTAAGTTTATTTATTTATTTTAGGCATTTCATTATAGTGAACCTTCTCGTCGAGACATGTCTATGGACACTTTGCCTGTAGGAATTTGCTGGCATAATCTTCTCCTTAAAACATCCTGTAATAAATTATCGATCTGTTCAGAATCTGCTAAAATCTGCTAAAACATCCTCCAGTGCTATGGCTCCCTTTAATCCACAGGTCAACATTATGCTTACCAGCATGTACATACTCGTTTTGAATGAACCTCAATTATTAGCATTTTATGTTGCCTTGAATTCTGCAGAGGTGGAACATAAGAAAGTACATTTACTTTATTACTGTAATTAAGTACAGTTTTCACATATCTGTACTTCATCTGAGTTGTTTTTACTTGTTATTTCACTTGAGTTTTTATTACTAGATAATAACAAATACAAAGTATAAATATCTGTACTTTCTACTTCACTGCATTTCTGCATGGCGTTTCTCAACTGTGCGACAGTTCTGTGACTACTACATTTAATTGTCTGATTTGCTTTCTCTACATGAAATGCTTGATTATGTAGTAAGTGTTTTAAATCAGAAGCGGGGCTAGGTGCACACAGCAATGAAACAGCACATTCATCATCATGTAACTTGGACAAGGGGGGTTGGGGTTCTTTTACTATGATTTAAAGTCATTTTAGGTCCTAAGGAGGATAGTGTCTAGCTCCCACACTGTTTGTAATTCACCAACACCTAAACACAGCCGCGGAACTTGATGATTAACAGTTTGGTTGAATCAGCGGTGGTGGAGCAGGAGATTCACCAGACTGTGTTGGACACTGGCCCTCCAGGACTACTGTGAGCTAATACTAGTTCAGTACCTTTTGATACTTAAGTAAATTTGAAGTCAAGGACTCTTGAACTTTCACTCAAGTACTCAAGTAATAGGAGGACTTCAACTTCTACTTGACTAATAATTACCAAGGATATCTCTTCTTTCACACAAGTACTTGACTTGACTTGACTGCACTTTGTCCACCTCTGGAAGCATGTTTGATGATAGTGACCTCATGATACTTTTTAAGTCTTTTGAGTTTTTGCGCTCATTCCCTCCTGTTGGAATTCAATGTGAAATTCCCAGATAACCACAGGACCGCCATGACGCTGACCAGGAAGCCCTAACGTGAATACTGGACCTTAAAGTAAATACTAAAAACTGATGATGAATAAAAAGAAGTGCTAAGTAACACAACCTGTGGTCGATGCTGATCCCATAGTGAAGGCAGAATATTCTGGACTGCTTCATATTCTACAGGAACTTCAGTAACGTGTAGATTCACAGTGGGTCCAAGGCCCAACTTCTTTAACTCCTAAAATAAAAAAATTTAAAACACACACCAAAGAGTTCATTTAAAAATAAAATAATACTTTTAGAAGCCCATGTGGATAAAGGCACATAAACAGTTCTAGACACAGAATAAGACAAGATAAGACCAGATAAAGGAAGAACGCATTAGATGTTTTTAGGGAAGGTTTGATTGGAAACTTGGCTTTGAGAGATAAAGTAGAGTGAGACCTACAGCTGGTGGTAATGTAACCTACTGGATTCAAACTGCTATTAAATAAGGAAGAAGCAGTCTATGTCATAAAAGAGGAACATGAAAACTTTCTCAGAAGTTATAAAAACAACACCAGCTAATCTGAGATACAGATAAATAATCAATATTCATAAAGTCTCAGTGTTTAAGGGATTGGACTGTGGTTCGGAAAGTCCCAGGTTTAAACCCTACATCCACCAAGTTCCCCTGTCGTGCCTTTACATCTCAACAGCTCAGATATACTGCTCAGTATTATGAGATAAAACCAGATTTAAAAATAAGTCACTCTAGATAAGGAGGTCTGCCAAAGTTTTAAATGTACAGTGACTTTACATTTAAAGTGAACTTTTCTTTATTTTTTTTTTTCATTTAATGCACTTGCACCAGATACAGACACACACATATCTCCTCGTTTTAGGTCCCAGGGTCAGAGCGGTTATCGTTACTTTTCTAAAAGTACAAAACTTCTGTACAATACCTGCACTGCCACCCAGCTTGCATTAACAGCATGCTCTCCAAAAGGTTCAAAACCTGTAGGGAAAAAAACAAACAAGCAATGAACAGAGTTAGGGGTTTTCACTTCAATAACACAGCAGGTGGCCAGTCCATCTCTATCAACTGAATTAAATTAATGAATAACTTTCAACACCTGATGGTTAAACACCTAACCTGAGGAGTCTAAAGTCCTATACATCATAAACACATCTCTTTCTTTCAAATAGGAAACACATTGAAATGTTCAATATTTCGGGTTAAAATTGACATAATAACAACAATCAAGCTTTACTCTAACAATAAGTGTTTATTCCTATTCTAACACACCACTGACACAGAGAGCTGAAAACTCCTTTATCTGACATGCGCTCGAGCGCTGCTTGTTTTTGCCGAGAGAAAACAAACGAAAAAAAATGTTTAATACCTGTTACAACAACCGTCTTCTTTTGCTCCATGACACTGGCTAACGCGACAACCGAGTATATGATATTAATTTTAGATAATAAAATAATATTTCATAGGAGAACGTGGACCCGAACAATCAGCTTGATTATCAGTGCTAAGATAAATACAACTCCCATCAGCGCTTCCTGTAACGCTCTGTCTCTCTATTGTTAGCGCAGACGTCACAATGCGAGAAAGCACCACAGCGCCACCTGCTGTTCCGGTTACTCCGCTCGTGCGCATGCAGTGTTAGCCAGGAGACAAGAGCCTGATAAAAACTCAACATTTAAAGAACTGTTAGGTCTGAGACATGCAAATTAGTAAAAATGAAGCATATTTGGTAAATTATTATTTATTACTAATACAAATATTGAAAATTTATCAAGGAGTGATTAAACAACATTTCAGCCACTATCTCAGAACAAGTATGACCGAAACCTGCCCTCCCTCACTCACTCATCGTCTACACTACGTTATCCTGTATACAGGGTCGTGCGGGGCCTGGAGCCTATCCTTGAAAATTTAGGGAACATTTGAATGGGGTGCCAATCCATCACAGGATACACACATATACACACACTCACACCATGGGTAATCTGGGAATTAGCCTAATCTGCATGTTTTGGAACTCTGTGAGAAAACCAGAGTATTAGCCTTTGAAAAACATTAAATCGCTGCTGAGTCATTAGGTTTGACATGTTAATACTACTTAAAACGCAACATCTTTGAATTAATGTGCAATGGGTTTCACATGAAATTCTCAGTAGTCTCAAGTATTCAAAAAGTATATTCAATATTGGTGACACGGTGGCTTAGTGGTTAGAACCTCCAGGGTTGAGGGTTCGATTCCCATCTCTGATTTGTGTGCGTGGAGTTTGTGTGCTCGCATTTCCTCCCAAGACATGCAGATTAGGGTAACTAGCGTGTTGTTAAATTAGTGTGTGTGGGGGGCCCTGCGATGGATTTGCAACCTGTCCAAGGTGTAACACGCCTTGTGCCATAAGTCTCCTGGTATAGGCTCCAGTCCCTGTGACCATGTATACAGGATGGAGCTGTATAGACGACTTCAAATATTAATTTGCGGCTAGCACTGTTTCCTCGTACCTCCAGGGTCTGAGTTCAATTCCCACCTCGGGGTCTGTGTGCATGGACTTTGCATGTTCTCCCTGTGCTTGGTGGGTTTCCTCCCACAGTCCAAAGATTAGGCTAATTGGCGTTCCCAAATTGCCCGAGTGAATGAGCGTGTGTATGTGTGTTTGCCCTGCAATGGATTGGCACCCTGTCCTTGTGACGTAAGTCTCCTGGGATAGGCTCCAGTCCCCTCACAACCCTGTACGCAGAAAATGAGATGATATTTAATGTGTCCTATTTCATAGAAGCTCTATTTTAAATGTAGGGGTCTCAGTGCATAGACTAAATATTTAAACAAGGATTCAATTAAATCCAAGTTGCACTTTAGTACTATAGATTTAAAATTCCGCGTTGTATTTATAAATAAGATTGATCTAAATTCACATTTGAATTCTGTTGCAGCATCTTGTTTGTTCCTCTCAGTGTTCATGTCTTTAAAGGTTTCCCAGGGTGAAACCTTTAAGGTGTTCCTCCCTAAGCAGCAACCTGGACAACCGGTTATTTGGTAACTGTGTCAAAGATAATAACATTGCTAGCAAAACTACAACCATTTGTGAACAAATGTGAATGGATTTCCTATGTATCAAATGAGTAATATGCAACAATTGTATAATTATTGGCACCATTAAATTTTGTACAGCTGTCTCCTGGAAGAATAACATTACAGAGCCTCTTCTTGTAAGGTTTAACAAGTTGCAAAAGACATTTTTGGCACACAATGAAGGATGTAAATATGGTACAGTTCTACGAATACCTGCTGATGGTTTAGCTAAATAACATATGGGGCTGGACAGAAAAAATGCTCGTCCAATTGCTTTCTGTTTGCTGTGGAATGAATCAGAAGTTCACTGAGGAAGTGACGGTAAAGAGTAGTAGTTCTGGAGAATGTTTTGAGTGAAGCTGCCCATCCCCACTGTTGTATCATGTCCTGTTGATGCTTTATCCCTTGTTGCACAGCTCTCAGAAAATAGTATCTTTTGTATAAAAGTAAGAACTTTTAGAAGGTTTATAAACCAACAGACCAACATCTCCACCAATTTTTTTTTTAGGCCTGATGAAAACAAATGATAAGTGTGTTCACATGTGATCAGCAGTACTTGTTTTTTTTTAAATATCTATTATTGGCTTGGGTAATGTTTATCTCCCATTGGTTGTGTATGTGACCTTACAACCGAAGGAAAAAAAAAAGCCATGGACAAAAGGGCCTAGAAGCAGTATAGTCTAAAAACAACTTTAAAAAGATAGCAGTTTATTTGTACTGACTTTATAGTACTGAATATTCTGTAATAATGTTAATTTGGAGAAGGAAGTACCATAAAATATTATTTTGACAATTATTTGGTAACCTCATTCATCTATACCACTTGTTCAAAGTACAGGGTTGTTGGGGGTCTGGGAAATCAAGGCATACAGTAGGGAGAACATGCAAACTCTATGCATACAGAGGCAGGAATCGAACCTGGCTAGGAATCAAACCCAGACCCTGGAGGTGCAAGGCGACAGTGCCTACCACTAAGCCACCATGCTGCTGGTAAATGCACTTGTAATATGAGTTTTTAATTGTTATCTTAAATATGGTATAAATTTTCTTTTCTCTTTTTTTTGCCATTGCATAATTTTATTACATGATTGGGGCATGTCTAATTATTCATACTGAGAAATAATTATTGTTAAGAGGAGCAACTCTACATCATAATTGACACAGATAGTACATCATCAGGCGGCACGGTGGTGTAGTGGTTAGCACTGTCGCCTTGCACCGCCAGGGTCTGGGTGCTATCTCTGTGTGCATGGAGTTTGCATGTTCTCCCCGTGCTTGGTGGGTTTCCTCCGGGTACTCTGGTTTCCTCCCACAGTCCAAAGAGCTAGTTAGGCTAATTGGCATTCCCAAATTGCCCGTAGTGTGTGAATGAGTGAGTGTGTGTATGTCTGTGTGCCCTGCGATGGACTGGCACCCTGTCCAGGGTGTATCCTGCCTTGTGCCCTAAGTCTCCTGGGATAGGCTCCAGGCTCCCCGTTACCCTGAATACAGGATTAAGCGGGAGTGAGTGAGTGAGTACATCATCATCAATGAGCTACGCTTTTATCATTTAGCTTTGCATATACTTAAATATAACCAATTGTATTTAAACACATTGATACTATGCCAATAAATTAACTTGGTGTAGCTTTGTCTAACTGTATCAAGACACCATGTGTAAGAAGAACATGCACACATTATGAAACTCTATCAGGGCAAAACAATAAGAGAACAACTGGCTCTGAGTCTGCTTATTACACGCAATAGATTTCTTGAAAGTAATAACCAAAAAGAATAAAATGAAACCATGCATAAATACTCGACTATCTCCATAAGCTATTGTGTTTGGCAATAAACAATCCTCTACTCTGTTTAAATGGCCATCTTACCACAAATGTGAAAAATATTCACTGAACTGATTTGAGTGGCAGCCACAGATCATTAAAATCAGGCCCGCTGGCTCAAACCTGCATGACAAGACTGAGAACAAAGATCTGGTTTAAACCTGTTTGCGTGCGTTGGTCTCCGAAAAAAAAAAAAGAAAGAAAAAAACTCTGGGGTGTTGTAAGTCCTTGTGTTTCAAGAGCGATGCGTTTGCAGTTGTGGTATTCATATATTATAATCACCAATGTTCTTCTTGGCCTTGGGTTCCACATGTGTGTGAGTCACGCAGCGGAGCCATGTAACTGAGCTCTGAGGAGGCCAATGAAAAGGGTTTGCAGTTTTTAGTGTGCGAGTGCTTTGGTCCCATCCAGCTGAATGGAACCAGGTTTGAACCCAAGAACTCACTCACTTTTAAAACAAAGGGATATCATGAAAAATGATCAGACATATCCCTGTGGAAAAGGAAAAAAAGATCAATTGCCTAACTAGAAACTGACTCCCACTATAAAGCCGTAATCACCTGCGAGTACAAAATGGAATAAACCATTTTTATGAATGTAATCTCTCCTCCTTTTTCTCCCCTTTCACCCTACCATTAACAGCTAATAATTTCCAAGCGTGAAAGATCTCAGTTTTCTGCCACCTACGCATCTTCTCGGTGCCCCTCATCCTCCACGTCCTTTCTTCCCACCTCCGCTCCATTCGCCTGCTTCTGCGTCAGACCCCATGTCAGTGTTGCCATAGTAACAAGTAACGCTGGTGCTTCTCTCTGATGCAAATGGTCTACGGACGTCACTGTTCCCTGTCGTCATATCGTTTTGTCCCCCCCTGCTTTTTTCTCTGCACGCGCAGTTATTTATAGAAACCATAGAAGCAACCACAGAAACAAGCACGATTCATTCACATCTTCAAGGCAGGCGCCAATGTTTCCTCACAGATACAGATCTCAGACACGTGCACTGGGTACAAAGGAAATACAAACGATACTGCATGCATTATCTGGTCATGCAACTGAATATAACTCAGTTATTTTTGTGTTTTATAGAAAGATGCATGAATAACACCACAGTGAGTCATATATATTATTTAGCTTTAGTAGAGTTGCATGATGCATGTGGGTGCTCCTAATATTTTATGCTTTACTACAATTAGGTATAGTTATATAATTCATATTATATTTATAGCCAACACACATGGGCATGTAAGAAGTAAATAGATATTCATTGCTTTATTATTAAATGTATACACCAAAATGTGGTTCCATTATTATGATTACTATTTGTTTCCTTCCTTTCAGAAATGTAAATTTATATCTGATATTCAAATAGACAAGATTGTTAGTCAGCCTGAGGGTGCACTGTTTAAGAGACAAATAGCTAGGAATATTTAAATATTTTCAATAGAGTTATAGTTCAATTAAAAAAAAGTAAAAATGTGGTTGACCTGCACCTTCTGAAAGACATGTTTTTTATGTTCAAAGATATGTTAAGCTCAAGCATATTGTCTATGCCTAGGTGAGTTGTGAAAACCACTAAAGGAAGATCAACAAAGAATTTATTAATTTTTAGAGTTGCGGGAGTCCTGGAGCAGTAGTTCCAGTAGACTTTGGGCACAAGGCGGGGTACACCCTGGACCGGGTGCCAATCTATCACACAGCACACACACCAAGCACAAGGAGAACATGTAAACTCCATGCACAAAGACCTAAGGTGGGAACCAAACCCAGAACCCTAGAGGTGTGAGGCCACTGTGCTACCCACAAGGCCACCACGACACCCAATGTAATAATGAACATATTAATAGTTAATCTTTACTCGCTCAGAAAGAACAAGCACTTTCTTATAAGCACTCGCTTATAAAAACACATTTTAATACATTTATTTTATCACTATACAACAAGTATTTGTGTCAATTCACTCTTTGTGTGTCTGTGTACAGGTTGTCTTTATTTGTTTAAAACTGTTTGTAATTATAATTGAGTATGTTCACATGTGAACCGGTTAAGTTGGGGTAAATAACACTAGGAAATATGAATCAGAATTCATCTTAAGAGCCAAAAAATGTCAAAACCAGGACAGTAGTGTTTTTTGTTTTTAACCAAACTTACTTTGTACTGTACACCCTTTTTTGGGGTTCTTATAATCTTTAATAAGTGGTTGTCCGTTTACAGCACCTATCCTATTACCATGTAAACGTTTAAAAACCCGGACTGGTAATGTAAAATGAGTGGAAAATTGCGTTTTAAACGTTTCACAGGCTGAAAGAAAGAAAGAAAGAAAGCAACATTTTCCTGCCAGACTCTCTCTGTGGCTGGCCTCGCGCTGTCCCCACCCTCGCGCGTTCTACGTTCCTCATGACATCAACCCACAATGCACCGCGCTGTTTGCAGTTGTCCCGAGTTCTCCATAGCGACGGAGCCTAGCGCCGCCTTCTATGCAAATGAAACCGGAAGACAACGTCATTTTTGGCCAATCTGCGAGCTCTGAAATGACATAATGGAATTTTCTGGGATAGAAAACTTGCAAATGCTTATTTTTACGCCCATAGATAGATAGAGTTTCTCAAGAGCGGGTAGAGTCGGTTTAGAGCACGAAGAGAGAAGCTAACGAAACAGGAAACTTAGGTTCTCGGTAAAAAAAAAATAATTAAAAAAAGTTACGTAAGAAAGACGTAAAACGACAGATAAAACATACCGTGAGAGGGTAAACGAGCGCGCGGTGACGCGGTGTTAGAGCGCACGACGAGGAAAACTAAAAGAGCCAGGCGTTTGGATACCTAGCCCAGCTGTGTCACCCCTGGATTGGGGGGTGTAGAATGGAAACGATCGCCTGTGTTGAGAAGCGCAGCGCCACGGCACCATGAAGAAAGAAATGAGTTTAAACCTGGACGACCAGAACAGCTCGAACCTCAAGCCGGATTTGCGGGACGCGGAAGGCATACTCAGCTCCCAGGACCTGGGACTCCTTAAGCTGGCCTCTCCTGAGCTGGAGAGGTTGATTATCCAGTCGAACGGCATGGTCACCACGACGACGACGACCCCGAATTCTCAATTCGTCTACCCGAAACCGGTGAGCGACGAGCAGGAGTTCGCGGAGGGTTTCGTGAAAGCCTTGGAGGACCTGCACAAGCAGAACCAGCTGAACGGCGGCGCCGCGACTCTCAACCGCCTCGCCACGGGCGCCGCTCTCGCCCTGCCGTCCGACCTTCCGGTCTACACGAACTTGAACACGTACGGAGGCAGCGCGCTCGGCACAGCCGTCAACTACTCCACGGACACCATTCCTTTCCCGCCGCCGCCGCCAGCGTCATCGGCGTCTTCCTCTTCTTCCTCTTCGTCGTCTTCATCGTCGTCGTCGTCGGCGGCCGCGCAAGCGCGCATCCGTTCTCCCAAGGACGAGCCCCAGACCGTCCCCGACGTGCAGAGCTTCGGCGAGAGTCCGCCTCTGTCCCCCATCGACATGGACACGCAGGAGCGCATCAAGGCGGAGCGCAAGAAGCTGCGCAACCGCATCGCCGCCTCCAAGTGCCGCAAGAGGAAGCTGGAGAGGATCTCGCGGCTGGAGGACAAAGTCAAGACGCTGAAGACGCAAAACAGCGAGCTTGCGTCCACCGCCAGCGTCCTGCGCGAGCAGGTCGCGCAGCTCAAACAGCGGGTCATGAACCACGTGAACAACGGCTGCCAGCTGCTGCCCACCCAGGTGCAGGCGTACTGAGCATGCTTTCACTTTTCATCAGAACTGCGCCATATGAGCGGACACTGATTTTGGTGCTCATGTAAATAAGAGCTTTTTTTTTTTTTTTTTTAAACAAACAAAAAAATTATATATATATGTATACATGTTTACACCGTTTTGTAGCAAATGGACTGATATGACGTCTCTGAGAACTAACTAACCCACCCTCCTGTGGTGCTTTGCTTACCTGCAGATTTCATTTCCTGTATGCGTCCAATAAAACATGGAATAAGAGATTAAATGATTCAGGTGTGTTATCTGGTTGAACGTAAACAGCAGGAAGGTAGGCCTAAACCTGTCTTACTGACTGTCAGTGTATGTGTGACGAGTGCATTTACACTACTACGTGTCACAGTTCTCAGACTCTGGACCCAGATACCCGAGACGAAGGAGAAGACTTACAGCAGCAGCAGTGTTTTGCATGCATGCTCAATGAGACAAACTCTACGAGTGCAACCAAACACAGATGTCGTGCATGCACACTTCATGTGTAAAGCCTTAATTGTGTAAAAACACTTATTTTAACCAATGACCTTATCTAATTTATATACAGCTGTTCACCCAATGTCTTATTTCTTTGTGACTGTTGTGACTTGTCATTGATTCGCTAGTTTATTTGTCACATGTCAAAGTACTGCCTTCTTGAACTTCTGTCTAATAAAAGTGATAAAAGATGTTACAATGTAGTGGTATTGGTTTACTTGGACACAGGCACTGGTTTTACAGGTTATGCGTGCAGAGAAAGTGCTTGTTACTTTACTTGCTAATGCAACCTTACCAACATATGTTTTTTTATGGGATGTTATGGGTGAGGACAACATAGCTGGGAGTATTAAAAAAAAAAAAAAAAAACAGCTCCAGAAAAGGAGGCCTCCTAATGTGTGCAGCCAGTACATACAGCCCAAGAGCTGTTCTTCTTCATGGATTTATTGTTTATTCATTATCTGGAGGATTTTTAAAAGCATAGTTTGATGTCTATAGCAAAAATAAAGAGGTGTTTAACATTACATTAACACTGAGCTGTGAAAGAGACCTGGATTTACCGGAAGTTGTGTTCCAAGTGATCAGTTCGTCTAAGATCATAGGTTTACTTCGCATTTCAAACTAAATCCGTTACTTCAACCGCTTCTGAGATTCTGGTATTAAGATTCTATATATATATTTATTTATTTATCATAATGCCATATTTGGGCATTTAAATATGAAAATGTAATTCTGGGTGTTTTGCTGGAAAATGTTCACATTTTATAGCACTCTGACATTTGATTGTGATATTTCCCCCAAAACTTTTCACATTTCTCTTCTCTAAATGCTTACTAAGACTTTCAACCTATTCAGTGACATTTTAAAGATCTTGTCTTCTTTCTGTTAATGTGAGCGTCGTGAGGGAGGAGAGGAAATACTGTCTTAATGATCGTGTCAGCCTGATATATTGTGTATCTGGACTAGTTTAACCTTTTAAGGCTGATTAAAGATTGTGCTCCGGCCCATCATTCGGGACAAAATCGCTGCTTGCGTGTTTGGTCGATGTGGTGAGAACGAGCAAGTGACACGGTAAGTTTAAGACGTGGAACATGATCTGTTATATTTTATGTCAGACTGAAACTGGAATAAGCTCAACTTCATATTTTAGGACATCAACGAATGTGTGTCAGACGCAGAGTTAGCATATCAGGAATTTCCCTGACGAAGTTATATTTCCCCTGAAAAAGCTAACACTGACACTCCCTCGTGGTAAGAACAATAATACCACAATGTATACACAAGTCACACCACAGCAGCACCACCCTGCTGAACATGTGAGGTGTGACACAGCTACACCGCCTTATCAGCATGTTTGTTAGCAACAGTACAGACCTAATTTGTGCCAGCTGGATCAGTGCACAGTAATTTAGTGCTCGGTGCCCTAGGTATTCTTGAAGCACTCTGAAGTTCTAGTATGTAATCAAACGCCTTATTCGGATTGCTTGGATTTGAAGGTGGAGCATAAAAAAAAGAAAGAAACAAACAAAAAATATGATTCACATGGATTGTACTCGACTGGAAGTTTATCTTTGTAGAAGTCAAGTCAAGAGTCTTTTATTGTCATTTCAACCGTACACAGCCGGTACGGGCCACAGTTCATTCCACCGGAACCAGAGTAAACACCACACTACATGAGTCTACTTACAACTAAAATGAACTACAGATCTACTTATTATGGTGCACTATGTATGTAAACATGGAATGAGTGCAAGACAGTACAATTACTACTAAAACAAATGGATTTTCACAGATCAACCAGCACACAGTTTGAGAAAGAAGAAAGATTAAGAAGAAATCACAATACAGTTTAATGATGATGTATCATGCTCTTATATTCAGTATTGACTATGAGTATGTGCCATGCAGAGAAAAGCATTAAATATCACAAGGGCACAAATCACTAATTGATAATATTTGAAACAATTGTCTGATGCCTGTTTTATGTTCTTTTTATATTATAGCTATAGATGGCGGCGGCACGGTGGTGTAGTGGTTAGCACTGTCGCCTTGCACCTCCAGGGTCCGGGTTCGATTCCCGTCTCTGTGTGCATGGAGTTTGCATGTTCTCCCCGTGCTTGGTGGGTTTCCTCCGGGTACTCCGGTTTCTTCCCACAGTCCAAAGACATGTAGGTTAGGTTAATTGGCATGTAGGTTAGGTTAATTGGCATTCCCAAATTGGTCGGAGTGTGTGAGTGAGTGTATGTGTGTGTGTGTGTGCCCTGCGATGGATTGGCACCCTGTGCAGGGTGTACCCTGCCTTGTGCCCTAAGTCACTTGGGATAGGCTCCAGGCACCCGTGACCCTGAATACAGGATTAAGCGGTATATATGATGATGATGAGGATGAGTGAGTGAGATATAGATGGCACTGGGGCATAGTTGTCAGAACTCTGAAGTCAAAGGGTTCGACTTCCGCCTCGAGTCTGCATGCTTGGTGGGTTTTTCTCTGTGTACTCTGGTTTCCTCCCACAGTCCAAATGAAAATGAATTACAGGTTAAATTCATTGGTGTTTCCAAATTCTGCATAGTGTATGAGTGAGTTTGTGTGCTTGTGTGTCCTGCTATGGCCTGCTATCCCATCCAGCGTGTACCCCGCCTCATGCCCCGAGTCCCCTGGGATAGTCTCCAGGCTTGCTGTGACCCTGTACAGGATAGAGAATGAGTGAGTGAGAGTGTATAGGTACTGTATAACACACACACACACAAGAAAACAGCTAATGCAGAGGGAATGAACACGACGCACACAAGCCGCTTCCCATGACACTGTTTAATTAACTGAAAGATGACACATAATAATAACTTATGTAAGTCACTCTGGATAAGAGCGTCTGCCAAATGCCCAAATGTAAATATGTCATGTCATCAATATTTGATTCCCATTAACTGAGGATAGTATTTCTTTTCCAAATACTGATGTCTAGTGACTGAACTACTGACTGTCAAAAATTATAACAGGATTTCTTTTGATGAAATTTATGATGGGTTAAAGGCATACCATTAATCAACATTACCTCCTCAAAAGAATAATTTTGAGCATATTTTAAAAAAATAAAACAGCATGGTGAAAACGTGGGCAGCATTCTTGCCTCATAGCTTCAGAATCCCTGGTTCGATCCTGACTCTTGGCTGCTCTATGTGCCTTTTTTTTTTTCTCTATTTGCTTGTGTGGGTTTCTTTCCACTGTCCAAAACCACTGGACTATAACTGTGTATGTATATGTGTGTGTGTGTGTGTGTGTGTGTGTGTGTGTGTGTGTGTGCATAGTCGCCTGTGTCTGAAGTGAATGCTCCCACTGTGAGCCCAATGTTCCTGAGATAGACTCCAGAGTAAAGGAGGTAGCGGCTTTGTGTTTCAAACCAGCAACTCTGTCCAGTAGAGGGAGACACATGGTAGACGTTGGCCCACATCCTTTCAGGTGTAGGCTATAATTTCAGAGTGAGTGAAATGAATAGACATGTTGTTGTTTTTTAAAATCTCTTTTGTATCATGCATTAACTCAATTCCTCAATGCTGTTTTTAGGAGAGCTCTTATAATCAGCAAACCAGCCATGTCCTCTACTGTGCCCGTCACGAATTCCTGTGGGCTAGCCATCCGGAATCTTTATTAGCCTTTCAGACATGTCTGCTTTGCTGACCTTAACTAGATCTATTGTAATTCTGAGAAAGACTGAGGTTAATTAAAAATCCCACAAAGTCAGCAGGTGACTCGGGGCTGTCCGCAGGCCTGCAACAACTGTATAAATTACTGAATAGGCGTCAGCGGTCGGACTCCCGCTGCTCTTTCCTTCTTATGGTCTAGATCTGGAATCATGTGCTTGACTGCTGTATAGCACGAAGCTGTGCCGTAATTTAGATTTCCTCATTTATTTTCCTCATTTGTACTTCCTGAGTCATCCATGACCTCTGGCTACCTAACGTACCCATTGTCCTTTTTTCCCCAGACTCCTATTTTAAACAAGGGACTGACCAGACCTCATACAATGGAAGCTCAAATGAACAACTGAATTCATGCTGATTAAAACAACAATTGTTTTTGAGAAACGTCTTTAAAATAGCCCTTTGAACAAACAGAACATTGCAGCGTGAGTGTGATCCATAACTGTTTGCCATCAAAAAAGACCCTAAATTTGTGCTTCCTTTTCGACAGTGAATGGAAGCGGAAGTAAATGCAGAAACAAATGATGAAATAGATGGCTTAGTGGTTAGCACCTCCAGGGTTCAAGATTCGACCCCACCTCGGGTCTGTGTGCATGCAAGCTCTCCCTGTGCTTGGTGGGTTTCCTCCCCAAGTATTCCGAGTCTTCCAAAGTTCTTATAGGAATAAGCTTGTGAAGGCATATTTCGCAGTATTAATGTCTAGAATTTCATCAGGTGTGATCATATGTGTAAAGAAATGCGGAAAAAATATTCAAATGATCCTGACAGAATGAAACATGTGTTGGAAATCAGACGTGAAAAAATAAATAGTGGAAAAACGCACTTTAAAAAAATGAGTAAAATACAAATCATCTTTAAACTAAATGAAAAAACTAAAATCACATTTTGAAAAAAGTTTATTGTGTAAATAATCAAACTAAAATAAATAAATTAGGTTAGAGGCCACAATGCTAACCACTACTCCAGTGTGCCGCCCCATGTGTAAACAATGCATCTTAAAATAAATATAATTAATAAATATACATTTCATGCAAAAAAAGTTCCGTCTGTATGTCTGAATGTCTGTCCAGCCAGAATATGGTCACAGCATTACACAAAACTGGCTTTAAGAGTTTAATGACAGCATTACATTATAGCACTTTTGGACAAATATGTAGAGCTTTTCTCTTTGGGGTGGGTGTGGCTATACATCAAAACATGTCACTCAATAGAGCCAATAACCAATCAATGTAATAGTTTACTGTGTATACACCGAGTACGCGGAAAACACAGAAACAACCGCAATGACCTTACAAGCTGGCAAAAATCCTCAATGCACACACACACACACACACACACACACACACACATGCACGACAGCACAACTTATCATGGACTACAAAAAAAAAAAAAAAAAAAAAAGAGACGTATACTATGAAAACTGACCCTTGTTCCATAAATAAAATCAAAATGTTGAGTAGAAGGGAAGTTATGAGCAGTTATGTACTTGTAACCTTTTAACTACTCTTTAAAAACTCTTTACCCATTTAACAGGTCTTATGCTAATCTAAAATAACTGAAAAATAAACATATTATGTATTTCAACTATGTAAACTGAATCACTGTAAAATGAAATGAAAAATGTAAAAATCACATTTTGTGTAATTTCAGTGTCTTTTCTGTAGAAAACGTCTTCGTGGATGAGAATGAGATATCTGGCGGATGCTTTTAGCCGTCGCACATCTGATGTGTCCTAACTAAGTGCTCCCTCTGACAAGAGAACAATTGGATCTCTAAAATTGCATAACCAACAGGAGGAGGAACAGGAAGTCTCATAGATGCTGTCATTAGAGGAAAACTTCGCCTTCAATGACTGAGCTCTTCTTCTAGTCAATATTTTAAAAGGAAATCTGTTTCTGGAAGCCGACTACATGTGTGCATGTTGAAACCATATTAAATGAATGCTTGTTTAAGTATGAAATATTAAAGTACCACATAATACTACAGCGTTTCCATCCTACATCCTATCCGCTGCATCTGTAGTGTATGTTTGCTTATCATAGACAAGATTTTTGCAAGGTTTCCCTGTGGGAAAACAAAAACCTATATAAATAATACTGTTCTGTATTAAAATGGCTTATCAAAAATGTCTAGGGGCAGCAAGTACAGTGAAGTTTAAATAAAATAATATTGAATATCTACATTTTAAGCAACTTTCAAACGTTAGAGCAACACAGGAAAAACTATTTCTTGTTACTCTCATATTTCCCATAATTTGGAATTATTCAAATTCAATTCAATTCTAATTTTAGACAGACAGAGTTTAGAATCTACAAAAATACATTTACAGTAGCTAATAGAATTCAGCAACTGTCCTTAGATTTCTTAGAAATATAGTGCATCTAAAAAAAAAAAAAAAGAATATTACGGAAAAGTTTCTTTTTTATTCAACATGTGAGACTCTCATATAGTCTACATTCATTATACATCAATCCTTTTTTAATTTTTTTATGAATACATCTTGCAGCCATAGAAGGTCATCATTGAAAGGGCTGCTGTTCATCGAGTGCTGTATTGAAGCATATTCATGCAAAGGTGACTCAAAGAAAAAGCGTGACAGTAAAGGATGCACAAGCAACAATGATGTCATCTGCCTGAAGAATACTGTCAAGCAAAGTCGACTTAAGAACTTGGAAAAGCTTTTCAAGGAGTGGAGTGAGACTGGTGTCAGTGCATCAAGAGCCACCACGAACACCAGGAAATGGGCAACGACTGTTGGATTCCTAGTATCAAGCCACTCCTGAGGTGATGACAAAGTCCAAAGTATTTTTTTTCAGATAAATGTAAATTTCGCATTTCATTTGGAAATCGAGGTTCCAGAGTCTGGAGGAAGAGTGGAGAGGCAGAGAATCCAAGCTTCCACAGTCTGTGTTGATTTGAGGTGCCATGTCATGTGTTGGTGTTGGTGGAGGCTATCAGGTTCAAAGTCGAGACATCCATCTACCAGGAGATTTTAGAGCACTTCATGCTTCTGTTTGCTGACAGGTTTTTATGAAAATGCTGATTTCCTTTTTCAACAGGAAACAGGACTCTGTCCACAGTGGCAAAACCACCACTAACTGATTTGCCGACGATGATATTACTGTACTCTGATTGATTGGCCGGCCAACTCGGCTTACCTGAATCTCAGATTAAAGCAACTGTTAAAGCTGCCTGGTCTTCAATAATGCCTCAGCAGTGACCACAGACTGATCTCCTTCATGTCCTGCCACACTGATGCAATAATTCATGCTAAAGAGGTCCTGACCAAGTAATAAGTGTATAAATAAACACCCTTTTGATCTTAAGAAATATTCTTACATTATTACTAAATACTGTATTTTTGACTTTTATAAGTTAATCAGTAAGCACTGAAATAAAAAAAAAATGTAAAAAGCATTCTAAGAAAATAAAAAAACTTTCCACCACTTAAAGATTTTCAAGATGCACTGCAGATGCACAAGAGATTAGGGTGTCCTTTAATATTAAACAATATGAGTAAATTGCTATTAGAGAAGAGTGTTTAGACTCATTGTTCTTATAGTTAGTTCCCAAGACCTCCAGGAGTCCATGACGGATATCCAGGGGGTTTTGCTTTATAATTAAACCCAGGAAATTATGCTAATATTATACAAACTGTTTCAAAGCTACATCTAATCCATGAATGAAATTAGCGCGGGAATAAAACTAGCTTTGGAGAATCAAAATTAGCAAAAACAATCCTCAGCGACGAGCGCTGCTAAATCTCCTCTGAGAAATTAAGCTGCACTCTGAAAGTCTTTTGTGCTTCAGTTTAGTTTTTTTTTCTTCTTTTTTCGCTGAGATCATTCAGGGCAATACAGAAAAAAAAAGCTCCTAGGATGCATAAGTACCATAAATACCATCACCGCTCGAGCTATTCGAGGCCACAAATGAAAAAGAAATCACACCGAAATATGATGGAATTTGTTGATGAAGGCTCAGGAGTGCCAGAAACGGTGAAGCTTTAGTGTTTTAATTCACTAATGGCCTTCATTGCACTTCATTATCTTTCAAACAGTTTCAGTCCAGATCAGATTTGGACAACCCACGCAGAAAAAGCAAAGGTTGAAATCGTGACATAATTGACTTCTCACTAATAAGCCGACAAGGGAAAACTTTCTTTGTACTGTAATATTAATAGCAAATACCATGACCAATTATGGGATTTTCAGCAACACCGACGCCAGTGGGGGTGAAACATGATGATGGTTCCCGGGACCCACAACTGGCGAGAAACGATTCTGTAAGGGGTATAATTAATTCCAAATATTATAGACTAAGGGTTGAGAAAAATATTGGATGAAGGATCGTCCGTAATGTAATGAAGCACATCCAAATCCTGCTCCCGTGTGTGCCGTTTACATTTCCAATTTCTATCTCCATGCATTCACTGGTTGTCGTACTAACTTCTAAAATGTGTTGTTTTTTTTGCTTCCAAGTAATGCGGTGCACTGCCAAGAAAAGTCAATACAAGCCAACTCATTTTGTCCATTATGACAGGTTATCAGGCATGCCTAAAATCCTCAGCGATTACTTTGGATTACTTACTGCTGAAGCTCAGTGTGAGAAAAAAAAAAAGAAATGTCTTCCAAGAAATGAGTCTAAACAGTATTGAGTTGGTTGCAAAATTTGCTTCCTGTCAGCAATCGGGATTTTAACCTGTCAGCGTTTCAGGGTGCTCTTCACCTTTGCAGCAATGTAATGCTCGTTAATCTCCATCACAGTTAACGACAATGACAGAAGGAAGACTGGGAGTCATTGTGCTAGTCCAACACTGGACTGAACTGAACTATGTGTAAGAAATTTCATAAAAGCAGTACATTTCACATACTTTACTGTATATAAGAAGTATTTTATGATGGAAAGCTGAACCTGCATCAAACAGTATGCTTAACGTGTTGTTATATATTCAGACATATTCAAACTAGACCCTCATAATGAATCCAAGGGGTGTCCAAGTCAATCTGTGACATTTGATGAAACTTCTTCTGAATGTCGGTGATGAAACCTTAGCTGCAGTGTAAACATTAGATCTTATAAGTTCTTCTGTATGTACAGTGATGGATGCTCCCGGCTGATGTGGTTCGGAGCCCAGTGTAGTCGTTCCCAGGAACATTCCCCAAGTGGAACACCTGATCCTTTACCACTTGCAGGTTCCACAAACTCAGCTGGGAATTATTGCCACAACCTCCGCGGAAGAGATTTCCACATGTCTGGGCCTTTAAGGAGTTCCTGCGAGGCCAGGGTTTTAGAGGTGAAGCAGACAGTCCGATCACCAGCTTTGGCGTAATGAGAAACCTTTCTACCTTGATGGATTCCAAGCGCCTGTGAAACACTGAATCAAGTGCAATCGTGTAGTAGGGGATTATATAGAGAAATAAAGGTAGTTTCATAACGCTCATAACTTCGTTCTGTTATTTTGCGCAATCAAAAGTCCTGGTTTGACTTGAACATCCCTTGTAGTATATGCCATGTTGTTGCACTAGTTGCTAGTTCATATAATAAATAGATAGCGCAACTGCCTCCAAGATAGTTAAAATAATTTCTCAAAAATGTTTCAAATGCCCCTTTTGCGAAAACCTTTTCTGTAGAGTGCTTCCTTTTCAAAAAGGTTCCAAGTAGAACCTTTTTTCTTGTTAAGTTCCAGTAAGAACCCAATTATCCGGTTAACTGTGAAAACCCCTTAAAGAAACTTTTTGACAAGTTGTCTAGCCACCAAGGTTGGCTGTAGGAGTTTTGCAGGGCAGTCAATCTTAAAAGCCTTAAGTATACTGAGGGGGTTAGAATGGAAGAGGAGGAACACCAGACATCAGCAATATCTCCGAGACTGCTGACGGGGGGCTCTGGAAGACTTCGGATGAGGCCAGGTGAGCACGGCACTGCAAGGCTGCTCGAATATATGAAGAGAGTACGAGGCTGAAAGACCTGAAATAACCGACGACCCCGGGAACGCCACTAATGACATGTTGAAGAGCACTGCAAGTGGTGTACACACACACACACACACACACACACACATCAGGAAAATGTCAAAAAGAACCTTTTAAAAGTTAAAAGTTAATAACCCTTAATCATCCACTTTATTTTTGAAGGCCCGCTGAACCTTTCTTTCTTCTCTAATAGTATGGTGATTGTGTTCTCCGTTGCAGAATCAGACATTTTATTTCCTCCTCCGTCCTGCAATATTAAAGTGAAAAATTCCGTACAGAATGCAAAAGAACGGATGTCTTTTTTTTTGTCTCATTATCCGCTGTCTGTCGACCATAGCAACAGCCTACTCAGAGTACTTACAAACCGAGCCGCTCTGTGCACTGCGGCTCTCATTCATTAAACAACAACTGTCGTTATCATCATCATCGAGTATGACAACTGTGTGTCACCGACAGCAAGAAATAGATAGAAATAAAATGTTTGTATATACCACATGCACATTCTTAATTTAGAAATTAATAAGCAGTGATCGGTCAATAATTTGATCATTCAGTGTGTTAAACCTCCGGGCATGCGTGCAATACACTGCAAAACTGTGTACTATATATAAAACTTCATCTGCTACAGATAATCCATTTCTGTGTTGCATTATGTTAGATTGTTTTGAACTTTATGACAGAAGGATGGACTGTGTGGGCTTTGCTGCTGATAAAAAAAAAAAAAATAAAAAAAAAAACCCGGAATATTCTTTCGAAACAAGTCCTTGCTTGAACTTTACACGAAGTCTGGTGCAGTACTCGTTCATCTGAGTTATTTACAAACTCAAAAGGACACGCATCCTCAATGGCCTTTGCCATCGTCTGCCTCCATGTTGGAAATGCTAAAATACAGAGGCCAGGTCATCATCTTCCCTGAACAGACTGTTTCCATAGGAACATAGTTGTGCAAAATATGTGACCAGCACATCATAATTACGAGGCCAATCGAGATAACTACAGAGGTAGGACTAATTTCTAACGCTGCAAAAAAAAAAAAAAAAGTAGTACATTCTGTCTGCTCTCTCTCTCTCTCTCTCTCTTTCTTTTTTTTTCCTCATTGCCTTTTTTTGTGTAGGAGGGCGTTTTTTTTTTTAAACCGTCTTGTAATCATCCTCTAATTAATGTCTAGTAAATAAACAAAAGTAGACTAAGTTGAGCCAGTTCATGCATATTACTGAGAAAAAGACCGAGATTCTGGGGTTCGTGCTGGAGTAACACACCGTCATGCAGAATTCTTTCAAGCTCTCCGTTATGACTTTATGAAAAGGCCTTTAGGGGAAAGCTTTTAGATCTGAAGAGAAAATGCAGACACAAGCCCCCCCCCCCCTCCCGAAAAAAGTAAACCATGGATGCACATATACTACACACATACACGCATACATACACACACACACATACACACACACATGCACGCGTGCTCTTCTGTCATTTTTCGACAGGTGCTTCCACCACCCCCAGCACCCCACAGGTGTGTGTGTATTTTAGTATGTGCTGATTAGGGTATGTGCTGGAATGTAGGACGCCTACATCTCATTTCGATCTTGTGTGTCCTTGCTCCGAAATGTAATGGGTGTATGTGATGTTCGTAACCTGCCAAAAAATTATACTGTCAGCTTTAAGTCTCTTCTGCATTCCGTCTGGAAAGAGAAAGAGAGAGATAGAGAGAGAGAGAGAGAGAGAGAGAGAGAGATTAGAACTACATGATACAGTAGCATATATCATGAGTCATCCTCATAGCTCATTGTTTTTCAGCTGAGCTTTGCAGATGTAGTTATAAATCTGGACGATCCTCAACTTCTGTTCCAAACAACTGTCAAGAGAGATTACTCACATTGTATGACTTATATTCATATTTACAAACTTCTCAATATAACCCCCGTAGTTAACGACGTGTCCTCACAAAGCCCTTCGCATTATTCGTCTGTGAGAATTTCAATCCAGATAAGCAGTCCTCTCTGGGATTACTATCTCTCGAATGCCAGGAATCAGATTAAAAAAAAACCGGGGGAAATACTGTGCATTACAACAAAAAGCTTTCCAGCTACACATGCTTTGAAGCATATAGAAAGAGACTTCATAGAAGGGACGAGTTATTTCGAAAATCCCCCTTCGCACAAACATTGTGGCTGCTTTGCTCCCTCCCTCCTTCCCTATCTCTCCGTCTCTCGCTCATGTTAGATCCTGCCTGCTTCGGCGGTGCTCGAAACCCCACCTCCTCTTTCCCTCTCTCGCTCTTTCTCTCTCAATGTCTCTCTCTCTCTATCTCTCTTTTTCTCTTTCTCCCCTCCCCATCTCAGGCAGTGTGGAATCCTGGCTGTGTTTAATTGGCGAGTGGCAGGCGGGCTTGGGAGACAGAGCAGGAGTGTGGGAGATCTAAGGAAGCAATTGGGACTCACATGGAGAGGCAAATGCTCTCACTGGCTTTACGAGCTGGGACTTTGACTTTCTGAAAGAGAGAGACAGAGAGAGAGAGAGAGAGAGAGAGAGAGAGAAACAAGGAAAGGAAGGAAGAACCTCAACTGAGAGGCGGGGAACCACTGAGCTCGAGTTTGGGAGGGGGTGATTTTTTTTATTTTTTTTTACATAAGTCAAAAGAGAAGGGTTAAGGATATGGAAGGAAAGGAAAGGAGAGATAGAAGGAGGAAATGACAGAATGAGCAACAAAGTGCAAACAGAATGAAGGATAGGTACAGGAAAGGCTGCAATGGAGTGAGAGAATAAGGTGGGGGGAGGCTGGGGGAGAAAGAGGCCCACCGCTGCAGAGAGGGCAAGAGCACTGACTGCATACGGGAAATGACAGAAGTTGAGGAGAGAGAGGGTGAGCGGGAAAGAGAAAGAGAGAAAAGGGGGAAAACAAGGGGAAGTTAGAAAAACGAAGGAAGGGGGAGGTGAGTCTTGAAAGGGAGAGAAGGAGAAAAGTAGCAGAGGAGAAGTTGAAAGAAGCGGCATGTGAGAATCAGGAAGAAAAGTGGAGAAAGACAGTAGAGGAGTGAAAGAAAAGGACCTACGCAGATGAGAAAAACAGCTTTAGTGAATGGCCTGGGTGGGGAAACAGAGAGGAGGTAACTGGTTGTTTTGTAAGTCGTCAGCCTGGGCGTCTTTTAATCTCCTACTGCTATGCACTCAGAGAAGGCGGCAAAAGGAGAACGTGCCCTCCATCCAGTCCAGGACTACTGTCACCGCTGCCTACAACACGGACCAGCGTTAACACATCACAGACAGGAGCTTAGTGATGTCCAGTGCCCACCTCTGGAGCCCAGTTTTAGGTCACACGTGTGGAGGGAGGACTTGTCTCTACCTTTTCCTCTTGATCTGGAAACACTTGAGGACAGGACGGGGAACCGTAACTATCATGACCTGCAGAGACGGCAGGTCTTCTTGGGGCCGAGTCACTACCCTGTATCTGAGAGGTGCAGCCCTCCATGCTACTTGTGGAGGGAGGTTCGGGTACCCAGATGGGACCCCTGGCTTCCCCCATCGACGTGTGTATTTGAGAGATCAGCACTGGCACAGCATGGGCAGGAGGTCACTGACAGGCAAGTGCCAGGCAGGCTTGGCAGACATAGTGACTGTGGAAGGGAATGGTACTATCGTGAACTGCCACGCCCCCTCAACGGTGGCCCCAAGCTGGCAAAGGTCAGGAGCCAGCGGTACTATAGGGAAGCTCAGAATGTGTCAGATGAGCAGCACCTCGATCGAGTAAGTGAGGACTGTCGCCAGAGTACAAATCTACCGGAGCTAGAGTGGGACACTAGACATAAATCTGGACATAATGGACACTGTGAAAAGAGACATGTTACTTTTGAGGGTCATGATGACGGACACGACATGGACAATAACGGACCAGACAGTCCCATCAAGAACCACTGTAATGGAGCTAAGGCATTTTTTTCAACCGAGGTTCCCCAGAGCAAATTTACAGTCTCCAAGACATCAGGATCTAAACTGATAGTGAGTGGAATCCATGGCGGAGACACCAAACTGGATCAAGCAGACAGGTCAGAGGTTACAGGAAACCAGAGTAACCACAGGAAGAGCCAGGGAACAGTGCGCGAGCAGATCAAACAAGTGGTGACGGACTTAGAGGATGTGCTCAGTGGTCTCAAACAGGTTCAAATGGAAATGAAAGAGGTAAGAGGTGGATCTAGTAGACCTTTTGGTTTTAATAGTACTGTACTTGCATGTTGTCTTTCTTAGTTGCTACTACAAGAACGTAGTAATTGCTATTGTTTTCATCCATATCATGAACCAGATTTTTCTTCCTATACTCTTTGATGCATTAAAAAGTGGCACAGTGGTAACTCAGGGGTTAAAGTTTTTGGCTAGTGATCTGAAGATTGAACGATCAAATCCAGGGACCACCAAAGAGGCATTGTTTGGCATCCCAAGCAAGACCCCTAACGCTCAGTTATTCAGCTCTTGGGTCACACAGCATCTTGTCTCAACTGTAACTTAAATAAATTTAAATGTATGACGCAATCTATATCGCCCCTATTGCTAGTATTAATCTTTGTCATTGTTTCACATCTTTGTGAAAAGGGGCCTTGTTAGGTAGAAATCTGACCATCGTTACAGCTTCAATTAGCATTTCCAGCTGAGCTTTTTTAAGTGCGCTTTCTGTATGGCATCTTGGTAATGAATTCAGTGTGACAACTACAGAAAGATAAGCTACCACTAAACTCTAAAGAACATGAGCTCAGTAAAAACAAGCAGGAAATAAAATACACAGATGCAGATGAGATCAAAGCCTGTGCTTGCTGCCTGGAATGGGGGCACAAGTGCTGGAAACCTTTAGGTAGTCGTAGGGTGTTTCCACACTGCGGTCCCGGATCCGTTTCCGAGTACACTTGGCCCCGGGACCAGTTGATTTTTGTCTGTGAGAATGTAATCGTTTCGAATCGTTCCGCGCTCGGGAACGAATCCCTGGATCGATTGCAAAGGTGGTTTCGGGAACGATTCACACCTTCCCGAGCACGGAAGGCGAGACGTAAGTACGCGCTCGTTCTCAAAAGAGGAAGTGACGTAATTCCAGTTCGACTCCGTACACAAACTAACGTGGCTACTGAAGAATCTCTGTGAAGGAATAAAAACATCCACACGGAGCATTAACAGGTGTCTCACAGTTCATGACCCGAGTAGCGTTTCTTCTTCTTTCTTAGTCTTTTCTCCCGGCGAAAAACAAACCAACTACCTCTCTACCGCCACCTACTGTTTCCGTGTGCCCGGGATCACAAGTGTGCCCAGGATCACAATCGATATTACAGTGTGAACGCAGACCTGCGGGGGAATTGGGGAGGGGGAGAAATCGTGCTTGGGTACTGAACGGAACAGATCGTTACCAGTGTGAAAACGCCTGTAATGGACTATTCAAGATCTGGTGCAGGGAATAAAAGGAAATATGAGTATATATATATATGGAGGTCTTACTTGACTTTAGAAGATTGGACAATTACTTTTTTAAGGGGGACTCAGGCTGGACATTAGAAAAGGAAGCAATGCAAAAATCAATAGCTAAAGATATCTATGGTCTATATAGATTTGCATTAGTAATAATGGACTGCATGTGATGAAATAGCAAGTAAATTATTTAGGATTGGGCTTTTACATTTAAATAGACACCCTTTAGTTGCTCTCTAAATGTCAGTTAAGTGGCTGGGTGAAGCAGATTAAAAAGAGTTGCTGAGATATGGTGGGTTGAAATGGTACAGTACAAGATGTCTTTAATGAGGTCTATTAGACAAAAAATCCATAATTTAACAAGCAGTGTCAGGGAGGTTTGCTTGGAAGATTTTAGCCAATGTTCCCCAAAATACTCTAAAGCTGTATATAGTGAACTACACTGTTTTATCATTTATTGTGTGAATGGCATCTGATGTGACAGTCACCTATGATAAAAGTGTAATTAACCAGTTAGCTGTGTTAATTTCTCTGGCAACACTTTTGGATGCATTTGAACAAGATGTCTTTTCACAAATGTGTTTTTTTTACACTGTACAATCCTTAATCCATATTTGTATATAATGCATTGTAATGACTGCACTTGTCTCCGTAGGTGGTCCAACAGATTGATGTTCTGACGTCCAACATCGACCTGGGAGAGGAGGAGGAGCAAGGACCATTAAATGGCCTGCCACAGGAATCCACGCTCCAGGCCAACCGTATCGGAGCCGTGGCGCTTGTCCATAACACGAACAGAGATGCAGGATCACCACAAAGAGACTGCGCACGTGCTGCTGTCAAATCACGGACCACTCGTTCTCTGTCAGATCATAGCTTGGCCGCTGTGGTTTCCGCTCCTCTTGACAGTCATTCTGCTACAAAGGTTCACTCGAACCCTTCCTCCCGCATTCATGGTCTGATGACTGCTGAGTCTGTAGACGGCGGCCGGATGAATCATACGTCTGCTCTGGAGATTCAAAAGACAAAGAGCACTGCCAATGGAGACTGTCTGCGAACCAGACCTCCCAAAGTCAAAGAACTCCAGCATCTTAGGAACAGAACAGATCAAACACAGAATCCTGACCCTCCATACCCCCTAGCACCGGTTAGCTTGCCTAAAACTCAGAGACCTCCACCGTACCCACAAAACGGACTGGTCAAAGTACCTTCGAAGGTTTCAAATGTCCCGAAGACGCCTCCTTACCCTGGAAAACAGAAGCAGCTAACCTCCACCATGGTGTAAAGGTGGGGTGACAAAGGAAGTTCCACTGGCTCAGAGCTCTGATTGCACTCATGAGGACAACACACACCCACACACACAGACTCACAAAGAACGTAAATAGGATGTCCCCCCCCCACCCCCCCCTTCAGCATCCACATGGTTAGGTAACACAGGGTGAGTGGACAATGGGCGCTCTCAAAAGTCAATTTTCATTATGAATATGTATTTGCATTTGTGTAAGTGAGTTTGTGTAGTACTTGACTGCTTCAGGGACAAATGTGCATGCACATTGTGACGTGTGGCATTTAATCATAAAGCACTACACTGATTTTTAAGTACTTAGTTTATATGGAAAGAGGAACAAAAAACGTCACCAAGACTCCTTCTCCTTTAGTCATTCGTTCTGGGAAGCAGAGGTGGTACAGTATCTGAAGCTGAATCACATGTACAGAAACCGAAACTCTGCACTTTGAGAAAACGCAAAACACACATTTGCCTTCTAACATGGTTCTAATGTGAGTCATGAACGATTCCTTCCATCTGTTTGCCCCTGGACTTTCTCAGGTTTCTGTCAGTGTTGTTGTTTTCCTGCGTGCTCGAGGCAGGGGCTGCGAGTGCTCCGTATATCAGAGCTAATCAACTCAGGCGTGTGTAAAAGAGATTGGGTCTGCGAGAGCCCTGGAGCATGCAGCGTTTCCATATTATTCATCAATCCTGCATGCAATCAAGCGTGTTTGAGAACCATTCTAAACGTAATGGATTATTTACAGTATTTATGAGTATAGAACACGAGTTCAAAAAGCGATCCTAATGTTCTGGCCTAGTTTAAGTGGGGTTGATGAGAGTCACATGACTGAGTGGTCTGTATGATGAACATGTGGAAATGGATCGTGTTTAAATGAGGGGATCACGCAATGACCTACCGGTGCAATCGCTTGGAAAGTATTTGGCGTGCTTTAGCTTAGCAGTGGCAGGAAATGGTGATTCCAAAAGCTAAACATTTATCTTGTTTCACTCTGGTTTTAATCTTTAAACTTTTGCAATGATCCTGTGTGTACAGGAAGGGCCTGATTTTTCCCCTGCCATGTTTTGAAAACCATGGTTGAGGTTTGGCAAATGCCTCTCGCCATTCCTCTGGTGGATGGAATGTGCTACCACGGGCTATTTTTTTTAAAACTCTCCAGCCATGTTTGAGTCAGTCTGGTTTTGATTAGACGCCACCTGGCTCGGCGATGGGCTGAACGACGCGGCTTTGTATAGTATTTGCATTGCAAAACCGTACTTGCCCACAGCTGGGAAGACACATGACTTGCCTCGACAGCCAAAGCCGGAAGCAAACATGGAGCAAGCATGAGCTAAACAAAACAGAGAGGTTGATGAGAGATGAGAGATGAGTTATACAAATGCTTCGTCTACATTTCCCAGCAGATGTTTTAATAAGGTTTAAAAAATTTTTTTTTTTTTTTGAGTGGACATTCAGTGTCCGGTGACCCTTGACCAGATAAAGATGCTGATTTGGAGTGTTTAAGCCTCAACAGTGTCTGGCTTTGCAGCAGTGGCTGCTACGAACGTTTTCATTATTTCCTGGCGGTATTCATTAAAATGCAATCTAACTTCCCACAGTCTGACAGGAGACTAGTATTTGTGTGTGTCTGTGTGTGTGTATTCCTACATATCCCACACAGACCATAAAGTCTACATGGTTACGAGTGTCTGAGCATATGGTGCTCTGGTAGCGTGACCTGATTATGGTCTATTCACCACGTTCAACGTTCAAAACGTCCCAGGTTCTGATTTGTTAAAAGTTTCCTTAGAGCAAATATGGCACTTGTGTCAAATCTTTCTGCCATACCGCTAATTAGCTTCATCGTTGCCCTCTGAGTGACCCATTAAAAAGATTAGAATGTGTAATTTTAATATCTATCAAAACGAGCATAAGAAATTAAAGTCTAGTCCAGGGAAACACACTCTCATCGATTAAAAAAAAAAAAATTATTATTATTATTTTTAATGAAAGCCTAAAAGGCAATAAAACGAAATGGCTTTTTATTTCGGGACGGCATGTGTATAACAAATGCTGTCTTTCAGAAAGCCTTGGCCTGATAGTAATGCGCTTATTTTCGCTGCAGATTCACCCAGATGTGCAGACGCTTAGAATGATTCAACAGATGACAGAATATGCTTTCGGTTATTTTCAGGTCTAACGTCACCAAAATGAAAGGCCTGACTGGAGTGGACCGGTTGCAACAGGCATGCAAGATTATCCTATCTAGTCTGAATGCACATCTGTATAAACTGAAATCTATCTACAAATATGAGAAGCATAGAGACGGTGTGCATTGTGTGACAGGCTTCGTCTGTCTGTCTGTCTGTCTGTCTGTCTGTCTGTCTGTCTGTCTCTCTCTCTCTCTCTCTCTCTCTATATATATATATATATATATATATAATTCAGAAATTAAGCTGTAAAAGGACCCTGAAGCAACCTTACATTATCCTAGCACCATTAGTCAGGCCGGAACGCCCTGTACAACACTTTTCTGTTCAGTTTCTATTCTGAGAGAGCCACTGACTTAGTCTTTTCAATCAATTATTGTAGGTTCTGCAGGTGTCCATGTAGTTTTCAGAGTTACATCTGTCTGGCATGGCAGGTTACCATGGTTACCGTGTTAGTGTAAGGACCAATTTATTATACCTGCGAGACAGACCGACAGCTCAAGAACATCACAATCCTACATAACCTACATATAGAATATGACCACTGATAATACAGAATATGTAATAGAAATGCACAAAGTTTGTGGTTGTTATTTCTTTTAAAAAGCGAAAGGATGTTAGGACAACCTTAGCACGGCTATCTGTTTTTACACTTATCTTTGATTGATGACGTTTTATAAGTAGCTTAACCTGTTCCAAATGTACGCTCTGGCACCTCTAGTGCTGCATTTAAACCGCTGCAAAAGCAACGCTGAAAAGCTCTCGCCTAATCAACTTGCTGTCCTCTAGCACCGAGCACATTAATCACACTCCTAAATCACAGCGTAAAACAAGAGCAGGCTTGGTGTAGTGCCATCGTGCATTTTCGGAGCGCCGCAGGATTTTTGGCTGTAATGCGAGCTATTGCTCAAATCCAGAGAGTAAAACGTACAAATGGATGAGGCTGTAAAAGAAGCACTTAAGTTTGTTGATAGCCCTCTATACGACTGAACGTGCATTTAGGACGACGTTAAGAGAACTGCTGCGGTCCAATCGAGATCTTAGAAGTGATCACTTCCTTTTTTGTCATCGCATCGATAGCGAAAGAGGTCAAAATGAAATCGGATTTGCATCTCCTGCTTTAAATATGTTCATTTGCATGCCGCAAACTTTGCTTTCACTGTACATCTCGCTCCAATCTCGGTTTAGTCCTGCTTAGATTCTGTCATAGGTTACAGATTTCAGATCATTCTGCATCATTCTTGCAAAACACTTGTAATAAGAAATTGGGTGTTATCCCTATACTTGGTGCATTTCCTCTGGGTACTCCGGTTTCCTCCCACAGTCCAAAGACATGCAGATTAGGCTAATTGGTGTTCCCAAAATTGACCATAGTGTGTGAGGATGTGTCAAGGGTGTACCCTTCCTCGTGCCTTAAGTCTCCTGGGATAGGCTTCAGGCCCACACGATCCTATATACGGAATAAAGCAGTATAGATGATTGATTGATTGATTGAGTGAGTGAGTGAGTGAGTGAGTGAGTGAGTGAGTGAGTGAGTGTGTATTAAATAATGCATAGATATCCTTGCTGTTTTTGTTTTTTTTGTGCTATTGCAAGTTTTTCTAAATGTGTTTCTTGTTTTTTATTGCAGGAATGCCAAAAAGAAGACATTGATCTGAAGGCAGTGCAAGGACATGCCACTAGAACCAAGAGTATTTCCCATGGAAAGCACTAGAAATGGCCTGTCTCCTCTCTCTCTCTCTCTCTCTCTCTCTCTCTGTCTCCCACACCTGACTGCACTACACCCCTCCAAACATGCTGCCCTTTTTGCCATACCTGTGAACCAGCCTCAGACTTTTTGCCCCTTAAAGAGGTAGCACTACAAAGGAATAAGCTGCTCCTAAACTGGATAAAAAAAAAGAAGAAGAAGTCTAGACTCCCAAATATTATGCAAACATATTCCCAAAGCTTGCCTGGGATTCGCAGCTTGTGGGTGGACTGTTCAGAAGACCAAAGAGAAGTGAAAGTGATTTATTACTTTTTATTAATGGTTCAAATGTTTAAGAGAGAAAAAACCTACAGTGTAGAACTTGAAGATTATATTCAACCTGTGTCTCTGCATCAGTCTGTACACATTATATTGCAAATACTTCATTGTTATTAAAAGCCAGTGTAAGGCATTTAGTTTTGTATTTATATATGCTGTCCAGAAGAGGGCGCTACAGGCCATAAAAGTGTCCCTGAACTTTTATGAGGATAACTGGAAATAAAAAAGGAGAATGTTTTTTTTTCCTTTCAACACATTCTGAAAAAGTGATGTCATCATTTCAAATCCACCTACAAGCACAACTCATACAGTGGGTTAAATTGTACCAGCCTTAAATATTCCCTTTAAATATTTTGCTGTTTCGTGCAACTTATTTAACATGAAGTATGACTTCTACAGAATATTTGCACACTTGGCTACAGTGTCTCCAATCTTGACAGTGTCTGTGTCTATGTTTATTTAAGTCTTGGATGAGAATTTCATCACTCTCACTTTTTTTTTTTACGGTAATAGCACCGAGGACACACTCAGTTCTCATCCCACCATGTACAGTATGCCATAATTAATGTAATACATATAGTACATCCTAGGCGGCAAGGTGGCTTAGTGGTTAGCACTGTTAGATTAGCCCAAGTGGTGTTTCCAAATTGACCATAGTGTGTGAATGGGTGTGTATACTGTATGTGTGTGTGTGACCTGCGATGGATTGACATCCAGTCCAGGGTCTACCCCACCTCGTGCCTTAAGTCTCCTGAGGCCCACGCGACCCTATATACAGGACAAAATGGTATAGGTGATGAGTGAGATACAGCCTTTAATTGGTGCATGTTAGCAGCCACGCTGTCATGAGCAGACAACCGGGAAGGTTGTTATTTCATGCCAGGGCTGAGGGAGTCCCCGGGGAAGTACTGACAAGTGGACAAGGACAAGTCGAACAAATGATGTAGGTTTTGTCCCTGCAGTTTGGGCAACATATTTTAACTATAGATGATACTGTTGATCAATGTAGAAGCATTTTTTAAATATGCGTATCCACATCACATCTTCTTTCCCTACTGTGGGATGAATAAAGGTATCTTATTTTAATGTATCTTAATCGTACTGGCCAGAAAGTATTGACTCTTTTATTTATGAAAAAATAATAATAATAGAAATATAAAATTATATATATATATATATATATATATATATATATATATATATATATATATATATAATTTATTATTTTCTTTCTTTCTTTTTTAATAGAAGAGGGACAGAAGTTTTGTTTGTTAGATCACAGGGTTATTAATAAGCTAATTTCAGTATAAGATGTATAAATAAAGGAATAATATTTATACATCATTTGTTTGACTTGTCCTTGTCCACTTGTCAGTACTTCCCCGGGGACTCCCTCAGCCCTGGCATGAAATAACAACCTTCCCGGTTGTCTGCTCATGACAGCATGGCTGCTAACATGCACCAATTAAAGGCACAACTTCGGATGTATCTCACTCATCACCTATACCATTTTGTCCTGTATATAGAGTCGCGTGGGCCTCAGGAGACTTGGGGCACGAGGTGGGGTAGACCCCGGACGGGATGTCAATCCATCGCAGGTCACACACACACACATACAGTATACACACCCATTCACACACTATGGTCAATTTGGTGTATGTAACGTGTATGTATACATACACGTGTGTATCTGACATTATTATAAAAAGTCTCCAGTGTCAGTGATTTGTAACAGTCATGATGAATGAGTGTTTAGGACAGATACTGTACACTTTCTGGTTCCTCTCCAACACAATATGCTGCCTTTTTCTCTTTGTAATCTTAAAGACATATAGAAGATTGAGAGATTGGTTATAGAACAGCGTTTTATTGCTGCTATAACATACAGTAGCTGATACCAGGTGGTATCAAAAAGTTTTGAGACTAGTTTTGTAACACGCCACCAGATGGCAGCACAAGGCTGCAAGCACAGTCACAAGGAACGCCGACCTTCATAAGTCAGTGTGCCAAAAGACATCGTTCTGTGTACATCCGGAGCTGTGCAACTGGTGCTATTCTGACCATGTGCGTTACCACATCTGCTATTTCAGCACTGGGCAGCAAGTTAGAACAAAGAGAGAACATTACATTTTCTCTGAAACTGGGCAAATCTCCCATTGAGACGTTTGACATAATTCGACAAGTTTACGGCAATAGTGCAATGAGTCGTTTGAGGTTTTTTTGAATGGCACACGCTTCAAGAGTGGAAGAACGTCACTGGAAGACGACAAGGGATCAGGGAGACCTTCTTATTGTGCAGGATGACCATCGGAGGACAATCCCCAACACTGCTGTCATTGTCAGTGTGTCATACGGAACAGTGCAGGCAGACAGTCAACATGTGATTTGAACCTGCACTGTGTTGCTGCCAAGTTTCTCCCCAGGCCGCTGACCGAGGAACATCACGTCAACATCTGCCAAGAACTATATCAGGATGGCACCATGGATGACCCACCCTTCAAGTTGAGGATCATTACTTGATATATGGGGTATATGGACCCAGACTAAAACTTGGATGTATGAACCCTGGGTACGACCTTGAGATGAAGACACTGGAGCATCTACAGTATATTAGGTATATTTTTTCGGAAATTCTACAGCTAGGTTTTAAGGCGTCAGAGGGAGGACAAAGAAACAGAGCTTGTACACAGAGCTAATGTCAAAACGTTATGATCCCCCCCTTGTATGAACAGCTATTTTGAAATGTGTTATTGAATTATTTTCCTATAACAACGTGCCCTGCCGTCCTCAACGAAATATCTACAGTTTAGCGTGTACGAGAGTTGTGTTTCCTCCTTTCAGCAGGACAGTCTTATGTTTGTACTAATTTGAGCCCTTATTTACTAATATGTGGCCACTGAAGTACAGTGCTGTAAATAGTTGGTCATCATACTTTATTTGTTTTTTCAGGCAGCGTATGGTGCCCCAGAAGCTTGCTGTGAAATTCCACAGCCACGCCAACATGCTAGAACAACAAACCAAGTCCATTATAGTCATAACTTGCGTTTACTCTTTAACCAACTTCAAATCCACACACTGCTGCCTTCCTATAAATCTCATCTATCATCACTGCATCAACTGGAAAGACAGAGCTCAAAATATTAAAAAGGGAAAAGGGTCCCTCCGTCCTGGCTCCATGAAGACTGATGGTGTATGGTGTATGTATTTCTGCATTCCTATACTCCATTGGCAAAAATATGGGTATCATCAAATACAGATGAAAGGTACATTTTTGTTTCATTTGGCTGTGCATGTTCAACCAGTGGGAGGTTCAAAGCAGATGGATTGTGCGTGTATCTTTTAAAAAATTATTATGCTAAAGAAAATTCGAGAAAAATGAATATTTTTTAAAAGGTTTATAGTATACAGGCATAAATTTAACAAGAACGCAACCAATCTACATCAGTGCGTGTATGATCTTCTGTAAAATGTACAAGATTCTTTTAAAATACAAGAGACGTTCAAGTCAAACCGGGACTTCTCGTGAATGAAGATGAATAAAACGATTTTCACTGACGACTTCAAGCACAGTATGACGATGAACATCTTATAGCCACAGTATATCATTTGAATGGTGCAAATATTTTTAAACACATTTTTTAAGCTGGTGGAAAAGATCCTTATAATTGAACAGATATCTCGTCGTCAGCTTGCGAAAGAGATCTGTCTGTGGGAACTGTACACGCAATCATTCACGATCACCACTTGAACATTACAGGAACATTCCCTGTACACTCCTGACCTCGCTATAAACAGTTTCCACAAGGAGTTCCTGGGGGCCAGCGTTTCAGTATGGCTCCGGTGTACTGAGGAAACTTTCTACCTTGATGGTATCCAAGCACTAGTGAAACACTGGAATAAATGCATTAGTGTATCAGGGAAATATATAGAGAAATAAAGTGACTTTTCATGGTCACAACTGTCTTCTGTTATTCTACCAAATCCTGAGTCCCAGTTTGACTTGAACACCATTATTTAATATTACATATGTGTTCCACAAAACCAAAAACACCTAAAAAAAAAAAAAAAACCTTAAGGTATATTACATTTGAAACTAAAAGAAGGTCTTGTTTCCTGTTGTTCCCCACAAATAAACATAGTCATAAAGTCAACGGTTTTTCGGACCCCTTGCGTTTATTTCTTTAGCTCAAAACTAAGCAGGAAATTATTTAGTACTGCAAACATGGTTGCGAATAAGCAGTGGAGCTGAGTGTAGAAAATGGAAAGCGATGGCTAACACAAAACATCAGTGTACTCAGTGGCCTTGGTCATACCTCACGCATTAGGTAAGGGCGAGATTTATACATGCATTGACCCTGTATCTATCCTCCCCTCATTATATCCCTGTTTCCAACCTTCTTTTAAGTAGTAGACCTGTGTGACAGACACATGGCTCTGTTTATGAATTCTCTGTCTACTTTCCCTCTCTCCTTTTCACAATGGTATGTCTGTCCCTGTGGAATGTCAGACTGCTGTTTGCACCAAAAACAACACCCCAAAACTAATGTTCATTCAAACAACCGGCCTTCTGATTTTGCCCGCCAGTGGCCCAAGAATAATAAAGTAATCAAGCGCTCCAGTCTCGCCTGGCTAAGAATAGGAGAGCGGCTCCCGGAGATGCTCTGAGCAGATGGTCTGTTCACAGTGCTGGAGGGAGGAGAGTGGAGGAAAAGTACAGCGGGAACGAGTGTGAGGAAGGTGAGCGAATGAAGCTGACGTATTCATCAGAGTCGCTGAATGACAAGAGTGTGTTAAGAGTTGCACCAAGTGTCTATGCACAAACAGGAGCCTTCAAAGCCATCGGCGCGCTTTCTTTCTCTTCTGGTATAATCTCATAATTTCAAACTGGCATATTAATTACCATGGAATATCATGGAGGCATTACAGCTTATTGTTATTTGCACTTACTGTATTTCATATATTTTTTTCCTAGGTTAATGGTGTTCTACATTACCCACAATGCTGTTTGACTACCTCCTGATAGCACCACCTTGCATTTATTTACAGAATACCTAAAGCGAGTGATGCAGTAACCTTTTATTCCTTTATTCTGGGATAAATAATAATATGATAATAATCATATTGTATGGCTGCATTGTATTATGAAACTTTGAATCAAACATGGGATATGTAACATCATAAAAGAGCTCTGAAATATTGTAACTGCGCTGTCTGAACTGACAATGCCAATAAGACATTTTACCATTGTATAGGTGCCACGATAGTACAATTGTACCAGTACATTGGAATATACTACCAAAGTACTATGGTGCACATACCTTGATGCAACTGTGCATGTACTATAGTATGGTTATGCATGTTTATGTACCATAATAGTCATCATCATCTGATCATCTGTACCACTTTATCCTGTATACAGGGTCGCGAGGGGCTGGAGCCTATCCCAGGAGACGTACAGTATGGCACAAGGCGACCTTGGATGGGGTGCCAACACACCTCAGGGCACACACATACACATAGACTCTCCTGTTCTGGCCAATTTTAAAATGCCAATTAACCTAATCTGCATGTCTTTGGATTCCACGTACAGTGCTAACCACTAAGCCACTGTGCTGCCTAATATAAGGGTAGTATTTAGAATATTTAGTAACTTCTGCTGTGCCATTTTTACCTATTATGGTAACCTCCAAAGGTTAATGTGCAATACTTTAGTGAATACCATCTTACTTATTGGGTACCACAGTATCTACTAAAGGTTAGCAAGTATCTAATATGGTACTGCCATACCCGTGGTACATTCTAACATAATATATATTACTGTAGATACCTGCTGATCTATGGTACCCAATAATTAACTTGGCACCAAAGTCAGAATCAAGTTAATTGGCAAGTACGTTTTATGGCAACTGGTTATGGGAAGATACTATTTTTGTGCTGTGTACTTTTGGTCCTGATTGACCAGTGAAGTATTATGGTACACAACATAGTACTACCACAATACCTACCGAAATGCCATGGGAGCTACCCTGGCCATCTGTCATATGATGTTTACCATGTTAATGTCTGAGGTACCATATTAATACTTTGACACTTTGGTTGTACAGATTACCAGAATGTTAAAAATCGGAACAAATACAACGGTCACCATTGGCATCCACAGTCCCTATTTGGACTACAGAGGTTTCTGGATGGATGGATGGATGGATGGATAGTTTACCATAGCAAACTATAGTACATGCCATAGTAAAATTTAGGGGTTCACCTACTACTACTAAAAACAAAGCTTTAATCAGAGAATCATTGAGCACATTGAATGGTTTTGGAATTGTGTTTGAGCTGCATTTAACAAGTCATATACATTCTAGTCATTTTGCTGATAATTAATTACATTTAAATGTGAGTTTTCAGGTTTGCAGGAGGCATGGAACCTAGCTAGCATCACTAAAAACAAACAAACAGATATTAGCTAATGGTCTAGATTTAAATATGTTGATTTGGACAATTACAAGGTTAGAAGAAGAAAGAAGGGGGAAAAAGAAGAAAAAGAAATTTGCTTTGCCACTTGGAAGTCAAGAAAAGCTGTAAATCATATTGTGTGCATCAACACAAAAAATAAAAAGCTAGCCCTGTTGACTGTATTAGCTCTGTTCTCTTACCAAAGCAGTCTGCACATCTCTAACCTAATTGCTAAAACCGATGTGGAGCGGAGCTCTTTCAAGCTAGCATCTGAAATTAGCTACCTGGATTAGTTGCTTGAGGTTATTTATTTATTTATTTATTTACAGCTCTGAGGCTGATAGCAGTGAGCTAGCTGGCTAGTTCATTCTAGAAAAGAAAGTCCTTTACACCTGGTGTGTGAATCTAGATTACCTGTCCTGTGTTCTTTGTATTTTGCTATCTGATCTTTTTTTTTTTTGCTAACTAGCTAGCTTTCCAGCTTGCTATCCTTAATGACAAGCACCTTATATTTTTTAAATTCTCTCATTATCATTTTCAAAATCTATTTAAATGAAAGAAAGGTTTTGTCTGTAGTACATTGGTCAGAATTTGCTCTTTCAATGACAGATTTATGTTTCATACATTGGAGGAGCCAAAAAAAATTCTGTCTATGTATTTTCATTGTCTGTCCAGCCAGATTTTGTCCCAGCATCATACAAAACTGGCTAGACAGAATTTAACGAAACCTTTGTATTTACCTGAAGTTAAACGCACCCTTGAATTGATATAAAAAATTACAATTACATTTTGAGTAGAAGGGAAGTTATGAGCAATTATGTGCCAGATTACTTCACAGCATCTAATGGTTTTTGGCGTTCTCCCTCGAGGTGGACATGGCTAATGCACCACTCACCAGAGCCAATCAACATGATAGTTTACACAGAGTATGCAGAAGACACAGAAATTACCATAATGCACCTACAAGTCGCCAAAATCCTCAATACAAAAAGAAAGCGTGAATCATCACGGCTCTAAAAACAAATTCATATGGTATCATATTGATTTCATATTGATATACAAAACAGGTATGTACACTATGAAATCTGAACTTTGCACCACAAACTAAATCCAAATGTTGAGTAGAAGAGAAGTTATGAGCAGTTTTGTACCAGATGCTGATCAGCTTATTTTGAGCTTTAACCATTTGACTTTTTCTACAAACTTTTTACCTATCAACGCACGTTTGTCATACATCTAAATTTTTATTTATTTTTATTTATATTTATTTTTATTATTTATTTTTTATTATTATTTTCTCTCTTGTCCATCAATGTTGAATTAAAATGAATCAGATGTTACATACGCTTTTGTTATAAAATGCAGACTGCAATAAACAGGGGACTCAGTTTTCTAAAACAGGCCTATGGACAAATGGTGAAAAATATCCTGGCAGGCATGTTGTTCATGGTTCCCGTAAGCAGGTGGAACTGAATGAAAATACAAGCCGAAAAATACTGTCACACATGTTTTTTAAACCTTGGTCTTTATTACTTCTGAAGGGCAAAGTGGGAGAGTCCAAGCATTTTTTGGTTTCCTCCACACCCAGAACATTATTGTTTTACACCCACATTTGAGTACTTCTAGACAGAAATTTAACCAAAAGTTGATTTTGGTGTTGTACCTGTAGAGAAGATTCCAAAAGGAGAGGCAAACATCCTGGTTGGTTTTGGCACGTAGCATGCTTCCTGGAACCAGATTTCGATGTGATCATCATCCGCAATCTTATGCCTGAATGGGTAAATCCACTCGACTGCTGTGTGAAAATGTGTGAAAATGCGATTGGTAACGACAACAACAAAACAGTGGTATGCTGTGTTTGCAATTGCCTAGCATTAGAAGGACATAAATGATAACAAACGTAAATCATAGCAAATCTTTCATATGATGAAACTTTTTTTTATTGCTCTCTGCCAGGATGGCATTGAAAGAAACTAATCTAATTCATATGCTCTAACCTTTGTAGTCACCTTTAGGAGATTTTGGACCGATGCTTTATAACACTCTCTGTGATCACCATCAACATCAGAACACCAGTTGTGTTCCATACACAATATCTTCTACAAGGATGATCAGTGATGTTCCTTTCTTTTCTGCAGTCCCAAAATGTGTAACCCCTTATCTCTTGATATGTTTTGCTTTCAAAGAGCCAGACTTTGTTATACTTTTAATGTAATCTTGAGGAATAGTTCTCCAGTCCCTGTTCTTGCGGTTTCATAGGAATGATTATTGTTTTTTAAGCCACAACTAAAAAACAACTAACTTAAGAGAGTGAGTAACAGGTACAGATGATGACAGATGATCAGGCCGGCGATTGGTATACTGGTGATACTGAATGCTACGTGGCTGGAACAGACGAGAGGGGAAATGAGGTCTGCTGCTGAGGTTGTTACATAAACAACCACTTTTTTATTGTAACTTTAGGCACATTGCAGCTTGTCACAGTAGACCATCTGTTCCTATTTCTTTAATGTAACCTACATAATTGAATTGAATTGAATTGAATTGAATTGAATTGAATTGAATTGAATATGAAACATGAGCAGTGGCTCAAGAGTTTTACACAATACTCTATGCCAAGTCTGTTCTGGTGGCTTCTTTGTGGCTTCGTTGTGGATCTTACTGATGGCTTTTCCTTTACTTTATTACCTAACTAGCAATAAATACAGCTAAAGTCATCATTAGCCTGACAAACATTACTCTGGACTTCTGTAATGAGCATCCTTACAGAAACTTTGAGTTGTTGAGTCACTCTGTTACTTTCCTCTCATTTTTTTAAGCAGATAATGCTTGCCATTGAGTACCATTAAGAACACCGGGTTTCTTGTTTTAGAAAGCGTTTTTGGGCACACTCGCCAACCAGCGCACTCTAATAAATCATGTATTCAGTAAATAATTACAGTCCTAACTCCAATTAGGAAAAGAAAAAAAAAATCACAGTTTGTGTAGACCTGTAGTGCTGACAGAACCTGTCTCACTGCTGTGAACTGTTCATTTTTTGTAACATGGTTGAGAACATGCATACGGCCCGTGAACCGTGCCAAATGTGGACGTAGTATGTTAGTCTTGGTGTCTGAGAGTTGTATAAGTAGTCAACACTGTGGATGTTAGCGCTACTGGAGCACGGTCAGGGCTTTATGCTTTTCTTCTGCACGTCTGTGCTGACTCAGGGGCTGAGGAATTTCGCTGCTCTGTGTGTAAGCCGGTGTGACACACACATGCACACGCACACACAGGCAATAAAACTCCAGGCATTCTCTCATCCTGCGATACACAATATTAAAAGAAATTAGTAATTGAATTGAGAAAATCTAATGAGTTTGAGGTGATTCCAGTTAAAACCATTTTTGTGGATTGGATTTCAAGGAATCCTTAATTGGCTTGTAATTGTTTTTGCTTGTAATTGAAATTTTGTGAACAAACCATTAAAGAATAAAACTATTACACTAAATTTCTGCATAATCTTCACTCATTCACTCTATTTCACAATAATCATTATATTCTGGTCAGAGTTGTGTAGGATATGGAGTTGATCTATGGCTGCGTCTGTCTGTCTGTCTGTCTGTCTGTCTGTGACCATGTGTCTTGGGAACACTGACAGTGAGAATTTAATGCAGCCTTGATGGGATACCAGTCTGTTAAACACACACACACGCACGCACGCACGCACGCACACACACGCACACACACACCCATACAGACATAGGAAGAAAATGTATGATCTCAGGATCCATCTAGGGCCACTGGAGCTGTGAGGCGGTGACGCTATATCCTGCTCCACCCATTAAAATGGTAGTTCGGGAAATAAACTCTAATTTCATGCAATTTTCCACCTACCCTGAATGTATTTGATCAATCAAGGCAAATTACTTTGCTTATTTGGTCTACTCTAACTACAGATAATGTAGCCAAAAAAGTAATGGAAGTTAGCTAGCTCAGCCAAAATATTTTTTTAGAAATATCTTCATTTCGAATTTTAGCCAGTGTAGTTTGTGTAGACTGTTAAAGTAAAAAAGAAAAAGAAAAAAAAAGTTATGTTATATGCCAGCCATCTTGGATGGGTCAGTAGTGGCTCAGGCAGGTAAGGCTCTGGGTTGCAGATCAGATGGTCGAGGGTTTGAGGCCTGCCAGCATGTGGTTGCCACTTAACCCTATATATATAGTATATAGTATAATACCCAACCACTGGAGATGTACAGCAACCTCCAAACTTAGAGGAATGGGGGGTTAGTTTCAGGAAGACATTGTGCCAATAACTTGCGGATCAAAACATCTGATGTGGCAAGACCGAGAAAGGGAAAAATCTCAAGAAGAAAAATGGCAGCCATCTCGGGCAACCAAGACACAGTCAGGCCAAGCAATTATATAATTTCTGTTTGCAGAGAGTATATGTAATTTCAGCTTTTCGTAAAAATGAAGATGATTAGCAGCATCACACACACAAAAGCACACATCCCAGTTGCGTAACATCCACATGGATAAAAATAGTTAATCATATAAGTGTATAGTATGTGCACTTAGACGCAAGTGGCAGACAAACAGCAGATGCTCCCTCATAAGGTGTCCATGGGCAGCTGGACAAACAGCAACCTCCTTCTTCTCTCCTGCATGACATATTTGAGAGAAGCTCACCATGGGCAGCCCCTGACGTACACAGACTAACACACTCAACAGCTCTTTGTCTTCCAGTGCAAAAGCTCACTGTGCAACATGCCTTGTGGTGATTTCTCCACCGCTACAAAAGATCCTTTGCAGGCCTCTCTGTTGGCATCTAGGAAAGAGTGAATTTGCGCCGTGAGCCATATTTACCGTAAATAGCGACAGGAGAGAACGGGCCTCATCCGGCAGTCAGACTGAGCGTCCATGTGTGTCAATATTAGGCAGGAATACAGAGACGAGGGGAAGAATGGAGCAAGGAGAAGAAAAAGTGGGGGATTTTCCAGACATCTTTAAAAACAGAAAAGCAGGGTATTCTGGCTGGGCTTCACCTTCCAGCTCTCCAGGACAAACCATCCTTCATTTAGGCGCTGCACTCATTAGCATCAGATTTGGCTTTTGGCTTTTCTTCACATTACTGCTCATGAAACTTTGGGTTTCTTTGAGCTGCTTAACAGCATCATGTTGAGTTGCGTAATGATTCAAGCTATCACATGTCAGGGTAAGCGTGAGTTTACAGAACTCAAACCATATGAACTCAAATACCAAGTCATCAGATGCTGATTGTACCTCAACTTATGACGTAAATCCTGTTCAGAATGTGAAAATGTGCGTATGTGCATGTGATTCATTCTGCCATGGTGAACACATAGCAAGACGGTTTAATACCGTCCCAGCTCAGTCTTCACGAGTCACTGTGAGCAAACACACGGAGGTCCTCATACGGTCTTGTCTGCAGACGGTCAGCCAGCCTCTATCCGCACCTTCCACTTAAAGATCATGAATATTACAACCGATGTGGACTTAAATCCAGGTTGTCATCACAACGTAATGAAATCATTACGTTTAAACTGATTTATATTTTGATTAGAGATATCAATAAATACGCCACTCAGCCATAAGATTACAATGCAAAACATTAAGCCCAACATTGTGTACCTTCCATCTGTGCTGCCTATGCAGATGTGGACCCCTGGGCATGACTCCACGAGACCTCTGGGGGGTGTGCTGTGGTGGCTGGAATGAAGAATCTTTCCGGTACTGTGGGTCTCCGTGGTTCGGACATGTTTGAGTGTTTGATCAGAATAAGGTTGGAGGCCGGATCGGCAGCCTTGGGCTCTTTGGTGTGGTGTCCTGAGTGTCCTGGTTCCTTTCTATCATCACCAGCATTGCCTTGGGTTTTCTGTGTGTTAGGACTAGAAACACTGAGCTTTTTCTCCCCAACAACATAAATGTGCATTGGCTGCCCATGATCCCGTCACCAGTTTACTAACGTATACAATATTTGACAATCAGTGTTAATGTTATGTTGTGTTAGTATTATGGCTGGTCACTATATAAAAGATTTACAGCTCTGGTATTTGTGCTTAAGACAAATTAAATTCTATTTAGAAAGATATACAGTATGAGGAAAGTTAGTTAATGTTCATTAGGGCAAATTGTTGATCTTTCTTTTTTTTCTTCTTTTTTTTTACTTATAGAGGAATGTATGGAGGAAACACACCCCACTTAACCAGAGAAAATGAACTTAGTTGGCAAGACTTTGTCCCAGACACAGTGCCTTGTTTCTGCAAAAATTTCCCAAATCTTGCAAGGTCTACTGTCTCACCCAGTTAAGGCCTTGGTCAGACAGTATTTTAATCAGCAACAGTGTTTGTTTTTGCAACCCTGATACTTTTTATTTCAACCCAGACGGTTCATTCAAACAAGCAAATGAGACCTTGGTGGGTTTATAAAGCACTCTCAAAAGAAACATACCTCAATTTCAACGTTCAATTCTGTAATGTTTATTGTGTATCAGGGAAACAGCTTTAGCACCAGTCAGACTACATGCTTTTTTTTTTTTTTCTTGGACGCCTCCTTGCATTCTTGCGCCGCATGAATGAAATACTTCATGTAGTTATCGTTTCTAGTGGTCTACTCTGGAGTCAGCAAAATTAAACACAAGTAGAAAAAAAAAACTGATTCGGGTCTTAAAAGAAAAAAAAAATCTTACTTCTTCATAGGTAATAAATACAAAGAATTCTAAAGCAATTGTCTATACACATAACATAACACAAAGCACAAACTCGTAACAACACGCTATAAATTAAATGTATTATAAAAATCTTTTTTTTATCTTTTGTACTCTAATACCGCAAACAATATTTTGTTACACTAAAATGAAAAAGAAACATTAAAGCAATTGATACATATACAGTACAACTATGATAGCACATGATTCCAACAGTATTTCAAGTTTTTTGTTGTTGTTGTTGGAATAATCGAATAAAAGGAATGACATAAACCGCCAGCTTACAAAATACTGAGAAATATGAAGGAAATTATTTCCTATTGTCCAAAATCTCGGTTCCTGTGGACAAAAAAAAAAAAAAAAGAAGAAAAAATCTGTTATTCATTAAAGTATGAAATGAATGTTATCATAATCCAGCTGCAGAATCAATGATTGATTTTTAAATCAAATGTCAGCTTGGTGATAGATTGATACATAATGATTGATGAATAATTGTACAATGAGAACAGATTGAACCCACCTAGCTATCCTGCAATTTTGAGTCTCGACGTGATGGCCGCTGTAGAAAATCTCACAAAGCACCACATTGTTGGAGAAATCAGACTCAGCAACCAAGAAGCTTGGGTTAACTGTGATCTGCAAACATGGGGAAAACATAACAATGCTATAAAGCTCTTATGCATGTGTGTCACTGGTTATATCTGAGAACTGAATTCAATAAAAAGCACACTTCCTACCTTAAGCAGGTAGTTACCAGGAGGAACATCTGTGATGTCGATCCACTGGCAATCGATGTTTGCAGCATAGGTGTCATGGCACCCTGGGCTCAAACCCTACAATACAGGGTTATATGTGGATGCATTAGTGATTGGGGGCTGTACCAAAAGTAATGCAACAATGGGCATAACTTTTTTTTTGTTAATTAACTGACATAGGATGTTTAAATTGCACCTGTTGATTATTGTAATCCTCTCTATATATAAATGTACTACTCGGGATAGTCTCTAGTCCTCAAAAGCAGGGCATCACCTGTGTCATCTCTGTAAACATTCTGTAGTGCAGTGGGAGACCATCAACTGAGACAAAGGGGATTTTCAAGCAGAATTCGAGAGATCGGGTTAACGACCCGCACAAATGCATGGCTTGTCATGGAGACAATGTTGAGTAGTACCTTTGTATAAGAGAAAGTGGTACTCTACCAACATAAGCAGTCGAACAACTTATGTCAAAAATGTTTTGAATGACTTCATTATAGCCCCGGTGTTTCCTCATTCATGTGAGTCTGTGTTTGTTTTTGTTTATGTGCCATATGTGAATTTACCTGAGTGTGTGCAGTGCAAGCGTAGCGACGACGAAAGCCTGGGTTACATCCAGTGTCCTCCAGACAGAAGCTGGCTTTGTGTCCCTCTGCCACCTTACGGCCAGTGTTTATATCCAACAAATCATAGAGGCTGAATGCATCCATGCTGTGGTAATGCCTGTGGAATGCATTTGTTAAACCTATAGCAAAGTCCTCAATCTTACAATGATTAATAGAGATTTTGGCTCTTCATAGACTTCTTCAGGAGAACAGTAACTGTATAAGATTGCTTACTGGTGACAGCTGTGCCATTCCCATTCGTGTCTGGGTTTTACGGGAAGGAAGTCTGCTGTGCCGAGGTTTCGGACCCTCTGAGGGAAGCGTAGCAGAACCCTGTAGTCGATGTCACTAACCGATGGTCTGTAAGCTGACCTTAAGAAGAAAAAAAAAAAAAACACACACACACACACACACACACACACACACAAATAAAAAGTGGACTAATGGGTACATCAAGTCTTGTGAATGTGGTCTGCACTGATCTGGTCTGTACTGATCTATACACAGATGTTGATTTATTAAAATCTCTATTTGATTATTGTTAACACAGTGGAATACATTTTAGTAGGACACAATACATTAGCGCACACTTACCGCGCCAGACAGTTCTCTTCCGCTGCGCACCGGAGCGCATACATCTGCATGCGCTGGATATACGAGCCAGCCTGAATGGAGTACGGATCAGGCACGAGGTCCGGGAGACCTGCACACATAACGAGATGATTATGTTAGATCTTTTATCATTCCTAAGGGAAAATTTTGTGAATGTTTTTTTTTTTTTTTTTTTCCAAGACGCACAGCTCACCGTTGTGGAAATATCTGGTGCCGTACCCGGTTCCAGGTGGAGGACGGCGCGTGCGCGCGGTACCAGACCGTCCGCCGGATGGATAAACGTTGTAGAAAATGTTATTCCTGTGATTTTTCTGTGGATTCCGCGGGTCGTCGCCGACCATGTTGTCGGGTGTCGGGTCTGCCTCGCTTGTTACGAGCGGACCGGGCGCGGTAGCACCGATAGCACCGACACTCTCCGTGGGATAAGGGTAGAACTGCTGCGCGTTCACGATCTCCTCGTTTGTGGGCACTGCGCTCTCCAGGTGCAGTTCTTGAATGTCTGTACTGGGTGCTCCGACAACTTGGTATGCGCTGTTCTCGTTCTCCGCAGTCGGGCTCGGTCTTCGCGGGACGCCGCTACCAAAGTATTCTGATAGAAGCGCTGAATTCGTGTGGTTTAACGCGGCGGCGTAACGTCTTGCGCCTGGTGAGCCCACGACTCCGTGCCGTCGAGGTACGACCAGCTGTGCGTGTCTAGCTCCGGTAGCGCGGCCGCCCGGCAGGACATACTGTCTGCCGTCCGGTCCCATCATGGTGGGCGCCGTTCCGGTGGCACCCGAGTGCGCCGTCTTTGCGCGAAAGTGCGCCCACGCGCCGCGCACATCTGCAGGGGGAATGGTGCTGTGCGCGCGACTTCGGCTGCTCACGTACACGCGGGATCCCCTCCTGGCGTGGAAGGGTGAGTGGTACTCGCTACCCGTGCTTAGCAAGCTGTACACGTGCCCGTTATTCTCCCACTGGATCCTGTGCGTCCACGGGGCGACCCGGTCCCGCGCGTGCTGCGCGACGATCAAACTAACCAACGCGAGGCCCACAAGCAAAACGACCAGTTTTGCCATCTTGACCACAAAAAAAGATTCGACCGAATAGATGTTTTTCCTCCCCCTCTGGAGATTGTAACAGACGTGTAACACCCTACCACGCCACCACCTAACTGATTCGACTAATTCTGCCCCGCACTGTGGCTTCCTCGAGGAAACTGGAAGAGGGCGCGCGAGCCGGTCATTTGTCAGAAACCATCTAGTTTACGCACGCATGCACAGACCGGGTCCATCTTCGCCGAGAAAATAGGCTTAACTCTTTCTCACCCGAGTCCACGTACACCTCGTACAATCATTCGGCCCCATAATTGTATTGACCCGAAGCAAACTTTGCGCACAGGCGCCAGTTTTAGGTCACGTGTCTGTCAACATGGGGAACGTTGTCTCCGTGCTGGCATCTGCACAAACCACGGAGTGTCCTGTTATCCAGTGGTGAATACGCCTGCTATGAAACATCTGGGCGACATCCCAAACCGCACTCTGCAGTGCTGAATAGCAGGTAAAAACCGCTGGTCAGATTATTGTTAACACAAGGTCTTGTTCTGGCATTGTTGTAGATCATATATTTTATAGCGGTGTCTGAAATTGTTATTTTCTTCAAAATCAATAAAGTATCTATCTATCTATCTATCTATCTATCTATCTATCTATCTATCTATCTATCTATCTATCCCTATGGAACGAGCTTTGGCACGAAAAAGAAAATAACATTACAGTGACCTGACCAGTTCATTTTCACACAGGAGTGGTGAGAGTCGCACCATTTTATGGACAATAACACTTGGCTACCTCTTATAAACTACTAAACTTTTTTGTTTTCTTTCAAATTTTAGATTTCATATGTATCTCATGATACGGACCGCAGAATAACTTGATGCCACATCAGCATTTCGAATAATGTACAATAAGGATATCTGGCTTTGAATAATAACAGGGATTTTAACAGGGGTACCAGTATCATGCAAATCGAGTGACCACATAATGATATAACTAGGTTGTCAACATTCAGATTTCTTACTATTCTATGAATTTGTGTAAATTGACATATTTATATTCACATATAAGTTGAAATAAACTTATATATAAACTTAAAATTTATATCTCTTTCATTTTAAACATCCTCCTCACCTTTATGGATATACTCCATAAAGGAAGAAAAAAAAATTCAATATCCAAACACTGGTCCTGTAAAAAAAAAAAAAAAAAAAAATCAGTCCTTTTTATTCTTCCTGAGTGTTCTGCCTGTTTATGTTTCAACTAATCAGCTAATTAACAGCTCGTTGTGATTTAAAGTGGGCGTGTTAAATTAGCAAAAAGACAAAAATGTGCTTGACAGGTGGTACTCCAGGACATGTGATGGGATCCTGTGCTGAAAAAAATCTAACTGGGTACTCATCAGCTGAACACTAGGTGGTGCTATACATTTAGATATTAAAGACAAAACTATGCCTTCCGTGATACTCTCATCAGCCGTAACATTATGACCACCCAGTTAATGTTGAGTAGGCCCTCCATGTGCCACCATAACAGTGATGCTCTGTGTGTTCTGACACCTTTCGATGGAGCCCAGCATTAACCTTTTCAGTAATTATAGCTACAGCAGCTCTTATATCGGATCAGAATAAACAGGATAGACTTCAATCCACATGTGCATCCATGAGCCTTGTTCTCAGGTTTTCCTTTCTTGGATTATTACTTTGGGTAGGTCCTGACCACTGCAGACAGGAACATCACATAAGAGCTGCATTTTTGGAGTTGCTCTGACCCAGTCCTCTAGCCATCACAATCCTTACCTGCGCCCATCCTTTCTGTTTCCAAGACAGCAATTTCAGGGACAAAATGGTTACTGCTGCCTGATATATCCCTCTTCCAGATGCCGTTGGCACCAGATATTGTATCTGTAGCTACTGTGACAAGGGGGAAAATTGATATGGCTAGACGACTGGGTCAGAGCAACTGCAAAACTGAAGCTCTTGAGGGATGTTCCTGGTCTGCAGTGGTCAGGACCTACCAAAAGTGATCCAAGGAAGGAAAACCGATGCACACATGGAGTGAAGGCTGGTCCGATCCAATTGCTGGAACGGTTAATGGTGGTTTCCTTAGACAGGTAGAACACACAGGCCATTCCTGTATTGGTGACAAAAGGGGAGACCTGCTCAATATTAAGGCAGGTGTCATAATGTTATAGCTTTTAATCCTTATAATGTCAGAGCAATTTGAACAAATCTAAGTGAAGGAACTTGGCTTGAAAAAGAGGAGTTCCACAAAAATGAAGTGTAAATGAAGGAATGAAAACAACTTTATACCAAACATTAAATTCTGCAGCATTTCTAAGGTTGAGCGAATTGGAAGATGAAAGTAGAGAGATATTAGGATATATGATTTACTTTATATGTTTTATTATAGTTCTCAATTTATTTTCAGCTGTGATTGTTAATAATAGCCCATGTGATCAAGTGAAAGTCCACATGCCCTGAAATTGGGCACATGACACGTGGCAAAGAAACCCCATGGAAAATGAACACATGAAAATAAATAAATCTTGTGAGAAATCACATGACGGAATAAAGACCTATCAACCCCCTCACAACAAAAAACAAAACAAAACATATAATTAGAAATAGGCCACTTGAATATCACCATGACAATGAATAAATCAGTGCAATGCCTATAATGGCCAACATATTGAACTTTCCTGATATAGGGCTAATAGTATCTTGATCTCTAAAATCACTTTAAATCATAATAAATATACGAAACTTAGAAATAAATAGCAGTACATAAATGCGCAATGCGTCTTGCCCTTCCATGTCATCATCTTACCTGGAATGTCCGCTAGTAGCCTAGGGGTGTAATTACAATACTGATGACATAACTGGTCAATAGGCCTTGCAAACAAATAAATAAACAGACAAATACGCAATAAAATAAATCACTGCTGCTTTTTATTGCTCATATCTTATGTAAAAGTTTTCCCCTTACACTATATTATGCTGGGTAATTCCACCTGTCCATGATGGCCTACAGTTCCATCCCAAATAGGGCAAAAGCCCATCAAGCATCTGAAGTCTATTATTAACCTGCAAACTGATCTATTTTTTTCCATAATAACTCCCGGGGACCGCCTCCTCCGTCGCCCTCTCCGCTGTATAAGAAGTGCGGATCCGAGAGAACTGTTTGGCTCAAGACACTTCCCTCCACCAGGATACTAAGATACAGTGTAGGCTACAGTAAGTATAAAATATTACATTCAGTGTTTCATTGTGTATCTAAAAGTGGACAAAAATAACAGTAAAATCCAAATCACAAGCAAACATTTGGACGCTGTCTGTTGTAGTAGAAAAGAAATGACTGGAAATAAAATGTATGCAAATATATTGCGAATAAAATTCATGAAAATGTCTTGAAGTTCCTGGTCAATAACAGTTTGTGTTGTTATATAATAATAATAATAATAATAATAATAATAATAATAATAATAATAATAATAAAATGTTGTAAAAGAAAATCCCCTGCTGCTCCCGACATAATAGCTAATGTTTCTACACTTTGGAATTATTTCGTTTCATGAATCTAGGTTATCCAGAGCGACACATCTTTGCCTCATGTGAGATTAAAATGAAGATGGTCTTAAGATATCCCCCTCAAAAGGAATATGCTTGCCTTATTTTTCTATACGCCCGAAGCCGCGTAAAGAAACCAGGAGTTGCCAGCTAAATGATAGCGTCCCGTGGGCTGAAGGTCACCTTTACTTTCCTCCTGACCATATGGAGTTACGGCAGGTGAGAATATGTGCGAAGGACGCTTGGGATACAAGAACTTCCTAAACGCTCACTGAGAGGATTACTGTGGAATTAACCATGTCTGGCCATTTGGCCCAGTGTTGCAAAATCTTTTCATGCAAGAAGTTAGAGGACACATGCTCAGAAAGTCTTTAGGAGACGCCAAATGTGCCATGGTCATTTACAATTCAAAATGTATGGTCTGAAGAAGGAATCTTTTTTATTAAGCTGTTATTATATATTATATTATAATCATTTTATGTTCATTGGAAACAAGGTTGCAATACTTTTGGGGGATAAAGTTTAATTTGTTGGGGTCAGTGGTGATTACTGGGCACAATGGTGATCAGTTATTGGCTTTTGGAAACAGTGGCTTCCACAATTCAGTCAGGCTTTAAACACCGGCTATGCGTCAGCCGAACGTGCTCTCCCAAACGATATTACCAGCAGCTGACATATGAACTGGACAGCTGTACCAAGTGCCAGAGAGTCACTCAACCTTACTCAGCAAGTCTCGTGATTTGTTGCTAGACTCATTTTAAAGAACAAAATCTAAAATCAAACAGTGACTACATTGACAACATGGATTCGATCCACTGTTTAGCTCAGTTTTAAGTGAAATAATATATCATGTTACATGCAAGAGTAATCATGTTTATACATAGGATTTGATCAGACTACCATCTGTGCATTAACCCAACACCTTAAGCATTGAGCCATCACTTCCCCTAATGTGATTAACCTATTCATCCCATGCTGTCAAGCAACTGACTAGTAGGCTTATTTCTAAAATAGCCCGGCAGCAGGATATCATATGCCCCATGCTGAAGTTGATACACTGTGTTGGCACAGCTGTCACAAGGTGGAGAATCAACTGATTGCACATGCCTTACATATCACAGATTGTAGGTTTTTTCTTTTACTGTGGCCAGGCACTATATATATATATATATATATATATATATATATATATATATATATATATATATATATATATATATATAGTGCTGTAGTGCTGGTGACATCACCAGATGCTGTTGCTGCTGCTGACTTTGGGACTGGCAACATCTGCCTGAACCACCACTGCCCCAAATCCTATTGGCCATATCCAAATATGTTCCGAGTCATCTTGAATATCGGTACTCAACGTTGCTTAGGAAGAGCTATGGAATTATTGAAGGTCAAGCATAAGAGAACATATCCAGGTTTTATTTTCAATTTCTAAACGATTCCAGAAAACTCAGGCTATAACAATCCATTCTTCAGCATTAATTCACCGTAAGTAAAATTACTAAAGTGTAATATACTATATCATACATATGATTCTATAATTCAAAGCAAATCCACAAAGTCAGTGCTTCACACCAATATGTGTCTATGTATGGAATTTTTCAGAGAAAATGAATAGCATTCCAACACCCTGAGCCCTTTTAACATGACCTCTGCTAATAATCCAGTACTCCACTAAAAGCTAACAGAAGAGGTTGAAGAATATTGGGACTATGTATGACAGGCAGTCATGTGACAATGTGCGAAATGTTCACAGAGACACACACACACACACACACGCACACACACATACAGCTGTTATGCAGCTATTCCAGTTATGAAGGTTTGGGATTAACCTTCAGCTCCTATCAGAAATCTCCCTTGCTGTAGGTCCTGAGGAGCTGAGCCAGTCACACCAACGACCCCGAACACAAAGTGTGGCAAAGTTGAAGAATGTCAGCTCTGAAATCCTTCGAAGTCTCATTCATGAGCTGACATGGCTGATTTCATTATTTAGCCTTCACTAATAAATTACCAAGCTGTAAGAGTTTCATACGATCCTTTTCATCTTGAATTATCCATTTACAAGCAAAATAAAGTAATGAATTGTAGGCTTATAAATCTCTTTACACTCCAAGGATTCATTAATCAGTCCAGACTCCAGTAACTGGCATGCTTTTTATGGAGACTTTGGCTTCTCCATACACTATATATCTATTCCATCCATCCATCTAGGAGCCTCTGAGGTCCAGCTAAGCGCCATGAAGGCCAATGTTAATTATGATTTCATTTATTCACATTTTGCGACGATGGTACGACCTCCAGTCAACATTCACACACGCATTCACACACTACGGGCAATATAGGAATAACTGAGCGTACTTAGCTAACACTGTCAAACGTACAGTATGCAGTAAGCTACGATTAATTCTATTAACTCTATTATTAAAGACTTAAAGACTATTTAAAAAAGAAAAAGAAGGGGGTTCACAGTAGGGCCATAAATGGATTTGCCTCTCAATAGTCTGTATAAGCCTCATACGTACTGTAGCTCTGCATGATAAAGAGTTTGACCTAAATTTCAGTTTATATTTACCTATTCATGTAGCACAACCATCAATCCTGACCTTTGCCTCCCACCAGAATCCTTTCAGACCAAAATTGGGGATAACCTGATCTCGAGCTGAACTATCAGTGAACCCCGCCCTTGTCGTCTGCGGTACTGGAGAGAATGCCAGTTTGCTTCTCATCTTTCACCCAGGCAGATCTCATGAGTGCAGAATGACACCTCAGTCAGGGGAAGTGGGGTGATGATGGTAGTGGTGGTGAAGGTGGGTATGTGCGGATCTGTGAGAGCAAGGGCAGATATAGTTCCAAGTGCCCATTCCTAAATATAACCTGCCTCTCTGCCACTCTTTTCCCAACTGGCATGAAGGAGGCACTTCAGCTCTCATTACCATGCACAAGATAAGACTCGTCCTCCTACCATCTGGCAGTGACTTTAACGTCTGAGCGTGTGTCAGTATGAAAGAAAGGCTCTGTGCATAGAGTAGGAAAGAGATGTTGTCCTAAACTGAATGAGATTTGATTTGATCTGTATGCAGTATTGTTTATGAGTGTTAATCTTTTTGCGTTAACATTTACGGATTGTTACAAGTTTGCAAACTTCATTCCTCACTCATGTAACTACATACCTTTCATATCACGCTCATCACTGTAATCAGTCATAACCTTTTTACGCTGTGACGTTTACAAGAGATTCTATATCTATATCTATATATCTATATATCTATATATCATACACATATACACACACACTGCATATACTGTAGACTATATAGTGAATATAGTGTCTGTGTAATCTGTTGTGATGTTTCCAACACAACAAATAAAAACACAACCACAAGAAGTAAATCCAATGTCTTATTCCATTGTGAAAGTTTTTTTTTTTTGGTTTGTTCAAAATTGTTAAACTCAACAGCCACCCATGCTATACAGCCATTCATCTATATTCCGGCAGCCATAGATGCTTTTTATATAAAAGAAAAAAAGCTTCATACAGTAGAGTATTAAAAAAAAATTGTCGTCACATCTAAAATAAGTCATGTTTCCATTATAATATTTACAAGGTAGAACTGATTTTTACTTAATTTACTATTTACAGTTCTGTACACAAGCAACGCCCGGTGGTTTGACTGTGCTGAAACAGAGAGCAGAAGAAGAAAAAGGTGGTTAAGGTGGGAATGAAAGAAAATTTAATAGAATAATAAAAACAGTCTGGGATCAAGAATTAGAGCCTCACCTATAACTTATTGAGCAGATCGTTCTGGAGATCCTCATAAACCTGGTCGTAGAGCTCGTCCTTCGATGTTGTGCCATTCAGGTATTCTTTAGCCAAACAAATTAAAAGATAAATAAATAAATAAATAAATAAATAAATAAAGAAAGAAAGCCAATTACAGTCCATTGGCGCCTTTTAATATCCATTGTTTGATTAATCACTTACGAATTGGTATGCAGTAGCTCTCCATCTCCTTTCTGTGTTTCAAGTACATGGGCCAGACGTGGCCGTCAAACAGACCAGGAGGGTCAGGAACAGTGTAGGTTCTTGTGCTATGTTTGGAAACAATCAACAACTCAACAATGAACGGGCAAATTCTTAACCCGGACTGTGATTGATCTGTAGAGTTGCGGGTCCTACCTTCTTCTCTTTTTGCACTCTTCGTATGGAATGGTCACATAATAGCACTTGTCAAAGATTTCAATCAAAGGTCTGCAAAGCAAAGGTCAAAGCTGTAAGCATATAATAAACCAAATTGAATGCCAAACTACTAAAATGCCAAAGGAACGCAAACCCACTTGTAATTATAGAGAAGAAAGCCTTCCACAATGAGTATGTGGAGCTCTTTCTCAGCGTCGGACCCGTCGGTTAAGGGTGACAGGGTCACGCCATGAGAGCGAGCGAACTTCACTGGGTTCTCAATCCAGCCTTTTACAGTGTTCACCATGGCCTCCATGTCCAGGGCTGTAATCACTGCACAGGGGAAGAGAGACAAACAGAGAGCACATCTCACAAACCTGTTATATCTGCTCTTTAAAATATAACAGTTTCTTGCCTTTTGCATAATTTTTTAACATAAAGAGATGTTAAATGGTTAAGTGTTAAGATGTTATAACATTAACAGTCAAATAGTATCCATTACAAAGCCATTTTTAATTTTTAGGTTCATGTTACAAAAAAAAAAAAAAAAAAAAAAAAGAGTAAACAAATATGGTCATGGAAAGATGAGGAATACATTACTGTCGTTTATTTTTCCTACAGCCGAAAGCCACTCTTACCATCCCACTGTCTAAAGCCGTCCTCCCCGACCTCTATTTGATCTTGGGGCTGCAATAACAGTGACCAATAAAACATTGCTGCAGATCGCGCACACAGTGCTGATCCCACCTGGACATACGACGCCAAGCCCTCAGGCTAAACATGGCCGTCTTGTTCAGTTCAGTTCACGTCGAGCCAATTCATTTAGTCATTTAAACCTCAGTCAAGCAGTTAGGCCTTGACTGGGGAGGTTCTGTGGAACTAGATTGAAGATTTAGGTTAACTGAACTGAATTAATATGGGTGTAAAAGTCATATGATTGATTATCTGATTATTCATTACGCTTGGTAATATAAAAAAAAAAGAATAATAATAGCATTACATTAAATTGGTTCCTTGATTATTAATTATTATTAAAGAAGCAAAGTAGTTATACTGCTGTAGTGTGCATTGTGTATGCCATGAGTACAGTTAGTACTCGCTGACTTCAATGAAAATTAATTAGTGACATAAAAGCAACTTGAACACAAATGAATGTCTGATATTCATTAGCTCTACGGCTACAGTACGTACAGTATGTGTAGCATCTAAAGGTGATCGAGAGGTAAAATTGAGACATTCATTTCAAGTGTGTTTGAGGGTGGCTGTCCAGGAGAACACCAGCGTAGGAAGTGAAAAGAACCACATGGCACGGACAACAAGAACACACTCAGAAAAAAAACAAACAAACAAACAAACAAACAGACAAACAAACAAAAACAGTACACAGAAATCCTACAAATTCTCACGTTACCTGATGTTCCCTGTGGTCATCTAATACCACCATATGTGGTTTAATATAATCTAACAAATCATATTACTGTATATGCAATAACAGGAGGAAGTACATGTGGACAGGACATACCTTGAAAAAATCATCTTGATGTATTACACAACAGTTTGGCAAGATCTTCACAAGCCTTTTGGTCAGGGTGGTTTTCCCACCATTGGTCACACTGCAAACAGGATCACACACACTTCATCAGCTCCAGAAACTCTAATATATAATCAATACGCAGCTTTATACAGTCATTAAACACTTACCCGCCTATTCCGATGATACACTTCATCTTACAGCCGAGTGAATTTCTCTTGGTCTAAAAAAGAAAGAAAGAAGGAAAGAAAGTAATGGGAATGCTTTTTTTTTTCTTTTTTCTTTCACCCTCTCCTACACTCCCCTCCTCCGTGCTATTTCATTGATAGTCTTGGCCTCCTCGTTATATATATATAGCCGACTCCGCTGCGCGTCACGCGACACGTTGCCCCGCCCCTTCTTTCCGCATAACCAATCATGGTCTGTCGGCTCGCGTCTAATCACGAGCCAGTTCGCTGAATTCCTGTGCACCTGTCGTCCCTCGTCACACCACGTGGACGCAGACCAAATGAGCCCCAGGTCATTAATAACCACAATGCATGTATTTAATTTTTTTTAAAGGCGAAGATTTCACGTAATAATTACCTAATTATTCTAGATATATAGATTTTATATATAGTTATTTCACTATGGGTATGTGACATGTGGTACAGAGTCAGACAAATACACTATATACACACTTAAATATTTGAAATCATGAATTTATTGATACACATTATATATTGATATACCGCATATGATATAATAATATTTTTTTATATGATAATATTATTAATGTTATATTAATATCGTATACATCATACTATTTACTTAAGAAAACTGTATGAAAAAAGAAAAGTCTGGCAAAATATGAAGAAAACTAATTTTTTAAAAGTATATACACTGTATATATTATATCTTCATATTTTGCCTCCAAAAAGGCAGACTTTCTCGTATTTTTAATGTAGTCTTGAAATCACCAGGCTGATCGTCTGTCATCATCTGCACCTGTTTCTCACAGGTTCATGCCTTAAGTTAGACAGTTTTGACACCTCAGTGATTCATAGGTCACTGTGCGGCTTAACATACAAAAACATTCCTCTGAGGTACAGGGGCTGCTCTGAGATGACATGAGAGCCCAAAAAAAAAAGTCCTTCAGGAAGCCTGGAGAACTACATGCACCCTTAAGAATGCATGATTTTAGAAGACTGCGTTACAAATCCAAGAAAGTCTGCCTCTTTGGAAGCAAAATATGAAGAAAAATACATATAACACCCACAGTGAATCAGACTTTCTTGGATTTGTTTTTATATAGTCTTGAGAAGTAGTTCTTCCTGACGGAATTTTTCGCCCCTTCGTTTTTGCCAAGTTTTTTGTCTCTCATTTTCAGTCCAGTCCCTGTACCATGTTTATATATATTAAGCTACACATGACCTTTTATAATGCAGGCGATGACATATGATTAATGTAGGCAGGTGATTAATATAGTGGTGCTGCTGAATGCTAGTGGAAGATATAAGAGGGGGAAATTATGTTGATGCTGAGGTTGTTACATCATCATCATCATCCTCCTCCTCCTCCTCATCACAATCATCCACTTCCATCTTCACGCTGAAGGTTGGACTTACATGACGTGTCATTCCAGTTTAAATTATTATCAAGCCATTGTCTTCTGTCTTGCACTGTCTTTCTTTTTTTTCCTTCTAATAGTTTTATTTAAATTTTAAGATTTTTTTTTCTGTCCAGATATCATTTGCACCTCATCGTTTGTTTATCTTTCTTTCCATTGAAATTGTAGGATGGTTCTAATGCACCACATTTCAAAGGCATTGAATTTGCCAATAAGGTTCTAAATTTTTTGGTAGTGGGATTTTTTTTTTTTAGATATTAGAACAGATTTTATGTTGTTAAAAGGCAATTTTTTGCAATTCCTATTCTTCTAGTTACTTCTTTGGCACATGCACATCCATTGTAATAAAATAACCTAGATATGTGAATTCTGTGAATTGTTCTATGTGTGCTTCATCTATTTTTATATTCATGGTGGGAAGTTGTATTTCTTTTTTTCTTTTTTTCTTTTTTTTTTTATAAATGCATGACTTTAGCCTTTTTAGCCTTTATTTTCACCTAAAAGGTCTTTCCAGCATTGTTGATGGTATCTAATAAGCTTTGCAGGTCATTCTCATTCTCAGCTAGTAAAACAGTGTCATCAGCATATCTTAAATTGTTTATGCTTTCCACAGCAATTGCTGTTTCTATTAGATATTCAATTTCTTTGAATATCTTTTCCATGTAAATATGAAACAGTGCAGGAAATAGTATACATTCTCCCTGTTTATGTTCAGTTGTTACATAAACAACCAATTTTAAAATGTGTATCTTTAGGAATTTTGCAGCCGACATTTATTCCTCTTTCTTTAATTTAATCTACATAATTTAATCCGTTTGCTGCCTGTATATCCCGCTCACATTCAGGTGCCTCTGAAATGAGATAATCACTGTCATTTACTTCACCTGTCAGTGGTCATAATGTGATACAGTATGCATGTACATATGTATGTAAGTGTGTATGTAGGCATTGTATGTATGTACAGTATGTATGTATATATGAGGGTGTGTGTATGTCTGTGCATAACATACACACCAACCATCATTAATCTTCCATTAGCAGAAACACCATTCAGGCAGTAACCTGAGCATAAGTTTGAACTGGGGGACTGGAATCTGTGAGGTCACTGTTATGTCATATTCATGCGTTTATGGGTGAAAAATGTGCATAAGTATGGTGGCAAGGCTTTTTTTTTGTATTTGCTTAGATTAGGCTGGCTAATGACAGATTTTTTATGTGACAACCCCTGTTGATTTTATGTGTTTCCCACCGTGTCCCCTCAATGGTTCACAAAGTGTTCACTTTTAGACATACAAGTTTGGTCTTGGCAGTTAAAGTTTGTTCTATGACACTGTTTGGTTAAATGTAATTCTGTCATAGGAAAATAATCATGGTAGAATGATAACTGCAAGCTGTTTGATGCAGGGTTATACACCGATGTGCCATCTTTTACCTTGAAGGCAGCGCTGTAAATAAATCCTTAGAAATAAATGCCTAGAATGCATAGGCTTGTGTAGAAATCTATTCTTAATATTAATACGATAAACAGACTGTGTTTCCTGCTTGCGTTCATGTTGTTCTTGTTAGGAAAGGGAAGAAAGGCAGCATTCAGGTGTTGTGGAAATACACACCGGGCAGCAACAGACCACACAGGAAAGGCTTAAAAACAAAAAGACATTACAAAGCCATTCAGGTCTGTGTGACTAAAACTAAAACTGTGGTGTTATTGACTCTAGTAAAAACAGATTGAAAATAAGAGATTTTAGCTGTACAGAGGAGGTACATTTGGAGCCCTTCTTTGAAAACCTACTGTACTGTAACCTTGGCCTTGGCGCGGGCGTTATGATCCATCATGCCTTATGTTGTACCACTGGATCACTTTACTCTGACTCTGGCTCCTGTCACTTCTCTAACATACCACAGGTGGTCATTTAATTATAGTATTTGCACCTTGAATGCAGAGATGATACACATTTACTACATATGGATCCATATATCAGAGAAAGAGTTTCATATAAGTTAAGAACATACAGTATATTCCCAGTTTTTATATATGATGATGTTTGCATACCCGTACATTTCTTGATTAAATTCCATAATTATATGTAACCCATACATGTAACTGTAGGCAAACAACATACTGAACACAATGCCATAACATTAACATTACCATTAACAACACCTATTGTATGTTATGGCTTCTGCTTGTGCCACCAGTGTGGCTCTTCCGAGGGTGTGGCCCTGCTGGGCCTTTGCGGGTGTACTGTAGTCTCTGGAACCAGGATGTTGGCAGTGGATCCCTTGGGTTTTTTGGGTTTCTGGTTGGGGCGTCCAATGGGTGCTCAGACGAATTGTTATCTGGGGAGTTTGGGGCACAACAGCCTTCAGCTTGTCTTTATTGTTGGATGTGTGCTTCTCATCTTCCTCTTGACAGTAGCCTGGTCAATCAAACACAGTGTATCCATATCATGCGCAGCAAACCATTCAGTATTCGTTTTGGTGCTGTGGGCTGGTGTCGCTGAAAAGAGAAAATCAGCATCTCCATCAACTTTGTCGGCAAACAGACGCATGAAGTGCTTCGAAATCTATTGGTTGAGGGTTGCATTGACTTTGGACTTGATAAAACACAATGGACCAACGCTAGATGATGAAATGGCACCTCATATTTTTACAGACTGTGAAAACTTCACATTGAACTTCTTCTTGGATTCGGTGATACTATGAATGCACCAGCTGTGGCTTATTTCCTGAAGACGTCCGCGTGTGGGGGAGCTCTTGATGCACCATCTCCAGTCTTACTCTATTCCTTGTTAAGCTCTACCAAGGACTTGAATCAGCTCTGCTGGTCAATCTTCTTTATTCTCTTTGTTTTGCAAATTGTCCTCTTGTTTTGCCAAATTTTGTCCCCTTTTAATCAACTTTCTGTGAATATGCTTCAAACCAGCACCTTCTGGACAACTGTCAAGTAATTAGTAAGTTTCCCCCATCTTTTTAACTAACTAGACTAAGAGCTGTATTTATAATGTATGGATAGTAATTTGCCCAAATTCGAAATGAAAAGTTCAAATATTTTAAGATACTGGATTTTGGATTGTTTTTATGCGCTGTAAGCCGTATTATTGAAATTAAAACAAAAAAAGCGTAAAATATTTCATTTTACATGTAATTAACCTAGAATATATCATATATTTCACTTTGTACATTTTTAGCTTTTTTTCATGTAATATATTTCTGTATTTTTTTTATGTTATTTTATTTATTTATGTTTACTACATCCATTATACTTTACTATATCCATTATACGGTGTACTTCAGACATGGAAACTGCTCTCTTGTGAGCTATATCACTTCGAAATGTTATAACTGAGCTATGTCGTGCCAGAGATCAACAGCAATTATGTGGAAGTGTTGCTGGCACAGAGGGAATTTTCCCTACCAAGAAGTTAAATGACCCATGTGGCTTTTATTGGAGCAGGCTCAGCTCTATATTTGTCACTTCGCCACTGTACGTGTTTGGGGGTGTGTGTGTGTGGGGTGGGTCAGATGGTATAAAAAAAAAAAAAAGAAAAAAAAAAAAGGTGCCATCGCATCATGGACGATGCTGATGCAATCAACAGGAACGCTTGTGGTCATGGGATTAGACTGGTCTGGTCATGCAATCGTCATTTCCAACGTGATTTCACTTTGACCGGATCATTGCGTCTTTTACTCCTAATTAGATCAAAAACATTCCTAGATTCCAAGAGGGGCCAAGAACATGAACACGTGACTGGTAGAAGAGCCATTAGGACATGTGTCACTTCCTTTGTGGTAGAACTATTTCTATTTATGACCCTCAAAGAATTTATTATCAGGGAAGGGCAACAGCTTTGGATATACAGTATGCCATCACACATTAAAGTACTTGAAGGTGTATCAGTGTTTATAGTTGAAGTGGTTTTAAAATGGCAACATGAAGGCGTTATCTTATCAGTAAAGTTGATTGTTCAGAGCCGTGCTCAGTGTGGGAAGCTATTGTGCCAGATTCTTGGTATTATGATTAAAAAGACGGCCCACATGGACTCTTGTTTACAGCAGAGATAAAGGCGCAATAACGTTGTTTGTCTTTGTGTTCGCACTCCGCTAATGACCCGTCCTATGGAGTTAGGTCAACAGTTACAAGCCACAAATATGACCAGATATCAGAGTCAGACAACACATTTACAAAACTTTGAATTACATATTTAGCCTGACATTATTTAGGGACTGTTCCATTTTAAGGGCAGAACCAACTTTTAACCAAGATTGAACCAAAATAGCAAAAATTATGTTTTTCTGGCTTTGTATCCACATGAAGAGCCCTTATTCAGCTGCTTGTATTGTCTAAATGAATTCATAAACGAGCATGGTGATCTATTATTAACCTACAGTATGTGACCTTTGTTCTGCAACATCTCTGTTGATAATGCATTCAACTGATAAATGCCTTTCAATAATGAAAAGGTTTTACTAGCAGGATTTTACCAGACGAACAGCCATTTCTGATTAAGACACACACACACACACACACACACACACACACACACACACACACACACACACACACACAAAAAACAAACAATGTTTTTTTTTTGTCCTATAATAGAACATATAGTGGTTTAAGTTCGTAAATTTCTTCAGTCTACCATATCTACTGTACCATACCATATCTGCTAGTTGCAAAGCTTAAACATTAACCTTTTTTTTTAAGGTAAAGGATGGTTTCACTCCTAAGTTGATTAACTACAGGGTGGGCCATTTCTATGGATACACCTTAATAAAATGGGAATGGTTGGTGATATTAACGTCCTGTTTGTGGCACATTAGTATATGTGAGGGGGCAAACTTTTCAAGATGGGTGGTGACCATGTTGGCCATTTAGAAGACGGCCATCTTGGATCCAACTTTTGTTTTTTCAATAGGAAGAGGGTCATGTGACACATCAAACTTATTGGGAATTTCACAAGAAAAACAATGGTGTGCTTGGTTTTGTAATACCTGCTTCCAGAACGAGTTATGCTCGTAATCCAAGGTTCCACTTGAAATCAATGACAATTTTTTTTCCACTTTAATGGTTTTTAGTTATAGTTTTGAAACCAAGAAATCCTTGCTGGGAAATATGGTCAATTTGGCAACATGATGACAATTTTCATGTTAAGTGAAACATAGGATGCAAATCATATTTGTGTGATATAAATACCTATTATTCTATTAAGAGGTAAAATATGATATTTTAAAAGAAACTATACTTATTACTAAACAGGCATGGAACAGACATGGTACTCAAATTACACAATGACTCACCTCGTTTTTAAACTTTATTAAGTCAGGTCTACTTTAACAACCATTGTCACGACATTTACACAACACCTTACATATGAAACAAAAAAACACATTGTGATACAAACATTTTACTTTCAATGCACTGTACAGTATGATCATTATATACAATAACATGGCTACAGTATTTTAAATTATCCCTTCTGAATCAACAGAATGAATTATAAATCCTGTAGACGCATCGTGGAAATTTCATAAATCCTGCAGTTAGTGCATGTGATGGAAGGAAATCAATATTCTTGAGATAACTGTAAGCTAACATTCACTACTGAGAACTAGTGCAATTATTTTAATTATCACATCCATGAGGAGTTTTTAGGAATGCATTAATACATGAGCTTTAAAGCATAACAGCCTGCAACGAGTTATTTATGAAGTGTTATAAGTGTTAGGTTTTGCTATAAAGGGAACACTTGTACAGAAAAAGAATCAGAAAGAATCATATTTTACAGTATGCAGAACTCCTATTCTGGATTTTACACAATATCTTACAGTAGCAAAGTTCTGCTGGTGTGAATGATGTCTGGAATGATGATGATGATGATGATGATGATGATGATGATGAACTGGACAATATAACCCACTTACTGTGTGTATATTATTGAATTTATACATTTGAGCAATTAGTGCAACTGTACCTGTGCGTCACACAAACACGCTAATCTTCTCCACATAATTTCTACTCTGCAGTTTCACACTTAGTGATGAAAAAATGTCTTCTGGTTGAGGATGAGACTTGGTTGATATCATTGTTTTTGTGCTTCTTGTAAGTCCAATAGTCCATTGTCTTTTCAGAAACATGTCGTTCTTCATGTTCTGCAGGAAATGCTTCTTCGCCACTTTAATGGGACGACCTGTACACCTGCTCTGCATAATGCAATCTTCTGATCAAGCAATCAATAAGTCATGCAGTTGCAAGGCAAGCGTATCAATGCTTCAGGTAATGTTCAAATTCAAACACTGGGTAAAATCTTTGCTCAAGGCATTATCATTGTTGATGGCGATAGATTGGTTTTCCTGGTTTACACAATAGTATGGGGAACACGCACGCACGCACGCACGCACGCACGCACGCACGCACGCACACACACACACACACAGTGACCTTCAGTTCTGCTGTTGGAAACCAAGAACCAAGCCAAGAACAGGAATCTCTTGCCACAGTGGACCCAGGTTTAACTAAACTGAACAGCTAGTTGGTCTTCAACCTTCAGGAGACCAGCAAAATGAGTAGATGTGTAGGTGTTCCTATTAAAGTGGCCACTTATTGCATATACAAAGTCTCTTAATGGCTAGTTTTCAGACTAGAGGAATGCTGCTGCTGCTGCTGATGATGATGATGGATTGCTGCATTGTAGAAATCGGCTGTTGCATTAGAAGAAGAAAGCTTGCACACCTCCTTTTCCCTTTGCTAAAGTGATGAACTGCAAAAGAGGTGAAGGACAGTATTATAGCAACCACCTTCACAAAGCGTACACGCACTTCGTATGAATGGAGATTCTGTAAGTGAAGGAGAAAAATGTTGGTAAAAAAATTTATTTTTTACCAAAGTCACTGACGACACCTTTAATTCAATCACTGTATGACATTATGAAAAGTGTTAAAGAGTAATAATCTGGAAACTGCAGCTATTTAGTCGTTACTGGTTTTTCTATTTTTTTTTTTTCTCTTCCATTTGCCAGACTGATGACCTGGCTTATTACGGCCTTCTGCATTTCACACAAGTCACATGGATATTAAACTAAGCAGCAATCGCAGCTTATGGTTCCTGACAAGAGTGTTATTTATGAACCCGTGAGCTTCGTGGCACGAAGGGCATTTAAAAAGAAAAGATAAATCACTAAACTGAGCACAGACAGACAGACAGACAGACACTGTGCGTATGATCACGGGCGCATCGCTATTAACCCACGTGCTAGTAAAAATAGCATTGATCAGATTGGGAGGACTGGTGCACTGAGGAGAGCAGCCGATATCCCTTATGTAACACGCCTCACAGTGGAGTTTTCAAAAAATTCCACTGGAGACCAGAGCAGCTCGTGTGTTTAGGGTGGAGCTGCTTACTCCTAACATGGAATATCCTCAGTCAGCCATTAAACTGTCTCAGCTAAAGGGCCTCTACTGTTACAGGTCAGTTTTCTTACCTAAAGTCAGGGACAAGCCTCTGCAGCTACCGATGTGGGTCTGCAAAATGGCACAGACCAAACATGAACATATGGGTTATATTTATGTAATAATTATATTAGTAAGTATTTAATATTTTAAAAAGAAAAAGTGTTTTCACCTTTCTGACACAGATTTGTCACTCTGTCTCTGGTCTTCTACAAGCCTATGAAGGTAGAGAGAAAAACAAATAATTATATATATTTTGTTTAATCAATCAATTAATTTATATAAAACATGATACTGTAATAGTGGATTACGGTATAACAAATCTATTAAAGTCCCATTCCATGCTTTCGGGCACACACGCTCCAATTTCAGTTTAGATTAGCCATGTATACTAAAACTGTAAATTTTTCTATCAATATCAGTAATCATTATATAAAGTCATTTGAGTTGATAGAGGTGCATATCCGAACTATGTAATGTTGTAAATTCCAAACCATGGAGTGAGTATGTGTGTATGAGGGGTTAATTGGTTCTGAGGGGCTGCTAGATTCTTGTAAAGGCCAGAGGACACATGAGCACTATCTCACTACATGCCAAGTCGCGAGTCTCCGTTTTACCTTTCTGTCTGGGCCTTGAGACGCTCCTCATCATACCTAAGGAAAGAAGGGACATTCCTAATTACCATTCACAACATACTTTTTACCAGTGCAGGATTCTCGACACTGGAAATGAACCGTATTTACTGAAACCTAAGACACTCTCTCTTTTTCTCTGTGATGTTTCGTTCGTTGTTTCGCTTCTGATTTCAACCACCTGCTACATCATTGAGCGTTTCATGAAGGGAAGGCAAATCTTGGAATTATATATAATAATCAGCAGATTGCAATGTTACACAATTAAAATATTACACACACCATGTGCAATGCTCATGCAGAAATGTAGTGTAGTAGAAAGTACAGATATTTGTAGTATAGTGTAGTGGAGCAAAATTATTCAGTAATAAAAAAACTATATATATATATATATGTTAAGTATAACAACAAAGTAAATGTACTTATTTGTGTGATGTAATGATATTCTTGCAATCAGTCTTTGTGTAAATTGGATTTTTAGCCCAGAAACAGCAATAACAGTAACAAATCTTTCTTACAGGACTGAATAAAGGCTTTCTGTGAATAAAAAGAATTTAAGATGGACAATTTATGGACTTTAACTATTACCCATGATTATTAGTGTGTTTCTAAAGCTGACTTTACTCAAATGGGAAGTAATTGAACATCATCGTCTTATACATTCTAATACTAAAGCATTCGTTTTTTTAGCCTTTAGGATAGTATAGTGTAACAGTACTTTAAATTTCAATTATTTTATCATTGATGCGAAGTCTCACACACAAGACTGTAGGAATATGTCAAATATTACCATGTCATACTTTTCGGCTCTAAGCATCAGATCCATTGACTCCTTCCAAGAGGAGATCGACTATTATAAACACTCATCCTGGGGAATTGTTCTGGTGTAAACCATTTTGATCTGTACAGTATATGATGTCAAGTCCTTCATGCGGATAAAGTGAAAAGCAATTTTGAATACCTTAAACTGAGGTTAAGGCTGTTAGCATGACGACTAGCCCGCTGTATTGTGCAAACGAGAGATGCACATCATAAAACGAGGCTCAAATTTTACATTCATGGGAAAATGCATGAGTCAAATGATGCGCCTATTAGTATTGATTGATTGCTACTGCACAATTAATGCTTATAAACTTAAGGCTTATAAACCACAATTTGAAGACTCCTACTAGAGGAATCATTAGATTCAAAACGCATTTGGTCAGCATGATGTGTAGATATTCAAAGATTGTTGTCATTTTATTGATTTTTTAAATCTTGTATAACATAGATCTTTGAAAACTTTGACTTTGACTTAGATCTTTGACTCCTATGTAAGGTCACGAGGTTTCAGTTTCAGGATTCTGGGCAACCTTCGGAAACTTTTTAAATCTTTGTCTCAGAAGCTCCACCTGCTGGTAAAAAGTACTCACTGCAGCACACACTCAGGGATCTGCACATGCTCCATAGGGACGATTTGGGCCAACTCCTCCAGGCTCTGCACGTATCGAACCTTATCCAGGAACTTCACACTGGCAACAGAGAGCAATTTATTTGTTAAGAAAGACACGCGAATAGCAAATGATATGATTTTCTCGTTTCTGAGAAATCCTCTCACCTAATGAAAGGGCGTGAGATGGCCAGAACAGTCCGAATAAACCAGGATGGGTGTGCAATAATCAGGCATTTGAGATTCTTCCTTAACCTTGAAAGGCAAGGAACAGCATGACCGTGCTTATGAATCCATATTAATGTGGAACACACATATTTGCTGAGTGATGTTAAAAAATGCTGTAGCAATACAAGTCCATACCTTCTATCAATCATCTGGTAGCACCTCTTGAGCCAGCTGATGCCAGGCATCCTCCTGCGTGGAGTTGCCCCATTCATGTATATGATCATATAGTCCTCAGCTACGAGTAACTCCAAACTGCTGATCACATACCTACAGTACATATGACAGACACGCAGGAATATTAAAAACACACCGAAGCAACCAAATTGGCACCAGTCTACATACTACTGTAGGTATCACACTTCTTTCTAATGTGAATATACAAACAAAACGTATACTGTAGATCAAATCAGAATACAACTTTTTTTTTTTTTACTTGACTACGTTAAGGTTAAAGTTAAAGTCATGCTAGATTTTTTTTTCTTTCTTTGGATGTGTTTAAGCACCGGCTTACAGGAAAAGGTTCTCCATGATGTAATGGTAGTCGGCGCAGCCGCTGTCCGGGAGGTAGCAGGCCGCAAACACAATGATGGCATTCAGACCTTCTCCATAATACCCTGCAGGGAACCAGAATATTTGGATCTGTGCTGTAGACAAACTGATCACATATGACACTAATACACTATTTATACCAACAACTAGTGAATGCAGTGTGCGGTGTGAAATGCGGCCTTTGTGCAAATGGCATCACAACCTCACTGACCTGAATTAAGTGCTTGCTGAATACAGTATGAATGAATGCGGTTTTAAGAAGGGGTAGCTTGGTAGTTAAGGTGTTAGACGAGTGATCAGAAGGGTCCGGGTTTGAGCCCCATTGTTCGGCTCTTGCACAACATCCTTCATCTCCAAGGTGCTTAGATACAATCAGGCTTCGAGCTGGCTGTGCCTGATGGCACCCTATCCTATCTTATCTTATCCTATCATATCCTATTCTATCCTATTATTCCATACAGGCTTGCTTGTTGTCATGTGTATTTTTGCCACCAGGGGGAACACTCTCTCATCTGTCTCTTCATATCAGACTTGGTGTAGGGTGTGGCATCATAACTATCCATCACTAACCCTCATCATTTATTGTGCTTTTTGTGGTATTTTTTATAACTTTGTGTATCTTTGACCTATTTTCATCACATATTGTAACAGTAAAATGTACCCATTTTCTGCATATGTATTCACACCAAATCTGCCAACATGGAATGCCTACTATTTATATACCTACTATTTTACTGTATGTACTATTTATTCACTATCCATCCATCCATCTAGGAACCTCTGTAGTCCATGGGAAGCCAATGGTGACCATTGTATTTATTCCCATTTTAACAACCGTGATAAGCCCGCCAGTTATTTATTCACTGCTGCAGTTGTGTTTTATAATCATGCTTGTATTCCAGGGTGGAAAAATTCCCACAGCACAGAAGATGCACTGACCTCCATGAGTGACCACGCGCAGATACGGCCTGATGACCTGCATATCTATCCGGTGCTCTTTGTCTCCAATGATCACAGTCCTCCAGAGACGGGTCTCGTCTGCCTCCTCACCCCCCTGACCCGAGCCGTCACCAGGACCCACTTTAGCTCGTGCCACAAGGGCGTCATCTGTCAGAAAGGAGTCATGGTTGGAATGAAAATGTAATCCTGAGAGCTTGAAACTAAATGAATAAAGGATACTTGATTGCGAAATCACGTTCTACATTTTCTACGTTGAAATCACAGGGAGAGGCTGGAACACTTTCAGCTTCAGAATAAACTTTGACCTCTGACCTCATACAGACCTTCCCACTCCAATTCGTTGCCGCTGGTGATGAACTCTAAGGAGTCGGTATCGTCTGGCGTGTCCATGTCTTCCACGTTAATGTCCAGATCGTCTGGAGTGTCCAGGATGTCCTCAGACAGGAGGGAGCCTTCGCTCCGGTCCAAGGACAGGTTGATGTCTGGGGCGATGAGGGTCCTCCGTTTACTCTGAGCTGCTGAGCCTCCATGATCTCCTTGCAGACAGCCAGACGGAGCTGACACACACACACATGAACACACTTTATTCTTTATATACATACATACTTGCATTCCTGCTCAACACCATACCTGCACACTTTCATACCTGAATAGATGATTTTTAGCACATGAATCTGCTTTTTTATATTATTAACTTTTAGGTTACTTATATACATACTGTACTTACATACTTGAATATTAGCCTATAGGAACCTTTCTAGATATAAATACTAGAATAATGCATCAGGTGATTATTAGCACAATAACCAGGTACATGCTTGCATTCTAACACCTATGACAACCTTCATGCCTGTATACTTGATCACTAGCCTACTTTACAAACTTGCACAATGTGTTCTTACGCTAGTCCATGGCACATGCTTGTCTACTAGCCTACTTTATTTGCAAGCTAGTCTGTTTGCATACTTATGTACTTGCATACTAATCTTCTTTACATAAGTGCACACACTGCGAGTTGCATTTGTTTACCAGCGTACAGGAGTATTAGTTGCTTGGCATGCTAGTATTTGCGTACCGTCTACATGCATACTAAGGCACTTTACGAATAGCATGCGATCCTTCTTGCATACTCTGATGAATACGATAATACTTGCATACTAGCCTGAGTCAGTGCTTGTATACATGATTAGATGATTATCATATGTTCACGCTAAACTAGTTGAACTTGTGTCCTAGCCTACTTACATGCTAGTCTAGTTGCATGCTAGCCTATGATAAGCCTGAAAGCCTGTCTTACAATACATGCTATCCTTCATACACACTTATATGCAATGGTATATGCATGCAATTTTTAGAATAGCTGTAAAGCTAATAAAGCTATACCGATGATGCAAATGTCTCAGCTTTAGAGTGTACTGATGCTAATAGAATACCATGAAGCAGTAGCAGGAACACTAGCGCTACTGTAAACCTTTTGCAATGAGGCAAAATATTGGTATGACACAAGGTATTATCTGTTCAATCAGTGATGCAGCACCGGTGATGTGCGATATATAAAATCTAAGATACATTATTATAAGATTTTAAAGCTACATACATGTATGATTATCAGTAAGGCCGTCAAGATCTCCGTCCTCCGGCAAAGGCCTGGACAGAGACAATGTAAAGAAATAAAAACACTGTTTAGAACAATGTACCTCGCTTCTTTTTACAGAGCTCTAATTCACACAGTGGTCTTGGCACAGTTGAGATTTCCTACAGAATTTACTCCCAGTGGAAGGAAAACACGTCATTACTGGATCACCCGAAGGCACACTGTGGCAGAGCGTTTGTGTTTGGGGTGTTCAGGTTTGTCCGCTTGCACAATAGAGGAGCAGACAGCTTAAGGCTTTCTGGCAGTTTTAATTGTAGCTGCCGTCCCTGATGACATGCGTTCTGACTCCCTCTGTAATTAGTGCTGCTTAACCACTGTAATATCACACTGTTTAATGATAAGGGACCAGGGTGGCTTGTGGTGGAGGGCAGAAAAAAGTCAAATAGATAGTTGCCCATATGTGTTCTCTACTAGGCATTTCTGGCCACATACACCAATCGGCCTTAACATTAATATTGATTACACATTATATACCAGCAAACTGGTGACCTGGTGATCAAGGCTCATCCGCGTCCAGAGGAACCAAAGTGCAGCTTATCTTGTCCGATCCCACAGAAAAGCTAAGGCAGAACAAATCAGCAAAGAGGCCAATTCATCCATTATAGAAAGGCCCTATAACACCATTTACAATAATCCAAAGCAAGTTCTCTCATTACATAGTTGAGAGTCATGGGGCTTGCTCAAGGGCTCACGTTGCTGATTCTGGGGTTTGAACCGGGGACCTTCTGTTTAGTACGCCAACACTTTAACCACTTAGCTACCCACTAACACAGCCCATGGTTCATGTGGCCACCTACCTGACCTCCAAACTCTCTAGACCCCAATCTGATCACGTACCCATGAGATGCCCTGGACAAACAAGTCTGATCCGGAGCGGCCCCTCGGTGCAACCCACAACACCCGAAGGATCCGTTGCCAACGCCCTGGTGCCAGAAACCACAGCACACCCCCAGAGATACTCAAAGCCCATGCCCGGAGGGGCCAGAGCTGCCCCAGTGGCAAAGGGGAACCTACACAATACTGGGCATAATAACTTGCGATGTAATGTTGATCAGAAACGCATCTCAGACCTTACAGCACACCGAATCTGAAGACAGATGAGTTACGACAGCAAAAGGTTCCCTCCTTTGCGGCTAGGAACACAATTTGAGTGGGAAAAGGTTTACTGAAACTGGATAGCTTTTTTTCTAGTCTGTACTATTCTATCCTATACAATAATTTCAAATGTACAGTACATACTAGTATACTAGCATAATTATACAGTTTAAGAGCGGATCAGTATTTAAGTAAAATGTAAAGATTTTAACTTGGTCAGTAAACATGTAAAGGAAAATGGTTTATATATATTGGTATATATCATATACAGTATATTATAATAGTAAAAAAAATTTTTAACTGTTTTTAAATAATAGCACTGTACCCTCTGACTGATGAATCATTGGGTTTACACACGCAGCCATAATGACGAAGCATCTCCAGGTACTTGGTTGGAAATATGGAAACTGGCTGTATAATTGTTTACTTTGTAATGTACCCATTGCTCCCAGAGGGTATCTGCTCTTCCTACTTTAAGCTGTTTTCCAGTGTCTGTCTTTATATCATCACCGAGGAGTCTCTTCCAGTCATGAATGAACACCTTTCCTGACTGTGAAGGATTCTCAGGGGCTACGCACGCTATCATTTTGAAGCTTTACAAAATACAGAAATATTTCGAAACAAAATCATTTCTAGGAATTTACAGTAAACATAGACGGCGCTCGCTTGATTGTATTCGGATTTAAACAGAATGTGCTGGGTTTACCGTGGGAAATCCTCATCCTGCCACTCATCCTTGACCTCCAGGTTTTCCATGCGGAGAGTGGCTTCTGTCGTTCCCATCCTCCTGTCCCGAGGCGCAGGCTGGTCGCACTGCAACACAGACAAAACCAGTTTCATTAGCAATTCATCACTGATTCACGAATACATCATCTAACAAAAATTTTGACCGTAGTCCTGGATTTGAGGTTTATGTAAATGCACTCCTTCTGACTGTTTATCTAGTTTATTGTTATTATAGGAACAACTTATTCAGGTGAGCTTGTATGACGAAAAAGCGTTGTTTTTGAACAAAGACAAGTATACAGGTATATTGACATGGTGAAGCATTCTGTAAGAACAAGCTTATGTAACATGTTTTCACTGTCAGGGTTTCGCAACAAACAGGAGAACTCTTCAGGACAGAAGATGGTGATTGTGACAGTTTCTAAGTAACATGACAAGCTGTTTTGTCTTCATTATTAACTACGGGGGAGTGAGATGAACTGTTTTGCAGGTGTTACACAACATCAAATGTACTGTACTTACATTCTCAACACCACTTATTCTGTACAGGAGGCGTCAGGCCCGAGGTGGGGTGCACCCTGGACAGGACATGCATCCCACTCTCAGTTACACACTAACATGGCACTATTTTGGGGATGCCAATAGTAGAAGATAGTAGAAGGTCTTTAGACTGTGAGGAGGTGCAAGGCCACAGTGCTAACCACTACGCCAACATGCCACCTAAGGTATATGGGTACATTATTATTACATTTTTAAAAATGTAATTATTGACAAATTGGCATGAAAAAGAATAAAAACACTGTATGCTTACTGTATATAAAGACTTTTAATTCCCAGAAAGTAACATTAACTTCAACTTTCAAGTCACACCACCTTGTCCTAACTATCCTATAACATCACACACACCTGACTGGCTTTTCCAAATTTGCAAATGAGCTCTAAATACGACTCCATAGTCACCCTGTTCAAGTGATTCATCACTAAACGTCGTCTCACTTCAATCCCTTGTAAACACTTCTCGCAGCTGTAATGTGAATCTGTAATCTCCCGACTACAGTATTGTTGTCGGTGTTGTTGACATGCATAATTACGGTACATTCAATCATTTCATCAGAGTGAAGCGTTTAAGCTGGAAACGGATAGAAATCAGAGATAAATGTGTCAGTGTGAGGGTGAGTCATGATGGACGTGCTAAATGGGTCAGGAAAGGAATAAGGAATAAAACCTAAACTCGGTTTGGGCGTCTAAAATAAAATGGCTCAGCATCATGTTGACTTTCACATTCCTGGTTCATAAGCAACATGATGACCTTGAAACGGGCCAGAGCGGAAACGGTGTGTTCCGGGCAATAACAATATGGACGTGATCTTGAAAACAATTTCTTCTTGTTGTTATTTTCAAAATCTATTTATGCTATGTGGCACAGTGGCATAATAATAATAATAATAATAATAATAATAATAACAACAACAACAACAATAATATAATAATAATAATATAATAATAATAATAATAATAATAATAATGATTATTATTATTATTTTTTATTTATTTATTTATTTTATTTATTTTTATTATTATTATTATTTTATTTTATTTTATTTTTTTTAATTTTTATTTTTTTATTTTTTTTATTTATTTTTATTTTTTATTTTAATTTATTTATTATTTTTTTTTATTATTTATTTATTTATTTTTTATTATTATTTATTTATTTATTTATTTATTATTATTTTTTTTTTTTTATTATTATTATTATTATTATATGGAATCCCGGAATTGATTCACACCTTCAAGTCGGTGTGTGTGTGAACCGCATGTTTTCCCTGTGCTTGGTGGGTTTCTTCCCCAGTACGACTTAAAAACGACGACTTGATTTTTGTTATTTTGTTTTTTGCTTTTTGTTATTTATTTTTTTTGTTTGTTTGTTTGTTACAAAATCACAACAACAGCATTTAAAAAAATATTTTTTAAAACACCACTGTCTCATGTGTGGCACAGTGGCATAATGTTTATTATTATTATTATTATTATTTAATTATTATTATTATTATTATTATATAGAATCCCCGGAAGTTATTCCCACCTTCAGGTCCATGTGTGTTCTCCCTGTGCTTGGTGGGTTTCCTTCGTGTATTCCGGTTTCCTCCCACAGTCCAAAGACATGCTTATTAGATTAAGTGGTGTTCCCAAATTGCCCGTAGTGTGTGAATGAGTGTGTGTTTGAATGCTTATGCATTGGCAACCCATATAGGGTGTATCTCACCTTGTGCTCTGAGTCCTGAGCTCATCTCACCTCTTAAAGACCATTAACTCTTTAAAGTGTTGAAGCATTAGCTATTAAAATTGCCCCTAATTTAGGTATGTGTGTGTATGAAGTTCTGAAATGGATAGGAATCCCATCTAAGGTGTATTCAGTCCTTGATACCAAAGACCCCAGGATTTGTTCCGGTACCACTGTAACCGTAATCCCATGAAAGTGCTTACTAAAGACGAATAAAAAAAAGATGTGAGTTTATGTCAGTTAACGAAACTGTAATTTTTTTGTTTCACACATGCAGCTTAAAGCTCCAGTCTATCTGAGCTACTGAAGAAGACTTTAATGTAACACGCCTCCTCATCATCAAGCCTACAGGATGTTACTCAACAGGAGGAGATTAATAAGTGTGGAGTGACATCCAGTCACTACTGTGTGATCACAAACGATGGATCCGACAGAGACCGTGTGCATGAGTGCAGCAACGTGAGGGTTAAAGTTACTCCTCCTTCTGTCACAGTCTCTTACACACATGCTATTAATAGGCCATGAGTTCATGTCATAATTCTAGTGTTGGTCTTGAGAGCCAAGAACTGAAGTCTGTAGTGGAGGATCCAGCAAAACGTGGATTACAAGTGAATAGGAAGTAATCAAAGACAAAGTGGTACAAAGAAGATACACACACACATTTGCATACACAGACACTTACACCAAATACACACATACCTGAACGAAGGATACTCACACCAGAAATACGCCTCTCTCTGTGTGTGTTCTCTGTTCTCCTGCTGTTCTGTCCTGTTCTGTGTGAATGTCTGTGCGTGTGTGTGTTCCCTTTCGCTCAGGCTTGGACTGTTTTTTTTGCCATGCTTAAATCCATAATGGTCCACTTGTGTAGGACGAGGAAGTCACATCTATTGCTATCTCTCTTCCTTTTTCCTTCTCTTGGGGCGGGTGTGTGGGTGTGTGGGTGTGTGTCTGGGCGAGGAGACGAGCGCCGTGTCTATCCTGCCTGCTCCCCGATGCTCTCCTCTGCTCAGAATCCACACACTGCTGACTTCATCCAGATGAGGTGAATCCGGATGCTTTTGCCTCCTCTGCCTCCTGCGTCCAGCACGGGTTCGCGTCCGACAGCTTCATCTCCGTAGGGGATCAGGGCTCGCTTGCCAGGCGACAGTCACAGTCCCTCCGCACCCGCAGCCACCAAGTGCTGATGTGATGATTACGTAATCTCACCTGGCTCCTCCGCTTTCTCCGCTCCTGCTCTGATTTTCTCCCTGACTACATAACGAGAGAAAGAAACCTCACCTTGTGATAGCGCAGGGTTTATTTTCCCAGGCTTACAGAACAGCTCTCTGTTTTTGCTCCCGAAGATGGACGGCTCATTTTCACTATTCCCTGTTCCCTAGCAACAGCATCACTGTCTCTCTTTTACTTCTTAACAGCGAACTCCTCCCTCTACTACCCACCTCTTCCTCAATGCGCTCATGCTCCCTAGCTCCTCTCTCTCTCTCTCCCTCTCTCTCTCTCTGTGTCTCTCTCTCCAGCTGTCTTATCTGCATTGCCTTTGTGCCTCTAGAGCTCTGTGATTGGATGAACTACATTCCCTCCCGCGCAGCTAATGGCTGGGACTCTCTGCCTGGTGTGCCCAAACTCAGCTCAGTGATGTCATCAGTTTAGTTCCCATGATGCATTTAGCTTGTAGTTTTGCACCCTCACCGCAGTGAGTAATAGTGTATTAATTTTTATACTGAGTGTTACTCAGAACGGTTTTAGGAGCAGATATACAGTTGCATATAGTTCCATTAAAATGTATGAAGACCTTGTGTTGTATCATGAATTATTACTAGCAATAAATTAACTAACTAACTAACTAACTAACTAACTAACTAACTAAAGAAATAAATGGGTTGTTATTATTGGCCAATATTATTATTATTATTATTATTATTATTGTGTGTGTGTTGTTGTTATTTGTTGTTGAATAGTATTTTTACCTGAATGGTAATTATAAATTAATAAAAAACAATTAATAAAAAAGCAATAAATATTATTATGGTTTAAAAACAACAATGACGATGATAATAAAGGCTGACGGGTGAACATTTGTTTGGTAAAATAATAATAATAATAATAATAATAATAATAATAATAATTATTATTATTATTGTGTGTGTTATTATTATTAATTATAATTATTATAATGTATTATTATTATTATAATAATGTATAATATATATGTGTGTGTGTTTTCTGTGTGTGTGTATTATTATTATTGAGTATAATTGGGTGGCCACAAGACACACTGTGTGGGGAAAAACAATAACACCTGGAGGTTATTAAATAATGTTTTCCCTACTATAGAGGCATCCTACATTTTCCCACTCATGGGGCAATCTAGAGGGCATTTTATCTCATTTTCTATCATATAAATGATCCTAGAGGACACAGCATCCTTTACTTCTCATTGGTCGTCTGGGCATTTTTCATGTTTCCTTGATCATAGGCACAACTAATCGACTTTTCACATTCACTGAATGTGCAATTAAGAAAACACTTCATTACATTTTCTCTTATGTAATGGAACATTACTGGCTTTTTAAAAACTTTTTTTCATGACACTTTATCACATTTTATCTACTATTGTGACTTTTTCAAAAGCACTTTTTCACATTTTATATACCACAGAGGATCTAGAGCGGACACTTTATTATTATTTTTATCTACGGTAGCAGCTGCCTAGAAGGCAGCTTTATCACCTTCTATCGACCATGGAAACTAAAGGTGCTTTATTAGGTTAAGCCTTTATTTGTCACATAAACATTAATGCACAGTGAAATACATAAACCAATGTAACTCAAGTCAGCCATGACACAGCACCGCTGGACCAGACAGGGTTAAGGGCTTTGCTCAAGGCAAGGCCCAACAATGGCAACCTGGTGGATCTGGGCCTCAAACCACCAACCTTCTGATCAGTAAGGCGGCGTCTCAGTCCTGTGAGCTACCACTGTCTGACTTCTTTATTACATTTTACATACCATGTGGGCTCCATCGAGGTCACTATATCCTATTTCTCTACCCTTGCTTCCTAAAGGGCACTTTTTCAAATTTAATCTACTGTACCATTACAGCTGTAATGATGGGTTGCGCTTAATTACGTATGTCTGGAATAATTATCATTAAATGCAGATGTACGTAATTACCCTTTAAACAGACATCAGGCAGTTCACGTAAACTGTTTCTGTACAGAAAACAAATGGAAGCCGTAGGAAAGGATATGCTCAGCTTTTTTTCCGTTTGTGTGGATGAAGCGCAGTGCTGGAGGACAGATTCTGTGGGAACTAAAAGCCCTCAGTAGGGAGTCCATTAGTGGAAATCAGTCAGACAATTACTGGTATCAGTCTGTGCTTCTAAATATATATTTTTCCATTTTCAATGGCATTTGTTAAGGTTCAGAAAGTCTTGTAGGGCTTTTTTTTTTTAGATAGGATTATGCATGACTTGCAGTGTGAACCATGTAAACATTAAACAGCTTTCAAATAATCTCCCAAAGCAGTGCATGCCGCTGCTCGTTCTGATCAATGTACAAGGCTGAAATAGGACGCAAATGCAGATAAAACATTTATTGAGAAAATTTGCAAGGCAGGTTCTGCAGGTCCTTAGTCACTATAAGCATTCTCAGTCTCCTGGCCGGGCATTCTCCCCGGTGATAACTCAGATCTCTTGTACTGTAGGTTATTTCCCATACCTGTCACGGGTCTAGCTGGTGGTAGTGCTAGACCGGCTGATGGTGTTGCCGTGGGCATGAAGGTAGGCATGTACGCAGAGGGGTGTAACAGAAAGAGTCTTTTATTTAAACAAACAAAACTCAAAAACAGACAAATGAACAAAGAAACTAAAACAACAAACTCAAACTAAAACTAGGGCTCAGGAAAAACACAGGAACAGGAAGGGATCTGCACACAGGGAACCAGGAGCTGACACAGGGAACCAGGAGCTGACACAGGGAACCAGGAGCTGACACAGGGACTAGGGATGAGGAAACATGGAGCTGGAGCTAACTAAGACACAGAGGGGAACTAAAGACAGGGACTGGAGACTGGAGAGACAGGACTGGAGGCACAGAGACTGGAGAGACAGGACTGGAGGCACAGAGACTGACAGGAACTAGACTAGCTGGGGTAGTGAGGTTAGTAGCTACATGTTGTACTGGGGACACTGGAGGCTGACCTAACCGGGTTAGTGGCTAATGGGGTTAGTATTGACCTAGGGGACCGGAAGACAAAAGGCAGGGCACACATGAGGCTATTCCAAACTAGCGGCTAACCTACTAGTGACCAGAACCACTAGCAGTCACTCCCACTAGAGATTAGCCTACTGGAGGCTAACCCTACTAGGGGCTGACCCTACTAGCCATCCAGGCCTACTAGCGGCTAACCCTGCTAATGGCTAAGCACTCATGTGGCTACACATACAAGGGAAAAGACCAGAAGGCAAAACAGTACTTACACAGGACACAGGAGGAGACACAGCCTAACTACACACTGAACAGAGCAGCTCCATGAATCCACAGACACAAGGAACATCAAGGAAACAAAACTAGAGCCCTCTGAAAACAAAAGGTTACAAAACCTAAACCAAATATAAACTTAAAGTAACAAATGAATGCCCACATGATGGTAATCCAAACAGACAAACAAACACCAACAGACAATCAGACACAAACACAAACAATGCTCGACCCAGTTTCCCAGAACAAACTGCTATTTATAGAAAGTTTTAATGAGCCACCTCAGTTCAGGTGAGCCTCATCACCTGACTGAGGTGCCTTCTGGGAAACTGAGTCAACCAAGAGGAACTACACAAAGACAGACAGACATGGTGACCTCTAGTGGAGGTTCCTAACAGTACCCCCCCCCTTAAAAACGCTCCTCCGGAGCGTTACCGGAGGTCCCCATTGTCTTGAGTCATTTCACCCGACTTACGACGCCGACGAGCTGGTTCCCCGAGCAGGATGGGAAGGCGGGCGGAACTGGAATGCCGCCGAAGTCAGGCGCCGGAGGCAGTCTCGGGTCTGCCCTTGACGCTTGGCAGTGGAGGCGGCAATGGCCCGTGCTCGGGGTGGTAGACTTGACGCCGAAGCCGGGTGGTGGATTTGGGACCTCATTGACACTCTGGGATGGGAAGGGGGGGGAATCCCCCACTGAGGCACTGGATGACGGAGCCTCCCCGTGAGGCCCGGAGACGAAGGGGTGGAGCCTCCCCGTGGGGCCCGAGCGAAGGGGTGGAGCCTCCACGTGGGAGCCGGGAGGCCAGAAGGGTGGAGCCTCCCATTGAGGCCCTGGAGCGGAGGCACTGCGGCCTCCCGTGAGGCCCTGGAGCCAGGAGCTTTACTTGACTCGTGAGGCCCTGGGCGGACTGCGGCTGTGAGGCCCTGGAGCGCAGCTTGGGGCCTCCCCGTGAGGCCCTGGAACGCAGCTTGGAGCCTCCCCGTGAGGCCCTGGAACGCAGCTTGGAGCCTCCCCGTGAGGCCCTGGAACGCAGCTTGGAGCCTTCCCGTGAGGCCCTGGAACGCAGCTTTGCGGCCTCCCCGTGAGGCCCTGGAACGGAGCTTGGAGCCTCCCCGTGAGGCCCTGGAAGCGGTGCTTGTGGGACCTTTCATAGTTCTGCTGTAGGGCAAGCCGACCACCCTCAGCCTGCTTGCCCCAGCATTACGGTCCCAGCCCCCCCCCAAAAAAATTTTCCCCGGGGGGGACCCCTCTGCTATGCCTTAGTTTGGTCGAGCATTCTGTCATGGGTCTAGCTGGTGGTAGTGCTAGACCGGCTGATGGTGTTGCCGTGGGCATGAAGGTAGGCATGTACGCAGAGGGGTGTAACAGAAAGAGTCTTTTATTTAAACAAACAAAACTCAAAAACAGACAAATGAACAAAGAAACTAAAACAACAAACTCAAACTAAAACTAGGGCTCAGGAAAAACACAGGAACAGGAAGGGATCTGGACACAGGGAACCAGGAGCTGACACAGGGAACCAGGAGCTGACACAGGGACTAGGGATGAGGAAACATGGAGCTGGAGCTAACTAAGACACAGAGGGGAACTAAAGACAGGGACTGGAGACTGGAGAGACAGGGCTGGAGGCGGAGAGACAGGGCTGGAGGCACAGAGACAGGGCTAGACAGGAGACAGGGCTAGACAGGAGACAGAATAGACAGGGCAGGGGAGCCTAGACAGGGAGACTAGACAGGAGACAGGGCTAGACAGGAGACAGGGCTAGACAGGAGACAGGGCTAGACAGGAGACAGGGCTAGACAGGAGACAGGGCTAGACAGGAGACAGGGCTAGGAGCACAGAGACTGACAGGAACTAGACTAGCTGGGTTAGTGAGGTTAGTAGCTACATGTTGTACTGGGGACACTGGGGGCTGACCTAACCGGGTTAGTGGCTAATAGTGTTAGTACTGACCTAGGGGACCGGAAGACAAAAGGCAGGGCACACATGAGGCTATTCCAAACTAGCGGCTAACCTACTAGTGACCAGAACCACTAGCAGTCACTCCCACTAGAGATTAGCCTACTGGAGGCTAACCCTACTAGGGGCTGACCCTACTAGCCATCCAGGCCTACTAGCGGCTAACCCTGCTAATGGCTAAGCACTCATGTGGCTACACATACAAGGGAAAAGACCAGAAGGCAAAACAGTACTTACACAGGACACAGGAGGAGACACAGCCTAACTACACACTGAACAGAGCAGCTCCATGAATCCACAGACACAAGGAACATCAAGGAAACAAAACTAGAGCCCTCTGAAAACTAAAGGTTACAAAACATAAACCAAATATAAACTTAAAGTAATAAATGAATGCCCACATGATGGTAATCCAAACAGACAAACAAACAAACACCAACAGACAATCAGACACAGACACAAACAATGCTCAACCCAGTTTCCCAGAACAAACTGCTATTTATAGAAAGTTTTAATGAGCCACCTCAGTTCAGGTGAGCCTCATCACCTGACTGAGGTGCCTTCTGGGAAACTGAGTCAACCAAGAGGAACTACACAAAGACAGACAGACATGGTGACCTCTAGTGGAGGTTCCTAACAATACCAGTTCTTCTCTGCATTAAAACTAGTCATCTACAGCAAGTGAGGTGGTGACACTGTCATTCCAAGGAAACAAAAGCAGCTAGTAGTCTGGGGCACTGAAATGGGATCACTTGGGTGGTGGAATTATGGAAGGTGTTGCAAGGGAGAAATCAAAACCTTGATTTCCAGAACTGTATGCTAACCTCCTGATTGTTGCTTTTGACTTGGCCATTGGTAGTACAATATAAAGCTTACTGTAACTTCAGGAAGTTGCTGTTTAGTATAGTTGCCTGCTTCCCATTTACATTTCTGGAATTTAGCAGAACCCTTAACCAAAGCGACTTACATCATTGCATAGTTGAGCAGTTTAAGAGTTTGAGGGTTTAAGAGCCTCGCACTCAACTGGGTGGTGCTGGGGTTTGAACCTGGAACTTTCATTAACATTTAGGCATTTGGCAGCCGCCCTTATCCAGAGCAACTTACATTTTTATCTCATTATACATCTGAACAGTTGAGGGTTAAAGGTCTCGCTCAAGGGCCCAACAGGGGCAACTTGGTGGTCATGAGATTATTGAACCTGGGACCTTTTTTTTTTACTGTGGTCCAATGCCTTAACCACCGAGCTACTGAGCCACTGACTTTCCAATCAGTAGGCCAACACCTTATCACTGAGCAACCCCAAAGTAAATCAATGACGAAAGCAAGAACTTGTCACATTTGTACATTGGACAACGTTAACTCGGGAAAGAGTTGGGATTAACAGTCCGAGTGCGCGGATTGATGACGTCTTTTCTTGTTTTTGCAATAAAGAATATTGTCATTTTATTGATGATGAACAAGTGTGTCTAATCAGAATTCCATGGAGCGGGGTCTTACAGGTCTTACAGGTGGGGTGTTGTGTTAGAAGTTATAGTACGCACCATTCAGGTTCCAAATTTCGGAACTGCAAAACTGGGACTATACAGGTTTTGGATTCAGGTATTGAAGCTGTTACAATCATTTGAGCTCTGCAGAAGCAAACATACAAAGCACTTTGCTTGTGAATACCACCAGATGGAGCTGGAGATCAGCTGAGGAACAAGAAGAAAGATGAAAAAGCATATCCCATGTCTGATAGCTAAACATAACATTAAAATATGACCCTGAGACATTGACACTCTGCTTTTTTCCCCCCTAGGCTTTGTTTATAATGACGTAAGAAAAGCATGACCCTGTGTTAACGAAGAATTCTGAAGAGCTAGATAAAAAAAAAAAAGGAAAAAAAAGAAAATGATTGATACCAATACAGCCTAATAGTACATATGGTTTACATCAACAAATCTGAGACGAAATGAATGAATGGTTATTGTATTTTTATGGTACATTGTATGGAATTTGACATGCATGAATAAACAAATCACTACAAAATGCAATGTTTAAGTAACTTATATATATATATATAATATTGAATCTATGTCGGTTATGCAAAGCAGAAAATGTTATATGTATAAAATGTTTGACATATTTCCACATTTCCACCTTAACTATACTGTTTTTATTAATATTAATGTTAATATTAATGTAAGATACTATAAGGATATTAGGTGAGACCTTGTCTCAAGGTGAGCATGGCCCAGCAATCTGTGAGCTGCTTGTAATAAGTTAAGCCCCTGAGCCGTTTTACCCCCGACACTGACACCCAGGTCGTCTCACATCTCGGGATCCCCCGCAACCAGTGGTGCAAATGCTTAAATACTGTAGATAAGGGGCCTTAGTTCACTCCATCCATCTTTTGTTTCAAGACTCACTTTAAGAGCTTCAGCACCAATTTTGAGCCCCCAAATTCCTTGGACTGTAATCATAATTGACCTTTACAGGCCTTCAAACTCCCAAACACGGCATCATGTCTTTCTTAATGCAGCAGATGCTGGGGAGTAAGTTAAAGAACATGATGGGAGGAGGAGGAGGAGGTGGAGGAGACGCAGCGTCGGGGACGGCGACAGGAGACGGGAAAGAGACCGCCGCGTCCAAGGGGATGACCCGAGAGGAGTTCGAGGAATACCAGAAACAACTGGTGGAGGAAAAGTGCGTACAGGTGTATCTATTTCTTTGATCATTGGGGTTTGTTTTGTGTCCCACTCATATTACATATACAAAAATGCATGCGAAAAAGATCTTTCAGGATAACCTGCGTCTTTTCGATATATTATTTTATTTATGACATTAAAACCCTAACATATAGTTTTCTGTATTAGTGTGTGATTCATGCTTGTAATGAGTCTGGTGTTCTGGTGTCCCCACGGAACATGTGCTAAGGTTAATATGGCAAATTCTGAACCAATGTTTAGGCGTTTGCTGTATAGTTTGTGCTTGATATCCTGTCATTGCAACATTTAATAAACGTTATAAAATAAAATGCAAAATTAGCTTAACATGACTTGACTAGTCCTAAGAAAAAATACCCAGGCCCCAAATGTACCCTATTAAATTGATAATATATTACTAGTTGTACTGTTATTAAACTTCAGAAACCAGAGTGAAATTACTAGACAAGAAATGTCGTTGCATGAAAGAGTACACACTGTCTATGCTGTAGATAAAGCACACCGTGATAAACCACAGTCATACCTCATGACTGCCCATGACTTATCACAATTTGTATGTTTGTACAATCTGTGTCATCAATCAAATATCATGAAAGTAAGACCTAGGCTTTGGCCGCCAATGAAACTCTTGGCACTGCAGAAGATCGAGTACATCATGGGCTAGGACCGGCTCAGCACCTCTCCCTGGGGCATCGCTCTCTCAGAAGATGAGCTTTTGAAACATATTTATCGCTTTAGCTGTGTTGGAGGAGTGGAGGGACGTTTATGCCGCTTCTTAGAGGACCTTGTCTGATTGGTTTATTGGAATGATGGGCTAAGTTGGTGATGGCATATGGCAGATCACCAAGGTTATGTATAACCTTGTTGATGGAATGGATGACCTTGAATGGGTCGGTGTCGTGATGGCGAGAGCCAGCGGTGGGTATGTGTGTGTGTATAAGAGTTAGGTGTAATGTCAGTAATCAGGCGAGCTCGAGCATGTGAACTGGAAATTGGACTCAGTAGCAGCCATGCCTGTACAGTATGCTCATGCGTGCATGTCTGTGTCCTGGGAAATGTAGTCCTACACCAAGGCATTGACTTGATGCAATATGATTAATTTCAAAATAACTGATTGCATGTCATTTACATAGATTATTATTCCTTTCTGTAATAGAATTAAACTGCAATAGACCAGAAATGTCTAAAGCTTGATAAAATTTGAATTTCGGTTAAATTTCTGTAAAAACATCTGTAAAAGTTTTTTTTTTTTTAACAGTCACAATGACGTTTAGGAAAAGGGTCTCCGATGGTACTTTAAGTTGTCTGCTTATATAACACCTGAGAGCATTATACCAAGAACTAGGTCACTGAGCTCTAATCTGGTCCTTCGTCAATGAAAGCGCCGCTGACGTTGGCCTGTCACAGTACGTCCAGCATGCTTGCAATTATAGCAATCAATATATTATCGGAAAAGTCCTTTTTTTTTTTTTTTTTTTTAACTGAGGTGCCAGGAATTTTGCTGTCCGTAGTGGGAACAGTATGCAGTGCTGTTAAACACCTCAGCCATGAAATGTGCTAAGCTCTGATCTTCTTTTACTCCTGAGCTTCCTGTCTTCTAGTCCAACCTTAAATCCGTGTAATCTTCATTTACACCAGGATGCAGTTAAAGTGAGCGGGTTGTCGCTTAGACTAATAATTATCGAGAGTATTTTGAAGACGGCCGATTGCTAATTTATTGTCTATCGCATCAGCACCGTTTTAAAGGATACTATGTTGTTGAATGCATTATACAGTACTCAGGCTCTAGAGAATCGGATTTAATGTCGATGCATTAGCACCACGTCTTGAATTATGACACTGAGTTCATTCTATAACTTCAATAATGGACGCTGTTCTGCATTCCAGCTTGGTTTCAGTTTATTTTGCGTATGTCAAAAAAATGCATTAATCAATCGCCTACCATCTCAGAAATGAAGGTACCGAGCTCGTTAATGCGGTGAAATTGTGAACAACAATCTGTATTCCTTTGAAAAGCATTGAAAACCCATTCATGCATATTAAAGCTCGATATGTGTGTGTGTGTCACTGGCAGGATGGAGCGGGATAAGGAGTTTGCGACAAGGAAAGCTGAAAGAGCCAACCTGAGAGTCCTGCTAAGAGACAAGTACAGGCTTCCACAGGTATGCAAACCCACGTCCTCATGGCAGATAGCTAAAGTTGCTCGAGTGATTATAACTTCTCTGCTTGTGCGCTGATATTCGACAGAGTGCACAAGACGATGCCACGGTCCAGATAGCGGGCGAAGACCTGGACGTACCTGAAGAACTGGCCAAGATGGTGGAGGAGGATGAGGAGCAAGAGGAAAGCAATGATTCCTTCATGGGCAGACTGCAAAATATGGATATGGACTTTGATACGATCAAAACCAAAGCTCAGAGCACCATGACAGAAGTCAAGCAGGCAGCGGAGGAAAAGTGCGTCCTGATGTGAAATCACATTCGTTGCGAGCGTTGTTAACTGTTAACTCGTAAAAAAAAAAAAAAACTGTATGGCAATTTACTATGAATGCATTTATTATAATTATTCATCTTATTGATCTTTTCAATTCATGTTTTTTTGTTTGAATGAAACTGTGTGGGGAAAAAGACAGTCTTTCTATGATATACTTTATGATCACTTATTGCCTTATATGGCATTGTTCGGTGTTCCATGAAATATGAGGGGTGTTCAGGTCAAACTGGGACTCGTGATGAAATTCACAGAAAACGTTAAGCACAGTGCGGTGAAGATCCTCTTACCTGCAGGAATACATCTGAATGGTGCAAAAGTTTTAAAGAAGGCTATACGTCCATGGACAGCTGATGTCCCGCCCAAGGTGGCGCAGAGCCCAACGCAGTTGCGGTGAACCCCTGATCCTTGAAAACTGACAGATAATTTCTTGCCAGCAATCATTCACTAACACTATTTACACATTACAGGAACTCATCTGGGAGTTAGCGCCACATCCCCTGTACAGTCCTGACCTCGCTCCACGCCGTTTCCACATGTTTGGCCCATTAAATGAGTTCCTAGGAGGCCAGCGTTTCAGACATGAAGCAGGCAGTCAGATCATGGCTCTGGCATACTGAGAAAACGTTCTACCTTGATGGTATCCAAGCACTACTGACATGTGAGGATACATGCATTAGTTTGTCAGTGGATTATATAGAGAAATTAACGGTGTTTCTACTCTCAGAACTGTGTTCTGTTATCCTGCACAATCAAAAGGCATGTTTTGAGTTGAACACCCCTTTTATAGTACTGTATATCCTAATTAATATCGGCACTGTAGCTTCGTGGTTAGCACCGTCGCCTTGCGCCTCCAGGTCCTGGGTTTGATCCCTGCATCAGGTCTGTGTGTATGGTGATTGATTGTTCTCACTGTGCTTGGTGGATTTCCTCCCACAGTCCAAAGACATACAGATTAGGTGAATTGGTTCCGAAATTGCCCGTAGTGTGTGAATGAGTGAGTACGTACTGTACGTGTGCCCTGTGATGGATTGGCACCCTGTCCAGGGTGCACCCTGCCTCATGTCTTTGGGGATAGGCTCCAGGCCCCCGCAACTCTGTATGGAGCATAAAGCAGTATTAACAGTGAATGACTGAAATTGTTGTACTTGACATTAGACTTGTACATATTCCATGGTATCATAAAGTTCCTTAAAATGGCGAAATGTGACGAAAACCACTTTTTAGTGAGTCTCAATAGAAAAAAGGTCATGTGGTCTGATGTGTCTAGGTTGACCCTATTCCAGAGTGATGGATTCAGCAAGGTAAGAATAGAAGCGCATGAAGCGCTGCACACATCATGCATAGTGCCAACTGTACAAGCATTTGGAGGCAGTGTTATGACCTGAGGTTGCTTCAGTTGGTCAGGTCTAGACTCAGCAATGTTATGGGGCGATAGAAAGAAATCAGCTGACGCCCTGAATGTACTGAATGACCAAGTTATCTAGTAATCTTTCCTGAGTTCATGACCATATTCTAAGACTTAAACTGTGAAAAAGTAGTTCTGGGAGGATGAGGAATCATTTTCACACATGGACTGGCCACCACACTGTGTGCTGTAATCAAAGCTAGATAGATTTTGTTATAATTATGATTTAATTTTATAGATGCATTTCTAGTTAGTTTTTGTTTTTTTTTTTACTTTTTTTTTTTACTTAACCCCAAAGAGTATTGTGATTCTGTATGACATATTGCCATAAAATCCCTTCTACTATGATCAATTAATAAATCATTTTTAAAGAATATTTATAATTGATATAGTTGTCAATTATTATTATTATAATTATTATTGTTATTACAGTTTTCCTCAAAATCATCATTAGACTTGGCTATGTGACACTCTCATACTTGTGCATAGTTCTTTACACTTCTTTACCCCCCCCCCCTCCCCCCTCCACCCCCCACATCCTCCTCTGGTAAGCTGACACAGCTCCTTTATGTGTTAGCCGCTTTGTCGCTAATAGGATCAGAGCGGCTTAAATTGTCTTCTGATAAAACTAAGAGGCTTGATAACTGTACTGCACCCTCTTAACCAATTTGTGCTCAATTAAGATAATGAGGAAACAAGCATAGAAGGATAGCCTTAATATATTAATGTGATAAAATGATTATTATCCTCTCCTGTGTTGATATCTCAACGGGTATAGAAAAAAATCGGTTTGACAGACACCCCTGGGTGAGAAACAGGGAGTGTCTCTGTTGTTAATATGACGTTGTAATGGAGGGCAAATGCAGTGCGAAATACTTGATGCTTTTTTGTTTTTTGGCAGTTCAGATATAACAAAGTTGGGTGTATATACTGTACGTACAGTATGTCAAAAGTGCAATATCTGTTCTCCTGGTCAGATGCAATTATACAATCACATGATGATTTCTGGTGCAATTCATAAAATTATGCAGATAGAGATCAGTTAATATAATCACATCAAAAATTAGAATAAGGAAAACTATTCCGATTTTTTTTAATTAAATTTGATTGTAGTGATTTTGGCTATGGGATATTTAATTGGTTTAATATTTTATTTAACTGGATGAACTGGCTTGAGTTTTTTTTTTTTTTACAATAGTTATAATAGTTAAAAGCGATTACAACAATTTGCCAACAAATATTTTATTTTAAAAAAGCGATATAATTACATTTAATTCTGTGGAATATCTACAAAACTATTGTTTTTCTGTAAACACTTTTATCAAGAGTAAATATTAATTGACCTCTTTTTCTCTTCTTTTAATCAGTTTATTAACAGCCTAGGATTCTGTGGCTTCTCAAAACATCTCTATATAATGTGTTTTTCTAAGAGACCGAGGTTACTGTATTATCTCACTGGTGTCACTTTACTAAGGCAATTAGGAAATACAATTAGGAAATAGTAAGACAATCAGCTAGACTACAGACTAGACAGGGAACAGAAATGCTGAGTTTAGATTGGTAAAGTTTCAACAAATGATTATACTGTAGTCTGTGATAGAATATTAGCTTTACTACTATAAGATAAGAACATTTTTACAGTAAATAAATTCTTGTATAAAAATTCAACAAAATTCCTTATGAAAATCATGAAAAAATAAAAAAACACTTCCCTCCTTCGCATTGGCCAACTCATCACCAGCTCCTCCCTCTTCCTACGTGGTCAGGAATCAGTTAAGTTGCGACACAATTTCAATCAATGGCTCGTGTTTATTGATCACGTTCTCAAACTTATGTGCTATCTTTAGACTTTTTTTTTTATTGTATGAAAGATTCCACTTTTTGAGACAAACATGTGAACAAATCCAATATTGTCTTATCGGTCCATTGAATAGCATATTATTGTGTGAATGTCTCTAACTAGGCCAGGGTGTGCTGAGGCCAGCGATGGGGAATTTTCTCTCTGCCAGATGGCCTGCTAGCTTTGTGCGATAAAGCTCCTCTACAGGAGAACGATCCATGTCAGTCGCCACTGATAAATCTTTTCAAGTCTCTTTTTCCCATCTGCAAGCTGACTCAGTGATGGATGATTTCCTGGAAGAAAGATTACCGCAAACAACTAACTAACTAACTAACTAACTAACTAACTAACTAAATAACTAACTAGCTAAATTAATTAAGTAATTTTTATTATTTACTATTATATTAGTTATTGCCATTTTTATCATAAAATAATTGTATTTTTACACATTTTGTTACTATACAATTATTACATTTACATTTTTATATGTTATTGTTCACTTATTTCTGACACTCTTATTATTTATTTAATTAAAGTATTAGTTTATAAGTTTTATACATTGATTTTTTTTACTTCCTCGCCTTTTAACAAAAAAAAAAAAAAACTTTACACTATATTGCATTTTGTAATGGGCAAATATTTTCCTTTTTTTCTAATGCTAAAAATAAATGTAATTAATTCGATAAAATTAAATACTGAACATCATAATATTGATTAAATACAAATAAAATATCCTAATTGACATTTGTGGAAATTTACGTTTAATTATGCTCTAAAAAAGTTTAGTCATTTATAGGGCATTAATTAACATTCGTGGAAATACACCAGGACAGACTGGAGCGTATCCCTGGAGACATTGGGCACGAGGTATGGTACAGGTGCTGCAGGGTGCCAATTCATCACTGGGCACACACACACACACACACAACCTCACACACTTATTCACATACTACAAACAATAAGCCTAATCTGCTTGTTTTTGGACTGTGGGAGAAAATTGGAATACCTGGATGAAATGCCTCAATCACAGGGAAAACATGCAAACTCCATGCACACAGACATGTGGAGGAAGTCGAACCCTCAACCCTGGGCGTGCTAGGTGACAGTGCTAATATAAAGGATGTTGCAAGTCAGTGAAGTTACCATACATGGTCCTTTGGATATCTAGAGGCAAAAAAAACAAACATATATTTTCAGTCAATATGTATTTTTTTCTTGAGTTGCTTGTAAGTTACTAAATGTGATTATTCACACAATTACTAGTTAAGCATTAATTATCCACCTAAATAGTAATTCAATCAAATCAAGAAAGGTTGAAAAATTTTACAAGTTGGCAAGAGCCAATTATAAGTTATTATAAAATAAACTAGTCTTAAACTATAGAAACTCTTGAAAGTGCTTCTAGATGCATTATGAACATAATAATCAGCAGTTGTCATTTTCATTTTCATTTTATTTTAAAAAGGCATGAATGTCTGCATTGATTGATAGTTTGATTGTTTGATTAATTGATTCCATATTTAAATAATTCCCCCCCCCACCACCACCACACACACACACACACACACACACACACACACATAAAATTTCTTGTTGATTTCTTAAAAGGGAGTCTGTGAAGCTTCTTAAACTTATCTTTAGATGTCAGTAAGGTCAGGAGGGAAATCAGGCGGTAGTGCTCAGGCAGTTGATCCCTAAGGCAGTTTGCCAACTCCAGCCTTAGCGGACTAGGAAAGATATTTATAGATGTAACATAAAATAACAAAATCAAAAGATCAAAAATATATATTCTATTCAATTAACTTGCCATTGGAACAGTATTTAAAAAAAATACCCGCTATACTACAAAATGCACAATTTTCAAGAAAGTGTCAGGAAAAAGTGCACAATATTTTTACACAAAAATCTATTCAGTTACCAAAAAAGATGGAACTTTATTTATTTGAATAAATAAATGTATCTTACGCTAACAATTTTACAGTAATTGTACAGTATATAATGCTGACAATTTAAAAATTGTGTAGTGTGACGTTAAGAAGATTAAAATTAGAGCTAATTGGTTTATTATAGGAACGTAAATCAACCCAAACACATCATTACTTTTCGGAATTAGAACTAGATCAGGTTTGGGAAATTTAATCAGTGAGCCTGTTAAGCAATAAGTAGGTTAATTGAGTAAAACAAAAATGAAAGTGCGTGTGTGTGTGTGTGTGTGTGTGTGTGTGTGTGTGTGTGTGTGTGTGTGTGTGTGTGTGTGTGTGTGTGTGTGTGTGTGTGTGTGTGCGTGCTAGCTGTATACAGTTCACATTTCACTTTCATCATGGCAAAGTAGCCTTTCAATTAGGTATGCTTAAATTGATATCTTTGAATCAGGCAAATTTTCCTTTTAAAATTAAAGTCAATGAGAATTTAACTACAATCTACAAACTCAAAGACATTTTATTGAAAAGTTCAATTAATAAAAAAAAAAAAAAAATCAAGTATAAGATTATTATTTTTTTAGTTTTTGTTGTTCTGTCGTTAAAAACGCACACACACACACACACACACACACACACACACACACACACACACACACACACACACACACACACACAGACACACACACAAAGCAATCTTTAATCACAGATGAGTGAATGTAGGTCTATGTTGCTCCTTTTCTGTGGAATAATGTTATGGAACACTGAACATCATTAAAAAAAAAAAAAAAAAAAACTCAACATCTTTATACATGTGTGTTTTCTTTGTTATAAACAGGATTAGAGGACATTTTCACTAGGACGCCATTATCATTTAAACAAAAGATTTTTGAAAGAAAGTTTTGTCAGAGCTTCATTAGCGCCGGCCTCCCTCTGTGTCCAGAGCACTGCTGCCGTTTAGAGCAATTACTCCAGCAGTGAACAACTGTCAATCATTCTTAAAGTGGAAGGATTCCAATTAATAAACCTCTTAAGTCTTTTCCTTTTGCCTCTCTTCTTTCTCGTGCGCCGGAGCCAGAGCGCTTACTGCCCAGACGCCTAGGCCATAAAGATCAGGACCTTTTGCCACTCTTTGGGGCGTCGGGACGTTTTGGTGCTTTGGAGTGTGTTCGTGTTGCTATTGTGCCTGCGGCAAGTTAACACTCGTTAACAGCCTGGAAGAGCTGAATAAGGTGCCAGGGTGAGCAAAAGAGTTCTGCTTGCTCTCTTTGCTGTCATTCGCAAGGCGACAGCTCAGAGGAACAGACAGAGATGTGGAAGGACTAAGCGGGAAAAGGTAGGCTTGACAAACAAATTTCAAAAGGAAGTAATATTTGCTAATATCAAACTAATTGAAAACATAATGACACGGTTATGTGAACGTTAATACCAATTTTATTTCACAAACTGAACAGCGCTGTAAATTTGAAACAAAAATGTAATAAATATAACTTTCTCAGGTCTTATAATAGGAACCACCTGTTGAGCGCAAAAGTTCTCAAAAGCAAAGTTTTGCATTACTATTTTCATATTCCGTGGGAATATTATAGGAATAGTTGTAATAATGGAGTACGTATAGAATCGTAGTAATAATATATGACTAAAAACCATCAGGCATGAGAATAATGAAACTTTTTAAATGAGAAATGTACATTTCATATTCTGCCAGGATAATTGTATTATTTATACATTTGGAATTATGTGTATGTTTTAAATGTATCAAATTACTGCAGTGAAAGAAACAAAGCTGTGTGATCTGTCTGTATGCCACCCGGCACATTGGGCGATGGATATATGCATCGTTTCTGTGGCAGTTATTTATGGGGTCGGGGTGTTTTATTGATGAATTAATGGTTGTTGTGCGTGAGAAGATGATAACGATTTTAAATAATGAAAAATTGACTTATTAACAATTTTAAAAAGTCACCAAACATAATTGTGCTATATTATTTCCTTGGTTTTCTCTTGGTTCCTTGGTACTTGGTTTTCTCCATCACAAACATTATAATGAACATGAACATTGTAACCTCACTGATCTTTTTTCCAACAGGAAACCCCAGCAGCCTCTTCAGAAGACATGATGGTTACTTTTACTATTTAGCCTATTAACTGCATTCGCCAAAATCGCTCTGGACGTACACTCCTGCCCTCGAATGCATTTGTCTCTGGATTCCATAAACATGGCGGACGATGGCTACCTCTCGTCAGACAACTACCACGACCTTGGTAAAGGAGGTGGATCAGCCATGGGCGGGCGCTTGCACAGCATCGACGTCATTCTGGGATTCAGTAAGGACCAGGACCCTCTGCTCAACCCTGCGGGACCTGCCGGGGGCCATAAAGACGACGGAGTCGCACTGGTGGAACAGGGGAAGCAGGTGACCTCTGAACCCTATGCTCACCTGCCCAGCATGTCTGAAAACTCTCATCAGGCTCTATGTCATGGTGAGGAAATAGTGTTTAATCACATCCTGTTTAAACCTCAAATGCTAAGATGTTCCATGATAATGCTCGCTCTAACATCCGCCATAACATGCAGTATATAGTAACAGCACAAACTATTGTTATTAATTATACTGTAGATGAACTTGTTCGGTTTTCTCTGGTTTCTTTGTAAACATAATCACATGTATGAACAGTTTGTACTGCCTACAATTGAAGTGGTTATTGTTTTATTTCACTTCAACAGTGAGCAGTGAGCAGGAAAAACAGGGAGAAAAAATGTTAACATATTACAATTTACGAAATAGATCAGACATATTTAAATTCTTAACATGAACCAAATCATTTGAACAGGAGTACACTACTGGCAAATCTAACAGTTCCCATAATTTAAGATGTTGTATATTGTTTATTTTGTATGTTGTATTAATAACAAAATTACATCACGTTACATTTTGATAATGTTCCTAATCTGGTCAAACGTGAACTTAATCTTTAAAAACATGTGACTCCTTTAGCTTATTTAATATTTATTATTTAATTAATTCCTTATGAAGCATATCATTCAGCAATTACAATACAAGCCAAAAAAAAAAAAAAAAAACGAAATATGCAAAGTATAGGATAGAAAGTTATTTGTATGTATATAAATCAAATACTGACACAATGTTTACAATAGAAAATAAACAAAAATATTTGAAAAATACATCAAATATATTAAACAGCAAATTAGCAAAACTGGAACTAATACAACACAACTGCAAATGTATTATACTTTTTGTAAAGTACAACGCACAGACAGAAACGTAATGTTAGTACGAGTCTTAAATTTGTACTTTTTGTTACAAATTCATATTCATTCGAAGTTCCAACACCTTATCCTCGTGTTCATTTTTCATGAGAAGCGTTTGGCTTAGCGGAGCTAATCAAGTAAACTATGCGTGGGGAACATAAATGAATTCACAGGCCACTAATCACAGAAAGAACCTTATCAAGAGTCACACCTGCTACTACCAGGACGCTACGCTTACAGCATGCTAAAGCAACTATCTGATGATAATCACGGCTAACTTAATTAGATTGATCTAATTAAGTTCAGCTCAGCTCCTGCTATAACGGGTTTGTTAGCATCGGTCTTTACTTTACTTTGGTGGAAATAAAAAAATCTTCACCAAGCAGCACCTTGTCGTGTAGGCAAACAGGCTGATAGATTTTAAAGCGGTTGGATTACGAGCCAAGACCAAGCAGGTGACATCTGTTAGGTTGTTTAGGGATTAGTGAGGAGAGCTCCACAGACAGACAGAGAGATGTGAAGGAACTCATGTCTTGTTGAAAAGAGGGTTGGGTTTAAATCAAATTATATGATGTAACCTATAATATGCGAAAGAGTTAAGCCATGAGACGGTGTGCATTATGGGTAAAGTTGTTGTTAGACATGATGTCTAATGTATTAATATTAGGATTTTATAACAATTCAGCTACAGCAGTCAGATCTCATATACTTTCCTCTTGGTATACAAAACAGCACTGTTCAGTTTCCAAATTTTTTGCTTACAAAGAGACAGACGTTCTTGCAGTTTCATATAATCTTGAGGAATAGTTCTCCAGGCTTCCTGGCTTTCATTTCCAGTCTAGTCTCTGTACCTGAGCAGTTTCAGAGGAATATTCCTTATTTGTTTGCTATACAGTGGCCAATGACTCATTAAAGCATAAAAACATCTCATTTACAATGTGAACCAGTGGGAAATAGATGCGAATAATGACAGATGATTAGGCCGCTGCTTAGTATACTGGTGTTGCTGAATGCTTTTTTTTTTTTTTTGTCACTACAGATCCAGACCTCTTCTCAAATGATAAATGTGAAGCCGATGTTGGAGATCTTCAACATCGTGGTGTGGAGAGCGACAGCAGATCTCCTGAACCTCTAGAAGAAGACCAACCCAAGAAGAAACACCGTCGTAACCGGACCACATTCACCACTTACCAGCTGCATGAGCTGGAACGAGCGTTTGAGAAATCCCACTACCCCGATGTGTACAGTCGAGAAGAGCTGGCCATGAAAGTCAATCTTCCAGAAGTGCGAGTCCAGGTACGTTGTGTTGAGACAAACTTTAGTGGTCATCTAGCACGGTCTTAATGTAGTGTGGATCAGACATAGTAGCATCAGGTTAGTTGTTTAAGAGTGCCATTTCTCATTCTTAAGGGCTTTAGCCTGTTGTTATCTCACTGTCCTTTACCCTTTATTTATGATCAATAAAGTAGATCTGCATGGATTTTCTTTCCTAGGTCTGGTTCCAGAATCGACGTGCAAAATGGCGGCGTCAGGAGAAGCTTGACACTGGCAGCATGAAGCTCCATGACTCACCTATGCTATCCTTCAACCGACCTCCCATGCCCTCCAACGTGGGGCCAATGAGCAACTCCTTGCCCTTAGATTCCTGGTTATCATCCCCCCTTTCCACTGCCACTCCCATGCACAGCATCCCAGGATTCATGGGTCCAACCCAAAGTCTGCAGCCCACCTACCCGAGTCACCCCGGCTTTCTTAACTCAACTCCAGGAATAGTGCAGGGAATGCAGCCCATGCCTCCTCCACCGTACCAGTGTCAACCAGCATTCAATGACAAGTATCCACTCGAAGACATGGACCGCAGCTCCAGCATTGTAGCCCTGAGAATGAAGGCCAAGGAACACATTCAGTCCATGGACAAAACCTGGCAGCCCATGTGATTCGAGGTATACAACAGGGGAACTCTTTTAGGTTCAAAACCACAAAGTCATGGGCAGGAATTTCTGGCATCTGTTGCTCATGAAGAAGGACTACCACTGGTTTAGATAGCTATTCAAGGACATGACTAAACTTTATGCACGCTACAACTATTGACTTGATGAGAATGAAGGGATTCCCAGGACTTGACTGTCTCATCTGAGTAATACAGTGAACCTCTACACATTTCTTTGTTAGTCATTTTCCAGGCCATTTTTGTCCTTTGTAAAGGTAAATCAGGAAATCAGATGTCAGGTTTGGGGTGGCAAGTAAACTTGGAAGTAGACTGCCATTGTCAAGCTCAAGATTGAGTCCAAGTGAAGACTGAATCTTTACAAGTTAAAGTGAGAGCTAGTCAAGATCAAGACCAAAAAAAAAACGTTGTTGTTTTTTTTTTTAAGCCAAGCCTGAACTACTTACTTGGCTTCATTCATACATCGTGCCAATGATTAGGCTGTTAGGCTCAAGCTAAGACCATATTTAGCAAGACCAGTGTCCAAGACTGAGATGCCAAGTACAAATGCCAAGAAGTCAGTCACAAGTCTAAGTCGATACAGAAAGATCTCAAAACCAGACTCGAAGCCAGGACGTTTTGGATCGCATCTTGGCCTAATCTGGGCTTTGACTGTCAATATTGTTATACCTATATGTATGGTCAGAAACACCTGTGTAAATTTCTAATACTGTACAATGGAGCATGTTAGTACGTATATATTAGTATAACATGTACATGGATGGTTTCCTTGGTTGTCACAAGTCTGATTTGAGTGTATTTATTAAACCATGACCAGTCCTTGAGTTTGTGTCATCTGATTGAAACTGAGTCATTTTTTTTATATGGCACAAAGATTCACTAAAGTGCAAGGACACCCTGGATGCCCTGGACGCCCTGGAGTATTTAATTTGTATCATTCGTAAGTAAACAAAGCATTGCCCAAGCCTTCTTCTTGCCAGTGTAACCATTAATTGTATGGCATTTTAAAGAAATGACCTATCTACCCCTAGAGCTTGCTGAAGAATATGAGGTCATTAGCTGATTGTGTAGCTGTCATAGCGAGTATGTGTACAGATGCAGAAGGAAAGACTCTTAGTCTGGCACCACTCTCTGTTCATTTGTTGCTCAGCGTTATTGATCGCTGCTCTTTGTTTGAGACTAAAATAAAAAGACAAGATCTGGACTAATAGGCATCGCTTCGGTCGAGTGACCTCACATGAGAGTGAGCAGGATATTGAAGTGTGGCCTAAAGCTGAGTTTTTTTTTTTTTTTTTTTTTTGGCAAAATGAGTCAAACATGTAAAGAACATATGGTTAAAGAGCAGTAGAAAAAGTACTTAATCATGAGTTGATATTCTTTCTATTTTATTGTATAGTATAAAATGGATGTAATTAGATACTCTCTAACTTTTTGTGTACACATTGGTTGGGTTTTTCTGTGTTAAGTGTAAATATGAGGGTTTCCTGTGAACAATGAGGAAGCAAGGAAATGCCAAAGATTATGGTCTGTTGTTAACTATGTGAAAAATTGATCATTAGCTGCTTGGATCTGTATGAATTGCCACGAACTGGGATCTCCTTTGTAGAGATACAGAAGAGATACAGAACTGCTTGATTTTAATGTCAAGTGTTCCATCCCCATTAAATATGTTACTATAATAGACTTACTTTAAATTGTATCTCTATAGAGATACATGGCTTAACAAGTTGGGAGGGAAATGTCTTCAGAGGGTTTCTGTTTTTATCTACTTACTGTTTGATTGTCTATGTGAAAGTTAATTGACTATTAAAGGTTTTCTGAAAAAGAAAAAAAATCTTGAAACCAGACAAATGTTTTGTTATTCAGTCTCTTACATTAATTGTAAATCAGATCATTATGTACCTTATTTTGGGCTGTAAAAAAAAAAAAATATATATATATATATATATATATATATATATATATATATATATATATATTTTTTTTTTTTTTTTTTTAAGCTGAGTGCTTGGAACAGATGAAAAGAAAAATGAGTCCGCTGCTGAGATTGTTACATAAACAACCAATTTTTGCACAGTACTGTTCTATTTACACACATTTAAATGTAATTAAATCTATTTAGTATAAAGAAATAAGAGGTGGCTCAATAACTTTACATAATTAAGTACATTATTAACTTAATTTATTTCAGTAAGATTGGCATAATATCAGTGTGTAAAACTACTTTGTAGTGTGTTAGATAATTCAAATTGTGTGAATGAATGAATTATGAATTAAATATTCATTACATAAATATTTTTAAAGACAATTCATTCTAATTTTTTTTTATGTCAGGTATATGTTCAGGTATTTACGTGCATATATTTACTTAATTTGATTTATTTTAATTAATAGATTATAACCTGATAAATAATATGCACGCTAAATCTAATCATCACTGTGCTTTGTGTCATTTTAATTGTTTAAAGGCTCAGTGTTTAAAGCTAGCTAGGCGTAGCAACTGTCCCTTCATCATCATTAGTCCAGGGTTAGTGTGTAGTGACCTGCCCTCACCTCAGACCCAGCTCCCCCTCCCTCGCTGATGCTAGTAGGTTGATGGCTCAGATCCAGGCTGTTAGGGAGATGAGCCTTCGCTCCATCAGTCCTCTCCAGGGGACAAAGAAGGGAGGGGCATCAGAGACATGTGAACGCAACAGTAAACATGGGCTGATGAATGAACGTACGTTTGTCAGAGCAACAGGTTGGTGTACACTGCAAAAACCACCCAGCCATGTGATTCCCATTTGAAGTGAGACTATAATCACATATAGTAAGTTTGCATTAAGTTACAGTTTTCAGTATTCCTGCTTTGAGGTTATGTGTATAAAAGTGATTTTTTTTTTTTTGTTGACGATTATATAATAACATTTTGAGCATTTAAGCTGCACAGTAAAACTTTACAATACATCAGTATATCTTTAGCATCATGATATGAAAAAGAGATATAAGCAGAGATATAAATGCATCCTGAAGTATTAATAAATGTGCTGAAGATCATATAAAAATCCTTACATTACAACACTATTAAGCTATCAAAGCTGATTTGGCTGACTGGTTAGAAGAAGTTGATTAATTTTCTATGTCCGGAGGTTGAACAATAATTACAGCTGTAATTCATATCCCAGGTTTATATTAATACCTTTATTTTAATATGTCATTGTTCATTAATGGGAATGGTGGTGGTGGGGGGAGGGGGGTGGGGGGGTATGTGACATACAACAGTGAAATGTACCAGTTTTCAGTAATACTTTTTTGGTTTTAATAACAGAATGACTGCTTAATCACATAATGACTGTATATCTGGTATACAGGAGTAAAAATGTAACTGGTGGAAAACTGATTTGGTATAAGAGCTGGTGGTGTGAAGTTTTACCACCGCAAAGTTGTAATCCTTAAACAAACAAACACCACATCTGTTTTTTTGGTTTTTGTTTCAGGCTCAGGGACAGTAACTAAAACTCAGGTGGGGCCCCAGTCAGAAAGAGGGCGTCGATCAGAGCTTGTGAAGTACAGGGTGGGCCATTTCTATGGATACACCTTAATAAAATGGGAATGGTTGGTGATATTAACGTCCTGTTTAGTATATGTGAGGGGGCAAACTTTTCAAGATGGGTGGTGACCATGGTGGCCATTTGGAAGTCGGCCATCTTGGATCCAACTTTTGTTTTCTCAATAGGAAGAGGGTCATGTGACACATCAAACTTATTGGGAACGTCACAAGAAAAAACAATGGTGTGCTTGGTTTTAACGTAACTTTATTCTTTCATGAGTTATTTACAAGTTTCTGACCACTTATAAAATGTGTTCAATGTGCTGCCCATTGTGATGGATTGTCAACTCCCACTCTGCACACACTGATAGCAACACCGCAGGAGAAATGCCAGCCCAGGCTTCCAGTATCCGTAGTTTCAGGCGCTGCACAACTCGTATCTTCACACCATAGACAATTGCCTTCAGATGACCCCAAAGATAAAAGTCTAAGGGGGTAAGATCAGGGGACCTTGGGGGTCAACTGGCCCACGACGACCAATCCACTTTTCAGGAAACTCACACAAATAAACAATAATCACCTACTTAATCATACAGAGTCCAAAATACTGTCGTTGTTCATGTCGTGATTAAGAGGAGGATGCTGTCTAAATTCCACTCAATCCTTGACAATTTTTCTTGCCCAATCCAGAAAGTGCTGGCAGATCAGTGAAGCTCGTTCAGCCAGAGACTGATCACTGCCAAGTGTTCTACTGAGTGCCACAGAGGATCCTTTCTTCCAGTGGCCATGGAACTGTACAACTTTTCTCCGTTCATAATATAAAAATATTTAAAGTAAAGGATCTATTTACTATTAATATTCATGTGCAATACTTACCTTACTTACTCATGTTTAATAATGAAGTAAGAGCATTTCCATGCACACACAATGGGATAGGAACTCACAGGATTGACGCTAAACAGCTGTACGGAGATAAGAAAGCCATGGGTTAAAAAGACTAATCGGGGAAAAAAAGGCTTCAATTTACTGAGCAGCAGAAAGACTGAACTTTGAAGCAGTAGAAAAAGGTCAAGTTGTCTTGATGAGTTCAGCTTGACTGAAGCGATGCACCCATCATGTATAGTGTGGCCACTGTACAAGCCCCTGGAGGCAGTGTTATGATCTGGGGTTGCTTCAGTTGTGGCAATAAAATGAAGTCAGCTGATGATGTGAATGCGTTTAATGACTAGATTATAACACTGATGGAGTTTTTCCTCCAGGATGGAACGGGCACATTCCAGGCCTCAGATTGTGAAGGAGTGCTTCTGGTATCCTGAGGAATCATTTTCATACATGTAAGGTGACTGAATGAAATCTTGATCTGAAAGGATGTGTGACTTTTTCTTTTTTAGTTTTTCTTTTTCCTTTGATTTTCTGGTAATTGGAATTGTAATCATGTTGTTTTCCCTTTCATCCTCGCTTTTTCAAGCAGTGAGCCAAGTGCACCAAGGACAAACATTTACCCTCTGCATGCAATTAATTTTTTTTTGTAATAAATGATATATATGCTATATTTTTATATTTCCGTCCAGAAAAGACTCATCCAATACCTCTGCCTTACATGTTATGTGCTTGAAAGCACTTTGTCCTTTTTCTTGCATTCAGATAGTGCTCTGATTAAAATGAGTGTGAGTGTGTGTTGTTTTGATGCTTTGTGCTCAGCCTGTGATTAACCCGCTGATTAGGAGGACATGTTTTATGGTGGCAATAATACAGGCACAAAGCGGAATTAATTAGGTTTGATTTCATCTTTACGTGACCTCAGGTTACATAATTCTGGGATGATGATAATGGCTTTATTTAAATAAATCTCTCTCTTTTTTTTTAAATCTATTTTTCAGGAATACATCTTAGATTTATATGTTTAGTTTTGTCTGTCTATTTTTTTCTGTTTGTGAGACCGCCAGAGAGCTCCTAATGACTTTTCAAAATAGATATGGCAAATGGCCGCGGTGAAGTTGGTTTAAAGTTGGAGGCTGGATATTCGAGCTCCGGCCTCCAGATTCCGATTTGTACCGGAGATTCGCTAACAGAAACACCTCGCCTACTAATATTCATATTACAAACATAATTAAAATAAATAAATGAACTATTGCCTCAAAATCTATTCTAAAATGTGTGTCCACCTGTCCTGCAGAGGACACAACCTTTTTTAATTCAATATTATCACTTTTCATATAATAATTAATATGTAATAATTCTACATTTTCTTTCAATAACTTTCAGGTCATGTGACCTATTGCCTCAACATCTATTCTAAAATGTGTGTCCCCCTGTCCTGCAGAGGGCACAAGCTTTTTTTAAATTCAATAATCAAACTTGGCATATTTATTAATAATTCTTATAGACGTTTTATTGATTTTATTTCAATAACTTTCAGGTCATGTGACCTATTGCCTCAAGGTCTATTCAACAATGTGTGACCACATGTTCTGCAGAGGGCACAGCCTTTTTTTTATTCAATAATCACACTTTACATATTTATTAATCATTTTTATAGACCTTTTATTGATTTTATTTAAATAACTTCCAGGTCATGTGACCTTTTTCCTCACCTATACAAATCTATTTTACAATGTGTGGCTATATGTTCTGCAGAGGGCACAACCTTTTTATTACATTTTATTTAAACTGTATATTTATAAGTAACTCTTTCTAGAATTATTAAATTATTTATTCCACTAACTTACAGGTCATGTGACCTCTCGGCACAAATTCTCTTCTAAAATGTGTGAGCACATGTCCTGCAAAAAGCACAACCTTCTTTATTCAATATTATCACTTGCATTTAAGTCACTTATACTTATATTTATTAATAACCAATGTTGAAATACAGTTGCAAGCAATGATGAGCAGGCCCAAGCACCCTGCACAGAAATACATCGGACACATGCATTTAAAGGGGACATACCAATAACATAATGACATGTTTTTTGAATGGGGGGATTTTATGTCAAAACCTTCTAAAAGCCCTAGATGCTGGAGAAAACCATCACACTATAATGTCACTCAATGTGATGTCACTCAATATAATGTCACAGAAAGTTATTAACCACTTTTCGGCATCGGTTTAAGGCATCATCATGACTGACCCGATTGAGATGTCAAAAATCCCTCCACAATTTTGCATCCTCTGTCTTGAGATCACATAGGCCGTTTGGTGGCGATCGTTAAATCCTCTAGGAGGAGTATATGAAATTCCAAAATAACTGACGTCCTGTTGAGTAGAGCCTACAACACGTAATGCAAAATTTGTTTAACTCAATGAGCTCTAAATGTGTATCGGGTTTTACATGTATACATGCAAGTGTGCATGAGCTATGCAGCAAAATCTAGTGTGAGGGCCTCGGGCATTGCATCCTAATGGCAGCAGTTTCTAACCTGTCTGTAATGACTTTTAGAGTATGCTAGGAAAGCCAAAAAGATCTGGAGGCTGGAAAAAATCCTTAGAAAAACAAGAGGGCCCTTCATACACTATGATGTAATAGGGCTGATGTCATAGTGCTTGTTCTATAAAAAATAATAATCATTAGAAGAACATGAGGCTCCTTCACGCGCTACGATGACATAGGGCTGATATCATAGTGCTTGGGCCATAATAATAACAATCCTTAGAAGAACAAGCGGGCCCTCACACACTAACATAATAGGGCTGATATTCATAGTGCTTGGGCCATAATAATTTTAAAAAATCCGTAGAAGAACAAGAGGGCCCTTCACACACTATGACGACATATGGCTGATGTTCATAGTGCTTGGGCCCTAATAATAAGCTTTAGACAAACAAGAGGGCCCTTTACACACTGTAGCGTAATAGGGCTGATGTCATGCTTGGGCCCTAATGATCTGTACATGGGTGTACACATTGGGACACCCTGACTGAAGTTATGCCTTTATTTGTCACATACATTACTGCACACTAAAAAAATTTCTTTGCATATCAGAGTGCAGGGTCAGCCATGATACATTACCCCTGGAGCAGATAGGGTTAAAAGCCTAGCTCAAGGGCTCAACAAAGACAACCTGGTGGAGCTGAGACTTGATCCACCGACCATCAGATCAGTACCTCAGTTTTGTATGCCTGCAAGTTCCATTATACAGATGAACCAGGCCTGCTTGCTACTAAAAAGTTGTGCAAGTAGCAATTGACTAATTGACTACATGACTAAATAGTGGGCACATCACTATGAAAAGGTTAATCAATGCTACTGAAAAAAGGCAGAAAGAGTATGAAAGCGCTCATGAACATAGTGTATGACAGGCCAGCCAACACATAGGGTGGTCCAAATGACGGCATCCATAATAATTTTTCCTTATTTGAAATGTTATATATAAATGTACTGTACATATATCTACACTAATCTATGTTTCGTTTATTTCATACTCAAAATGGCTTTCATTTCAGACCCAAGATGAATGACATTGTAAATTCAAGGATGGCTTTATGACCTATTTTAATTGAAACAAAATCATTAATATTGCAAGGAAGTTATTGAAATAAAAAAAATAAATATTTTAAACAAAAAGGATTAATAAACATGCTAGTAAGAAAGTGTAAAAAAAAGTGCTAGTAAACAAGTTTGTGCACTATGCAGGACATGTGGGTACACATTTTAGAAAGGATTTCTGCCATAATGTCACATGGCTTTGAAGCTGTTGAAATAAAATTAATCATATTTCTATTAAAAAATATGAATAAATATATAAAGTCATAAGATTTCATGAAAAAAGGTTGTGTCCTCTGCAGGACAGGTGGACACACATGGTAGAATAGATTTTGAGCCAATAGGTCACATAATCTGGAAGTTAGTAAAATGAAATATAAAAGTATTGATTATTAAATATAAAAAAATATGCCAAGTTTGATTATTGAATTTAAAAAGGTTGTGCCCTCTGCAGGACAGGGGGACACATATTTTAGAATAGATTTTGAGGCAATAGGTCACATGACCTGAAAGTTATTGAAATAAAATATATAATTATTACATATTAATTATTAATACATATGAAAAGTGATAATATTGAATAAAAAAGGTTGTGCCCTCTGCAGGACAAGGGGGCACACATTTTAGAAAAGATTTTGAGGCAAAATGTCACATGAACTGAAAGTTATTTAAATAAAATCAATTAAAAAGGTCAAAAGGTCTATAAAAATTAAATAAAAAATTAATAAATAAGTAAAGTGTGAGTATTGAATAAAAAAAGGCTGTGCCCTCTGCAGAACATGTGGTCACACATTGTTGAATAGACTTTGAGGCAATAGGTCACATGACCTGGAAGTTATTGAAATAAAATCATAAAAACTATTAATAAATATGCAAAGTGATTGTTGTTGTTGTTGTTGATATTGAATAAAAAAGGTTGTGTCCTCTGCAGGACAGGGGGACACACATTTTAGAATAGATTTTGAGGCAATAGTTCATTTATTTATTTTAATTATGTTTGTAATATGAATATTATCCGTTTTTAAGTCGGACAATAATTTGCAGACGGTCCCTAACTTGCGCAGTAGGCGAGGTGCTTTCGCCGGACTTTGTTAGCGAATCTCCAGTACAAATCGGAATCTGGAGGCCGGAGCTCGAATATCCAGCCTCCAACTTTAAATGAACTTAACTGCGGTTGTGAAATGTACATTTTGTCAATATGGTTTCCGTATCGCGGGGTCGCAATGCGCCCCTAGTGGTACAGGCTGGAAACTGCTAGTTCTTTTACTAACGCCAGCGATCTTGTTGCGGTTATGTTCGTCACCTGTTAGTGGACAAAACTGAAATTAATAAATACATTAAAAAAAAAAAACATAAGAGGAAACACAGACCCTAAACAGCGGTAAGAAATTACCGCTAATTAATTTTTTGGCTTCTGTGTTTCCGCTTAGTGTTACTCAAATAATAATAATTTAAAAAATCTAAATAAAACATTAATATGTGAATATCTACTTAGCTAGCTAGCAAAGCGCCGAGCTCGCGCACGTTACTTTGCTAGCTCTTTAACACGTTGTGCTAAATCGGCTAATGGTCTAAAGTTTCTTCAATAGGTAAGTAATGCACACAGACACACACGCTGTTCCAAAAGAAAACATACTTCATCAGACCAGGCCATGTTCCTCCTCTGCTCCCTGGTCAAGTTCATATGCTAAACTTAATAATAATAATTATTATTATTATTATAATTGCTTGTTTGATTAATTGAAATGCAAAAATTATGACTCCCCAACTAGCTATTGAATTGTTGGTAAATTAAGTATATATATATATATATATATATATATATATATATATATATATATATATGGATACACTCACCTAAAGGATTATTAGGAACAGCATACTAATACGGTGTTTGACCCCCTTTCGCCTTCAGAACTGCCTTAATTCTACGTGGCATTGATTCAACAAGGTGCTGAAAGCATTCTTTAGAAACCATATTGATAGGATAGCATCTTGCAGTTGATGGAGGTTTGTGGGATGCACATCCAGGGCACGAAGCTCCCGTTCCACCACATCCCAAAGACGCTCTATTGGGTTGAGATCTGGTGACTGTGGGGGCCATTTTAGTACAGTGAACTCATTGTCATGTTCAAGAAACCAATTTGAAATGATTCGAGCTTTGGGACATGGTGCATTATCCTGCTGGAAGTAGCCATCAGAGGATGTGTACATGGTGGTCATAAAGGGATGGACATGGTCAGAAACAATGCTCGGGTAGGCCGTGGCATTTAAACGATGCCCAATTGGCACTAAGGGGCCTAAAGTGTGCCACTTTTGGTATGCCCTGACCATTGCAGACAGGGAACATGAAATTGTAATAGTTGTACGTACATGAAGTAAGCAACAGGAATGTGCCTGAAGTTTACAGGCAGATCTTCCAAAAACCCCTTCAGCTAAGCATTGGTGGTTCAGTGGTAGAATTCTCGCCTGCCATGCGGGAGGCCCGGGTTCGATTCCCGGCCAATGCACTGCTCTCTTTTCTTTGTTGTTGGATCCTTAGTTTAGTGTTTTACTTTTTTTTTGCCAAAATCCCTAATCCTAAAATATTGATGTAAATAGAAAAATTATGAGTTTTTTATATTTAAGTAGTTAACATTTGGTGCTGAAGCGTATGAGATCCTAAATTTTATTTGAAATCCTCCAGACCTCCAGAAAGTGTGCTGTGATATCTGACACCATGCCGTCAGTAGCAGATTCTTTATGAGGTGGGGCTTCCCTGGATCAAGCTTGTTTTCCCAGCACATCCCACAGATGATATATATACGATTGTGATTTGCCTTGCCTTGGCCACCCTTGGCCCTGTCTCAGGATTCATAGGTTTTCCTTCCTTGGATCACTTTTGGTAGGTCCTAATGACTGCAGACTGGGTGTGCCAAGAAAAGATCCCCCACACCATTACACCACCACCACCAGCCTGCACAGTGGTAATGAGGCATGATGGATCCATGTTCTCATTCTGTTTATGCCAAATTCTGACTCTACCATTTGAATGTCTCAACAGAAATCGAGACTCATCAGACCAGGCAACATTTTGCCAGTCTTCTACTGTCCAATTTTGGTGAGCTCGTGCAAATTGTAGCCTGTTTTTCCTATTTGTAGTGAAGATGAGTGGTACCCGGTGGGGTCTTCTGCTGTTGTAGCCCATCCGCCTCAAGGTTGTGCATGTTGTGGCTTCACAAATGCTTTGCGGCATACCTCGGTTGTAACGAGTGGTTATTTCAGCCAAAGTTGCTCTTCTATCAGCTTGAATCAGTCGGCCCATTCTCCTCTTACCTCTAGCATCAACAAGGCATTAGAACCCTAGAAATGGTTGTGCGTGAAAATCCCAGTAACTGCAGAAGGCCTGGGTTTGATTCCCAGCTGATTGACAAATCCCCGCCACTGGATGCAGGGTTTTATCAGGAAGACCACCGGTGTAAAAAAAAAGAAAAAAGTGGCAAGTTTCTGTGGGGATCGGATGGTCTGCTGTGGGAACTCCTCGAGCTGGATTTTAATCAGTATTCATTTCCAGTTAATGCATATTAATATCCTTGACTGTGATGAAAACTGGCAGTGAGTTGCAGAAACAGCACACCCCTCACATCTCTGCAAATTTTTAGTTATATCTTTTCATAGGACAACACTGCATAAATGACTCTTTGACACAATGAAAAGTAGTCAGTTTAAAGTTTGTATAGCAGTGTAAATTTATTTTCCCCTCAAAATAATTAAAAATACAGCCAATAATAGCTGAACCCCTGGCAACAAAAGTGAGTACACACCTAAGTGAAAATGTGAAATGTCAATATTTTGTGTGGCCACCATCATTTTCCAGCACGGCTTGAATTCTTTTGGCCATGGAGTTCACTGGAGCTTCACAGGTTGCCACTGGAATCCTCTTCCACTTCTCCATCACAACATCACGGAGGTGGTGGACATTTGACATTTTGTGCTCCTCCACCTTTTCAGCATGCCCCAGAAGTGTTCTATGGGGTTTAGGTCTGGAGACATGCTTGGCCAGTCCATCACCTTTACCCTCAGCCTCTTTAGCAAGCCAGTGGTCAGCTTGGATGTGCGTTTGGGGTCATCATCATGCTGGAACACTGTTCTGCGGCCCAGTTTCCAGAGGGAGGGGATCATGCTCTGCTTTAGTATGTTAGTATAGTATGTGCTTTAATACATGTTAGAATTCACGTTTCCCTCAATGAACTTTAGCTCCCCAATACCAGCAGCACTCATGCAGCCCCAGATCATGACACTGTTGATCTTGGCTCTGCTGCCACCATCAGGTGAATGTAAAAAATACAACATGTTGATCTTTGTGCCACCTATCATGCAATGTAAAGGAAAACTGTAGGTATGTAAACCACTTTATGTAGGTTTTATTTGCACCTGGGGATGGACCTTGGACCCTGCTTTAACCCCAAACCCATAACTTTTAATAACTTTTGTGCTTATTTTGTAGAAGTGGTGACATTTGTGGACAAAAGAGCTCTAGAAATGGAAGCAAAACTAATCAATATATCTGAACACTGAGTGCAAGATTCAGTGCAGTAGTTGTAAATAATAAAGTTGTACATGTATTGAGCATCCAGAAGGTGCCTGAAGTTTGCAGACAGATCTTCTGAAATATCTTTCAGCTACAAGTTGTTGAAACAGGCCACTGCCATCAGGGGCTAGTGTTTCTGTGAAGGGGTGCACTTGTAGGTGGGACATGTCAGTGAAACATCCTTGACCACCCTTGATCCTGTCATTTATTTTCCTTGGACCACTTTTGGTATGCCCTGACCACTGCAGACAGGGAACATGAAATTGTAATAGTTGTACGTACATGAAGTAAGCAACAGGAATGTGCCTGAAGTTTTCAGGCAGATCTTCTAAAAACCCCTTCAGCTAAGCATTGGTGGTTCAGTGGTAGAATTCTCGCCTGCCACGCGGGAGGCCCGGGTTCGATTCCCGGCCAATGCACTACTCTCTTTTCTTTGTTGTTGGATCCTTAGTTTAGTGTTTTACTTTTTTTTTTTTGCCAAAATCCCTAATCCTAAAATATTGATGTAAATAGAAAAATTATGAGTTTTTTATATTTAAGTAGTTAACATTTGGTGCTGAAGCGTATGAGATCCTAAATTTTATTTGAAATCCTCCAGACCTCCAGAAAGTGTGCTGTGATATCTGACACCATGCCGTCAGTAGCAGATTCTTTATGAGGTGGGGCTTCCCTGGATCAAGCTTGTTTTCCCAGCACATCCCACAGATGATATATACGATTGTGATTTGCCTTGCCTTGGCCACCCTTGGCCCTGTCTCAGGATTCATAGGTTTTCTTTCCTTGGATCACTTTTGGTAGGTCCTTATGACTGCAGACTGGGTACATAAGCAGTTGTACATGTATTGAGCATCCAGAAAGTGCCTGAAGTTTGCAGACAGATCTTCTGAAATATCTTTCAGCTACAAGTTGTTGAAACAGGCCACTGCCATCAGGGGCTAGTGTTTCTGTGAAGGGGTGCACTTGTAGGTGGGACATGTCAGTGTAACATCCTTGACCACCCTTGATCCTGTCATTTATTTTCCTTGGAACACTTTTGGTATGGCCTGACCACTGCAGACAGGGAACATGAAATTGTAATAGTTTTACGTACATGAAGTAAGCAACAGGAATGTGCCTGAAGTTTACAGGCTGATCTTCCAAAAACCCCTTCAGCTAAGCATTGGTGGTTCAGTGGTAGAATTCTCGCCTGCCACGCGGGAGGCCCGGGTTCGATTCCCGGCCAATGCAGTGAACTCTTTTCTTTGTTTTGTGTTTTACACTAAATCCAAATTTTATTTTAAATGCTTGTTTTCATGCTTGATTTGAAATACCCCTGCTATAATCCCAAACTCATAACCTTTAATAAGTCTGAACCTTGGTCCTTTTTTGTAGAAGGGTGGACATTTGTGGACAAAAAAAAGCTCTTCATAAATGGACGGATGTGGAAGCAAAACTGATCAGATTATCTGGTAACTAAATGTAAAATCTTGTCCAGTCCTGTTTTATGGTGTATTTGTACATAATGAAGTTGTACATGAAGTGAAGCACTAGAACGTGGCTGAGGTTTGCAGGAAGAATTTCTGAGCACTTCAACAGCTAAGCATTGGTGGTTCAGTGGTAGAATTCTCGCCTGCCACGCGGGAGGCCCGGGTTCGATTCCCGGCCAATGCAGTGTCTGTTTTTCTTTTTCATTGGCTCCCTAGTTTATTATTTTTTTTCTTCCAAAACCCCTTCATGCAAAGAAATTAACAAGTACATTTGTACATAGTGCAAGGATTGCTAATCTGTATATGCTGCAGGAAGAGCTAGAACTCTATAACCCCATGTGCATCAGAGAGCCTTGGCCCTGTCTCCGGTTGTACATCAAGTGAGACCACCCTGTTTCTGGTTCATTAGTTTTCCTTCCTTGCACCATTAATGGTTGTGTTCTGACCACTGCAGACCAGGAACATCCACTAAAAGAAGTTGTAAAAAATTATGATCCTTTATGATGTGGGGCTTCCCTGGATCAAGCTTGTTTTCCCAGCACATCCCACAGATGATATATACGATTGTGATTTGCCTTGGCCAGCCTTGGCCCTGTCTCAGGATTCATAGGTTTTCTTTCCTTGGATCACTTTTGGTAGGTCCTAATGACTGCAGACTAGGGACATAAGCAGTTGTACATGTATGAACAAGTCCATTTGTACATAGTGCAATAATTGCTATGCTGCAGGAAGAGCTATAACTCTATAACCCCATGCGCATCAGAGAGCCTTGGCCACCCTTGACCCTGTCTCTGTTTCATTAATTTTCTTTGGATTTTTGACTTTTGATTTTTGATATCTTCTGACCATATCAAATGGTTCATTAGTTTTCCTTGGATTTTTGATATGTCCTGATCACTGCAGACAGGGAACTTGAAATTGTAACAGCTGTACATGAAGTGAGCAACTGGAATGTGCCTGAAGTTTGTAGGCAGATCTTCCAATCACTCCCTCAGCTAAGCATTGGTGGTTCAGTGGTAGAATTCTCGCCTGCCACGCGGGAGGCCCGGGTTCGATTCCCGGCCAATGCACTGCTCTTTTTTCTTTGTTGTTGGATCCTTAGTTTAGTGTTTTACTTTTTTTTTTGTTGCCAAAACCCTTCATCCTAAGATATTAACAAGTCCATTTGTACATAGTGCAATAATTGCTAATCTGTATATGTTGCAGGAAGAGCTATAACTCTAAGCAGGATCTCTAAGTACATTCAGTTAGGAAGGGCTTGCAAGTAGGCATTTCTTTGCCTTTTTGAATAGAAAAAGTACAAGTTATTACTGTTTTTTTAGTTAGCATTTGGTGCTGAAGCATGTGAGATTTAAAATCTTTTTAGAGAACAGTGTTTCCATGTGGGTGGGACATGTGGCTGCCATGTGGTTCTGACCACTGAAGACCGGGAACATTATCTAAGAGCTGCTGTTTTAAAGTTGCCCTGACTCAGTCATCTATCCATCACAACTTGGCTCTTGTTAAAGTCGATCAAATCCTTACACTTGCCCATCTTGTTTACTTGGTGCCTAATCTATCCCACCCACTTCCAGTTGCCACTGTAACAAGATAATCAATGTCACCCACTTCATCTGTCGTGACCATAACATACAAATATGTATCTAAGATAAATTACAGACACAATATGCATAAATGTAAGGATTATTTATTGTGGTTATTCATTGACTTTTGGAAATATCCTGAATTTTTCTGTATCTTATTGGATTTTTATTGAACTTGTAATTCAAGTGAATTAAACTGTGATTCAACGAAAATCTAATTAACATAATGCGTAAAAATTAAGATAAATGACACAGTCTGCCCGAGAGTGAGTTTAAGTTTTTAGTGAGGGGTACGAGTGGACTGTTGTAAATATATGTACTGGGTTTATTAACACAAAGCAAGAACATTGCTGCGGCACAATAATAATTTATGTTCTATTATTTCATTTTTGTAATCATTGGAAGCCAAAATTGTTATAGAAAATAAAGTTAAATTTATTGTACCTACACACTATTAGGTAGACTAAATATTATTTAGTAATTAAAGTATTTTGACATGATCTGGTCAGAGAAATAAAAAAGGATTCTACTGCCTCCATCAGGTGAAAATACAAAATACAACATGTGTTACAAAAAAACATGGGCCACCTATTGTGCATTGTAAAGACAAACCGTAAGCAAGTTAAACTCTGTACCTGAGCTTTATTTGGCCCTGATACTAGACTTTAAATACCCCTGGTATAATCCCAAACCAATAACCTTTAATAAGTCTGAACTTTTGTGCTTTTTGTAGAAGTGTGGACATTTGTGGACCACAAAGCTCTTTATAAATGGACATATGTAGCAGCAAAACCGATCAGATGATCTGATAACTAAATGTAAAATCTTGTCCTGTCCTGTTTTATGGTGTATTTGTACATGATAAACTTGTACATAAAGTGATAGACTAGAATGTGCATGAGGTTTATAGGGAGATCTTCTCTGCCTTCTAGCAGCTAAGCATTGGTGGTTCAGTGGTAGAATTCTCGCCTGCCACGCGGGAGGCCCGGGTTCGATTCCCGGCCAATGCAACGCTCTCTTTTCTTTTTCATTCGTCTCTACTACCCAACACCCCGCTTCACGCTCAGCCACATTCCTACTACGTTTGCAAAGAATTTGGTGAATGCAGTAAGAACTTGTGCAACTTGACAGCAGAAACAAGTTAGGACATTTATTTACATAATATTTGTAGGACGCTGTGTAAACTTTGTGGTGAAACGGGGACCTTTATAAGTGTTTAAGGAACGTTCACGTTAACGTGATTTATGTATATATGTATGTATGTATTTATTTATTTATTTATATTTACCCTGATTTGGCACAGATCTATTTTCTTATATTTTATTTTAGAGCTGTCTGAACACAAATCTGAGTCACTTCATTACAGAGTCAGTTCTCATTGCCGCAACTTAATATTTAACTTGAGGAATGTAAAGAGATGATATTACCTGGTAGTCCCTGGTAGTCATTTTAAAGTAACTGTACCATGTGCTCCATCACTCATAATCAAACTTTATTTTAATTATGTATGTGTGTTTAAACAGCCCTTAAAAATGTTAAAAAGGCCCGGGTTCGATTCCCAGCCAATGCATGCGTTTCTTGTGTAAAACGTTGCTCGTTGGACAGCTGAGAGACCTAGACAGGCACAAAATATTTCCCCTTCAAGACAATTGCTACTTAAACTGAGCTGACTGGCTTCAACATAGAGACCGCTTATAGGTTTGTTCGGTCTAGGGACTGCTACAGGGCTTGCTTCTCTTTAGAAGTGCAAACAGTGTCATCTAGCATAATTTTAAGGGTAAAGCTGTCAGTCTTTATCAAAACTTGTGGATTTTTTCACCAACAAATGTACCAACAAGTTCACCTTCACCATCAAACGACATCAGACCCAAAAATCCTAGTGGACGTTAGGATTCTGCAATGTTTGTGATGCTAAATACTATCTGTCGACCATGCAAAATTGTCATTGAAAATGAAGTTCAATTTATTGTACCTACACACTATTAGGTAGGCTACATATTATTTAGTAATTAAAATATTTTAAGAAGGTATGGTCAGAGAAAACAAAGCACTCTACTGCCTCCATCAGGTGAAAATACAAAATACAACATGTGTTACCAAAATAGTACAACATGGGCCACCTCTCGTGCATTGTAAAGACAATCCGTAGGCAAGTTAAACTCTGTACCTGGGCTTTATTTGGCACTGATGCTAGACTTTAAATACCCCTGTTATAATCCAAAACCAATAACCTTTAATAAGTCTGAACTTTGGTCCTTTTTTTGTAGATGTGTGGACATTTGTGGACAGAAAAGCTCTTCATAAATGGACATATGTAGCAGCAAAACCGATCAGATTATCTGATAACTAAATGTAAAATCTTGTCCAGTCCTGTTTTATGGTGTATTTGTACATAATAAAGTTGTACATGAAGTGAGGCACTAGAACGTGGCTGACGTTTGCAGGAAGAACTAAGCACTTCAACAGCTAAGCATTGGTGGTTCAGTGGTAGAATTCTCGCCTGCCACGCGGGAGGCCCGGGTTCGATTCCCGGCCAATGCACTACTCTGTTTTCTTTTTTTATTTGTCTCCACCAACCCCCTTCACACTTCCTACTACGTTTTCAAATAATTCTGTGAATGTAGTGTGAATGTAGTAAGAACATGCACAATTTAACAGTATAATCAAATTAGGACATTTATTTACATAATGTTTGATTCGATTTGGTCTGATTCCCTGCCAGTGTACTGTATACGTTTCTTTTTTGTTGGCTCATTATTTTAGTGTTTACGACCACCTGCCTAATATTGAGAAGGTCGCCTTTGGCCATCAAAACTGTGGACTGTGGACAAGGTCTGGACTCCTTCACACCTCTGAAGGTGCCTTGGGGCCTCCATTGATCAAGCTTGTTTTTCCAGCACATCCCACAGATGCTTGATAAGATTGTGATCAACTACTGCAGTCCAACTACAGACCATGGAGGCCACTGGTGACCGCTATAATTATTCCCATATTTATTCCCGTATTTATTTTCACAGTAGTACTGTTGTACTACTTTTGTTCAACATTCACTCACTACAGTCATGGCCAGAAGTTTTGAGAATTACATAAATATTGGAAATTGGAAAAGTTGCTGCTTAGGTTTTTATAATAGCAATTTGCATATACTCCAGAATGTTATGAAGAGTGATGAGATGAATTTCATAGTCCTTCTTTGCCATGAAAATTAACTTAATCCCGAAAAAAACTTTCATCTGCATTTCATTGCTGTCATTAAAGGACCTGCTGAGATCATTTCAGTAATCGTCTTGTTAACTCAGGTGAGAATGTTGACGAGCACAAGGCTGGAGATCATTATGTCAGGCTGATTGGGTTAGAATGGCAGACGACTTGACATGTTAAAAAGAGGGGGAAATCATTGTTCTTTCATTGTTAACCATGGTGACCTGCAAAGAATCGCGTGCTTCCATCATTGCGTTGCATAAAAATGGCTTCACAGGCAAAGATATTGTGGCTACTAAGATTGCACTTAAATCAACAATTTATAGGATCATCAAGAACTTCAAAGAAAGAAGTTCAATTCTTGTTACAAAGGCTTCAGGGTGTCCACGAAAGTCCAGCAAGCGCCAGGATCGTCTCCTAAAGAGGATTCAGCTGCGGGATCGGAGTGACACCAGTGCAGAGCTGCTCAGGAATGGCAGCAGGCAGGTGTGAGCGCATCTGCACGCACAGTGAGGCCAAGACTTTTGGAAGATGGCCTGGTGTCAAGAAGGGCAGCAAAGAAGCCACTTCTCTCCAAAAAAAAACATCAGGGACAGATTGATCTTCTGCAAAAAGTATGGCGAATGGACTGCTGAGGACTGGGGCAAAGTCATATTCTCGGATGAAGCCTCTTTCCGATTGTTTGGGGCATCTGGAAAAAGGCTTGTCCAGAGAAGAAAAGGTGAGCGCTACCATCAGTCCTGTGTCATGCCAACAGTAAAGCATCCTGAGACCATTCATGTGTGGGGTTGCTTCTCATCCAAGGGAGTGGGCTCACTCACAATTTTGCCCAAAACACAGCCATGAATAAAGAATGGTACCAAAACACCCTCCAACAGCAACTTCTTCCAACAATCCAACAACAGTTTGGTGAAGAACAATGCATTTTCCAGTATGATGGAGCACCGTGCCATAAGGCAAAAGTCATAACTAAGTGGCTCGGGGACCAAAACTTTTAAATTTTTTGGTCCATGGCCTGGAAACTCCCCAGATCTTAATCCCATTGAGAACTTGTGGTCAATCCTCAAGAGGCAGCTGGACAAACAAAAACCCACTAATTCTGACAAACTCCAAGAAGTGATTGTGAAAGAATGGGTTGCTATCAGTCAGGATTTGGCCCAGAAGTTGATTGAGAGCAGCCCAGTCGAATTGCAGAGGTCCTGAAAAAGAAGCGCCAACACTGCAAATACTGACTCTTTGCATAAATGTCATGTAATTGTCCATAAAAGCCTTTGAAACGTATGAAGTGCTTGTAATTATATTTCAGTACATCACAGAAACAACTGAAACAAAGATCTAAAAGCAGTTTAGCAGCCATGCCTGTGAAAACTAATATTTGTGTCATTCTCCAAACTTTTGGCCACAACTGTATGGTGAGTGGGGAACACCAGTTAGCCTAATCTCCTGTACATGTCTTTGGAGAAAACCCACCAAGCACAGGGAGAACATGCAAACTCCATGCACACAAACACCAAAGCAGAACTCGAGCCCAGACCCTGAAAGTGCTAGGCGACAGTAGCTAACCACTAAGGCAAAGTAAGTTGGATGTAATATAAAAGTGTGTTAGTTGTAGTTTACTCAATTGACACTTTAATAATAATAATAAATATAGTTGCAAGCAACGATGACGGGCCCAAGCACCCTGCACCACACCACCGCCACCCTGATGCACCACACAACCCGTGTGTTATTTGAGTGTGTTATGACCTCGGAAAGGCCATCGCCACCCGGTTGTACCGCACAACCTGCACACGTCACACACTATACAGGGCTGATGTCAGTTTGATGTCAATATTTGTTGAGACCGTTAGTGTGTGTGTGTGTGCATGTGAGTGTTAACATTTATAATGTGTGTGTATGTATGTGTGCCTGTATGTGATGTATGCATGTGTTTGTTTGTGTGTGTGAGATGTGTGTGTTTGTGTGCGTGCGTGAGTGTAAACATTTTTAATATGTTTTTTTGTATTGTAATATGTAATATTTTTTGTATGCATGTGTGTGATGTATGAGTGTGTTTGTGTGTGTGTGTGCGCGCATTAGTGTGTGAGGGTTAGTATGTGTGAGAGTGAGTGAGAGAGGTGTGGTCGTGTCAGTCTGTGTGTGACGAGTAAATGTGCTTGTGTTTGTGCATGTTTGTGTGTATGGCGTGTGAGTCTGTGTGTTAACATTAGTGATGTGTGTGTGTGTGTGTGTATGTGTTTGCGCACACTCGTGTGTGTTATTTGTCTTGCTTGTTAATTGTAATTGTTTGTGTATATGTGCATGAGTGCGTCTGTGTGAGAGTGTTAACATTTATAATGTGTGTGTGCATGTGCGTGTTAACATTTATAATGTGTGTGTATGTATGTGTGCATGAGTGTGTTTGTGTATGTGTGCATGCATGTGTGTGTACTTTTGTGTTTGTGTTAACATTTGTAAGGTATGCGTGATATACTGTAGGCGTTTGTGTGTGTGCGTGCATCGTGTGAGAGGGGTGTGTGTGTTAATATTTATCATGTGTGAGTGTGTGCATGTTAGTGTTAACATTTATAATGTGTGTGATGTATGAGTGTGTTTGTTTGTGTGTGTGTGTGTGTGTGTGTGTGTGTGCGCGCATGCATGTGTGCGTACATCGTGAGAGAGGTGTGTGTGTGTTAACATTTATCATGTGTCAGTGTGTGCATGTGAGTGTTAACATTTATAATGTGTGTGAATTTGTGTGTGTGTGCATGCATGTGTGTGTACATGTGTGTGAGATGTGCTTGTGTTAACATTTGTAATGTGTGTGTGATATGTGTTTGTGCGTGTGTGTGCATGTGAGTGTTAACATTTATAATGTGTGTGTATGTATGTGTGCCTGTATGTGATGTATGCATGTGTTTGTTTGTGTGTGTGCATGCATGTGTGTGAGATGTGTGTGTGGTGTGTCTGTGTGTGCGTGAGTGTAAACATTTGTAATGTGTGTGTATGTATCTGTGCATGTGTGTGTGTGTGTGTGTGTGTGTGTGTGTGTGTGCGCGCGCGTGCGTGAGTGTAAACATTCGCAATGAAAAACTCATCCTCACACTATAGGTGCGCAGGACCCTCTTGTTTTCCTAAGGATTATTCTTTATGGCATCGTTCCTCAATGTGATGTCACTGAACATGATGTCACTAAAGGTGTCACTGCCACACAGAAAGTTATTAATATTTTTTCAGTGTAGGTTTAAGACACAAATCATGGCTGACCCGTTTGAGATAACAAAAATCCCTCTGCAATACTGTCTTTAGATCACATCGGCATGGTTTGGTGGCGATTGTATAAATTACCTAGGAGGAGTATATCAAAATCCATTGGGTGCGTTTTTGTGAACGACCCAAAAATAACCGGCCCCCTGTTGAGTTGAGCCCAGGACATGCAGCGCGAAAGTTGTTCGGCTCAGTGAGCTCTAAATGTGTTTCATGTGCCTACATGAAAGTGTGTATGAGCTATCCAGCAAAATCTCGTGTGCGGTCCCTGAGGGCCGCGAGCCACACGACTCTCAGGCATCCAACTGGCAGCAGATTCCAACCTGTCTGACATGTTTCATGAGTTTTTGAGCCTGTTAAGTCCCCCGAAAAGTCCAAAAGGGTGTAAAAAAAAAAAAAAATCCTTAGGAAAACAAGAGGGTCCCTGTAGTGCTTGGGCCCTAATAATAAATAAAGTTGCAAGCAACGATGACGGGCACAAGCACCCTGTGCCATCGCCACCCCAGGCACACTGCACAACCTGTGTTATTTGAGTGTGTTAAGACCTCAAAAAAGACATCGCCACCCGGTTGCACACGTCACACACTATACATGGCTAATGTCAGTTTGGGCTCTAAATCTTTGTTGATTGTGTTAGTGTGTGTGTGTGTGTGTGTGTGTGTGTGTGTGTGTGTGCGTGTGCGTGAGTGTAAACATTTGTAATATGGGTGTATGTACGTGTGCATGTGTGTGATGTATGAGTGTTTGTGTGTGTATGTGCACGCGTTAGTGTGTGTGAGAATGAGCGAGAGAGGTGTGTGATGTGGATGTGTCAGTCTGTGAGTGATGAGCTAAAGCGCTTGTGTTTGTGCCTGTTTGTTTGTATTAACATTACTGATGTGTCTGTTAGTATGTGTGTGTATGTGTGTGAGATGTGTTTGTGTGTCTGAGTGTTAACATTTGTGATGTGTGTGTGTGTGTGTGTGTGTGTTCAATAGGCCACAGATGCTGGAAGAAAAGCATCACACTTTCACATCACATGATGTTTATGAACGTGATGTCACAGAAGGTGTCACTGAATATAATGTCACTCAATATAACGCCACACAGAAAGTTATTAATCAATTTCCCGAGCTACACCCGTGGCCCTGACTCCCACGCATCCGAATGGCAGCAGATTCCAACCCGTCTGGCAATTTGTATGAGTATTTGAGCATGTTAAGACCCCGAAAGGTCCAAAAAAGGTGGGAGAAAAAAATCCTTAGGAAAACAAGAGGGTCCTGCGCACCTATAGTGACTGGGCCCTAATAAACAGACACAGGACATTTATTACATATAACATCCAGCAAATAAATAATAAATGTTTAGATATTTGTAATTTAAAATAATCAAAAGGCTTCCAGTATAAAAAACATAAGCAGACATAAACAGTGAATCACAAAAGTTTAGGGGGTTTTCATAGACAAAGGTGCAACAAGATGGCAGTGCCAAAATTATTTTGGTGTACTCTTACCTAGTATATATAAGCAGGATTTTTATTATGATTATTTTTGTGTTTTATCTGAAGCGACTGATTAGAAAGAACAAACTTCAGTTTTACTGATCTCAACGGTACATCTGATTCATTTATTTAATTCACTTCCTGTTTTCCGGCAAGGGACGTGAGTAGCGAGGCGAGGGGCGTGGCTACGTCCAGCGGAGGTGAGCCCTGCGCGCTTCGTGGTCTGTTCTGATTGGTCGCTGTTCGGCTACGCAGCCAATCGGAGTTAGACATCTGTTCGGCCACGCTTCTCTGAAACTAGCGATAAACCTCACAAGACCGGGCTGAGGTGGACACATCGCTGGATTGGGGAGAGCTGGGAAGGAACACCGGTACCGCTTCAGGCGACGACGAGAATAATTTAAATATCGTTCAAATAAAAATAATAAAAATGCAAAGCTTTACTCTGTTGACGCTAGTTTCGGTCGCGCTCTTGGCGTTTGCAGTCGACGCAACGGTTTACTTTACAGAGCAGTTCCTCGACGACGGTGAGTTAAATTTTAATGAAATCAGGATGCTAGTTTAACCTGCGCTCACACTGCAACTGTGGGCAAGGAAAGTCGTATATTTTTATCCGTAAATAATTTGTATTTGAGCAGTTTGGTCAGTTTTGTGTGTTGTCTTTAGAACAGTGCATAAATGCTTTACAGGCTCAAGTCTGAAAATCAGATCGTTCCTGTTATGAAACTAAGGATTAAAAATTCTTCCTACTTTTTCTACCAAGCTGGATTTCACTCTAAACATTCCACATTTTAAACTGAAAGCAACCCATTAGAATCCAAATCGAAACTAAAACTTTTATTAATGCACTGTGCAGTTTGGCCAAACAGGAAGTGGCTTGAAATAATTATTTTTTTCTTTTTAACTGTTGCTTCCTTCTACTGGAAATTGGAATGTTTCATTTCCTTTAAGAGACAGGAATGTTGCATGATCAGTTGCAACCCTTGCATCCACTTCTCCGTGTCTTCCTTATGTGATTGATGAACAAGTGTGCAGAATCATCTTATTTGATTAGGTCTTTCGCCCACTTCACAGAGCATTTGCAATCCAAGCTTTGTGTTAAACCAATTGTAACCGTGATCAGATGTAAATCAAACAAATATATGCAGTGTAAGATTGACCCCTTCCGGTGCCATCACAGTTAACGTGAAAACGTTAAAGTTTCATTTATTTATTTATCAATCATTCCTCATTTGCAGATGGATGGAAGAGTCGGTGGGTGAACTCAGAACACAAATCTGACTATGGACAGTTCAAACTCACAGCTGGAAACTTCTATGGTGATGCAGAGAAAGACAAAGGTAATGAACACAGATGCACAATTACAAATTCATTTAAGATTTACATGCGAGTAAACGCAGCATGTAGATCTAAGATTGTGACAAAGACTTCTGTCTCATGTTATTTATGTGCATGCATATTGTTTGCTTTTTTTTGATTGTTTAAGGTTTGCAAACCAGCCAAGATGCCCGTTTCTATGCTACCTCGGCACGGTTTGAACCATTCAGCAACGAGGGCAAAAGCCTTGTGATTCAGTTCACTGTAAAACACGAGCAGAAAATCGATTGTGGAGGAGGCTACGTCAAGGTCTTTCCCTCTGACCTCAGTCAGACTAATATGCACGGAGACTCGCAGTACTACATCATGTTTGGTGGGTTTTGGTTTCGGATAGAGATTTCCATTTCCTCTATTTTATTCTCAGTATTGGTGATAATTTAATTACGTTTTTAATGTTTCAACAGGTCCAGATATCTGTGGTTACAGCACAAAGAAAGTCCATGTCATCTTTAACTACAAAGGCAAAAACCATCTCATCAAGAAGGAGGTCAAGTGTAAAGTAAGTGGTCTTCATTTAGCTTTCCACTGTCAGCATGCAAGTCCACTAGTGTTATTGTAAACACGGTTGTAATTTCTGTGGCAGGACGATGAGCTGACTCACCTCTACACGCTGATCCTGAACCCAGACCAGACCTATGAGGTGAAGATCGACAACGAGAAAGTGGAGTCCGGCTCTCTGGAGGAGGATTGGGACTTCCTGCCTCCTAAGAAGATTAAGGACCCTGAAGCCAAGAAGCCAGAAGACTGGGACGATCGTGCCAAGATCAATGATGAGTCTGACACCAAGCCAGAGGTATCTGCTGACCCTGCATGTAGTTCAGTTAGCTAATATCTGTATACGTGTAACACATTCATGAACTAACATGGTCAATATATTGATTGATTGGTTTAAGTTATAGATGAAGCAGGATTATGGTGTTGAATAATTTGTATAGAGATTTAAATATGTAAAGATGGCCAGGCTAGTCGTGACCTTTGAATGCTAAAACCTGATTGTAAGAAAAAAAAATTAGACAGTTTAAATATAGTAATTGGGAGGTGCATCTTTCTGGAGTCTTTTTCAAGAGATTTTCTGATCATTAGTTTACCAACTCTCCACTAGCTATAGTACCCTGAACTGAAAAAAACGTTCTTTAACCTTTTAAAAAGTTCTTTTCTTAAAGTGGTGGCCAAAAGTATTGAGACAGGTGAAATTCAAGGTTTTAATGACGGTCTCAAGTTTTTTATTTTTTTTTATTTATCCAATGAAATTGCTGTACACCAGTCAATATTTCGTATGAACTTCATTTTTTTGGATCCTGCTGAATCTGCTTTCGTAGAGTAAGAAAGACGTCTGCAGTACTCTGGTGTCACTCACTCAATCCAAGTCTGCTTGATTTGCTTCCTGAAAATCATGTGCAGAAATTTGTAGTTCAGCTAGTTAAACCCATTTGTGTGCAGAGGTGGACACCCCGGCTTCAGAAAGTAAACATCGTGCCATATACATTAACTAAACCAGAAGATTTAAAGAATTTATAGAACTCTTCAGGCAGATAGACAGGAATTAGTGACTTCACCTGTTTTTTTTTTTTTGTTTTGTTTTTGTTTTGTTTTGTTTGTAAAGAGTATATTGTGCACTGTATATTGGCTAATTTGCAAAGTTTAATAAAACTGAGGATTGTTTTTTTAGGACTGGGACAAACCTGAGAACATTCCAGACCCTGATGCTAAGAAGCCTTCAGACTGGGACGAGGATATGGATGGTGAATGGGAACCTCCCATGATCCCCAACCCAGAGTACAAGGTAAAACTCCAGCCAACGCAGTGAGAGTCTGTATCAGTCATATTGTTTCATTTGACTTCATTCTTTTTCTAATAATCCTGGGGTCACACTAGCAAGTGATCATGCGATTGCTTTTTGGTGTACGCACGTGTCTCAACGTCATGGTTTTGAGACAGTCCTTGCTACAGAACCAAACGGTCCGGGAGGATGGATCTGAACTTGTTTCTCACTTTACCACACCACAGTAAACACAATAATGCAGTATGAAACACAATCTCCCTAGCTGGTCTTTCGACTACAAGTCGGAGGGTCTGGATCAGGTCCACCCCGTGGACCTTTTGTTCTGCAGTACACTCAGTTTTAAAATGGGTTTAAATTAGATTCAATGCATTTAAGTAACAAATCCAAATAACGGGCTCATATTCAAATCATTTGCTCTGATTCATGCTGTGCAGTATGTTTTCGGAAAACCTCTAAGCATGATATCATCCGTATGACTTGTCATTAAAGGCATGTAAAGTCTGAATAATTCTGAATGGAAAAATAAAGCTTGGAAGAAAGAAGCACAAATTTTTGTTGAGGGTACAGATCTACAGCAATTAGTTTGCTTCCTGTACTTTATAATTTGATTTATCTGTGCAGGGAGAGTGGAAACCGAAGCAGATCGATAACCCCAACTACAAAGGAGTCTGGGTGCACCCTGAGATCGACAACCCCGAGTACAGCCCTGACTCTGAGATCTACAAGTTTGACACTATTGGCGTTATTGGGCTGGATCTGTGGCAGGTGGGTTCCTCTAATGACTGGAGCTATCTAAGCTTGCTTATCTGGGAGTCGTAAAATAGATCCATGATGAAAATCAAAATAACTGGCTGTCTCGTAGTACTGCAACATGAGTATTGAAATCCTTGTTAATATCAGGTCAAATCCGGGACCATTTTCGACAACTTCCTGATTACCGACGATGTGAAAGAAGCAGAAGAATTTGGAAAAGAAACATGGGGAGTTACAAAGGTAGGTGCATTCAGTATGTTCTAAATGTTGATTGCTTTAGGGATGCTAAGGGCATTTGCTTGAAATTGAAATTGGCCTCTTTCTAACCGCAGGGTCCAGAGAAGAAAATGAAAGATGAACAAGACGAAAAGAAACGCAAAGAGGAAGAAGAAAAGAATAAGGACCAGGATACAGCGGCAGAAGACGACGACGGAGACGACGACGACGATGATGACGGAGATGATGACGATGGGGAAGAGGAAACGACGGAAGAGCCCGAGGGAGAGGAGGACGAGGGTCTGACTAAAGACGAACTTTAAAGCGAGAAGTGCTTCCTCAGCGCATGCGTTCTGGCACCAGGGATTCAGCTAAAGGGCACCGGGGCAAAAACGATGCCAGTTGCAATGTGACTCTTTGTTCCGCATAAATGCAAAAAAGAAAGCAGAGTAGCAAATACAGATTTAGAAATCAATGTTGTGTTTTCGGGTGTTTTTCTATTTTATTTTAAGTCTTCTTTTTTGGGGGAAGATGAAGTTAGGAAGGTGTAGGATTTGGGGGTTTAAATTTTTGTTAAATCTTTTCCTCGTGGGGGGAAAAAAAAAAGTCAGACTACTTTGCCCAGAAAAACCTCAAGTCGTGAAGCTATCACAATTGTAATTATATTGAAGTTACTGGCTTTACAACAGAGAAAGATTTGTACCTTGTGAGAATGTGGTGATTTTCAAGAAAGAGTGAATGTTTGCAGATGATTATATTCCATTGATATGCACAGAATTTCTAACAGCGACTCTTTCTGCTCTGGTCATTCTGTGATTTAAAAAATGTTCTCCTTGGCACTGATTTTGTTTCGTACCACATAATTTTTTTAGGGCTCTAACCAAGACGCTGAATGTGATTCATTTGCTCCAGCTCTATTTATTTAACAGAAAAGGTCTTATGAGTAATTTGACCCATGACACCATTCTTTACACACTGTGAAAATACTGACCAACATGCCCAGGACTGACTGTTTCATAATAGTCTTAGGATTAAGGTCATTAACACCTAAAGCTAACATTTTCAACAATAAATACACAAGACTTTAATGTTGTGGTAATTCTGGGTCACTTTGCTCAGTCGTCAGATCAGATGTGTGTCTGTGATGCCAATCCTTTTAATAAAAGAATTTATTAATGACTTTTGTTCTGTGACTCGTTCATGTACCAGTGTTGCATTGCACGCTTTGCTTCTGTGCCGGTTCTTACATTTACTCATCTTTCTTTAGCATATAATTTATGATTAAATTGTAGTTTACCCCTTTTTCATCTACATGGTGGGTTGTTCTCTCTTTAGCTAACAGTTTCCTTTTATTATTCACAATGCTCTTCTACCAGCTGTTGTTGATTCTAGTGGCAATCCAACTTTCTCTTCATGCCTATATGTAATGAGTAATGCAGTGATATATTTAATCCTACAGTATGTCCATCTCTGTCATCTCCTCAACTGTACTCTCTGCTACAAGATGTTCAGCTTCCAAAACTATAGGTGTGTGTGCTTTAAATTTATTTATAATTGATGTTGGTACACAGCCCAACTACTTATTGTCGAATTGTGTGTATATCACTCCCCGCCATTTGCTGCGGATTTGTTGGCTGCATATCCACAGTGCAAATCTGTTCCACCACATCCCAAAGGTTTGTTACTGGATTGAGATCTGGTGGCCAATTGAGTACAGTGAACTCCTTGTCATGTTCAAGAAATCGGTTTGAGATGAAGATGCCAAGAAACTGTCCCTCACACCATTACATCACCAGCAGGATGGATCCATGCCTTCATGTTTGGTTATGCCAAATTCTGATCCTACTTCTGAATGTCTTGAGGAGAAATCAAGACTCATCAGATTGTCCAATTTTTCGTGACTCCATAGTTGACAGGAACGGCACCAAGTGTTGTCTTCTGCTAATGTTGACCATCTGCCTCAAGGTTCGATTGGTGGTGGGTTAAGAAATGCTCCTCAGCATACCCTGGTTGTTTTTGGCTTTGAGTTACTTTGAGTCCGGCCATTTTCCTCTGACCTCTGGCATCAAAAAGACATTTTCACCCAGAGAACCCGGAGAATTTTTTCTCTTTTTCAGACCATTCTCTGTAAAACGTAGTACATGGTTGTGCATGAAAATCCCAGTATATCAGCAGTTTATCAATGCAAACACCCAGATGATGTTCAAAGTCACTTACAGTGAACTTAAACATGTATGACTTACAGTGACCAGCTTGCCCCATGTGACCCAACAGATCAGTTTCTGATCACGTCGTGCAAAAGATTTGCCTTTCACACATGATTGGAAATCTGTTACCCAAGACCTGGAGGTGCACGGTGTCACTAAGCCACCATGTCGCCATTATAATGGTAGGCTTTAATTTTCCAAATACTTTTTAAAAACATTTAGTGTACAGTATACATGAACTGACTGTTTTAAACAAAAAAATATTAAATATGCATGATCACTCATATCGAGCTTGTAGTCTGGCGTGCATGCAAACAATTATAACATGCTCAGCACCAGTGTCACCTGTTCCTACAGTAGGCATGGTGCCACGACCTTGCACCTCCAGTGTTGAGGGTTTGATTCCTGCCTCGAATCTGTCTGTGTGTGTGAAGTTTGCATGTTCTCCTTGTGCTTGCGGACGTCCTCCCACATTTCAAAGACATGCAAATTACGTTTCAAAATCAACTGTTGAATTGGAACCCTGTCCAGGGCGAACCCTGGCTCATGGCTCCGGGCCCCTGTGACTCTATACGCAGGATAAGTGGTATAAAAGGTGAATGAAAAAACTACTTTTCTGCATCCTGTGGTTTTGTATTCAATACATTTTGAGCACCTAATTGACTCCCATCATGCCATGTCATATAAAAAGCATTTTACGCATTACTATTTTTACTCTTACCTTTACTTGTGACCTATGGTTATTCATTTCTACATTAATACGACTTGAAGTGAATTTCATTGCCCTAAGGATGAGTGGTGTGAGTGGTGCTTGCCGTGACATCATAGAGCTTTCCGTGTCATAGTCATAGATATAACTGATGTCATAGCTGATGTTGGTCTCAATGTTAAGTTTACGGGACTTTTTGGGGCGGTTAATTGCGCCCCCCTTAGAAAAGTTATAGCACCCCATTCCCGACCAAGCCGCACGATTTGACACCTCATTCATGGGTCTACGAGAAATGGTGCGGCATTAGTTACACGCCAAACTTTTGTATGGAAGAAGCAAGCACCGATGACGGGCCCAAGCACCCTGCGCCAATGCCACGCCGCCTGGGTGCACTGCACAACCTGAAAGTGTTTGTGTGTGGGTGTGCGTTAGTGTGTGTGAGAGTGAGGGAGAGGGGTGTGTGACGAGTAAATGTGCTTGTGTTTGTGCCTGTTTGTGTGTATGGTGTGTGAGTCTGTGTGTATTAACATTAGTGATGTGTGTGTTAGTATGTGAGTATGTGTGTGTGTGTGTGTGTGTGTGTGTGTGTGTGTGTGAGAGTTAACATTTGTGATGTGTGTCTGTACAATAGGCCGCATATGCTGGAAGAAAAGCATCACACTATGATGTTCCTGAATGTGATGTCTTTGAACATGATGTCACAGAAGGTGTCACGGAATATAATGTCACTCAATATCTCGTTTGAGATATCAAAAATCCCAACGCATCTGCAATGTCATTAGACCTCTTTGGCCCGGTTTGGTGACGATCGTGTAAATTACTTAGGAGTATATAAAAATCCATCGGGTGTGTTTTTGCGAACGACTCAAAATAACCAGTCTCCTGTTGAGTTGAGTCCAGGACGTGCAAACATGTCTGCCATGTTTCATGAGTTTCTGAGCATGTTAAGACCCCCGAAAAGTCCAAAAGGTTGGGGGGAAAATAAAAAATCCATAGGAAAACAAGAGGGTCCTGTGCACCAATAGTGCTTGGGCCCTAATAATCAAAAACAAAAGGATATAAAGCAGATTAATGAACATTCCAAGCTTAGTGGCAGAAACACTGGGCAGATCTTCCAGCCACTGCTTTGATGAATGAGGATCGGTACGCTGGTTTCTGGTGGCCTCTACTGGCCAACAGTGGTATTACCACAGAGAAATGCACGTTACAAGTCAAGTCAAGTCAAGTAGGCTTTTATTGTCATTTCAACCATATACAGTTAGTACACAATGAAACGAAACAACTTTTCTGCAGGACCAAGGTGCTACATGCAACATGAAATTACAACAGAAATGAACAGAAACTAACTAGCTAACAAAGAAACCTAATTAGCTGGCTAGCTGAGACAGAGCAGATTGACATGACAACATAAACCAACAACATAAATGAACAAAAAAACTATCTAACTATTACTAACTTAGAGAATTAATTAGCTGTCTAGCTGGGACAAGATAGATTGAGAATTTAAGGTAAATGCTTCATGGAAGTTACTCGTTAATTTTTTCTAGCCTTAATGTATGTACAAGAGATATTGTAATACCCGATGCAGTGCACCGCCCCTCCTCCCTACTTCCCTCCTGTAAACTCCATCTATATGATGAAATTCGTGTGTCTTTGGAAGCTCCTCAAGATCCAGTGTAACATGTATGTCATACAAAATTGCTAATTATCTGTACCAAGTCAATATAACTCAAATAACAGTACTGTACACCAATCAGCTATAATATACATTTTTCTGCATATCCCCCATTAACACATATTTGATCCCATGAATCATAAACGCTAAAAGACTTATTAAGATGTGTTCAGGTATCTGGCACCAAGGCGTTACTAGCAGATCCTTCAACCTTGAGCATGCATGGCCTTATCACTGGTTTATGGTTGTCCATCCTTGGATTACTTTTGGTAATGTACTAACCACTGCATACCAGACATACTGTTTATGCATGTCAAAGCCACTCAGTTGCTAGTCCATTTTTCCTGCTTCCAACACATCCAGTTCGAGAGCGGAATTCTCATTTGCTTTGCAATATACTGTATCTCACCCTGTGACAAAGTAGCCGTGCAAGTGTTCACTTTACCTGTCACTGGTTTTAATGTTATGGCTGAGCAACATATAACTGTAATGCATTTTGAAGTACTGGTTCTGGTGTTTGCACGCACACTGTGACTATTTTTATGTTGGCCTTCTCATTAACAGGGCACTGATTTCCAATGTCCCTAAAAGTAATTTTTATTAAAAGCTATCATAGCTACATGGCAGCACAGTGGTATAGAAGTTAACACTGTGGTCTTGCACCTCCAGGGTCGAGGGGTTTGAATCCTAAAACACTCTTGCGCGTATGGAATTGGCATGTTCTTCCCATGCTGGGTGGGTTTCCTCCTACAGTCCAAAGACATGTAGACTAGGCTAATGAAATGTCCCTAGTGTGTGTGTGTGTGTATGAGTGAGAGTACAAGTGTGTACCCCGCCTCGTCCCCTGGATAGGCTGCAGCATCTCCTGACCCTGTGCAGCATGCGTGGTATAGAGAATGAGCGAGTATTGTAACTACGCTAATATTAACAATATGTCTGTGATATTAGCATTAAGAATAATACCCAACAGATTGACACTATAATCACTGACCCTTTTATACATAGCAATTTTAATTATTAGAATTTTGAAGATAAATTTGAAGGTAAGAGGTGGGTTAAATATGGCTGATGAAAGTGAAACAGAAACAGCTGAATGCAAATCTTTAAAGCAAACAATTTGCAAACGTCAAACATCCTGAATGAATGGGAATGGACAATGGGAAGGATGTGATTCTAAAAAAAAGACAAAGGTTTCCATTCGTTACAAAGTTAAGGTTAGGGCTTGAGTTAGGTGTAGCACAGTATATTTAGGAGCATTGAAAATGGTGTCAGTGGAAGATGCAGTACAGTAAAGTGAGAAGGTGAGTTTTTTTTTTTTTTTTACAGTGAAATAGTTCACTTCCAATACCTGACACTAGATGGCGACATTTATAATTAAATAACAAACAAGCGACCAATTCTGGTTATTGCTCACATCCTAGTTAGTACTGTACAGTAATTATAAACACAAATTATAAAACTATGAATGAAGTTTCAGATTAAAGGGTGAAATGTGACTGTATGATTGGACCGTGGGAAAGTTAATCACTGTCCCGAAAAAAGAAAAGTTGTTTTGACACAATGAGGTAAACATGGTCTATTGCATTAGATTACTGTCTTATTTCCTTATACAGTACCTACACTTCAGCTTTTACAGCAAAATGGAGACATAGGAAAATCACACAAGATTTTAAATCATAATTTAAAATCACAAGATATTTAAACTTTTCAAATGCCACTTTGCTATCATACGTGCTATCATCAAGTCCATTGTTAACAATAAAAACAGCACCATTTCAAAAGATAATTCATTCTTCAGTTCATTTTCTAAACGAGAAATAAAGTTTCTTCTTCCTTCTTTTTATTCTCATCCTCTTAGAAACCACGAGTAATGCAAACCTTTGCATTCGGTCAAAAAAAGATGCAAACAGGCATACAGTAGGTAGATGGATTCAGACATTCATTCATATACACTAATAAAATATTAGCTTTCCAGTTCCTAATCATGAACATAGCAAGGACATTCCACCATCACAATACCATCAACAGTCTTCAACGGAAATCAAGTCTTGTTACATGGTTAAAGATTCAGCTTAATATGAGTCATTATTCAGTAAAGCATGCTAACATTTAACCACGTGTGGCTTTCCACATCATAACAAAACACTCACTCACGCTTTATACCGCTTAATATGTACAGGGTCGCAAGAGGTCTGGAGCCTCTCCCAGGGAACAAGGCCAGATACACCCTGGATGTGGTGCTAGTCCATCGCAGGGCATAAGCACACACATATACACATACCTACACACACATGCTCACATACTATGGGGAATTTTGAAATCCCAATTAGACAAATCTTCTTGTCTATGGACTGTGGGAGGCAACCAAGGAAAGTACCCAAAGGAAACCAGTTAAGCACATGGAGTACCTGCAAACTCCATGCACACAGACCGAAGACGGGACCCTGGAGGTTGCTTCTGTTGGTCAGTTCTAGGTTCAGCAATAAAATGGGAAATCCTGAATATACTGAATGATTATGATTTTTTTCTTCCCCAATGACACAGATATATTCCAAGATGTCAATGCCAGGATTGATCACACTCTAATTGCGAAAGGGTGTGACAAAGCATTTATACACACACTGCCCAACAAAAAACAAAACAAAACAAAACCCTACTTGAATTGAATGTAAACAAGCAAATAGACAAGAGCCTTCCATTCTAATACAATATATAGATAATTACTGCAGTGATTAATATGGTTCAGCTGGCAAGTGAACTGGTAAGTTTAAACCTACCTGATGCAGTGAGTAGCTTCTCGTTTATTAAGCAACCACGTCAGAAGACATGTGCTGTGGCTGTGTGGTCCTGCATAAAATAAATAAATAAATAATTAAAAAAAAGAAAACAACTAAGGATGTTTCTGAAATGAAAATACAAAAACTTTGTTAAGTAAGTTGTTATGCAGTTGTAAAACACATTATTAAAGCCTGAAGGTATAGCAGTGAACTATTATCCCCGAGGAACAAATGTGGTCGGAAAAACATCCTGAATGAGTGTGATAGGAGATTCATTTAACGAAATCAACTTGCAAGAAAAAAAATAGAGTAAATCTCACGGCTATAGTTAATAGAAACTAAGAGCTATGAAATGAAATAAAAGCAAGAGCATTTTCATACACATGATGCGAAGAGGATCTTGAAGAGAAATGAATGCAACTCCGGACTGAAATAAATGTTTTGAAATTGCATAAGCATGTCAAAGTAAAAAATATATAAGAGATATATGACTCTTGACTTTGGCCTGGCTATAGTGAAGCAATCTTCTAATTTTCTGAGATGCTGAATTTTTTTCCCCATCAAAATTAAAAGAAATAAACACTAGAAATATACCAGCCTGTGTGTAATGAATCTATATACGAGTTTCACTTTTTTAATTGAATTACTGAAATAAATCAACTTTTTGATGATAGAATAAATTAGACTATTGACATGCACCTATATATATTTGTACATAACTCTGTAAAAAAAAAAAAAAACATAAGAGATCACTGCAAAATAATCAGTTTCTTATGCTTTTATTATTCTTATTCTTTTTTTTTTTTACAGATACATATTTTGGTGAGATGAACAATTTTGCCTCATTTTTTGTGAGCTGCTGACAAAATTTCTCCTAAATACAAAATATAACTATTGTTATTTAGGGTGTACTATATTTAAAGGAAATGACAACATCAAAACACATCAAAACAACCCAAGATCAACCAGCATTTGCAGAGCTTTAATAACTCAAATAAAACAAAATGCAAATGATTGGAAAATAAATTGTGTTAATGCTTTGGCCAAATAACATTTTTAAAAAAATCAGTATTTGGTGGAATAACAGATTTGAATGACAGCGTTCGTGCGTTTTGTTATGCTCTCCACCAGTTTTTCACATTGCTGTTGGGAAATTTAATACCACTCCTTTTTTTTTTTTTTACCCAAGCAAACAGCTTAGCTTTACTTGATGGTTTGTGACCATTCCTCTTCTTCTTGATGACATTCCAGAAGTTTCCTGGAGTAAATTGCAGTGGTCTCTTATTTTTTTGTTTTTATTATTAGCTGTATATTCTCAACTCTTTATGTTTACTCACTTATTCGACAACATTAATTGTAGTTTCTGAGGTTGAATTTGAATTAAACACAGACACTAAATAGAAAAATTTTAAAAAGTCGTTGCTGTTCAAACGTTTCTTTTGGTGCGCGTTCACGAGATCGATAAGCAACGGCGTGCACGCGCGGCGGTCAGAAGCCGGAAACATGGCGGCGCTCATGTCACTGACTCAGGTAACTCAACCTTTTAAAGTTGGTTTTGTTATATTTTAGGCATATTAACAGATATTAAACGACCTTAACCCAGCTGGCTATGGTACACGCCCCAAATGGGCTGCTTTGTTGATATGTTAAATAAAGTTTGCTGTAGTTTCTGAGAGGAGAATGCTAACAGGAGGCTAATTAGAGCTAACGCCAACCGACTGTGTTGTTTAAACACACATTGTAACTGACAGGAAGACTCCGTGCACTGACAGTTCGTGTATTAAGCCGAATATGATAATGTTGTGTTTTTTGTGTGTTTGGAAACTTGTTTAATCCGTCTCCATGTGAATGTGCGATAAACTCCTGGACGCCCACTTTAACCCTGTGTCTGTTACATAACCTTAATCCCAAGTTATACCACCATCTGTATTTATTGCTATTACTGTGTTATTGTAATGACCCAGGTAATGAATAATAAGATATATCTAATATTAATAGGGCAATATACTTCTGATGCACTTTATATTGTTAAAATGAAGAGAGAAGAAGAGGCAGATTCACTTCAAACATATTGTTTAAGACTGCATGGGGGGGGAAAACACCTGAGACAAAATGAAATCTATCTTCATCTGCGTCACACCAGAGAGTGATTTTATAGATCATTACGCTTGCACAGTTGTACACGAAAATGTGAATATGCACCATAGTCTTTATGTTTACTGCAGCAGCTCTTGGCTTCGACTCTATAACACGATTATTGCAAATTATTATGAAGCAGGTCATGGTGATGCAGTATAAAATACATTTCTTCTAAAATCTCGGCTTGGGTCGGTGACCAGGATATAATGTACGGTGGAACCTTGGATTGCGAGTACCTTGTTCTGCAAGTGTATTGCAAGACGAGCAAAAATGTAAAAATAAATTTGAACTTGGTATACAAGTGAGGTCTTGAAATATGAGCAGTATTGTGGGTCATCGTCTCCCATGCTCGGTCTCAGTGCGTGTACGTCACTCGTATAGTGGACATCCGTGCATGCGTGTACTGCTTACTATAACACTGTGACCAAATATGTGTGTGTAAAGCATTTTTTGTTTTGTGTGTGTGCGCACACGCTTTTGTGAGTGAAAGTTTCTGTTGGCAAACTGGTGTGTGTGTGTGTGTGTGTGTGTGTGTGTGTGTGTGAGCGAAAGTCATCTTACACCTTCGTCCTCTCTATTGTTTCAATCACTACAGTTACGATTTTTTTCAAAGGTAAACTACAGGTTAATTTGCATTATTTCTTATGGGGAAATGCATTTTGATATATGAGTATTTTGATATACAAGCATGCTTCCGGAACAAATTATGCTCACAATCCAAGGTTTAACTGTATATTATAGATGCCGTCCTCGCTCAAGTTTCTGGCTTGAACTCATGACCTTCTCAACAGTACCCCAGATTCTTGATTTCTGATTTATTTAATGCTTGTTGTTAATTATCATACTCAAATTAATTGAGTTTGATTTTTTTTTACTGTATCTTGTTTAACAATCACACAATTTTTCTTTATATGACGAGTGTTCAAGTCAAACCAGGGCATATGATGAAATTCCTCATGAGGCCAATAAAGCAGTTCCCAAGATGCCAGTGTTTCAGATGTAAAGCAGGAAATATGATCTGGCCTACTGAGAACTTTCTGCCTTGATGGTATCCAAGCGCTAATGAAACACTGGGATAAGTGCAGTAGTGTATCAGAGGATTATATAGAGAAATAAGTTGAGATTATACTCATGACTGTGTTCTCTTATTCTGAACAATCAAAACTCCCGTTTTGACTTGACCACCAATCGTTGTGTTATAAAATAATATTAAAAATAGTGATTTTTAATCTTTAATTTCTGTATTCTTTTAGATATCAAATGGAAACCCAGTATATGAAACCTTTTACAGACAGGTAACTTGGTATTATGATAATATACACTTGTATTAAATGTTTTTATGTATATGTAGATAGAGAGATAAAACAGACTGATGTATTGATAGATTTGTTATTTCAGTAAAACACTTAAATGTGCCAAATATCGCATTTTAGTTGTTTATTTATTTGTTGGTCTATACAAACGCATATTTTTTTTCTAGTTTCAAATGAAAAAACATAAAGCTGTTTGAAAGCTGTACCAAAGATATATATTTTAATTTGACCACACCTTTACTTTTCAGAAATACATTTTTATGCAAAATCACAATTTTATGCGTGGGCTGCCACACAGTTTGATGTTTGTGCACAAGTTGAACATTAGTGTAAATAGGATTTTTGCTTATCGTCGTGTATTTGGCTGGTGCAGGTCGACCCAGGAAACTTGGGCAAAGTCGGTGCGGCAGAAGCGGCGCAGTTTTTGAAGAGGTCGGGACTTTCAGACATTACTCTGGGCAAAGTAAGCCATTCTCACTCTGCATGAGCAAAACTAATGTCAAACATTTATATTACAGTGCTGTAGAATTGTAATTGTTATTCATTTTTAAGGGAAGATTTATATTAATGCACATGTTTGAACGGGTTCTCGTTATACCTTTTCTGTAAGGAGACTCCAGTGTTGGTACATTGTGTGAATTCCAGTTAGAGTTAACACTGTCACTTTTCAGCTTTCAGGACAGATGATTTTTTTCAGTAACAAGCAGCAAATTTTAGTTAGTTTAACTTTGGGGGGTGGGGGGCTGTTGCGTTATATCAGCACTGTGGTTTCGTTTTCCTGTCGTCTTTACATACAAGTTTTTCCTGCTTAATGTTGATCGTTACTGTAGTTAATCTTTTTTATATGTTTTTTCAGATATGGGATTTGTCCGACACAGAGAGAAAGGGCTACTTGGACAAGCGGGTAACATGCCGGTTATTTACTTTTTATTTTAATACATAGAAGAATTAGTATTGTGGAAAGGCGTAATAGTAATAACATTACTAATTCAACCAATCACTGCTTTGTAGATTTTATTTAATTTTGATTAATGTATATGACATTTACTGCACTGATGTCTGTTTTTTTTTTCTTGCTCTGTAGGGCTTCTTTATTGCTTTAAGACTTGTTGCTTTAGCGCAGACTGGCAGCGATGTCAGCCACACCAGCCTGAGCCAGACCATGTCACTACCTGCTCCTAAATTTGTACGCTTCTCTTAAATGTTTATGGGTGACGAGAGAAGAGTTTAATTGCATAATTTGTACATTGAAAAAATAATGTTGAAAAACTATAGGTGTAAAGATGTATCATTTATAGATTATTGAATGAAACTAAATTGTAATGCTCATTTGTAATTAAAACATATGAAATCTTCTTTTCTGTTTGTAGAGAGACACAAGCAGTCCGTCTTTAATATCAGCATCTTCCAGTGACTCTACGTGGACAGTGAAGGTGAATTTGTGTCTGTGTGTGTAGTTATTTAGTTCTCTCATTGGCAGAACGTGCTTTGTTAAAGAGTTGAGTATAAAAGTTTGTACACGCCTTATATTTCGCAATAGAGGATTGCTACAAACTGTGGCTATTTGTGTTACTTCTGGTAATGAAGGATCACCTAACACACTTAACTGCACTTAATTATAAATGTACTGACTCTTTCTGTCTCTCTCTCATCTCTGCAACTAAAGTTTGATGAAAAAGCTAAGTATGATGGCATATTCGACAGTCTCCTGCCAATCAATGGGCTTCTGTCAGGAGATAAAGTGAAGCCAGTCCTCATCAATTCGAACCTGCCTCTAGATGTGCTTGGGAAGGTATGTTATGTAAGACATGAAACACAATGTAGCATGCTGCTCTATAATAAATCGACGTTGTTCTCGATCATATTTTTTCCATAACAACCCAACCTGAAATAACCCTTTATTCTTCTTATATATCAGAGCAGTGTGTCAACAATACTATTTGGAGTTTAATAATGAATAGTGTATCATGCTCGTGTTGTAGAGTGTCAGTTAGTCATGTCCTAAACATGACCAGAAGAAAAAAAAAAAACAGCTTTTCACGTTAGAAAGGCAACCAACCGGTAAAATCCTTCCACAAAGAGCTCTTTGCAAAAGAAAAACACTGTATCAGTTTATCAGTTATTATAAGCTTTATATTTCTTAAATAAATATTCTTCTGTTAATTACTGGTATTAGTTTATGTAGATTGTCTGCCGTACGAGTCCACGTGAACGATCCACCACTACAGAAATGATAATGTATAATGCTTTTCTACCTGAAAAGTTTGTAATACTTTACTCACAAAAATTTTTAACTTTCTGACTAATTAGATTTGAGAGTTTAACAGTGCAGTTGTATAAATACAGGTTTAGTTTTTTATAGGTTACTTACTACTAAATGGAAGAGGTGTATTATTTATTATGTGTTAATATTAAGAAATTTATATATTTTTTTTTCCCTAGATCAGGATGTTTAAGGGAATTCTGGATAATACTTCACCCACTTTGTGTTCTTTTGTCAGATTTGGGATCTCAGTGACATTGATAAAGATGGACATCTGGATAAAGAAGAGTTTGCAGTGGTGAGTTCATAATCTGATCCAAGAATGCAGTATTTCTTATTGTAGGTAGAATTCAAAGGACCTTGCAATGTAAAAAACAAAAAAGAAAAAAAAAAGCAGTGTTAATCTGTTTTGTAAAACTGTTTTCAAGTTGCTCGGTTTATGGTATAAGCTTTGTATGTTAAAAGGGCTCCTCTGTCGCTGGAGCTATTTAATTGAATATCCTTTACTTCTACACTCAGGCTATGCATTTGGTATACCGAGCCCGAGAGAAAGAACCCGTTCCTTCCATTCTACCAATATCCATGATCCCTCCATCCAAGCGGAAGAAGAGTGCAATCGCTCTGCCTGGCTCTGTGCCTGTTCTGCTCGGTAGTCCTTTCCTCATGAAGGAGAGCCTTCGTCCCACAGCTCCTCTCTCCAAGAGCCCTCTGACCATTGGGTCCAGCCTCTCGCCTTCAAACTCCTTCAGGAGCTCAAGCCCGAGTCCTAGTCTCAGCCCAGCACCACAGCTGGTACACACACACACACACACACACACACTTTCTCTTATTGCATGATTTTTAAAAAAACAAACAAAAAAACATTTACGACTTGTAAAAATTGCAGAATATATTATTTTTGAGTGTTCTGTATAGATTGAAGGATCTTTTTATATTATACTTACATATATTTATGGCAGATGGCACCCCAGGCTATGCTACTACCAACTTTTTTTCCCCCTCTCTTTCTTTTTTCCCCGCCAACATTCTGCAAAATTGCTGAGTATTCCTTTAAATATGACAAGAAGGATATTACCTCTTGAGTGAAAATTATTCTCTTGTTCTAAAATAAACGAGTAGCTTTAAAGGAGGTAATAAATGGTAGTTCGATGGTTATACAAACGTTGCCACCCAGGAAAGACAAACATTCCCACCCAGACAGAACACTTCAGCCCAAACCTGCAGAAACATTAACATGCTCTCTGGATGGAAGGTTTTAGGATACGCTTTATGAAAAGTCAGACTTTGCCTTCGGTATTTATTTGTTTAAAAGAATAAAGAAGTAAACAGAATCTTATAAAGATATCCCTCATGACTTTCACCACCTAGTTAGTTTCACTGTGTGACAGAGGCGGCATCTGACTAAAGGCGAGAGAGTTTATATTTCAAACCTGTATGTGCTATCTTAGCAGTCAATCTTTGCTAGCAAAACCGGTTCATCAACATTCAGAGCATGGCTTTATAACCTGTACTTTTTGTATTCATATCATACCTTGTGTGTATTGCAACACATTTAGTGGTGTGTCCTTGTCTAGACTTTCCTGTTGTATCTGTACACAGTGTTGCCTTGAAAAAAGGAGTAATACATTTCATGTATGGGTTTATTAATATCATCATGATATGATATGCTTGGTAATGTGTTTGTTTTTTTTTTCTTTTGTTGTTTGTGCGTGCATGGGCGTGTGTGTTTGTGTGTATTTTAGCCCGTTTCAACAAACTGGGTGGTGCCGCAGGAAGACAGGGAGCAGTATGAGGAAATCTTCGAGCTGGCTGACTCTGATTTTGACGGAATGGTCGGAGGGGGTGAAGTTAAGGACATCTTCATAACCTCAGGACTGCCCCAGAGTGTACTGGCCCGCATCTGGTAAAGAAGCTGACACGATCTTTCAGTGCATTTCAGTTTCTGCATTTAATCACAACTACTGGATTTATAAGGAATAAAAACACAAAATGCTGAAAGCCGTGCTGTTGCAGGAAACTAATCAACAGCAGGGTGGCACGTGCTGCTTACTGCGTTACTGTTACTGTCACCACCCTTTAATTCACCCCCCCCCCCCCCTTCCAATAACGGCACATCTTGAAATGTTATGTAGAAGAAGTATGAACATACAAGCAATTTTTTTTATTGGTTGAAGTATGGCACGCTCTTGAAGAACAACAATGCAACAAATCATAAGTATAAAAAAGCTGTTCCCTCACCAGCCTCTGCTTTTTAAACCCAAGTCATGTAGACTTTCTGATGTTATCTTATTATGTAGTAAATGTAACCCTACTCTCTCTCTCTCTCTCTCTCTCTCTCTCTCTCTCTCTCTTTCTACTATCTATCTATCTATATATATATATATATATATATATATATAAAATATGTATATAAACAAAACAGACATTTGCATGACATGACATTTTCATCTCCAACTTATCTTGTTCTCGAAGCGTATTTCAGTCCGACTAATCTGATTTAAAGCTAATTCTCTAGATCTGTTTTTTTTAAAAAGTGTATTTATTTTCCCCCTCCCTTGCTTACTTTTTCTTCTTTCTTCAGGTCACTGGCTGACACCAAAAGTGTAGGGAAACTGACCAGTGAGCAGTTCTGTCTGGCAATGCATCTTATTCAGCAAGCGATCAAAGGTGCTGACCCACCTCAGAGCCTGACCCCTGATATGATTCCTCCTTCAGAAAGGGGTTCTGCTCCCTCAACTGTAAGTCCTTACCGAACACAACGTAATGTAGTAGGGATGGGAATCACCAGGGACCAGGAGATATGATATCCTCATGAAACTTAAAGGCTGTTATCACAATTCAAATTTTGTTTTAAAAAAAAAAAAAAGAAAGAAGGAAAGAAAAATCATCATTTGCTCCTGCCGCACAGGATGCTGTGCTGCCTGCCAGTGTGTGAGCAGTTTTTAGAGTGCACCCTCTGTAGGAGTATAAAGAAACTGTAACATATTACCTCCTCACATGAAAACATGTGTAAATAAAAAGAATATATATATATATATATATATATATATATATATATATATATATATATATATATATAATTTACAAAAATCTATTTTGGGGTCAGAGTGTTGATGCATTAAATGTTGCACAAAAGATTCACCATACATGAATGAATTGATTATTTTCCTCTCATCTCTATTAACTAGAGGTGTCCAGTCATAAGCGTGTGCGTGCACTCGTGCTTGCATGACACACAGACCTGCATCCACAGCAGATCTTTGAGGATAAGACTGAGACGCAAATGTGCATGCGCTGTGTTGTGGCGAGTGTAACGTCTTGATTTGCTGCCCTCTAGTGGCTGGCTGCGGAAACAATTAAAAACTGACAGTTTAAATGTTTTGTTTGTTTATATGCTTTGGAATCTTTTTGTACAAAAGGAATCAGTGGCTACTTTTTGTCTAATATGTACAAAGACAATGGTACACAATTTATATATTAAAAATGCAATATTTTATTACATACTCATACAGATTTGTGATGTGTTTTAGTAAACAATGATTATATCATATTTAATATCAGTACTTCCTCTTTTTTGGTCAGAGTGTTGAGTTTTGTGAAATTGTTTTGGTTGCTTAAATTGCTAATTCATGTAAATAGTATACTTCTTTACACCTCTTCCTTTTTTTCTTTCTGCGCTCTTTGTCTTTCTTCCTTGTTTCTTTATCTTTAGGCAATCTCATCAGAAATCTCCTCATCAGTGGGTTTTGAGTTGCCTGCATTCTCCAGTTTGTCGAGAGTAAGTTGTCTTAAAATCTTTTGCTTTACAGGACATTCAATACTGACATCTAGTGGCTACTTGTGCACACTACGACTGATTTATTGTCTTATCTTTATTTGCGTGCTCTCTCTCTCTCTCTCTCTCTCTCTCTCTCTCTCTCTCTCTCTCTCTCTCTCTCTCTTTTTAGGAGGTTATTAGTCCAGTGGTGCCAGTTGAGTTGACGGGAAACAAAGAGCTCGATGACATTAGTCAAGAAATTGCACAGATTCAGAGGTGAGACAATTCAGCATCATGAAGATTCAGCATCGTCTTCTTTGTATTTATTTATTTATTTGCTGACACAAGCAATAAGCGGAAATTTAGCATTATGACCGAATATAACCACGCACAGTGGGTGTACATGAGCATTTCTCAGTGATTTGCTGAGTGGTATTATTTTTTTCAGTCAGCTCAGCAATAGGTTTAATACATGCTGCACAGGCGAAAGTGATCTAATTTAATAGATTATTCTTACTTTACAGTGGAAGCTCATGTTTTCTTACAGCTTTGGTTATAACAGTTAATGGAGGGTATAAAGTTATGAAATGAAAAATGTAGTGTATTATCTTTTACTATTGATCATTATCTCACTGTTTTTAAAGAAATGTCAATGAAACTTGCCCCATTTAATGATCTAACGATATACAATTTCTGTGTCTTATTCAATTTGTAAGTGTGTGGAATATTGCACTTAACCGTCTGTTTATTTATTTATTTATTTATTTATTTCTATGTGAATAGTGAGAAGCGCAGCATAGAGCTGGAGATCAGGCAGAGGGAGGAGGCGCTTCGTCAGAAGAACAGTGAAGTTCATGTAAGGCTCACAAGTTATTTTCTGCTTAACAATAAACAACATGATCTCTTCCAATGTATGAGTGTCTTCCACTGCACTTTTAACAAGAACTGGTCCGAACCAGAAACCCAGAAACATTTGTGCTGCTCAGTATGTGTGAGTGTTTTTTTTCATTTATTCTCTTACACACTAAAAACCTCTGTGCCAGCTGATAAAATCTTGTGCTGTCAACAAACTCACACACACATGAAATTTTTATATTTTATTTTTTTTTCGATGTGAAAAGTTTGCTCAGGAAGCAGATAGGAGATTATTAATCAGTTAGTAAGTAAGTAAGTGTGTGTTTGTTTGGGTGTGTTTGTTTGGGTGTGTGTTTATACAGGGCATGCAATTAGACCTGGAGCAAGAGAACAGCGGTGTGCGAGAGTTAGAACGGCAGACCCTGGACGCGCAGAACAGACTGCAGGAGATGGAGCATCAGAGGAGCAAACTGGAGAGCAAAGTGTCCGAGGCCAAGAACAAATTCCAGGAGGAGAGCAGCAAGGTGAGGGAGAAAATCTTAAAAATAAAAAAGAAAAGAAAAAGAGAGAGAGAGAAATGGAAAAGTCAAAGAGATAAACAAAGAAAGAGGAATAGAGATTTATAATTAAAGTTAGGCTTTTGTCACATATCGATTACTGCACAGTGAAATTCTTTCATTGCATATCCCAGTGTAGCAACCATTTGCAGCTGAGACTTGTCCTGATGATTGTCGGATCAGTAACTCATTGCCTTAACCTTCTGAGCTACTGCCCTTAGTGAATGAGAGGAGATGGGGAAAGAGATTGAGATTTACAGTGAACAAGAGAGAAGGAGAAAACTTTAAAATTAGTTAAAGGAGAGAGAGAGAGAGAGAGACTTGTACTGAATGAGAAGAAAGTGCAAGAAAAATGAGAGGAGACAGATTTAAAGTCACTGAAGATTGAGAGCGAGATTCGTAGTGAAAGAGGAGAGAGAGATTTGTAGTGAAAGAAGAGAGAGAGAGAGAGATTTGTAGTGAAAGAGGAGAGAGAGATTTGTAGTGAAAGAGAGAGAGAGATTTGTAGTGAAGGAGAGAGAGAGATTTGTAGTGAAGGAGAGAGAGAGAGAGATTTGTAGTGAAGGAGTAAATTAGAGAGAAAGGGATTTACAGTGAATGTATGGAATATATGGAGATTTGTAGTAATTGAGAAAAAATGACACACAGGAGTGTTAAGCTCTGACACATGATCACTAATTCAGTGTGTGTGCGTGTGTGTGTGTACAGATCTCCTCTTTGCAGACCCAGATCATATCTCAGGAGGCGATTCAGCTGACCCAGGAGAAGGAGATGAACAGGACCAAGACTGACTTGTACTGCCTGGAGCAGGAGGAGAAGCAGCTGGAGGAGAGTCTGCGTGCAGGAAAAGCCAAACTAGAGAGCATCCTAAAACTGCTTAAAACCTCTCAGAATGAGATGAACGAGGTCAGGGGCAACACGGGATGCGTGCACACCCACACACACACACACACACACACACACACACACACACACACACACACTGTATAAAAACCTACTGTCCCTCCATTCCAGTGGTTTGTTTAATTTTTATCTAAACGTGTTGTTTATCCTATTGGCTTCTTCACATAGGTACAGGAAGAGATCTCTCAGATCCAGGAGAGCCAGAAGGAGCTGAATAAGACCATTGAGCGATTCGACAAAGTTCTCAACAGCAGCATGAGCAGTCTGGCAGAAATCGACCAGCTCCTTGCTGAGGAGGGATCGGGGCTCAGTAGCACCGTGGTGAGACTAGCACTTTGTAAAAACTGTATATCACCACATTCACCACTTTCAGTCTCAAAGTCCTTTTTAAATCTTTTTTATATACAAATGCCATTTCCAAAAAAATCACTTTTGCTTATATTGAAGAAAAAAAGTTTATTGGTTAAATATTACACAACATGAATACCTCAATGAATATATGCTTGGTGATCTGCAGTACTAGTGCACCTTGTACAGTATGTACACAATTACTGAGTGTAGTCCATTAGTATGACTACCCATCATGTAACGTGTTACTTGCCAATACAGGATGATGATTTTTTTTTTTATAACTCACTCTTTGTACATGCGCCCATGCCACTTATGGTGAAACCGATTTCCCTGGAAGCACGCTTCCTCTGATGTCACGTCCACGCACCTTCCCCTCTCCCGAGCAGGAAACGAGTAGATGAGGGCTTCGTTTGTGACGCATTCGAAACCGTTCTTCTTCTGGTTACAATGATAATATTTTCCCCCTGACGCTGAGCAGGAGAGCAAACAACGTGTCTGAATGGTGCATCTGTTTCAGGAGGACTCCTCCTTCAAGTCGAGGCTGGCTATGTTTAACAACAACGCGGCACAGAACTTCAGCGTGGATCCCTTTCAGACTGAGGACCCCTTCAAAAGCGATCCCTTCAATAAAGGTGCTGTGATGTACAGGGGCACGTTGGGGGTGTTTGTTATAAGGTGTTGTACTACAGATCTGTTGAACTCTCTATTCCGGGTTGAATTAGAATATCTTCTTTTTTTTTTTTTTGGTAGTGCAATTCAAATCACTTGTGTATATTAATGCCTTATTATAATTTTATAAAGTAAACGCTAACACACAGACATTCCATATAATTTAAGCCTAATAGTGAACATCAAGTTTTTGTTGACGAGTGTTCAAGTCAAACCAGGACTCGTGATGTAATGTCTCATGAATGAAGGCATAAAACCCTTTGACATTTACAGACGCAAGCAGAATACGGTGATGAGACTCTTTATCCACAGTAAACGTTTGATCGGCGCAAAGGTTTTAAACAAGGCTGTATGTGATGATTGGCGCAGAAGCTCGCTGCAGTTGTTACCATGAAGATTCGAGGAGTGGAACGTCTGATCCTTAAAAAAATCTTGCAGAAGAGACGCATCCGTCTGTGGGAACTGTACACGCATACATTCACCAACACCACTTGCACATTACAGGAACAGTCATTGCCAATTCCCAGTGTAGTGCTGAAATCACATCAAGCCATTTCCACACGTTTTGTTTTTGACCCAACAAAGGAGTTCCGGGAGGTCAGCGTCCCAGACGTGAAGCAGGCAGGCCGATCATGGCTCTGGAATCCTGAGGAAAACCCTTTATGGTCTTCAAGCACTACTGAAATGCTGGGATACGTGCATTAGTGAAGCAGGGGATTATATAGAGAAATAAAGAGAGTTTTTACTCTCACAGTTATTCTTTGATATTCTGCACAATCCCGGTTTGATTTGAACACTCTGAAATATTTATCACACTACTGCAAAGGAGTTTGTGCTGCATCTCAGAGAGAGAGAAAATTGTATGTGGTGAATAAACTAGCCTGTTTAGGTGATGTTACACAACATACAGTATGTGTTATACTATTATTCAGTTATAAACTGGTTAAGGAATAAAGGGTTCTCTTTAGTAAAAAATGTTAATTAAAACATTTCACGCCAGGTGTTTTTACCGTTGTTCTTGGAACAGCACGCCCCCTAGTGTTTCATTCTTTACTTCGGCTATTCGGATGCCTTAATAGCTGACATGAGACAGCATTCTGATGGTTAACACCATTAGAGAATCTGTGTTAATCTCTGTTATCAAGGAAAAAGGTCAAAACAAATAATTAAAATAAATATTTGCCTGATTTCGCACATTTAGATCCCCTGTTTAAGAGTCTGTATTGAAACCTCATTTTCATCCAAGGACCGTCTTTTGTATTGTAGCCGACCCGTTTGGAGGAGATCCCTTCAGACAGAGCGACCCTTTCAAGGACCCATTCAGCAGCTCGGATCGCTTCACTAAGAGTCCCACCAGCCTGTTAAACGTGAGTGTTAATTCGAAAGCATCTTGAGTAATGAGTATCTAAGTAAACTTGTTAAACCTGTTCTTGTTTACGATATAGCACTTAATCATTCTTATGAGACACATTTACAGTCAGCTGTCAGTTATACATAGTGTTGAAAAAAGTTTAAGAAATACTTCAGGGATTCCCCCCCACACACACACACTTGATCAATCTTGCGCGAAAGTAGCATAGATGTGTGCGACGATTACAGACAAGAATCTCAAGAGTTTTCCTTTGTACTAAATAATATACAAAACTATAATAATAATTAATTATACAATAAATGTCTAAGGGTAGTAAGTAGAGTAATCCATAATAGAGCTGCTAATAAAGAATCCATAAACGTAAAAATGTCACGTTCATACCTCCAGTTTATCTGAAATCTTTCACTCCAGAAATGACAAGCATTTTCAAATCTATGATTTTCGTGTTCATTCATCCGCCTCTATCATGACTCATAACGCTGATGAATTGCTATATATTTATGGATATAAATGATTATATGTTTTTTTTTTTCAGCTGATGAGAGTACATTAAAAGTTATGCGAATAAATTTCACTGATACTCGATGAGCTTGTCCATGCGTTTAGGCAGTTTCCAAACATTTCATCCGTAACGCTGGAAATGCCTTAAGAAAACAGAGACAGCTCTGACAATCAGGTGATTAGTTCTGACATGGTTGTCCGAAACACAAAATGTGCTTAACAGGTCACGGTGAAGAAATCGAACGGAAAGCATTTGCGAATGAGGAACTCCTCTGGGGAAGCACCATCCACTCTCTGTACTCTCTAAACCATGAAAAGTGAATCTCCTGCTTCATTTTCTCTCTCTCTCTCTCTCTCTCTCTCTCTCTCTCTCTCTCTTTTTTTTTTTTTTCCTCTCTCTCACTTACTCTGCTTCTCACACCGCAGGCCAGCCGTTTTGGGAGGCAGGGGAATCTCACATCCGTCACTTCTCCCAAGTTTAAAGACTCAGGTACTGTATGTTTACTGCTCAGAGTTATTCTCTCGCTTCATCCGGCTGCATGACTCCACAGTACAAGTCAGACACATTGACGTAGCAGCGAATTTTTCCACTGCACATTTAAAAAACAAGACCTGGCGCGAAGCAAACAGAACTTGGGGTTCTAGTTAATTTTCCTCTAACTGAGAGATGCCTGGAACAGTTACGGTGATGACATCATCACTCAAGTTTACAAAGATGCCTTTGTGCGAGGTGATCCTCGGGCATGCTGAAATTACCAATGAAATGCTCGATTATGAGTCAAGACAAAAGAAATATTTTCTCTCTTTCTCTCACCCTTAAATGTTAAATTTTAAAAGTTAAATGTTTTGTGCCAGAGAGTTGTGAAAGAAAAAGACCCTACGTTCCTGTTTTCCTTCAGTTGGTCATCTCGTGGTCATCTCCACTACATCTATCTCAAGAACGGTCTGCGGTTAGCTTTCTCAAAATTATTCGTAAGGGGAAGCTTCATGCGTTTCTGGGTATAGGGCTGACTTAATTTTGAAGAGAAGATGCTAGATAAAGGTTTGAGTTTCATAATGCGGCCTAACATCTGTTCTCACACACGCACACGCCGCTCTGTTTTTCTTAAGTTAACCCGTATACACGAGCTACACGACCATTCGTTTAGCCATGTCATTTACTGACACAATATTATAAATTATGTAAGCACTAGACTATGATGAGGTGTGTATAACAGCAAATTTTGTGTAACTTTCGAGTATATCTGAACAGTCATTCCCTCACTTTTTTTTTTCTCCTCTCTTTCTTAGAAAGTGCTGAAACTGGAGACTCCTTCCATAAATATCAATACTCCATACATGAAAGAAATCGCTTTACTAAAGAAACCAGAAAGAATTAGTCGTAGAAACGATAACATTCTAGAAGGGGAATCGAATTGCAACGAATGCACAAAAATTCATCTGTGCCCCTTGGCCAATCAGAGTCGAGAATTCTCCAGCGACTGTGATTTTATATTAATTATGGAATTTTACAACCTGTGATTCAGTTGCAGCTGATGCATTTCAGAGAGAACTTTTCCAGAAATCGGAGTCATCAAGTTCACACAAGTGTGTTTCAGACTTTTTTTTTATTTCTGTTTTTTAAGCACAGAGCTTCATATTTTCCTGTGGCGTAACGGCTATTTATAGACCTTTTTACCTGCATGAAAGAAAAAAGAAGAAAAAAAAAAAAACCTCAAGCTATTCCTAAAATAGTGCTGCCTGAACAGGATTTGCTTTGTGGCCAAACAGAACGGCCTGCTAACACGTTACAGCAGGAAAGCTCTTGCGGAACACTGACACACTTCAGCTGCCTCGATCGCTCCCGCTCCCGCTTTTTCGAACAGCTACACACTATTTCTATTTTTCTCGCTGAGGAAATAGGGTTAATTTATGAAAAACACAGTCTCATCCACCTTGTTTTGTATGAACACTGGCTTGTGTGTGTTTGTGTGTGTTGCATTATTACTGGTCCCGCGTAGCACGCCTGGAATAAACACACACAGGGGTTTCCACTTCTAATATTATCGGTTTGCTGAATGCCAAATCTGTGGTTACCATCACAAGTAGTGCATTGTAAGGAAGTGGGTTTTTTTTTTTTTTTAGGTCTGTCCTTGTTTTCGTTTTCTTTCTCTCTGTTTACTGGTTTGTTCATAAAGTCATAAACTGCGTTCCATAGCTCTAGATGATAAGAGCAGTTCGCTTCAGTCCATTGAACACTGACTCCAGTTAACTCCATAATCAGTTAATTAAAGACATACGTCATGAGCATCGCACAGGGGGAACTGAAAGCAGGCTTTTCACGAGTAGCCATGGAAAACGAAACAGTGCGGCCCCAGTATAGCCACGTGCCATAAATAAACGCGCGGCTCCCGGATTGTCCGTGACGCTGCTGCTGCTGCTGACCTGATGGTGTGTAATGGAAAGTATTAAAATACATCATGTTTGTCTTTTTATTCCCCCTCTTCCCAACATAGATCCCTTTGCCTCAACAGACACCTTTGACTCTTTTGGCGGGAACGGTGGCTTTGCAGACTTTGGAAACATGTCAAAGGTAGGAGCGAGGTCACCAGTGAAACGGCCTATTCAGTAATCAGGCCGCAGGAAAGCACCCTTTTTTTTAAATTATTATTTTATGCACGGCAAGTAATTCACGCAGCTCGTTATCTATCATCTTATCATAGCTGCTCGTTTATGTCTTTACCTGGAAATCATGCTAAATTAAGAGGGACTTTTTAACTAAGCGCGGCCTTAAAACGACTCTCTGTTCTAAAGCATCCTCACACAGTGCAGATTGTCCCGCGTGCCGGTCACGTCGGGAACCGTTTCTAATTCCGCGTTATCTTTCCAAGGGCTCCGGCGGGCACCCGAAAAGCCGAAAACCCACCTACCCGCTGCCTCCACCCAAAAAAACTCCACCAGCCAGACCAGCACCACCTCCTTATGGTGAGTGTGTGTTTTGTGTATGTGTAATATATCCATTTTTTTTTTCCTGTTCTGTTTGCTGTGTGGTGTGTTTAACACATTTATACATTGTGCTCATCGTTTCGAGAATTAGATATTGCTGGACGACTGTATATACGACTATGTGGAACAAAAAACATTGTGTCCATTGGCTGTTTTAAAAATGTTTCACGGCACATGGTTTCGGAAAGACGTGTGCAGGTGAAGTTGGCTCTAAATCTCGTTTCTTTTTAATAATATTCACTTTAGTCATGATCATTTTCATCCAGCTTTGCTTTTTGTTTTGTTTTTTCTCTCCGTATCAAGACACACTTTCCAAACACGATAGATCTCAAATCATGACCTGCAATCATTTAGCGTCTGGTACTCATTCTGTTTTCTCGATCTACGTCTCGCAACAGAGATTGCACAACAGTCAGTGCCATGATCGGTCCTGTATTTCCCCTTATGCTATGTACTCTGCATCCTCATCATACAATGTGGTAGGCGTAGTGTGTGGCTGCCTGTACTGTACCTCTGATTGTACTGTACAGTGTAGGAGTTGCACATCAACAAATGAACAAAGTGCCACCATAAAATGTCAAGTGCGCTTTTTTTTTTTTTTTTCCCCTTCAATATCAATTAATTTCTATTATACTTTTTTCGGCAATATGACACGTTTCAGTTCCATAACAATAGTTCGGTGTGAAGTCAACATCTGTATAAAGATGTTATAAAAAACAACAACGCTGCTTTCATTCTGAGTCAGCATATCTTTGGTGCCACACCCGAGGTTTGAACTGGCAACCACTTGGTTGCTGGTGCGTAACCCACTGAACCACAAGAACCAAGTTCTCTACACCGTTGCTTGTTTTTTTTTTGTTTTTTTTCCAGTTTGATCTTGTGACTTTCAGCTTTTGTTTCTTGTGAGCTCTGCATAAAACATGGGTGTCGCACTAGTCAAAGGGGTCAAATATGTGTTTCCTGGAGGGGCACAGATATACAGATAGACGTTTATCTTCACCTAACACACCCAGTGGAACAATTGTCAAATGAATAAACATTGCACTGTTGGACACCTGGTGTGCGTCGTTTTGGAAGTGTTGAATGTTAAATGTACTCATCATCAAATCATTCAGTGAGCCCCCTTATACTGTAGGCATCCAAGCATTCCTGCCTCTACTGTAAAAAAAAAAAAAACTTAAACTCTTCACCCAGTGCTATAATGGCCAACAAGCATCCACAGAACTGCAAAATTAATTTCTCTACTGAACTCTTCCTGAGTACTGAATTGTTTCTATTCTTGCTCATTTGCCTCATTCGGTACTGTCCTTTAGAAGAACTATGGGTTTGCCCTTTCACCCGTGTGTTGTTTACACAGCTCAGAGCACCATGCTGTTGTTGTTTGTTACGTGGGTACAGGACCAGGCCGAGTTGTTTTTCTGTTATCGGCGTAGGACACGGGTGTGGTGCTGCAGCGTTGTGCATATCTCTGAGAAGAGGAAACGTGAGGATGGAGCAGGAGAGAGAGAGTGTGTGTGAGAGAGAGTATGTGTGAGCGTTTGTGTGAGAACTTGACCGACGTACACACTTCACACCCTACAGAGAAGCAACAAGTGTGAGGTTCCCACACCTGGCTTAAAGCATCGGATGCCAAGGTATTCTCGCTCTGCTTTTGGTTTGCTCTGCAATTTTTAAGCAAATCACACCCTCTTCTCTGTCATGTGAAGTGTCTCACCTCTTTCTGCTTCTACTACTACTACTGATACTACTACTAATAGTACTACTAATAGTAATCGTATTAATACTGCTTCTTTTAGTCTTATTTAGATAATAGCATTATTACTACTACTACTACTACTCATCATCATTATCATTATTTTTAATGCTGCTGATAATAATAATAATAATAATAATAATAATAATAATATTACTACTACTACAAGTATTATTATACTAGTAATACTAGTGTTCAAATCAAACCGGGACTTTTGAATGCAAAGAATAACAGAATACAGTTATTTATCTATTAAACCCCCACTATGTTAAAGTTCTTAATGCAAGCATTTCACCCGTACATAGATACCATCAGCAGGGTAACACTGCTGAAACGCTGACCTCCCGGGAACTCCACCTCTGCCAGGATCATGTCATTCATGAATGTACAGCTTTTTTTCTTTTTTCTTTTTTTTTTTAAAATAAGAACTGCGCATCTGTAAATGTCACTCGGTTTTACGCCTTTATACATAATCTGCTGTTCCATGCTTGCGCTGACGAATCATATAGCGTAATACGATTTGTTGCAAAACCCATAAAGCACAATGGTGAAAACACCCCAGGAAAGTAAAAGCAAAACTTTACCTCTGCTGCAGAGCAGAAGTTCATTTATGGTAACCAGCCTCAGAAATCACTAACAGATTAGATTAGACTTCAGATTAGAGCCGTTTTGAAAGCTGTACAGTGCATAAGTATTAGACACATCTCAATATCAACAGTTCAAAGGAGATCATTGCATATTTCTGCATTTTACAATGTAGAAAGAAATAATAAAAATATCAAATAACTCAAATGTTTAGAATTAGTAGCATCTATAATGGTAGAGGAAGAAAAGGATTAAAAACAGTTGCTAAAGGAAAAGGGCAGATCATACGAGTCATTATGTAGTAGTTTGAACACTGAGATTTTTCACGATTAATATTAATAATCCTTGTCTTAACGGTGTGCGAGCTTTGGCACTTGGCTGTGTAGTGTAAAGGAAAGAATCGTTTAACTTGTGTCTGTAAAGCACGCAAAGACGTTTACAAGATCGGAAGATAAACGATGCGGCGCAGCCGAAGGCTTCAGAGATTGCGTGAGGTGGCGTGAAGTTCTCATGGGTGGCTAAAATCATCTATGCCAGTTTATGCTCACTTCTCTCTCTCTTGCTGCTTTCTGTTTCCGCTGCAACTTTCAGTAAATAACTCTCTACGCTTACGTGTTGTGCCTCGCCCCGTGAGAAAAACAGAGGAAGCCCAAAACCAGTCTCTCACTTGCTGAAAGCAGCTGCTGTGTGACCTTTTGCACTCCGAGTGTGGCACATGGGTGATCTTTGATAGCAATGTTTTTTTTTTTTTTTCCTCTTCTTTTTTTCTTTCCACAAACATAATCAGCAGTCTGGTTCCTTTTTCTCAGCAACGTTTTGAGGGATCAGTATCTATAAACTGAAGCGAGCCTTCAGACCCAGAGAGAGCTCCATCATGTATTACTAATAATCTCTTGTGTTTGTCAACAGTTGTTGTAACGGCTTATGGGCGTTGTAATTGGTTTTGAAAGGTGGCTTAATTTTGCAGAAATGAAACCGTTGATCTGGTTTTTTGGTACACCGCAAGTCAGCCCCTGAATAAAGCTCTCATGCCTGCTCTTTGCACAGAGGTCAGAGTCATACAGAGCATGGGAATAGTGATTTCAGCACATGATTATTATTATTATTTTTTTCTTATTTCTAACTGACGCTATTTCTGAACTGTTTCAGCAGGAGTTGCAGCTCATAGGCAAACTCTCGGTGTTCCCCGCTTTCCGACACCGAACAGGGACTCTCGCTCCTCGTCGCCGTCCAGTAGATCCGCCTTAACAGACTCTCTCGCTCTCACAGACCTTAGAGCCGTAAGTCGAGTCTGGTCAACCCTTGCCGATGTGTCCAGCTTAGCCAGCACCGAGCGTCCCCGCCCCGCAGGCATGCCACCACATCATCCTGTACCTGTGTGCTTTCTGTTGCGTTATGTTTTATCGTGTTGTGTTCATCCTTAGCTGCAGTCGTGTTGTCATTCTGCCTAAGTCCCAGCATGCCCTTCCCCTCCCCCCTCGTCAAAACCATTCATGTCTAGATGGATAGCCAGCAGCATCCGAGACCTGCAGACCCTGCTGATCCTAACCGTCCTGTTTTACTTGTTGTGTTCGTCTCCTGCGCATCCAGCCCGCTCCGCTGTTGTGTCTGCCTGACTTTGTTTGCCTCCTGCACAATTCCATTCATACCATCAATCTATTCATTTCTCAATTGTGAGTACACTTTGAACTTAAGGTTAGCAGATGAATTTTAAAGGCAAAGTCCACCCTAAAGTCTGCATAGTTTAAAAGGTTTTAAAAGATAAAAATGTCATTTATAAGCAAATTTCTAGTTGAATAGTTTCCTCCGTTCCCTAAAATTCCACTGACGATATTGTTGCTGATAAGATTAATCCCCACTTACAGTGCCTGGCAAAAGTATTCACCCTCCTACCCCCCCGGGATTTTTCATGTTTTGTTGCCTCACAACCTGAAAATAATAATAATTTGTAATAATCATTTCATTTACAGGATATGCTTACAACTTTGAAAAAGTGATTTTTAAATTTTTTTTTATTTTGTGTAATTATGAAGCAAACAACAAATAGGGCAAAATAACAGAAACCTTCAGCGTGCACAACTATTTGCCCCCCTGAAGTCAGTATTTTGTAGAGCCACCTTATGCGACACTTACAGCTGCAAGTCGTTTTTGTATAAATCTCTATGAGCTTGTCAGATCTTGCCGCTGGGATTTTTCCCCATTTCTCAAGGCAAAACTGCTCCAGCTCCTTCATGTTGGATGATTTTTGCTTGTATCCCTGTATTTAACACCATCCATCACTCCCTCGACTCGAATCAGTTTCCCAGTCCCTGCTGCAGAAAAGCATCCTCACAGCATGATGGAGATCTTGGGGTGATGGGATGTGTTGGGTTTGCGGCAGGCATAGCGTTTTTTTAGTCTCATTGACCAGAGCACCTTCCTCCATACATTTGGGGAGTCGCCCACATGTCTTTTGGCCAGATCAAACCGTGCCTTTTTTTTTTTTTTTTTAACACTTAAGTAATGGCTTTTTTTTTCTGGCCACTCTTCCATAAAGCCCAGCTCTATGGAGTGTACGGCTTATTGTGATCCCATGCACAGATACAACAGTCTCTTCTGTGGAACTCTGCAGCTGCTTCAGGGTTACCTTTGGTCTCTAAGCTGCCTCTCTGATTAATGCCCTCCTTGCCCAGTCTGTAAGTGGGCGGCCCTCTCTTGTGGTACCATGTTCTTTCCATTTGAAGATGATGGATGTGATGGTTCTCCGGGGGATCATCAAACATTTGGAGTTAAAAAAAAAAAAAAACCTTGTCTTGTACTTCTCAACAACTTTTTTGACTTGTTTAGAGTGCTCTTTGGTCTTCATGGTCTTCTTGTCTAGTGGTGTTGCAGCCTCTGGGGCCTTTCAGAAAAGGTCTGTTTTTATACTGACCGTATAAGTTACGTGGACAGGTGGACTTGATTTCACTAATTATGTGACTTCTGAAGGTAATTGGTTGCACTAGAACTTTTAAGGAGCTTCATAGCCAAGGGGGTGAATACATATGTACATGCCAATTTTCAGATTTAAACTTTTTAAAAATTCATTCAATACCAATTTAGACTATTTTGTGCAGATCCATTACATATCATTAAGATAAAAAAAACAAACATTTAATTTACAGGTTATAATGTAACAAAACATGAAAAATGGCAAGGGGATGAATACTTTTGCAAGGCACTGTAATTAGAGCGATGCTTTAGCGTCTCAGTCTGTCCCAGCTTCTCAATGATCTGCATCATTAACAACCTGGGCAGAGTTTCTGCTGTGACGTCGTTCTGCAGCCACGTTGCATTCTGCTCCAAAGCCTTTACCCAACTTTATCTAACCAGGATTTCTCATTCAAATGGAAAACTGAAGCTTGTCTCGCTTGTCTCATTTGTTTATAGGAGCTAGCAACAAGACCTCGCTGTCAACATGTACGTTTGCATGCAGCATACATGCATTGGCACCGTTCACAAATAATCCAATACAATCACACTTGATGTTAGTTAGGGTTTTTTATTTGTTTGTTTGTTTTTGTATTTTTTGAGGTGGAGATTTCCTTTTGAAGCCCATGTTTAAAAATGTGGCATACAGTGTTTGTGCCCTGTGTGTGCCCTGTCGTGTGAGAGTTTGACTTTTTAACCTGTGGTTGAAAACAGGAAGTGCGTTATTTAAACCTCCCACTCATCCTGACCCAGGTGTTAAACACCAGCTTGATAGTGCAAGATTCTAGTTTAAGAAAAACACTAGCTAATTAATTCATTAGATCACCATTTTTTCAAGGGTTTTATTTATTTATTCATTTATTTATTTATTTATTGGTAATATACTTTAGGAGCTATCTATTTGATTTCTACTGACATTACTGATGCTATTTTATTCTGTAATAAATCATACTTCTGTTGTGAAGGTAAGTCTAAAATACCCCAATGTGATCGTTATACAGCTTAAAAGTACCAGAATGATCGTATTTAATATGCTTAGAGCTTACGGCTTTTGCATGTTGTTATTTGACCATATAAAGCCCTTGCATGTGTTTGCTGTGCAAGTGGTGTTTGTTCATGGTAGCATGAGCTTATTTGTGGTGGTGTCTATTTTTTTTCCCTCCCCTTCTTCTTTTTGCTTCTTAATTTAATCTTGAATTGCTTGTGAACTGTGATGATGTGTCTCTCTCTCAGGCCCTGAACATGTGAAGGTAAGTCAGCACAAGCGTATGGTGACCACAACTCAGCTCTCTGTACGCACGGGTGTTAACCACAGCGAGAACCTACTCCACCCGACGAACACACAAAATCCGCTCCGCCTCCCAAAGTGAAAACAGATTTATTTGATGTTCACATAGAGAAAACCCGCGTGACTTTCAACCTCAATATGCATTGTAAATAAATAAACAAACTTGTGCTGCAATGCATTCCAACAGTAGGCATCGTTTGATTGTTTGCCTCGATCGTTTGAAAGCAAAAAAAAAAAAAAACGATGTAGGTGTAATGTAAAGGGTTCATGCTGTGAGTTAGGGTTTAGGTGCATCACGTTTCTCATTTGTCACTTAATTGGTCATTCATCAATGAGGCATGTGATATAGGGCTGTCACGTTAAACAGGATTTTAGTCCCTGATTGCTCACAGGTTAAAACTATCTACTACTCTAACATAATTCTACTGTTCGTCCTCCACAGAAAAAGAAACATTAATGATCGTAAAAAAATTAAATACAGCAGTGAGAATGGTTGGTTACTTTTGTCAAAACCTTCAAATCTGTGACAGCCCTCGCAGCATACCAAAAACGACCAAAGGATTTGGGTGAGGTTTGAGATTCAAATGATTTGTTTTGCACGGGCTTTGTGTTTGGGTACTAGCACAACTCCGCATGCCTGATTGTCATGTTGTGTAAAAGAATCGCACACCTCCATTGTAAATAAATAAATAATAATAATAATAAAAAAACACTTCCATCAGCCTCATCCTAAGGAAAAAAACCCGACAGAGCATGCTGTTGTAGGAAAGTAATCGACGCCCGGGTGGCGCGATGCGTTAACGCCAGCATCGTCACCCTGCAGTTGATCATTTTCCAGTAACGACACATCCTGAAGTGTTTTATTCCTCTTATACCACAGCAGTTTGCCATTTCTTTTTTATTCTGTTTCAAACAACCGTGTTTTTATTTTCTTTTAGTATTATACTCTTGTATTACTACAAGATAAGCTAGTTTCCGTTTTCACTTACACTAAAGCAGCTTTCAACCAGCCTCTGTTTTATTTGACTCTTTCGAAGTTAATGAGGCAACAACGCAGCTTTACAGGTTACTGAAAACCCGCAAAAGCCCAAAAGCTGTCCTGAAGTGCTGACACTTGCGATTCTTTTCATAAATGTGAAATGAGTACCATTTCAACGATTATACTTGTGTATATGTTTTGTTCATTTCTGTTTAGTTTCGGATTATGTGTTGCTTATGCCATATAAGTGCATGTGAATGAGCTGTTACTACAGAAACGTATTATAACCCCATTTGACTATCCATGTTTGAGGATTCAGCAGTGCTGTGGTATATATATATAAAAAAAAGTGATTTCTTTTATTTGAACTGATCAATTAGTTTTAATGAATCACCTTCAAACATGAATTGTATCATAAAATCGTCCAGACAATAATCAGCTGCCATGTTCGTATGCATGACTGTTCGATTTCCTTGTGTTCTGTGTTTTCTATGTATCTCAGTCGCATCCGATGCAAGCCTCTCACTGTCTCTCGCTCTCTCGTAGTTCGGAAATGAAGTCGAACAGCTGGAATGGGCCAAGCGAGAGAGTAAGAGGGAGGAAGAGCGGGTGAGGAAGCTCCACCTCCAGGAGCAGCAGGATCTGGAATTGGCTCTCGCTCTCAGCCGGGTCGACATGTCCAGAACGTGAGGCTAGTCCCCACAGCGCGTTGTCCAGAGCCCAGCGCTGCACCGTAGCCATCCTAAATACCGCTTCCTCCGAGGGTAAAAAACAACAGAACACAGGGTCCATTGAAATTCTCACTGTCGAGCGTTTTCCCCTGAGCTTTGAGGCTCGCATAACTCAGTTGTTTTCTCTGCTGCTAAAATTGCACTCAATCCCACATTGCCTTACACACGGGGCAAAACCAAATCTCTCGTGGGTGCTTCCCAGGTTCCGATTTAAACACATTGACAAAACTATTTCTTTTCTTTTTGTATTATCTCGGGGCAATACAAAATGCAACACTGTTAGCAGTGTGTAGGCGTGTCACCATTTAGTGGCCTTGATTAGAAAAAGATTCTTCCTCTGCTCTGCTCGCTTAGGCGCCGAAACAACTTCTTTTATTCAGAGGTTTATACACAAAATGCACCTCAATGCACTGTATTTGTTTTCTAGTATAGGAGCGTTTTATAAACACATTTATTGGTACATTTGCTAGGAGGTGTCTGTCTGTTTTATTTGACTTTTATTTTATTAAGCACCTATTAAGGAGATACTGTCCAAAGAATGTTACATACCGACTCCATAATTATATGAATGACAAATCCAGATATATATTTATTTGTACTTTTTCCAGTACTCTTCACTTAAAGGTCACTGGCTGACTAACCGTATTGAGATGTTCAGTGGATCCTCAGAAGTATATTTTTCATTTAAGGACAAAAAATGAAGCAGTGGTTCTAACCTTACATTTACACTAATGGGTTGTGTCGCGAGGCGTTTGTCTCTAGATCTGGCTGCTTAGTTACCAGAACCAGAGACAAACACTTTTTAAAATGTTCTTTTTTTTTATATAATTTGATGAGATATGGGAGGAGCAAAAATTGTATAACTGACAATCCGCTATACGAGTAAATGACGTGTTTGGTGTTTAGAAATGTATTTAGCTTTGATCTTCATGCTAGGTGCTTGGCTTCGTGCCATCTTGGTAACAGATTTAGGATCACATGCAAACTGTATTAGCTAACATACACAATCTCTGTCACTTCTGTCTCTCTATTCAAGTCAAACCAGGACTAGTAAAAACAAGACTAGTAAGAGTAAAAACCTCTCGTATACTTTATTTCTATGTATAATCCCCTGCTACACCGGTGCACTAATCGCAGTGTTGCACTAGTGCTTGGATACCATCAGTGTAGAAAGTTTTTTCAGGGGCCTCCGAGTGGCGCAGTGGTTAAGGCGCTCGCCCTATCATCCGGAGATCGCTAGTTCGAATCCCGGGTGGTGCTGTAACCTCTCGCAGCCGGAGGTCTAGAGAGAGCTGATTGACCGGAGGAAACACGTGATAGTCTTCGGCCCTCCCGGCTGAGTGGTAGTAGTAGCCTTAATGTGGGAGCCCCCTAGTGACGGGGAGGAATTGGACACGACTCAATTAGGGAGAAAATCGAAAAAAAATCAAAAAAAAAAGAAAGTTTTTTCAGTACACCGCACGCCATGATCAGACCGCCTAATTCAGGAGAAATGGCATCACAAGTCCCGGTTTGACTTGAACACCCCTCATGCATTTAACGAGACTCTATGAACCATGGTTGTGCTTTTTTTTTTTTCTACCATTTTGGCGCATCAAACACTCATTTCATGGCAAAATTAAAGATGTAGTAAGATCATTGAACTCCTGTACGCAGCTGTTACGTGTTAAAATTAATGCACACCTCTCGGTTGTGTGTGTGTGAATGTAGGGTTACACTCACATGGGGACTTTATGCAACCTACGTTAGTGTTTCCTTTCCCTGATTAAACACAACTCAGATTGTGGTAGATCAGTAAACAATGCATTAAAGATCACGATGTAGCTAGTAAATCTCATTCGTTGTTGGAGCTTACTCAGTGACAGACTTCAGACCAAGTATCAACACACACACAAACTTCGAATCTGACTCCAAGCGTAAGGTTTTTGTTTAGTTTTAAGAGCGTGGGATTTAATTTTTGGCCTTTTACGAGTGCACAGAATTGATTTGTGCAGTTTTATTATTATTTTTCCTCTCGCCCTCGCTCTCCCAGGGCTGCTTTGTGTTGATGGTGAAATACTGTATGATTATGACATTAGTTTAAACCAATGCAGGAAAAATTGCGGTGACCATGAAGTCATGATGATTGTTTTATAACAGTTTTCAGAAAGCTTTCTTATGGCCTTATACTGTATATGGTGTTACATTTGTGTGTGAATATATTTATTGTGTTTGACAAACATACTTTATACTGTAATATTTCCGGTTTCTATATCTCAACAGTAAACATGAGAAAAATGCTTATTTATGTTTTATGAAGTGGACCTGATCACATGTGTGATTTGTCCGGCTTTAAAAATGATAAAATAAAGCATTTTAAAATAATACAAATTATTTTGTTCTATTTTTATTTATTTTATTTGCTCAACTTTGACATTAAACTCAAATATCGTGAAATCATTGGCATTTATTTTCAACAGATTGTAGATTTCTTTTGGATTACAGAATATTGGTTTAGGTGTCCCGCACAAACTGAAATGTTTTTCTCTCTGTCAAAACAAACAAACAAAAAAAACACCATTGGGGACGTTTTCCAGTTTTTTGCGACTAAAGTGACATCCTGTGCTGCCTGTGTAACTGTTAATGCACAAGTCATTCATGTAGCCCTGAGCATTAATCAGATCTCTACATGAGGTTTCTCACTGAGATCGCTCACACAAACAACGGACATTTTGCAAGTTCTGTTTTGAGTTGAAATCATGATGATACAGCACAAAGCTCGAGTTTCTACATGCCTCAGACTAATCTACAGTAATTTCCGCCACTTGGGATTCAGTCGTTCATTGAGCTTTTCTGTATGTATGTGTTTTCATACATCATATCGTCCCAGGTATATTTTCAGTTTCATCAGATTTCCCCTTACATTTGTTTCCTTGACTCATGTAGGTCATCGACCACACCATAACTGTAGCATCAGCTACAGTATAAACAGTATAAAATTCTAGATGTAGCTTAGCTCAAGCCTGTGCACACTTTAAAAACAATGTAACTAGCTATACAGTATGATCTGGAATTAAAGAGGACTCTTTTATTAGAGTGTCTCACTCTCTCGAGTTGTGTCGCATGCGAGTGCGCCGGGGCTGTTAAAGGTTTTGTGACAATTTCCTCAAATACAGAAAGAAGATTGACGCTCCTTGACGTCACGATCACATCAGAGGCTTGGCCATGTGGTGCGAGATGTGTAAGACTCGGTCAGCGAAGACTTTGCTCCACATTTATGTCATATTATTCATCATCTCTCTGGGTTTCCACCAACTTTGTTCAAATTTTGATTTAATATAATTACCCCTTTGAACTAATTCGACATAAACACAGCTATTAAACGTTGTTCATGACTTCATTTTCTTTTTTTTCTTTTTTTTTATCTTGCCATCAATCCATGTGTGCAAGGATGATTTGGAAAAAAATGAGTCTTTACAAAGCAATTAGAGGGAGTTGCGTATAAAAACTGCCATGGTCTTCAGGTGGCAGTGATGAAGTGTCTCTCCTGTCCATCATAGCGGAACTAGCAAAATGCAAGCATCTCTAAGCTTGTGTAAGCATAGCAGGGTAGCCAGACTCCACGTCGGTAAAATTTCTTAGCTAGGACAGATTGTGTTCCTCTGGTTGGTTCTTTGTGATCATTTTTAATAAGGGAATTTCATATATTGTAAGTGCAAGTGAAACTAAGTATCTGGTCATTTGAAATGTGTAAAACTTTAGACTAAGCCTCCAGTCAGTTAATTGGTTTGGAAAGTTTTTTCTTTTCTACTTTGTTTCAGAATTTGCTTGCGGTGACATCGGTTAATAATATATGTCACAACACCAGTGACCGGTTATACACGTCATTCCAGGATTTACTTTTTTTTTTTTTTTTTTACCATGTGTCGCGTAATGTATGCAGGGTATTTAGGTCAAACCAGGACCTTTGATTGTCCAGAATAACAGAACACTCAAAGTAAAAAGCTACCTTTATTTCTCTATATATTTCCCTCCTACACCTAATGCACTTATTCCAGTGTTTATCACTAGTGCTTGGATACCAGCAAGGTAGAAAGTTTTCTTAGTACAGCATGCCAGAGCCATGATCAGACTGCCTGCCTCGCGTCTAAAACGCTGGACTCCCAGGAACTCCTTTAATAGCCCAAACATGTAGAAATAACACGGAGTGAGGTCAGGACTGTATGGGAGACGTGGCCCAGAACAATTCCTGTAATGTGCAAGTGGTGTTAGCGAATAATGCTGTGTACAGTTCGTAAAGACAGATGCGTCTCTTCGCAAAAAAAAATTGGTGACAAGTTGTCAGTCTGTTTTTAAGAATCACACGCTGAATGATCGTCATTCATGGATGTACAGCCTTCTTTAAAAAGAGTCTCATCACCATCCTGTGCGTGGAGTCTTCATTCACGAGATCGTTTCCCGGTTTGACTTGATCGCCCCTCTTGTATCGTAATTGTTAAAGTCTTGAGGAAACTCGCCAGCTTAAGGTATAAAAACATGGCCACGCCTTGTTAAAAAATAATCACCATGCCATCTCAGCAACTCTGTGGTCATCTGCGGGGAGGAGACACCCTTCAAGTGTTATCTGCTTGCCTCAGCACGTGGGATACTGATTTGTCCACTTCTGTGAATTTGTAGTATAAATTCCAAGCAGAGATGTGAGAGTTTTACACTCTGTTCCTGTTCGTATTTTAGGTGTATAATGCAATCTCCCTCTTAAGAAACTTCCTTTGTTTGATTACAGAATCAAACTCATTTCCATTTTCTCTAAACCGGCTAAAATGCTTTTGACAACCTTTTTCTTTTTCTTTCGTTTCTTTTCTTTTTTTTTCTTTTTTTTTTTTAACCCGAGATTCGGGTTTAGACTGAATAATATGTAACTGAATACAAGATTTCGATCCAAGTGTGAACAAAACATCAGCACCTGGATGAATTTGTGGCTTTTGGCATGTCAATTACAGCCGAATGAAATAACATGACATTCTTGGTGCACTGTTATGTTTACTAAAAGCTTTACGAGAGGCTTGAATTGAAGATCGAGAGTGAGAATGGAGTGAAAGCCTGGGTTCGGTTCAGGTGCCATTGACATGGAATTTCTCATTTGAGTTATTCTTTGTCGTTCAACGACTCTTTCTTAGCGTCCGCACATGTGGGTAATTTTAAAAAGCCTTCTCATCAGGCGTGCTCAGCCACATTCTTGTCTCATTTTTGCCTTACACTGCAGTGTGTCCAGTGTCAAGTGGGTTAATAAGAGGCTGTCTTCAGGGATTCGTCTGGAGGGGAAAAAATTATGTTTTCTTTTCTGAATGCATTTCTGATGGCTGTGTGAGGGGCCAACCATGCTGTACATGCAGCTCCATTTTGACTTTGAATTGTTTATTTGCTTTGGGACTTGATGATTAGGTGATTTTTTTTCCTCTGCGGTTTTTGAATATTTCCAAAAAAGAAATAAAGCTCCTTTTTCTTTTTTCTTTTTTTTTTAGTTAATATCTTAATTAAGAAATTCTGTCTGTGTATGTGTGTCCAACCCAGCCCTATATTAATCCTGAAACTCACTTCAACAGCATTTTTGGACTTTTTAAACACGTGTTTGGATTCAGAAACCCTTCAAATGAGAAGCATACATTGCTGTTCATGCATGTCCTGGTAGTAGAAGTTACTATCCTCAGAACAAAAAAAGTGAAATGAGACTTCTACTTTTACACCTCACCAGTTTGCTATTAATAGGCTTGCTTGTATTTCTTCTTTTGTTTCTCACTAGTATGAGAATTTTGCTCACCAAAACTGAACCCAACCAAACCACATTTCACACAAGCAGAATGGTGGAAGTTTGCAGTACATGCATTTCATTTGAACAAAACGTCTGGATGTTTACATGCTCACATGCTTTTTCTTTTTTTCATCTTTCAGAAATTGCATCATTTTTTTAAAAAAGCTTCTCCTTTCAGTAATGTTGTAGTTGTTTAGATATCAAAGTGGATGTCAACAAGCATGACGAATTTGAAATCTCATCAGCAGTTAAATGCTGTTGTCTTGTTTTGTCAAATGTGCCATCTTAAACTTTAGTCACTCATGTATTTCTTTCCCTAGATCTTCAGCAAGGAGCCCAGCGCCCCTCCGTCCAGACATCTCTAAATTCTCTCTCTGTAATTATGTAAATGTAATGTTTGTATTTATAGGCGAAAGCCACAGGCTGCGGGCCTCGTCTCGCAGCAGCTGGAAAGCATCTTGGCCTAAACTATAATACCCAATTCCATAAGCCTGAGTGGGGGTTCAGGAATAGCAGCTTGGTACCCTCGCCTTAACCGAATGCCGTGTCAAGGGCGCATGGTTACCAGTAATGAGCTTGTGTGCCGCAGAGTTTCTGGGGACTCCAAAGCAACATCAAAGCAGCCCATAATAAGAGGCTGAGCTTAAATATTCAACTTGTCTTTTTCTAAAAAGGAGGACCAAAAAAAAAAAAAAGGAATGACAGTGACAGGAATATATTCAAATTTAGTTTAATATGTACAATAAATACAATACTTACAATATAAAACTTATGTACACATTCTTTTAAAAAACAACAACAACAACAACAGCAATAATAATGCAGGGCATCTAGCCCTGGTATATGTGCTAGTGTACAATGGGGCTTGAACAGATTACTGTACCTTCCTGATACAATATCTAGAAAATGTAAATGGCTGAGAATGTGTATCAAACATGAGTGAATGCACAGTACGTTCTGGTCCTTACAACAATTTGGAGGCAGTTTCAATAGGAAAACATTGTCGTCACATTGGCATGATTTCAGGATGTCGGCCTGTTTTTGCACAATCCTGCAATTCATCACTACAGCATGCATCACTATAAAGGCACTGTGTTCAACTTACACACTGTTTTTATTTTTTTTTCCAGTTTCAACATAGCAATATATAGAGATATAGAGATTTTTTTTGGTATATATTATAGGACCAGCCCTGCAGGTTGCTGTTTGTCCCCAAAACACTTATGCAGTTTAGACTGCCTGCTCTATAAATCCCACGTAGTACCAGCTACATTATTACAAAAGTAATATTAACAATATAAATCTTTATCCCCCAAAAAAACAGTCGCTTGGTCTTGTACAAATGACTTAAATAAGGCAGTAATAAGGCTTTGGCTTTTGTTGGCCGTTTGTCTTGTGTGTGTGTCTCTCTCTGTGTCTCTCTCACATGTGCCTCTTCATGTGCAGCGCCAGGTGGTCGGAGCGGGAGAAGGCGCGCTCGCACAGGTGGCACTGGAAGGGTCGGTGGCCGGTGTGCTTGCGGAAGTGACGTGTGAGCTCGTCAGAGCGGGCGAACTTCCAGCCGCAGCCTTCCCAGTTGCAGTGGTACGGCTTCTCACCTGATAGGACGAAAGAAGAGGGGGGGGGGGGGCATGTTAATAAATAAATAAATAAATACGAATAAATAATTGAAAAAACACAAATGTTTCATTGTTATCATTATTATTATACTTGTTATTTCACTTAAACCTAGTGTGCCAGTTCTGCTTTGCATCTTTGCTATGCATGATTAGTCTCAGAGTTTAAAGAAACATTATTAAAGGTCCTCTTACCGGTGTGGGTCCGGTGGTGCGCCTTGAGGTGCGAGCTCTTCGTGTAGGTCTTGCCGCATCCGGCGAACGTGCAGGTGTGCGTGGCGGCGCGCTTCCTCGGCCAGGTGCGTCTCCCGCGCTTCGGCTTGGACTCGAGCAGGTCGAGCGGCGAGGACGGCGGAGTGAGGAGCGCGCGCGGCGCACCGGGCTGCACCATCCCGAGACCGTCGTCGAACATGCCCGGGAATGCGCGCGCGCCCGCGTAGGTCAGCTGCACCTGCTGGTGTTGCTGCTGCTGCTGCTGCTGTAGAGGCACGTGACTCGGTGCGTAGTAGCCGGTCTGCGGGAAAGTGCCGTGGCAGATCTGCGTGTGGCAGCGCGCCTGGTCATCCGGGCTGAGCGGCGGCGTCATGTTCCCCGCTGCTTGCGGAGAGACGGCGAGCCGCGGCTGGTCAAACTGCATGGCGCACGACACGTTGCCCTCCTGCTTGATTCTGTGGCAGCTCTGTGGCACCATCCCCATCACGGGACCGTAGCCGTCCGCGCACGGCTCAACTTTGATCCCCTCGATAAAGTCCTGCCTCGGGAAAGGCCCGGAGTTCACTACGAACCGGCCCTGAATCCCGATGCTGTTGCTGCTGGTGGTGGAGGTGCTGGTGGAGGTTGTGTTCATGCCGTACGTGCTGTCCGCATCGGAGTGCAACAGTTCCGCCACAAGACTGTGGGTGTACGGTGGCGGAGGCGGCACGTACGCGCTCCCTGTCTGGTACAGGTTGCAGTGCTCCGCTGCTGAGTTATAGTCCGCGGGTCCCACCACGCTGCTCTCCGGACCGGTCGTGTTGGCCAGGATAAACTCCAGATCCAAGAAATCGCTCAGATCCTCGTCGTCCTTTCTGCCACGGAACGCATCCTGCACGCCCGGTACCGCGTACACCAGCGGCTTCTCGACTTCTCCGATCCACCTCTGCAAATAAAAAGAAAGAAAGAAAGAAATGAATTTAGTGTTTAATGATGAGTTAACTGAATAACCATCGGTGCTTTTAACTTCACTGGGATCATTAATGCAGTCTGAGTTTGGCGTAAAACGCGCATGAAAATGATGCGTAAAACGAATACTTACACTTTCCCAAAGTTTCTCCTTCTGTCCGGCGAATGTAGAAATTGAAGGCAAAATGGTGCAAGGTAAAGCCATTTTCCAAAAGTCAAAGTTATACTTAAGAGAGAAAAAAAAAATCTCTTTTGTGAGCGTTAAATATACCGCTCTCCTCGTCAAAAATAATAAGAATTAATACACGTCTGATCCAAAGCTGTGTTTCTTTGCCATAAAGCTGCGCTGCTGCAGTGTCCTGAGCGGGCAGCGAGTGTGTGCCAGGTAAAGCCCTCCTTCCTTATAAACCCCGCTGCTGGACCAATTGTGCGAGCGGAGGAAACGGCGTTCAGGATGGAGGTAGAGCGCCCAAAAATAGCCGGTATAAAAGAGCTAGTCGAGTGGCGCTCTCTCTCTCTCTCTCTCTCTCTGTCTGTCTTTCTCTCGCTCTCTCTTTCTCCTCTGCCTCTGCCTAAAACACACGCGCTCTCTCCCTCTGCCTGCGCTCATACTCGCATTTAGCTACTCGCAACTCTGTGACGTCAAATAAGGGGCGGTCGCTTGAGCACGCAACACGCACGTCGCTCACAGTTGCCAGATTTGAATGCCTTTAATCAGACTGGGCGGTAAAATAAAACTGGATCAATTTGATATGATTTGCGATATTTTTGGTGGAACCTTCGTGTCTTTTAAGTCGTTTGGAAAAGAGAGAGAGAGAGGAATATATTTCAGGAGCTGGCAGCTCTGTTGTCAAAGGATGACACGAATAAGCCAGAAAAGTAGTAACTGCAAACATAATATCAACCCGAAATAGTTGACTTGGGCTGTAGAAGCAGGCTGGTGTGTAATTTAGAGACACAAAGCGACACGTTCTGACGGAGAAACAGTAGCAGACAACCACAAGATGTTATTTTGTTTTGTTTTTCTGCATGTAGTTTGTTTATACCCGAGTACAAAATACTTCACTGTTATCCAAGCCCAATTTTGTGCATTTCAAAGGGAAACAAACACGACAATCAATTGCTTCTATTTCTTTTCAGTTTTCTTTCTCACTCTCAGTGTGCGCGCGTGTGTGTGCGTGCGCGCGCGCGCGCGCGTGCGTCTTAAGCAAAAGGACTTTGAGCATGTAGTGAACATTTAAAATTAATTTCCCTGAAAAGCGTTATAACTCTAGGAGGTCGAGGTATTGTTGCTTTATTTTAGTTACCGTGAAGGGGCGTGTATTCGCATATTCGTTAATATTGCATATTAACATATAATAGTAATAATAATACTAACTTTATTTTTTTTACGGTATTATTACTGTATTATTAATAACTGATAACGTGATTGGTCTCATTGTAAGTGATGAAAGCATTTTGTTTATTCTAAATATTCTTTTTTTCCCCATCATGCTGAAGTAAGTCCTAGTCATGCATGGTGCAAAATCGCGCGTGGTGTGGCATGCCTACTACTTCTACTACCGCTACTACTGTTACTAATCGCCATGACGACGGTGCAGAGCGCGCACTTGCAGATTTTTGGTGTGTGTGTGTGTGTGTGTGTGTGGTGTGTGTCCGCGCAGCAGGTTTGTCTAAACGCGGGCGCCGCTCGTGTCTCCATCTCTGCCGCGCGCTTGACGCTTACGGCGCGCGCCATTCACGTGCAAATGAAGCGGTGCATTCAGGTCGGACGACGCGCCGATCGGCGCTGCGATTTATTCGCATTGTTTACGGAGCCGTTAAGTTTCGCTAATGATGAGCCCTGGGGTTGGGGGGTGTGTGTGTGAGAGAGAGAGAGAGAGTGTGTGTGTGTGATGGTATTGGGGTGTCGGGGTCAGTAAATATCCCTCACTATAGCCTTTTATCAGGTCTCATGCTTTGACATACAAACGAATAGGTCTCGTGGGACGCGTTTGCATAAATAAACATCTCGTCCCGTTGTATGCAATTCGTTTGCATCAGTCATTAAGTGATAGATACCAAAACCAGCACTGATGGCACATGTTCGCACCTGCTCCCAGGAGATCCCTGTATCACATTTACATAGCCTTCAGTTTGTTTCTTTACTGGTATCTTTAACCACCTTTTATTCCCCCTTATACAGCAGTTAAGCTTTAATGGTACTTAAGTGGTCCTTAATGTAACCTACACAATGCATTTTAGTTTTGCAAGAAGCAAAAGTACCACGTGGTACCTTTATTTCCAACAGAAAGTAGACTGAATTACATATTATAGCACCATGATTCATTTTATATTTATAATAATAACATTTGGAAACGTAAATGATTAGAAAATATTATTATTTCAAATACTTTTTATTTGTTTAATCCACACCATTGACGAGAGAAGGCACAGTTGATCAGTGCAGGATCAGTACTCTTTATTTCAAAGATTGTTTTTGTAGTTTTCTCCTGGAAATGTGACTTAACTGTAGTACAACTAGTAAAAAACAATTTCCTGTGATCTATAATTAATTCGTACAGCGTACACTATGTGCACCTTTCTAGGAAAAGTACAGTTACAGGTACACCCTTTATTTTTGGGCATGTACAATGTGTTTGGAATGAGAAGTGGGTGTGTACTGTATGCGCTCTTGTCTTTGAAGCATGTTAAGATTTGCATGACATTAGGGATAGGACTCGCTCCAAAATCCAGCTTTAATATCTAGCAACTCTGACAAAGTTATGCATTTTCTTAAACTGCTTTCTATCACTGGTACTTTGCATATGAGTGTGTGACTAATAAATGACTGACTGTGTGAGGCCTAAAATGATCGTGTCTCTCACACCGCCTCATCCCTGGAGAATAAACTGATCCGTATAGAAGACAAATAATACACGATGGAACCGAAAGAAGCGTAAAAAACCAGCTTTTCATTCGAGCACAGTTTGTTCCACTGCACAAAATACGACAGCAATTATAAACACACGTCATGGACGCCGTCAGATTCTTTCACTCTGCCTGACATGTGTGTTTAAGCTCAAATTGTCCAACCCCCAATCCACTCCCAGTCACATAACAGGCATCATTTCTAAGTGATGTGTCAACTTACCATGTGTGTTTGTATGTGTGTGTATGTATGTGTGTGTGTGTTTCTATGGGACTACAGTGTCAAGCATGCACATTGTAATTTCCTTGCCCCGGCTTGTGTTTGTGTTTTCAAACTCAGATGGACAGACTGTCCCGTTTTCGCAAAAACCCGCCTCTGTTTTCACGGCAGCCGTCGAAAAACATTAGCTCACTGCGGCCTGTCTCACTTTTACTGATGCAGTTTCACTTGGAGAAATACCTACTTTGTCTCTTTCTCTCTCTCTTTCTTTCTCTCTCATTTGTGAAGGCTTTCCCATTTTTGTTTCTATGATGATTCAGATGTGAATTAATACACAGCGGTTACTCACAAGTCAAATCATCTTTGAGGTTGTCTTGAGTCTGGGCCAAAACCTGATGAGCAAATGCTTCCCAAACCCCGTGTTTCTTTGCACAACAGACTAGCTGGTGTAACAAAATGTACAAGAAGTGTTGCCAAAAACGCTAGGAGGCTACACTGTCTAATAACTATATGGCAAGAAATAACATGACGGTGTGTGCTGGTATAAGAAAATAATCAATGATGCAGCGGTGGAATGTGGCCTGAAGCTCATAGAGCTTCGTGTTTCAACTTCAAACCTGATTCCTTTCCAATAACGGCAATGCTGACATGGTTTTACCGACAAGTTGACCCTTGTCAATTTGTCAGCTGCAAAAAATATAACCTATTGGGACAAATGCATTAGTATATACTGTACATATATGTAGTAAACATAACCTATTGGGACAAATGCATTAGTATATACTGTACATATATGTAGTAAACATAACCTATTGGGACAAATGCATTAGTATATACTGTACATATATGTAGTAAACATAACCTATTGGGACAAATGCATTAGTATATACTGTACATATATGTAGTAAATATAACCTATTGGGACAAATGCATTAGTATATACTGTACATATATGTAGTAAATATAACCTATTGGGACAAATGCATTAGTATATACTGTACATATATTTAGTAAACATAACCTATTAAATGCATTAGTATATACTGTACATATATGTAGTAAACATAACCTATTGGGACAAATGCATTAGTATATACTGTACATATATGTAGTAAACATAACCTATTGGGACAAATGCATTAGTATATACTGTACATATATGTAGTGGGACAAATGCATATACTGTACATATATTTAGTAAACATAACCTAACAAATAGTACCTATTTGCATTAGGACAAATGCATTAGTATATACTAGTAAACATAACCTATTATGCATTAGTATATACGTACATATAATGTATAAACATAACCTATTGGGACAAATGCATTAGTATATACTGTACATATATGTAGTAAACATAACCTATTGGGACAAATGCATTAGTATATACTGTACATATATTTAGTAAACATAACCTATTGGGACAAATGCATTAGTATATACTGTACATATATGTAGTAAACATAACCTATTGGGACAAATGCATTAGTATATACTGTACATATATGTAGTAAATATAACCTATTGGGACAAATGCATTAGTATATACTGTACATATATTTAGTAAACATAACCTATTGGGACAAATGCATTAGTATATACTGTACATATATGTAGTAAACATAACCTATTGGGACAAATGCATTAGTATATACTGTACATATATGTAGTAAACATAACCTATTGGGACAAATGCATTAGTATATACTGTACATATATGTAGTAAACATAACCTATTGGGACAAATGCATTAGTATATACTGTACATATATGTAGTAAACATAACCTATTGGGACAAATGCATTAGTATATACTGTACATATATGTAGTAAATATAACCTATTGGGACAAATGCATTAGTATATACTGTACATATATGTAGTCAATATAACCTATTGGGACAAATGCATTAGTATATACTGTACATATATGTAGTAAATATAACCTATTGGGAGAAATGCATTAGTATATACTGTACATATATTTAGTAAACATAACCTATTGGGACAAATGCATTAGTATATACTGTAAATAAGAATGCATTTGGTCTAATAGGTTATGTTTTCTGCAGGTGACAAATTGACAAACCATGTCACATTTTGCATTACGGACCTCCAATTTGCTGTTGTATAACATAAGTCAACATCTTTTGACCAATCAGAATCGAGACTTCAGCAGCGCTATGGAATAAACACCTATATTTCCCATTTTGTCTTCTCATAAAAGTTCCCATGCCGACGCATTCCAATAGTTCGCTTTCTGTTTTGTTTCGACTCCAGTAACACATCGACACGAGGATGTGAATGCCGTTCCTACACACAGAATGTACAAAACAAATTGTGATAGTAAGCGTCTATCATCATGACTGTTTCCATGTCATTTGGCAGGTGTGTTATGTCTGTCTGTATGTGCGTGTCATGCTCCAGGTCTCAAAGGTTCACTTTCTCATGTCTGGACTAATTAATTAATAAATCAAATGTGCTGTACCAGCCTTACAGGAACATTCATATCCCAAACAAATGTGCCAAAACCTTTTTTTTTTTAGAGAGAGAGAGAGAAAGAGAGAGAGAGAGAGAGAGAGAGAGAGATCTCAAACACGTGGCCTCCATCAAAGTCTCATTACATGTGTCTTTTCTTGCTTTTGTTTCAAAAGAAAAAAAAAAAACTTTAGGAGCCTTCAAACAAACCAAAATAAACCTTCAACGTTCCCATTCCCGGCACCATATTTATGAATACACTGGTGTGTTTCCTTCAGGTCGAAGCCCCGTTTTCGTTTTCGGTTTGTTAGTCGTTCTCATTCCACAATGTATACCTGCTGTATATGGATGTTCACACAGGCCCGTTAGAATGGAAGAGCAGGAGCGAGTGAGCAACGTGCTTGTGGAAAGTGTGTGAGTGGGCTCCTGCCCGGGCCTTTTATACCGGTTATTTTTAAACGCACACCCCTTTGCTTATTGCGGCGTTTCCTCTCTGGGCCACTCAGGAAGCCAGTTTGGTCCCATTTCCTGCACACGCGCGGCCAGATTCGCGCAGAATCAGAGAATGATAGCATTGAGACCTGCGAAGAAAAATAGAGAAAGTGGGGGAGGGCTGCTTGAGAAATGAAAAACAGAGATTGGCTGGCACGTGCAACCATCTTTGCTGGAATTCAAAGGCCTGGCTCGCGTCCAGTTCTAATTTCAGTACACCTCAAATATTTGTGGAAAATTTCTGGAACAAGAACGGCGTTCACTTTGGCTTTTTCTCCCCCCCCCCCCTCCCCTCTGTGCGCACCTGAAGCCTGAGGGGCCGCAGTGTTCTTGCTCTGTTTTTGCCCGGGGAGTCAAACCGAAACAGATCGACATCTCGAACAAAAAGAAAACCAACAAAGCTCGACCTTATAGTCGAGCCAGGGAGTGTTTCTCTGGCTGTCTTGCATAAGACTGGGCTTAGGTCCCATTACGTCATGTTGCCAGTTAGCGAGCATACAGCGTGGTGATTTATACTCACCCGGGGCTGCGTCTTTGGACTGACCTGGCCAGCCTGGATAAATATAATACAGAGGATAAACTGTTTTTAAATAGACTTCAGCTGAAAAGTTGCCATTGTAGATAGTAAATTGTCTGTTGTACTGTATGTATGTCTTGTGCTTTGTACATGATGCCAGGGCTTTTCAGGCCCATGGGGTTTTAATGATGTGCTGCATCACTAAATTCCCAAATGACTCAAGGCCTCACAAGGTGTGTTATGAATCAAAAGGTCACACAACACCTACAGCGCACATAAAGGTTGAAGCATGTTTTATTTTGGTGTTTTTTTTTCTCTCTTTCTTTCACATTCCCATTTACACTCCAGAGGAAAATCAGTCTGTCTGTTTCTTCCAGTTTACAAGACCACACTGTCAGACAGTGCTGATTCATTTTCGTAATTGCAACAGCAGCTTTGAGCTTTAAGAGTTTACTTACAGTAAATGTAGTATCCTTTCTATAGGGACAACGTATACATGTGATTCACGTTCCACCTTTCCGGAAGGAGTCTCCAGTGTCAAGAACCTGAGCCTGTGCTATATACAGTATGCTTTGGGTCAGACTCCGGCACGGCGAGAATGTAATTGGCTGGCAGTGCACAGTGCCCAGGAGAGGGACCTGGTTTTCATTTATTAGCTGTTAACACTTAACCGTGGCCCAAGCGCAAACACATACCTGCCTCTTAAAATGTTTTATTTGGGTGGGAGGAGAGCTTGAAAGGTGGCTTTTGTTTGATTGAAAGAAAAGATCTGGTTGTGTAATACTGTAGGTTATAGAGCGACCATAAGGGTTTCGGCAAAGAGAGCGGGCCTTGGCTGTGGCTTGTAAAGACCGAAATCAGGCTTAAATCACACACACCATTACATAACAAAGTCATTCTTATAGAAAAGTCACACTTGGGAACAATCACTTGATATAAACGGAGGGATTTTAGACCCTGAACACACAGTGCATCTGATTTGATTTGATTCTCTTTCCATGTGATATGTTTCACAATTCTTTCATTACCGAATGTGATTTTTGTATTATAACTTTCCTTTTGCAGTTTTTTTTTTTTAAGTGATACATGTTTTTTTTTTTTCATATGAGTCATTTTTCTGTAATCATCCGAGTGATTTTTTTTTTCCACATGATTCATTTAAACTACCCATGGTTAATGCCTCACGTGTTGTGCATATGGTTTCATTTTTCACTTGCGATTTTCTCACAAAAATAATTCTTCTTTACACATGATTACAAATCGGTCACATGGTTTATTCGAAAAGCGCGTCCCGCATATACTTGACCTAAACATGTGAGCACATGAACTGTATATATACGAAGGACGTTCAAGTCAAACTGAGACTTTTCATTGTGCGGCATAACAGAATACGGTTATGACAGTTAAAACTCCCTTTATCTCACTATATAATCCCCCGCTACACTAATTTACTTATTCCAGTGTTTCACTAGTGCTTAAATACCAGGTAGAAAGGTTTCTTAATATGTCGGAGCCACGATTGGACTGCCTCAAGTCTGAAACGCTGGCCTCTCAAGAACTCCTTTAGTGGCCCTAACATGTGGAAATGGCTTGGAGCGAGGTCAGGGCTATATATGGGATGTGGTATTAACTCCCAGCAAGTTCCTGTAATGTGCGAGTGGTGCGGAGGGCAGTATGAGGTCATGCATTGTCCTGCAACAGAATAAGCATATGTTTCCCCCCCCCCCCTCAAACAAAAGTCCCGGTTTGACCCGAACGCCCCGTTTATAGTATTTTTATGCACGTACTAATTTTTAAAATGTACAATTCTGATACTATCCCGTGTCTCCTGCTTTGGCCTAATACATCAAACCTCATGAACCACATGTCTGCTTCAATGTGAATGCAGCACGGACTGTGTGAAGTGGGCCTGTTTCATTTGTATCGAAGTCTCCCACAGACATGCACGCAAGTGTGCTTGAATCTGCCGCCTCTAAATTCAAGCAGCTGAATAAACATAACACACACACCTCGTCGTCGCTGCATACCTGTACAGCCTCACAATTGCTACTATTTAGTATTGGACTGCCTGCTTGAGCTGGCATCCGTCTTTCTGCCACATACTCTTGCATTTTTTGCGCTTTAAAGGAAATGACTCGAATTTTTCTCTCTCTCGGGTTCTCAGGAGAAACGAGTAGATTTCCTTCAGTTGTATTTCTTAGAGGTAGAACATTAACGCGAAGCAGATGGAAAGACTTGAAAGAATGAAGCTGTTTAAGAACGTATTAGGAATAACGTTAATACATCATTTTCCTCCTTTTATTGCATGGATATTAGTATACAGTTTGTGAAATTTTAGATGCAACATCCATATATGACTGGAAAGTCGATGTGAAAGATGTTATAATGAAATTGAAATGACAATGCTACTCGGTTCCGGGCAGAGTGTTTCCACTGGAACATGACTCATGCATCGTTCTTCTAACTAAGAAATATTATCATCTTATGATCCTCTATGAAATATGTTAGCAATTATTGACCTGATTGTCATTATGTAATTCTGTAAGTAACTTAGCATTTAGATGGTTTCTTTCCGTCCATCCAAACAATACGATCTCAGGCAAGAGCAGTTCACTAGAGAACAGATGTGCTGAATCAACAACCTCACATTCTGCAAAAAAAAAAAAAAAAAAAAGTGCACGTGAAGAAGAAGAAGTAAATAAAAAAGCGCAGTCACAGATGAGGCACTGGTGCTGGTGGCGGTCTGAATCCGAGAGCTTTGTTCTTTCCACCTGAGAGCTTTTAGAACGCTGCACGCCCAATACTTGAGAAAAAAAAGCCAGCGGTTCAGTAGGAGAACCTCCAGGAAAGGGCTCGGTATCTGAGGCACACTTTCACCGTGATCAGCAGGGGAAACAGGACATTGATGGGTCAGTCTGACTGCTGCCCTCTGCTCCGACACACACACCGTGTTCATGAAACGGCTGCGCAGGTCACTTCCTGTACACACTGCCAATGCCGTCATCCCAGGCCCTGGCTACTGGCGGGAAGAGGTAGCACATGTGCTGACCGGCCTGAGATGTGCTGCCACTCTGACTGAGTACATGACATAATGGCAGTGAGTAATATAATGTAAACTGCAATGTGCTTGAATTCTCGAAAAATGAATGATGTGTTCATATCCTTCCGATTCGTTCTAATGTACACTATATACTGTAGTCACGTAACAATGAATAAAAAGGATTATTATTAGCAAACTCAAGTCGTATAAGAGGAATACAATGTTTTCAGAAAATTATTATAAGCAGAAATATATAAGAAACTCACCTTTCACTGTCATTACGATAAGGATTCAAGAACATCTTACAAGGACTTCATTAAGAGACAAAAGAAATTTGTTACGCCTGTCATTCGGGTGTCATGGCACTCATTACGTTTAAACAGTTGTGTCATGAATTCATAAATATACTGAAACCTATGTCGTTCTGATGTCATAACCATACACAAAGTCTCAAAAGCAGAAATAAGAAATGCACTTTGCTTATGATCTGGAATGGATGCTCACGATTGACAATATGATGTCAATAAGTAGTCCTTAAAGTCTTATTAGCAGAAATAGAAAACAGACTTTGAAAAAATATACGTACCTTCTGTCATGATGTCACGGCGCTGTCAAGAAGAATTAGTACACATCTTGTAGGCAGAAATTACAAACACATGTTCCTTAAGAGCCAGAGAATATGTTCATTACTTCTGTCATTACTATGTCATGACATTGTCATAAGTATACATGGAAACCATGGGATCATGGAAGCAGAAATAAATGCTCTTTAAGGGCCAGAGAAAATATGCGTAGCCGCATTATAACGTCATGACATTGTTATAAGTAGCCGTAAAAATCCTGGACGTGGAAATCACAGACATTTTATTTTTGCGCTAGTGAAAGCATACACAACCGTGGCATCGTGACAATGTCATATTAACGTCTGATAACTTGTGTCACTAGGGTTTCTTGCACACATAGGTGTATTTAGAAAACGTATAACACACAGGGAATAAACACATACATGACACTTTAGACACTTTAAGAAAGTCTGTGAGGTAATTATTGTTGAAAAAAGCCTTAATAAAGCTTTATGCCCAACATCATGAAAGGCTACTTCTAACCTATGAGCGAACCTGCGTGCAGCTCCTTTAAGTGAAATATTACCAAATACAGTCATAAAATGTTCACTCCTGTTCAGCTGCAGACTGATAAAGTCAAAGAGGATGTAGAAATAACGTACAAATGTTCAATTTACAATATTTCAGTCATTGTGGAAACCGAATGACTACCCAGCCCAAATCAGTTAACCCACTCCACACGCTAGACTGTAAAAGTGGAACGGCGAGGTGAAAGCTCAGCTGTAACAGTTCTTGAATAATGAGTAAATTGGTGAACGTGTAAAAGGGAGTATCCCCAACACTGACTAATTATGGATTGTGGGCTTGGCTGAAACAGCGGGCCGCAGATCAGTTGAAGAAGTAGCTAGCTTAGTCAAGAGCAGCAGCGATGCTCAAGGCAGTCACGCGTGGGCGGTCGGCGTCATCGAAACCGCGCCTTGTCATTGGCCGGGTCGGATGCATAACAAGGTCTCGATGCACGGCCACCTTTGTCGTGTGTGATGTTTTCCGCCGATTGGAGCAGGTAGAGAGGAAGTGGTTGCGATTGCTGCGGCTACACACACCCGCTCTGAATGAAAGAATGAGTTTGCACAGGCAGACAGAAAACAACAACGCCCGCAGTGGTGTTAAAACCGTTCGCTCCTAATACTTTGCTTTAAATCAATGTTCGTGCTGTCGGTTAATCGAGGTTTCTGAAGAGGAGAAAGTCCCCATTTGACTGTTATACAAATCCGACCAGAGGATACTTACGTTTCTCTGTTTCTAATTTGCTGTGTTACGTTGAGCTTCAGTCATGCGCGACCAAAAATCTCCATTCCAAAAATCAAGCTCTGGGTTGAACAGGCAGTACTATGTAGTAGAGTCGGGATGTAGCAGTGGGATAATGGAGGTCTGCAAAATGCACATAATAGCTCTATTCACTGTACGTCTATTCACCGTCTTTTTAACTTATATAAAGTTATGCGTATAGGGGATGATTGAGAGCGTTTCCCGAAATTTCTTGCTTCTGCTATATATTACTTTCATATTGATTAAAGCATGATGAATGATTTATTAAAGGATGATGATTGTGTTGATCCGTTTGTAAGTCCCTGTCCTCGCTAGCATCAGAACGGCTATAAGGAGATTTTCCTTCGGCGCCGTTCATTTCTCTCTCAGTTGAAGTTTGAAGCTTGCAGACATTGTGAAAAACGTAAGTTCTCTGTCATTGTTAAATGTTCATCACACCATTTTTCCCCCCCAACACACACCCCACAAGTCCTTCTTGAACACTTTCTGACCGAGCAGATTTGACTCTTCAACGATGCAGCGATATAAAATATGATATACAAATATAATTATTATATGTACCATAGATTTCTTTTATTTTATACACAAAGTAAACAATTTGCTCCGTCTGTTCATCTGTCTATTCCAAAAAACAAAAAACAAAAAAAAAAAAACGGCCCATCGAAATCTTAAAGTGAAGGGAACTTGAAAGTGAAATGAGTTACTTGCTTCTAAATGAGTTTGTTGTTTTTCTTGTCTTTATAGTTAGAAACCATGAATCACTAGGTTACGTTAGGCTGTTTCATGGTGCATTGTGTCGAGGCGGTTGCTTTCTGTGTCTGAGGAAAGAAAAAAAAAAGGGCAAAAAAAAGCAAATAAAAGCACAAAGACGAGGCGGGTAGTTCTTGGTTGTCCTTGGAAAAAAAAAATCTAAATTGAGAATAGATCGCAGAACCGTAGGTGCAGCCGTAACCTATTTTGAGTCAAAAGAGAGAAGGAAAAAAAAGAAAAAAGAAAATGCAGCTTCAAAGCATGATAAGTCATAATCTTCTGAAATGCTTTGGATATTTTAGGAATAATTATACGCGTCTTTGTGCGGACATCGTAGTATTTACAGAGCTGATATACACATAGGTGTAATGTATCATAAAACGAACAGCACTCCCAGCTGAGTAAACAGCTCGAAGGGTTTTTAAAAAAGTTACACGAGTTAGGAGCGGTACAGAACTTGCATTAAAAGAAAATCAAGATCAATCATGAGTCCGGTCACCTTTAGCAGATTTGTGTCCATTGAATAACATGGGGAAAGGACAGGAGGTGTTTCTTTAATAAAACCTCCAATCATTGGCAATCATCAAGTGATACATTAGAGATGACTGTTTTCCAAGCATGCCTCTTATTATACCAGAGCGATTTGCTAACAAATACTTTTTCATAAATATATTTATACAATTTACAATTGATGTTGTCTTTACTAGCTTGTAAAACTTTTATAAGAAACCAGAAATGAAAAATCCTCCATCCTGAAGACTTAATCACGAGAGAAAACGTACAAAGTGCTGACACTGGAGACTCCTTCCATGACCTAGGTATACATGTCCTCATCAACTCAACAATGATAATAATGATGTATAAGAACGAGCACGTTCTTATACAATATGAGCCTTGCAACTCCGCTACAGTCAGAACCGTAGCTTTTAACCAATCGGAGTGGAGAATCTGACAGTGCTGTAATACAAACACAGTTAAACTAGCTTTTTGTAATTATTCATCACTCAAGATGTCAACAAGCTGAATAGAAGTACAGGGAAATCATCTGGAAAAAATTCACAGCCATATGATTACGATACAAGGCTGGGAAGTGTTCCATGCGTGATTGCTTTCCAGAATCCATTTAAGCGCGCGTGATTCTGGCTCACGTGTTGATGGCTGGTTTTATCTTCGAGCTGTCCGTTACAGTCGTGTGAGAGTTTTGGGTACGGTTGATTTAACCTGATTAAGTGTCTTGGCTCGGCTTCTCCGTGTGCGAGATCGGGCTCAAGTTTCCTCCACCTGGAGTGGGGAGTGCTCCTCTGACATAAGCGCAGACTCGGGCCAACCTCATGGTTCCTGTTCGTCACCCCTCTCCTCCCTCCTTCCCACGAGGTGATGTAGTCATTGCAGGTTCTCTCTCTCCCTCGCTCTCTCTCTGCAGGGCCTGGCCGTGTTTAGAAAACACTCGTACGCTGGTCACTCGGCAACGGCATGCCTTGCGCAAGACCGCATGAGGCGCTCCTAGAGAATGCAGTCGAATTGCCATCAGTCTGATAACGGAGTGTTTTTTCTGGAAAACAGCTTTCGGTGAGAGGTCGCGTGTGGACTAAAAACGAAGGGTGTCTTGAAGTCACGCTGCGAATCATCTTGTGATGCATGACCTCTGACCTTCTGACACCTTTCAGTCTAACTCTCATGGAGCTGTCGGTCTGGTGCTTATAGACCTCCTGCACATGTTTGACCGCGACCTGGGGCGAAAGTGTGTCTTAGGGCCCCCCTGTGTACTGCATTAAGCACGTGTGATGGTATTGTTTAAGTGGTGTAAGAGCAAGAGAGAGAGAAAACGTGTCTGGGCACATCCGCTTGATTCGGTTAGAGGATTTGTTTCTCTCGCTTTGCCATAAGGGGATAATTGCTCCTAAGTCCTGGTGCCATTAAGGGGAGGAATGTGTCCCTTTATAACATCAGTGCAGCTGTGTAGGTTCACTGCAGATAGAGAAGATATGATAAGACAGATGTTCTGTCGATCTTTAACTAAAGGCCAGCTTATTGTTTACCAGCTATAACTTTGACTCCAGCATTTTCATATTCTAGAAAGCAGAGGGACATGTTTGCCCAGACCTTAGCCAAAAGAAATATTTTAAAGAATTAAAGTGCAGGAGAAAGTTTTGTAGTCACGTACTGTACATGACATCATGTTTAGCTGGTACCAGTCATGCTCACACCTGAAAATGTTCAATATAAGAAAGTTATTAAGGTCTCCGTCTTCATTTCTATGAATAAATTCATATATTCCATGTGCATGGCTGAAATGTATTAACCCTTCACATGAAAGAGTCTATTGCAATGCAAATACTATTTCCTCTTGCATAGGAAGTCACCCAACTGTCTGACTCACCTTGTTGTTATCGTCATGACAGCCAGGCTGATCGCAACTTTAGCAGTTTTTTTTAGAATGATTCAGCAGTGCACTTTTGCCACACCTGCTGCACTGTCCTCAATAAAGTCCATGCAGACTTGCATACTAATACGTTGTAAGCTAATGTTGTGTCTGAACTGCTAAACATAGATTAGTCTTATTTCAACCTCTCTGTAAAGGAAGAAAAGGAAAAGTCCCGTAAATGTACATACTCATCTGGTCCATTTTCAGAATGACTAGTCAGAACTTTGAATGCATAAACCTACCACCTTATGAGCAATTCAAGTTCTCTCAGTTGAACTGTTAGATTCCCATCATTTTTGAATATGATGAGATTATGAACATTCGCTGTACATGACTGGGATTCTGGCTACATAAGACACTGCATAAGCTTCTTCCCCATTGCTAAATGATAGGAATAATTGCAGCAAGTTGCCCGGAGCTTTATTCTAAATTAGACTTGCAAAATGCAGGTTTCACATCACTAAGACCGAACTTGTTCACTCCTTTAGCCGAGACGTCTTTTGTCCAGCCTTGAAGGCAGTGTCCATACTGTGTATTTTTGAACATGTTGAGAATCGTCTGCTCATTGACCAATCATCGGCCTTCATGCCTCTAAATCCCGTTAATGATGTTCATAAGCAAAGTGCCTGCGGCCTGAGAGTCGTGCTCTCGCTGCTGACCTCAATTCATTTAAATGAGCTTCAGAAAAACGGATATAAATGGCCACAATCATGCTCCTCCATAGCTTTTAAATTGTTATTTTAAAGAAACTTAGTTTTTGAAATTAGTCAGATATAAAGATAATTCCCAGAAATAAAATGAAAGATAATTCTAAGAAATCAAATGTTATCTTTGCAGTTATAAAGAGGACACGCGCACCATGTTTGCTTTCAGAAAAATGTACAATTTTCACTTTCAATGATTAATTATTCACTTTTACTGTAACTTTTTTTAAACATCCACTTTTAATGTTTTATTATTAATATTTAATAGTGAAGAATCATCTGTGAAACATAATGTATTAGATTATGTAAAACCTTTTGACTAATATAGATAGATAGATAGATAGATAGATAGATAGATGTTGTGCACTTTTTAATTAATATTTTTGAATTTGATTATTTACTTTGAAAGCGAGATAACGTTCATGCAGTTTGTCTCTGCAGCCTCACACACTCTGAGTCATCTTGTGTATATCTTTTCTGACGTTTTTCCATCACTCCGAATCAGGCTGATAGGAGAAGCTGATAAATGGAGCGTGCACAAGATTGAATGGTATTAAAGCGCAGTTTGATAATGTGCTTTGAATGTGCTGTGATTAATAAACAGTCACTACTGCATTTGCTGTGTACAGTGTATAAAGTTCAACAATGACTAATAGTATGTTTTCACCTGTTATCTAGATTTTTTGTTTTTGTAGTTAGAAATGAAATTTTGTGGCCAGGAGGGTGTGTAACTATGTGTGCACTAATGCGGTTAGAAGAAACTGGCACATCTGGGGATCGGGTTTGAGGTCGTATGGGTGACAATGTGGTGAAAGGGAACTTTTTTTTACCCTCCCCTGCACATTGCTAGAATCATAGCGGATGTCTTTGCTGTAGCATTAATAAGAGAGCAAACAATTGCTTTAAAGGGGGGAAAAAGCTGCTTTCTTTCCTACAGTGTGAAATTTTTTATTTTATTTTGCTATTAATGTTTGCACTTGTGTGAAAAAAGTAGTAGCTAGTAGTATACTAACATTACACCTGTTTGCACACGTACACACCAAAAAAAAAAAAAAAAAGAAAGAAAGAAAGAAAGGGGAAAAAAAGAAAAGCAAAGAAGATAAAGGAAGCATGCAAAGCTAGCAATTGCACACTCTTGTTCAGTTTAGCTTCGCTAATGTGACTAGCTACTGTAGGTACAGTAATATGTAATGTTTGCTAAAGTTAGTATTAAGTATTATATCATACAATTCAATCCAAGAACTAGCAACCTAATTGATTGTATTCCATAATGTCATGTGCTATGTTGCTCACTCAGATACATTTTTTCTTCTTCACCCAAGTATTGTTAGAATCATAGCTGATGTGTTTGCTCTATCCCTACCAAAGAGAGCAAACAACTGCTTTAAAGAGAGAGAGAAAAAAAACATTGTTTTCTTTCCGACTCTATCAAAATTGCAATGTTGCTATTAATGTTTGTACTTTGGTGAAAAATAGCAGTTGCTGCACAATACACCCATTTGCACACTTACACGCCAAGAAAGAAAAGATAAAAAGAAAGATAGCATGCCAAGCTAGCAATTGCATACTCTTGTTTAGCAACATTAAGCAAGCTAACCAACTGCCTGTTAGCTTAGCTAATCTGAATAGCTAGGTAATATGCAAAGTAGCTAAAACTGAAATTAAGTATTATATCATATAATTAAAATGAAGCATTAACAAAGTAGCTAACTGTATACTATAAAATAAATCATAAGCTTTGTTCTTGACTTAAAGCACACAAAATGGAGCTAAGTGTGAATGGCTACTGCATTTGTAAACATTCCATTAAAAAAAAGAAAAAAGAAAGAAAGAAAGGGGAAAAAAAGAAAAGCAAAGAAGATAAAGGAAGCATGCAAAGCTAGCAATTGCACACTCTTGTTCAGCAACATTAAGCAAGCTAACCAACTACTGTAACTGTTAGCTTCGCTAATGTGACTAGCTACTGTAGGTACAGTAATATGTAATGTTTGCTAAAGTTAGTATTAAGTATTATATCATACAATTCAATCCAAGAACTAGCAACCTAACTGATTGTATTCCATAATGTCATGTGCTATGTTGCTCAGTCAGATACATTTTTTCTTCTTCACCCAAGTATTGTTAGAATCATAGCTGATGTGTTTGCTCTATCCCTACCAAAGAGAGCAAACAACTGCTTTAAAGAGAGAGAGAGAAAAAAAACATTGTTTTCTTTCCTACTCTATCAAAATTGCAATGTTGCTATTAATGTTTGTACTTTGGTGAAAAATAGCAGTTGCTGCACAATACACCCATTTGCACACTTACACACCAAGAAAGATAGCATGCCAAGCTAGCAATTGCATACTCTTGTTTAGCAACATTAAGCAAGCTAACCAACTGCCTGTTAGCTTAGCTAATCTGAATAGCTAGGTAATATGTAAAGTAGCTAAAACTGAAATTAAGTATTATATCATATAATTAAAATGAAGCATTAACAAAGTAGCTAACTGTATACTATAAAATAAATCATAAGCTTTGTTCTTGACTTAAAGCACACAAAATGGAGCTAAGTGTGAATGGCTACTGCATTTGTAAACATTCCATTGAAAAGAAAAGAAAAGATGATAGCATGGCAGAAAATTATGTAGGTCTCAGTTTATTAGGATGGAGGAAAGAAAATATCCTGATATATGTGACTAAATAGGAGTCTGGACTAACATTATGCTAGCTATCATTATCAAGTTAGGAAAACAAATAACCTGTTTTGCTAGCCAGCCTGATAACCATCCTGCTAACATTGGGCTTACAAATGATACAAATGAAAAATCACTAGTCACGAACTAACTTTTAACAGCAAAGCCAGCAACAAAGCAGCAACTAAAACAGCTAGCCTATTATATTGTGCAATGACAATCTGGGTTTGCTAGCCAGCTAGCTGACTTTATAGCTATTATATTGCTAGAAAGAGTAGGTTAATGCTAGCAAGTGTAGCGTTGTCAGGATGCTAGCAAGTGTAGCGTTTGATAAAGGACAAAAAAAAAGTCTGAAACTGGCAACGAATAAAACAGCAAATGGTTTTCTTGTCACCTTCAGAAATCTTCACGCCGTGCCCAGCGACAGCAGCACCATTTCTCACCGGGGTTTCCCTGTTTGTTCATTATGATTAATAAAAACATGATCAGTGCCCACGTCTAAAGTCGCAGCACTAAAGCAAAGCTGCTTGCAGTTGAGAAACTGCATTGTGGAATGCGTTATGTTTGTGTGATTTCGAAGATGAAGAAAATTATCCAGTTCGAGCTGCTTCAATACAACCATCTGTAAAGCATCAGCACTGATGCAGACCTGCTGGAAGTTCCCCTAAGACCCTTCACACACACTCTCACGTGCACGCACAAACACACACACACACACACACACACACACACACACACACACACACACACACACACACACACACACACACACACACACACACAAGCATGGACACATCCACACAGCTGTTCGGGTCTCCCTCCATCATTTTTGTTGCCATAGTTTTCTTTTTCCCTCCCAAAACAAAGCTTGTGACATTCCTATAACATCATTGCTCTTTGGCATGTGCCCGTGTTTACAGTTGGACTGCTTTCCTTTCCATTTTGCTGTTTTTCATTTGGTCTCATTATCTTCAGCAGGTTTGGTTTCTTGTTTTTAGTGGCTTTGTACAACTTTGAGTATTGAATTCAACACCAGTTAAGATTACTCATATGTTATTTGCAAAACTTTACTTCAAACTCTAGGATTATTTATCTTAAAGCAAACCATGGTGTACAGTAGTAACTACTACGAATAAAAAAAAAAATTTAAAAAAACTTGTAAAAGTGAAAAATGTTACCAATTACAGGTCCTGGGGAGTTTACATGGTTACAGTTCATCCCTGAAAGTGAAGCATGACTGATCAATTATAGCGGTGATCATTTCAACTTTATACCACACACCTTTACAGTTTTTAGTTCTGATTGGTCAGGATGTGTTAGCTGGGATGTTATTGTAGTATACCACAGGATCAGCAAGTTTATCTGGACTTGTATTCCGAACGCACTACTTAAACTAAATCAAGCATCATGCATATATTAACTGATGTGTTTCTGTAAAGAGATGTTTATTTCTCGTTCATGGAAGGAGTCTCCAGTGTCAGTGCTTTATAACAGATAGTAAGGAGGGAGTAAAAATGTTTGCACTTTTGAGCCTACGAGGATTAGACTTTTAATTATATCGGGATACTGGATCTGATTTAGTTCTCTGGGATAGGAATAGAATAAAACAGGTCAGATCAAACTTCCCTGTTAATTTAGACTGACCCTTTAAAAGCAAAAAACGATGTAGAAAACTCAGGAAACAGCAGTGGGATCTTACAGGGCGCAATAAAACATTTCTAAACTTAAGGGAAATATACAACAGACACACTACATACACAAACGCTGGCATCATTTATTTAGTGAGACATTTTTTTTACATTTATGGAATGGAGAGAAAAAATAAAGACTGGTGAAGGAGCGACTGTTTAGATCTGCTATAATTTACTTACATGAAATTTTGGCAAGTTTATTATGATGGGATAAAAAGCACAACATGGTTATTATCCCATAATTATTATTAAATGAATATTAAATGAATGATATGTATTAATAATGATAGTGGTATATATAAATAATGATTGGCAAATTGCCATGGTATAAGAGGAATAAAAACGTTGAGAGCATTGCACCACATGGAACCACTGTAATTACAGCCGATTGATTTTTTTTTTTTATTATTCTTACAGCATGCTTGTATTTTATTTCTTACTTATTAAATCTTGAATAGGTTTATTAATATTTCATACACTATATAAACCTCTAATAATATGCTCATACTAAAATGTTTTACTCTACATCTGGCGTATTTCAAATCTAAGATGTGGATCCTATAATCTCAGCCGTGGTGTGCTGGAGAGAGCCGCGTTTGATTTGCTCAGTTCATGATACTCGGAGCTGCACTGTCATTTTTCACGTTCTCTCTAAATATCCTTATGTGACTCATAACTGACTGAGATTTTATAACGCTGATACTTCTTTCACCTCAACCGATTTGACTAATGCTTGCCAGCTGCTAAAAGTTGGAAAATAATAAAAGTAATCATTTACTTTCCTCTGTGTGTATGTGTGCATGTGTGCGTCTGACAGTAGTGAATTACAGCTAGCGTGTTGTGGTTTAACGTTGGCTGTTTCACACTCATATCATACTTTCATAAGTGCATGTCGGAGGAAGCAGTAGAGAAAGTGTATGTGTGTGCAGGGCAGCTGCAGGGGCTACACACACACACACACACACACACACACACACACACACACACACACACACACACACACACTCACTTGCTACCCTTGGCTGTGCGTGTATTTTTTCTGACATGGTGCGAAAGATGAGTTGACAGTTTCAAAAAAGGTTTTGTGTCATTTTCTTATAAAAAGAAAAAAAAAAGATGTACCTGATAACTAAACCTTTACCTTAATGTGTCATTGCCACAGAGCGTTCAGTGAACTATTGTCTTAACCCAGATTAGGATATAATAAAGTTTGAAAAAGAACTTAGAAAGCTGGGTGAATTTGCATAGCGAGTTAGACATTTGTTTAAAAAATTATTCCAGTAAGTTCTCTTTATCACACATTGTCACTTTCACATGTGGCTTAAAAGGTGCCTGAGAAACCAAGTTTCTCTATTTCTCATGCTTTTCCGAGAAAGTAAGGCCGTCTTGTCTTGCCTCGGTTAGTGTGTGTAGGTGGGATTCCAGAATAGAGGGATCGGTTGGACTGAACGGGTCGGCGTCTGTTTCCACAGTATGTATAAAAATGATGGAGGACAAAAGCACCACGCAAAAGGCAGCACGTCTCAGGGGCCTACGTGCCCATGGCCTTATAAACACGCCAGCAGAAAAAACACAAGGTGGCCCTGCTTTCTCAGCCCGGACCCCATCATCAGGACGGCCATTTTTAGAGTCCGCCGGAAACTTCTAGTTTGGGCGTGCCGCCTCACCAGAAGCCCACTAATGACGGGTTGGTGGGGTAATGCTCTAATGCAGCAAATGTGAACGTTTAGAGAAGCAGTGCTATCTTTGAGATGGAAAAGAGAACAGAATCCTTCTCCTAAGTGTGCATGTTACACACACGCTTTCTTTCTCTGTCTGTCTGCGACCACCAGGAGAGAGAGTGGTCTAAAGTGGGCTTCTTCTGCTCTAAATACCCTGCCACCCACTCAGAGATAAATAAAATAACATCCTGCATGTGTGTATGTTAAATTATGTCCTCTGTCATAACTATATACGGCTATTCATAATATTATGAGAAGTTATTCCGACATACTTGAGGTTTGAGCGTGTAGCCCGCAGGGAGAATGATTGAATGAATGAATGAATGAATGAATGAATGAAGAGGTCATTACTTATGGTGGCAGGTACCTGCTTGTCTAATGGCTATAGATGTGTGGAGGAACACTGCAGGTTATTTTTAAAGCTTAAATCATTTTCAAGCTTCTTACCAACAGCACTGTCAAGACCTTTTTCTTACAGTTGAGTGCAAAAGTTTGCATACCCTTAGGACAAAATGAAGGAGCCAAATACATTTAACAGTGAAATGGGTCTCACAGGTATGCATTTAGCCACAAAATACATTAAGACGGGTCAAATCATTGGCCTGCAGAAAGTACCAAGAACAATTTCGGAGATTTTACATGACTGGAATTGAGTTAATAACTGTCCAACACACTAATAAAACCTGTAAGGATAGTGCTGAATCTTCAACTTTGTTGATGAAATTTGGTCAGAAAAAAAATCATGAGTGTAGAACACTTAATGCTTATTAAAGATGCATAGTAAAAAAAAATGACAGCAGAAATCACAGCCATGTTTAATAGTGAAAATAATTTTCCCATGGACATTGTGATGCGACTTCACAGGATTGGGACTAAACAGCTGTGTGGCCATAAGAAAACCACTTGTTGAAAGCATTTTGCTAGGAAGCATAAAGAATGGACTGTGGAGCAATGAGAAAAGGTTGTGTGGTCTGATGAGTTCCCAAAGGGATAGGCACCCCAGGGAAGCATACAGTATGAAGTGATGTACCCATCATGCACAGTGACAGGCAGTTTTTTGATCTGGCGTTGTTTCAGTTGCTCAGGTCTAGGCTCAGCAACATCACGTGACAATAAAATGTCAGCTGACGACTTGAATGGTTATCAAATCTATCACCAGGCTTTAGAATGTGAAAGAGGGGTTTTGGGAGCAAGAGGAACCATTTTCAGACATGAATTCACCACCACACCGTTCACAATAAACAAAGCTACAGTAAAGATGGTCAATGAAGTGTTGGAGTGTGCAACAAAATATATATAAAAACTGCTCAGGTCAAGGATTTCCTTTTGCATCATCTGTGTGGATTTTGGATTCTCTCACGGTTGCAAGATTGATATGTCATAAGCCTTAAGACTAAATGTAACAACTACTTTTCTGTTTACTTTGCTTCATTCATTGTTGTCTTGCTACAGGATAAAACCACCTTCCTTTATTACCCTCTTGAATTAGTTTACTGTCGTAGATGAATTGAAAAGTACAATTTTTATATTTCCAATTTCAAAAATTTGGAGACAAAAAGTGCTATACAAGGATTAGACATTTTACTATATTACATAAATGTATGTTTAAAAAATCAAAGCATCAAACAGATACAGATAGTGGCTGGCATTGCATAAAACCCACTAACCTGCTCTAACACACTTGCTTCTCATTACATATGAACCCACTGGAACTCTTTCAGGCCTGTTCATCTTTTCCCCCTGAAGTTTTGGTGACCAAATTGCTGTTTAGGTCATTACTGCTTTTAGCCGAGATGAGTCACTCAGGCTAAGTCTGAAGCAAAGGAGCCTGGTCGCTGTGTAAATCCTACGCGTCAGTCTTTTCTTGGAATGTGTGCAGGCTTTAGGATTGTTCTCCTTCCTGTCCCTCAGCAGTGCCTTTGTCTCCGGAGCGGTCTCTGCTAATTACGGAATTCCGCCAGAACACTGGATTCGCCTGGACTCCCCTGATCCTGTAGTGCCATGGGCTCTGGGTATTTTTGGGCACTGCTGTAATCCTGGCACGCCATTGAATCATGCCATTAAAACATAGTGTCTCAGTGTGTAATGAAATTCCATAATGCAGAGTCATTTCATTGACATTATAAAGTTCTCTGATTATGTTGTGAGTCAATTTTACGTACTGTAGAGATGTTTACCAGTATGAAGAGATACAACAATGTAATGGTAGGATTCCTGAAGAATTCTCAAAGGTTTAGCTGCACCCTTTGGAGAGGAAATCCCTTTGTTATAGGATAACCCCAGGGGAACAAACAGAAGAATCCTTTAGGGTTCTGGATTTGATCTTTTTTTTTTTTTTTTTCAGATTTTACTGTGAAAACAAATGTGAAATCACTGTAATGGTTAGTATTGTGCTGAAGGTTGAGGTGGTTATGACGCCAGCTCACATTTGATTGCAAAACAGTACAGGCTGTGTTTTAAGCAAAAATACAGTTCTGTGCAAAATGTCTTGAGCCACCACTTATTCAATTAACGTAATTCAAATGACGTAGATTAAATGAAAGGGATGGGAACAAATGTTTTACAGCAACACACTGACTGCAAAGTGCCTAAAGACACAATTTAAAAATTGGTGGTTTAGCAGCAACCTCATTTCCCCTTTCTGTTCCAACCACTCAGCATTCAGCATCACCAGTACTCTAATCACTGGCCCGATCATCTCTCACATCGTCTACACCTGTTTCTCGCTGGTTCATGCCATAAGTTCGATGGGTTTTTATGGCTGAATGATTCTTGGGTCACTAAGAAGCTTAACATAAAAACATTCCTTCGAAACTGGTCAGGTACAAGGACTGGATTGAAAACGAGAGCCAAAACTTGCCAGAAATGCCGAAAATGTCCTTCAGGAAGCCTGGAGTACTATCTCTCAAGATTTCATTAAAAATACAAGAAATTCTCGCTCTTTGGAAGCAAAATATGAAGAAATGGTGTGCTCAAGACTTTTGCACAGTAATATACATTCCTGGCTGTCTTAACTACATTCCTTCCCTACATTTGTCTATGCATTTCCTGAATACCTACTAATATGTTTTTTGATAAATAGTCGACTACTAAGCTGAAATGTTCTGAGGATAAAGAAGGGCTATTTAAATGGTCTGCACATAGAAAACCTCTGACTGTGCTCTGTAGAACAGGTTTCACTAACAAAAACCCTTTCGAGTGCTAGAATTTCAGTTTCTATACCTATAAAAATAACAATTTCCTTTTTGCATTATCTCTTCTTGAACCTTCTTCACAGGCTACACCCTACACACTTTTATTTGTCAACTCATTGTTTACATACCAACATACAGTGTTCCATTGCTTTAATACCAGAGCAGTGTGTCAACAATAATCGTTGTCATATGTTTTAATCCAGTCGTATTTGTGATTCATGTTCTACAACGTCAATAAAATTGTTTCGTTGTTCTTATTATTACTAATAATATTTCTTATTACATTTCTCCAGTGAGCGAGGGTGTGAGACGTGATGAACGTGGTGTACCGTGCCTCATGCCCGAAGTCTCCTGGGATAGGCTCTGGGCTTTGCGCAACCCTGTAAAGGATAAGTGGTGTAGAAGATGAACATTTTTGCTGCTTCGACCACTTGTTTCTTTAACTGCATCTCTTTTTTTATCTTAAGGGGCAATGAAAAATCACATCTCATCATGATAGACAGAAACCAGAAAGCGCAAACTCCTGAAGGTTTTCACCATGTCATGTCATGACTGGACATTTTTTTCTTTTGTTAAATAACAACTTGTTAATGATTAAACCTAGATTTTTAAAGCGTCCATTATTGCAATTCCCTGAAATCTAAAGACATCACGTCAGCATCTGGTTTACAGTTTACGAAGTTTCAGGTGTGTCAAGTAGCAAAAGACACTGCTGAAGAGTGTGTACTGTATTTCCATGCGATGATGCTACATCCCTTGACTTTACACTCATTTCTGCAATGAGGTAATATTTCAACAGCTCATTTATTGTGTTCCCTCTGACTCAAGAGAATGGCGAAGCCTTGTCGCCGATAGTTCCTCTGAATGTGTGAGTGTTTGCTGTGCGGAAAATACGCGTGTGAGAGCGCGACCTGAGTGGAAAGAGTTGTGATGTGTGATCTCCTCACCCTCGTTCCTTTTATACTCGCCCTCAAAATAGCTGCGTTCTCATTGGCTGAGTAAAAAAAAAAAAAAATGCTTTCACTGAATCACACGTAGCCAATTAGACAGCAACACTTCCTGTCCGGCAAAAAGATGTTTCCTGGTGATAGTAGGCGAGAAAGAGCGAGAAGGAGTGAGAGAACAGTAAGGCTTTGCTGTGTTTCCTTAACCTTTGTCACCTATAGTGGAAAGCCTTACGCAGGTCTCAGACTGTTGTGACTGAAATGCTGTAAAGGACACAGTCAGGAAGCAGAGTGTAAACATGGATGTTTAGCTACGCCAGGATCAGTGTTAACTTTTTTTTTTCCCCTTCAAAAGGTGCACCAAGAAATCTTGTGAAGGCAGTTCCTCACAGTTTTCTTCAAGTTTAAGAACTAAACCATTGTCTAAAAACATGCATATGGGTGCTAAAACGAAAAATAAAATAAAAATTAAATCAAAGGATTTACTTGTCATTGAGGATTAGAAAACCATTTTTTCTTGTTTGAGAATGTACACTAAAGGAAAACAGCAGCAGTGGTGGCATGTTTGTGTACTGCGTTTGGCTAATCACTCTGAGGAAAGTTTTGCTAGCATTAGCATAAATTCATCAGCCATACTGAGCTAGTTACTGTGTTTGCTGATGTGGAACACAACTTAGCTTATTTCTAAAAGTGTTCTGGGCTTGAAAAGATTTTTATGTAACTTTTTGAGTCAAAATTCCAGAGGACTACTACTACTTTAGCACTAAAGTATTAGCACTGCATCAATCTTGTTTATTTGAATCAAGGTACCACAGCGCTCCCTCTTGTTCTGCTGGTTTATTTTTTTGTGGTTCATTGGTCAACGTTCATGAAATTACACTGAATTCATGAACCTAAGCTTACTGTAAGCTCCTCCAACAACTCTTTTCCATTGTGTTTTCCCCCCATCTTCATTTTTTCGATTCAAACGAACTGACTTTTTCTCTAGTGCGGCTTCTTATAAAGTTGATGCAAATTGCAGATAAACTTTTTTTTATTTTCAACAGTGGCCTTTAACGCTAGAGGAAACCCCCTTAAGGTTTTTTTTTTTCTTCAGATACCTAAAAGTTCTTATTTTACTAAATTGTTTATTCATTCGTTCATCTTCAGTAAGCACCTCATCCTGGTCAAGGTTGTGTTGGATCCATTCCCATGAATACTGGCTGTGACCCTGGATGTGCACCATGCTCAAACTCACACACTCACACACTCCTGACACACTTACTCATACTTCGAGCCAAGTTATAGTCATCTGTGGCCTGTTTTTTTTTTTTTTCAGGAAGGGAGAAGACTAGAGAACCCAGATGAATCCCATATAGAAATAAGGAGAACTCCACATACAGTAGATGATAACCTGAGCTCAGGATAGAACTGGGTGTAAAGAGCTTTAAAGTGCTAGAGCAGTAATACACACTGCACTATTTTCTAAATGATTTTACATGGATAGAAACAATATTTGCTGCAGATGCAGAATTTCATCATTTGAACTGAACTAATGTGTTGTGTATTTTATTTATGTATTTTTTATTTAAGTGTTCGGGAACCCCAGGGTCCTGACCGTATAACACCATAAACAATCCAGATATGGAGTTCTCCATAAAGACCCCAACACCTTTTAGTTGAGTTACAAGTAAGGATAATTACACTATATTTAAAGATATGCCAGTGCTGGTATTTCTGTATCTTATGAAACCTTTACTCCATTACAGCCAGTCATGAAAGAGCATTACACAGTGAAAAAATTCCATTTGCTACTAGTAAAGCAATGACCTTAACTTTTACCACAACCCAGTCACCCTCACCCTCTCAAACCTGGAAAGATAATGAAAATGTATTTCATCTAATTATATACAGTGTCGAAGAGCACTTGTGTGTGGGTGAAGATAAGTAATGGCCGCACGTGTTGTTAGCTGGGATACACTTTGATGGAGGTAGAAAAATAATTTCCCGAAGAGTTGAAAGGCGGCTTCTATACTCGCACCTTGTATCTTGTGGCGCTCACAGTCCAGGAATGTCTGCCGTCTGGAAGGGAAAAGTGCAGTCAGCTGAAATCAGAGTTCAGGAAATGTACACACACACACACACACACACCCTAGCGAACATGTACAAATGCACACTCTGAAATCGATGTCTTCTAAACTTCATTCAAACAAACGCAAAGAGAAAAATGGCACCTTTTTCCTCTGCACTGCCATTTTACACAAGGGTGAACAAAACCAAACAAATACAAGGAGCTGGAACTTAATGATTCCCATCTTACACACTCGTCAATTAGATTTCTTGCAGCAGTGTGTATATATACACCTATATAAAGGGTTCCATAGCATGTAATCATCATCAGGAGGCTCTGGCATCAAGAATTGGTTCAGGATTGTGAGCCTCTTTCTCACAATAAGCTGTAGTGTAGGCACCACACAGAGCCCTTAGTGTATGCTCCTGTGCGACGCACATTCCTCCCGACGTTTAAACTCAGCGGTGGCTTTAACACCTTCACTTCATGATCTAGATGTTATTCCAGGTTTTCTTCTCCTTGACACAAGCCATGTTTGCGTGTTTAGGAGTCAGAATGTTAGGCTGCGGTCCAGCTACATCGATGTGCTTCACTTGGTCTGAACCAAAGACGGCTTGTGTCTCTAAAGCCCTTCATTGTCACCTTGTGTTTACAGAGATTTTTTTAAGCTCTAGAAATGTTATCCTGCATTGAAAGAGTAAAAGAACATACTTTGTTTATTACCATCATATGCTGAACTCTTGAACTTTGCATTTCCTTATGCAAGTGAAACCAGTGAGTGTTATGAGTAGGTAGTTTTTTCTTTCTTTCTTTTTTTCTGAACCACATTGTTAATTCATCTTCTTTTTTCTTTCAAAGAATGACTTTCAAAATTCACGAAATAATTTTCAAAACTTCTGCAGAAAGAAGGGCGAAAGGGCTCTACTTGTGGTTCAACTCTGTTATAGAGCTCCACATGGAACCTTATGGAAGTGTTTCCCTAGATGAACAATCTAATGTTTGAAATTTTCCCTTTTTTCTTTTTCTCAGTTTTTCATTCCAATTTTGTCACTTGGTAGTTCGCACCCACCATGCTACAGGACACATCTTGCTAGGCAACTCATCCTTTTTATACTGGTTTTATACAGCATCATAGAGCAACGTAACACACTTGGGCACCTTCCAGACATTCACTCCTTTTCATTAATCTGATGATGTGTAACCTCTCGGCATCCAGTCTCTTCCCTTAAAAGTCATAACGCCAATCTAACTAGGTCACATACGGATGGTACAAGTCTGAACAGCATACATAAGATTAGGACGTACTGACATAGAATATTGTTACATATAATGAGGCTACCAATTACAGCAGTTAAGGAAGTACTGCTATAAGAGCTCAGAGTTGTACTGCTAGATTGGGCAGTTTTTCGCCCTTGGGCTTTTTGTCTTTTGGGTGGGGAATGAAAAATGCGATAATTCTATTTTTTATATTTATTTTTCAGCAGCAACAATAGCAGGTTTCAGGTTTCATCTCTCAAGTTTCATTGGTCAACTCTCAACCTTTAATTGGCAGGTTTTCAGAACTGCCTAAGCGGGATTTTGTCAATGTGATCTGGCAACCCAGTCTGCAACCTAACCCCAGATAATATTCAGAAGCTGCTGGTGTAACTGCAATTAAACATTGTTTGTTGCACTCTTGAGCAAAAAGAATAAAAAAACAAACAAACAAACAATTGAATCACATATTGTGCTCTAAAAACATGCGTGTATGGCAAATATTGCCCACAAACGGGGGTTTTCCTTATCACAGTCATCATGGTTGTCTACATGTTGCAGTGAAGAACATAAAAGTTAAAGTGACCTACTGTATATATACGAATGCCAGAAAGTCACTTTATAAAGGATTAATGAAGCCAGCGATGTTACATTTCGCATATATGAAAAGGGCTTTAGAGGAACTCATTGTCCACCCTCTCAGCATACATAAGCTTGGATGACAGTGGAGGTCCCTCAAACAGGGGTTCTGCTCCGTTTGCTATTGGATATAGATGTCTGTGGAATCCTGAAGATTCAAAATTGCATTACTGCAATTAATTAAGCAAGGGGAGTGCTGTACTGATGAATATAGCATGGCTGATATTATACATTATACATATATTATATATAAAGTGATATAAAGTTATTTCGCCCCTTGAACACATCTCCTTGCATTAAATGCATCATTTAATAATAAGAATATGAATATGAAAATAATGTTTATGATTCAGATGCACATGTCATAGGTCATGAACCCAGTGTTTTTTGTGGGAAACGGATATGTGCTTAGTGTGTTCAGTGTGTCTGAGTGTGTCACACCAGCATGATGATGATCTAGAGTAAAAGTACAAGTTACATGGATTTCCAGTGAAGAGACCCCCCCACACACACACTATGTAGAATGTGAATATTTTGTGCAATCCGCGAGCCGGAGCCGGAGGTATTAGTCACATGGCGTGGACTTACACACGACCTCGAGATGGCTTCTGTTTCTGCACTCCCTTTCCCTGCGTTTTTATCAGAAACGTTGCGGCCTGGGTGTGTTTACACGTAATAAGAACTTAAAAAATGACAATGAACCACAGCGTTCCAGTCGTCTGTTACTAATAACGCCGTGACCAGTATACATGAGACAATGCGATGTACATGAGAACAAAGATCAGCTTCTAATTGTGCCTTTTATTCCACAGGGCTTACTCATCATTATCATTACGGTTAGGTGTGTGCCCAAATCACATGCCAAGTACATAACATAGTCTGTAAATTGACCAGAATGTTCTGACTTTTTTTTTTCTTTCTCTCTGTATTTTAGAAAACAAAGCCAGTGCCAAGACAAGCTGCATTTGAGTTTTCAGGAACTGGTTACTAACAGCAACCCTTGTGCGCTGCTTCGCTATTCCTTGCTTTGTATATTTAAAAAATACAACTGCTCTTGCACAACAGCTGTTGCTTGAGAAACCTCGTTTCTGAATCATGAATTTATTTGTAGTTTTAGTCCATCTCTCTTTGTCTTTTTTTTTTTTTTTTAGCTATGATGAGTCAAACGGAGAAGCGTTTGATCTGGGTCAAGTCCTGCTGTGGGTGTTTGCTTTGGACTCAAGGAAGTCCATTTTTTCCTTCTTACACATACAAGCACACACACACACACACACACACACGTGCACGAGCACACGCTGACATACCGTGACCTCAGACTAAACCCACTGGTTCACAGATATGCATTTTTAAACCTGTGACCATCCATCATCATGGTCCTGTCCTGATCTCGCAACGAAAAAAACACAGGAAAACACGCACAAAACTCGACAATCTGAGGTCACTTTGTATTCTCGTAGATTGTTAGCATTGTCGCCTTTGTATTTGATGCATGAGTCGGGGCGGTGGGGGGGAGGGGGGTTTGGAGGGGGGGGGGGGGAGGGGGGGTTCATAGTGTTTAGCATATAGTGTATTTTTTTTTCCATGCTTTATCCTCATCTCTGTCATCCCCTACAATTATGGTAGGTCGAGGATATAATTAAGAAGTGAATCTGAGCCGGGGACACATGTGCAACAGCTGGATGTTTAAATTTCATCTCTAAATTTGCTTTTTATGGGTCCTGAGAGTGGAGTTTGTTTAGTTGGATATAAAATCGGAGTGGTCGCGGGACGTGTTTTTATAATGTCACCCAAATGTGCAGGACTTTCAAGCACTTTCTTGCATGTGTGAGCGAGTGTGTGTGTCTGTGTGTATGTGAGTTGAGAAGGGATGATATGGGAGCATAAGTGCATATATGCATGTGGAAGGATCTTATGACTAGGAAGTTAGGGAGGATAAGGATTTTGTAACAGTGGTGTAAATAAAAGGAGGAATCAGTGATGTTATCGGAATAATCATGTTCATCATTCAGCCTCGTGTGGTTTAATCCAAATTTCGTAATCAGGCCGGACATTAAAGAATGTGAGTTGGAATGTGTGCGAAGATTTCATGAATGAAAAACCCCCACGTTTATAAATGCGGAATATTATTCTACACATCAAACCAATAATACTTAATGAATTACTTTTATTATTTGTATAGAAAACGAATCTTTTGTGGAATGTTTGAAACGTCATTGGATGTGTGTGAGCCACACAAAAGCCACAAAGATCCTGAAAGCAAGAATCACTAAACAAGTTAGTCTGTTAATGTTTGTGTGTGTGTGTGTGTGTGTGTGTGTGTGTTTGTGAGTTTAAGAACAGCAGATAAGAGAATCCCTCCCACAGGCACGATTCACTTTGCATCTCTGACCTCTGGAGCGTTTTGCCTCATTCCTCAGAAATGCTCATGAAATGAGAAACCACCTAGAGACACATCAGCACGCACCTGCATTAAATCACATCCTCTTCACCTGCTCTCAGCACCACCAGGCTCTTCCCAGCATGCCTGGAATGTTAGAGCGGGAAAGAAAAAAAAAATCCCATCACAAAGCCGCTGGCACAGATTCCCTGGCACGGCCGGGTTCTCGTCTCAGCTCAGAGGGAACGGATTTCTCACGTCCACATCACCGGGTTCATTTCTCATCCTCGGCGCAGAGTTAATAGTTATCTACGGCCGTGTGTTCGATTCTCGAGTCTCACACTTGTAGTTGGACCTCACACGGATAGCGTGCCACATACAACAACCAGCGGTTTTTACGATCCAAAGTTGTCGTGATACGCTTTTTGCTCCTGCTTTGCATCAGCAGTTCTAGTTCATCATCCTTGTAATAACACACTTCATCTTTGTAAACACACTACACTACTAAAAGCAGATGTAGTAGAAGTACATACACTTTTCATTTACCGAAGTAAAGCTGTACATGTCATTGATTGGTTCATGAAAATATCATAATAATGATTATGATATATATATATAAAGAACACAGGCCAATGTTAATGCAGGCTAATTAACAACAGCTATATTGCTTTAAAGCTGAACAGCAGTATTTAAGCGAGCCAGAATTTCAGGAATGGATCTGTTGGACTTCCAGTACTGCGGCTGGATGTGTGAGTCATACATGCTTTAGATGGGAACCGTTTACAGAAAGGGGAAAAAAAAAAAAAAAGGAACAGGTTGAGTCACTAGTGTAACCAGGACATAGCGTTACAATAGATGTGATGTACGTGTCTTACAATAGACGCAATGTTAATAGGGCAAGGTGTGTGTGTGTGTGTGTTTGTGTGTTTATGTGTTTTTATGTGTGTGCGTGCGTGTCTGTGTGAGAGAGTTCGGTTTGTGTGTCCTCAATATATCTTTTCTCATTTCCAGGACAATAGTCAGCCTTCGGGTCTTTTCCCAAAAGGAGCCGTACGAAACACTAAACTACAGCGAGGACAATAACAACATTACATGATATGTTTCAAAACACAGCCAGCCACCACCACTGCGCCTCCATGCTTTTGCACTGTAGACCAAAATGAATCACTGTAGTCAATCGTACCTGACCTACTGTAAGCCGTGCACTGTTAGTGCATGAATGGCTAATGCAGAAAACAAAGTTTTAGTGTTCTAGTAAAGTATGTGTTTGACACCTGATATTAATCTCACAGATAGTTCGTAAGAATGTAGGGACACGTTATAATGCATATAATGCAAGAGTTCTTATACTTTTGAAAACGTACTTACTTACATTCAAACTTATTTACTATCTACTTACTTAGATGCAACTACTGACTTATATATTTATTTACTTACATATTTATTTCATCCATGTGTTTTCTTACTTACATAACTTCTTAATTACTTACATACTTGCGTACTTGCTTGCTTACTCACAGGCATCTACCTACTTATATATTTACTTACTTGCTTACTTTTTTTTTTACTTATGTGACTACTTACTTAATTACTTACTTACTTACTGATTTATGTAACTACTTACTATTTACTTTCTTACTTACAGTTGCACTTTCTTACTTACCTACTACTTACTTACTGATGTAACTACTTACTTACTTATGCACTTAGTTACTTACTTATGTGCTTACTTACTGACTTATGTAACTACTAACTTATTTACATACTTACTTATGTGCTTACTTACCTACTTACTTTACTACATACTTACTTACTTATCTATGTACTTGCTAACTAACTTACTGTATGTACTTACTCACTACCTATACTAGCTTATGTGCTTGCATACTTACTGTACATACTTATGTGCTTACTTATTTGTGTACTTCATTACTTATGTAGTTACTTATTTGTCACTTATGTACTTACATACTTTCTTACTAACTTATGTACTTACTTACTTACCTACTTACTTACTTACTTACTTACTTACTTACTTGTTACTTGTTAATTAGTAATCCAGTGTAAGTATCTATCCAATGATGGAAACTACTAAGCACTTTTGGAAATCGCTCTGGATAAGATTGTCTGCCAATGCCTAAATGTAAGTGTACTTGTGTACATACTTACTTATGTATTTACTTACTCACTTGCTTTATGTGCTTATGTACTTACATCTATCTATCTATCTATCTATCTATCTATCTATCTATCTATCTATCTATCTATCTATCTATCTATCTATCTATCTATCTATTAATTTGTTTGTTTGTTTGTTTATTCACATTGTAAAAAAGGTTACAAGTAAGGAATGAAACCAGACATACATTTCTAGTAACATAACATGAAGAAGTGTTTATTCCTCTTTCAGGAGCAATTTTCCAACAATTAGATTAATTCATGAAAAAAACACTTTATCATACTTTTTATTCTTCACAGTTACAGTTGTGGAATGCCAACACATCAGGTGATTCCATCTCTCACTTTATCACATCATTCTATCAGTTATAAACAGACATTCCCTTATTTATTCATGATTTGAATAAGACAAAAATGTCGTTTTTTACCAAGAAACTGTGACGTGCATAAAGGGGCAAATTTAGGTCCTGACACTGGAGAATCCTTCCATTGCTTCCATAAAGCTGCCTATATGTACATGTGTGTGTGTGTGTGTGTGTGTGTGTGTGTGTGTGTGTGTGTGTGTGTGTGTGTGTGTGTGTGTGTGTGTGTGTGTGGTGCTGTTATCATTAGGATGGCTGCTTTCCATCTGTGTTACAGCACTCCAAAACCACTCATTGACAGAGACAGTAAGAGTTGATAATAAGGTAATAAAAACGGAACGACTGGCTGATAAACTACAGTGTTTTTATTGATTCACTTCTTTTTATTGCTTTCTGCAGTCTCAGTGGAGACGCACGCACATATGCATATTTAATATAATCATAAAGTTCATATGCTGCTTTCTAAAGACGCAGTGAAAAGAACTTTCATATCTCAAGTACCGAGTCACTTGGGTGCACCCTGTAGTGTTGCGTAAATACCTGCGGACAATCATCATTCTCTCGACCAGGTCAGGACCGCGTTCATGGATTCAAAATAACTTATCCGTGTATGCAAAGTCGAGGTAGTTTCTAAATTTGTTTCGTTATCATAAAGTACACCAATATATTTACACTAGCAAGCGCAAAGCCTGCTCCTGAAAGATCCAGTGGATTATAATGAACATATTTACACAGGTTCCCTGCTATTATTTTCCGCACGCTGATAAACAGACTCCACAGCTATCTGAAATTATATGACGTCTAAACCACCAAAAACTCCTTAGATCGATTAGTGTGTAATGTTGTTCGGTGCCAAAGTCTCTGAGATAGGCTACCCGGGCCTTTATCCTACACTGAATAGGTAGTAGAGTCTAATCTCACATGTATACACACACACATATATACTGTATATATATATATATATATATATATATATATATACATAAATATATATATATACACACAAGCGAGTTTGCACTTCGTGAAATGATCTGGATTTCACTCTAAGCATCGTTTTTGCCGGATCGTGGAGTTGCAATATAATCAAGGACTCATTAGCCGGAGTTCGATAAGATAAACAACGAGCCTGATACACCGTGCTTATCAGCCATGCCCATGGTAATCGGCATGCAGGGAATCACTCGGAGATATTTACACACACCCAATTCAGCTTTGTGTTGTGTGTCGTATGAATCATTCCAGGGAGCACCAATGAACAAGCGGTATACGGATTATATGGAATGTTCCAGATCGTTTCTAACAGGATCGAGTTGAATAAGTGCAATGTGCAATCCAGAAGAGCTATACAGAAATCTGGATGTATGTATGAACATGACAGAGGTGGCAGTGGGGAGTAAAAGCTTCCTGATGAGACGACACGAGGGAGAAACCTTTAAGAGGAAGCAGACTTGACCGCGAACGTGTCCTTTTCTGGGTGACACTGGGTAATGGGATTAGAACTCATACCATGTACCAGGTGTCTGTGGGCATCGGTGGCTCAGTGGTAGGGTTCTTGTCTGCAATGTGGAAGGCCCGGGGTCAATTCAGGATGCAGTGCCAAGATCAAATGGGTCAGGAAGGGCATCCGGTGTAAAACAAGTTGCTGTGCGGATCGGATGGTCCACTGTTGTGATAAAGGAGAAGCCAAAAAAGTCTCAATGGTTAAGGCATTGAACCAGCGATCCCAGGTTCAAACCCCACCACCAAGTTACCACTGTTGGGCCCTTGAGCAAGGCCCTTAACCCTCAACTGCTCACATGTACTGTATAATGAGATAAATGCAATGTAATTAAAAGGAAATGATAATAATGTCCATGCATATGCATAAGGTACATAAAATCAATCTTGATAAGTAAAGGTCTTCTAATAGGGGTATAATAGCTATTTAAAATTAACCTTCATTATTTCTTCCTTGTTTGTAATCAAGAAGCAGAACTATTTTTTTTTTTTTTTGTTGGTACTTTGGCTGAAGCTGGCTGGAATGTTTTAGAAACTCCGAACAAAGAGGGCAGAAAGGTGAGACTTTGCATATGACTTAAGGTGCTGTGACCCGCAGGTCAGACGTCAAGATGGTTTAATCCTTCTGACCCTTTTAGAGGCGTGTGGACAAGGCAGCACCTTCAATACAAGCGCAAGGCGGGGGGGGGGGGGGGGTCTGGGGGGTCGCCTCATCGCAGTTTGTTTACATGTACAATATTAAGCTGTCTCGCTAATTCACGAAGAAAGTTGCTTTTTGTAAACCAGTGAGGTACAAAAAGCAATGCACAAGTGGACATGATGATTTTATTAACCGATGTCTGTCAGACAAATTGCACACGTTACTCTTCCTCTTTACAAAGGTGATCCTCGACATAGGATGAATCGCAAACGATGCATTTGCGCCATCGTCGAACCCAAGTCCACAAAAATGCACTCCGGCGCAGCTGATGGTCTCCCACTGCGCTACCGACTGAGCGATGGATGAAGAGGCTGAGACCATTTGAATGCCGTGTGTCCGTTACTAATAAGTTTAGCGGTCCATCTTTGCATTACTTTCAGTACAGCCACTTTTATTGCATCGCATTAATGCATCACAACTTTACTCTTTCCGAATGCATCTGAAAAACGTCTTTCTAGTGTGGGTGCACAAACTTTTGCAGGCTTCCGTTCGGCAGTCCTCGCCGCGCACGAAGGTGTGTCTGACAGCCTGATGTGTGGAATGCAGGAGGAGTTTTGAAGTTTTGAATCATCCATACAGGGCACTAACAGGTGTGTATGCTCGCATGTGTCTTCATGGAAGATGTTTTGTCTGAGGGTAGAATTTATCAGACAAGTTGTCACTTGCTGACTGTTTTTTTTGTTTTGTTTTTTTTTTCTTCGATGATGAGGATTTAGCTGTTTACTTAAACGATCCGCTGCGCCTATTGTACAGGACAAGCCATTTAAGTACCTTGTTGATTAATTACTTGTAAAATGCATAGCTAAGGATCTGTATATTGTATGCACATAATGTACAGAATACACTCACACACACACACACACACACACACACACACACACACACACACACACACACACACACACACACACACACACACACACACACAGCTGTGCATTATGCACACACTGTACTGTATATACAGACACACACACATACCCACAGACAGTTCTGAAGGTTTCCGCTGGTTATACAGTACGTACTGTATGTATTGTCTGGGTTTGTTTGGGTGTATATATGCAGAACAAACACTTCAGACGCTATTAGAGGTGTGATCGGGTAGCTAATTAAAGGTGCGGTCTGGTGAGACTTTAATCCACCTCAGACCTTTGTAATCTTTCTCTTCTCTATGTTCCTGCACCTGTTTATAAAATATCATCTCAGGGAAGAGACAATGTCCTTGTGGCTTCATAAGATTGACAGGTATGAGAAAGAGACCGTAAAGCCGTGTCCGTTTCTATTTTAAGCTACCAAAATATCCGACTACACACCTTCAACGGCGTTAAGGCTCAGCGGCTCTCGGTGCACCTTTACAGTCTCAAAACTGCAGCATAATCTCGTCTTCCTCATCTATAGGACGCCTGGCATTGTTTGAATGGCTTTTTAATGAGACTCGGGTCCGAGCCAGAGGGACTTTAACTCACGAGTTTAAAAGTCTTACCTGAACGCGACCTTCCCCATAATCCCTTGCAGGAACGTTAAAAGGATCAGATACGTGACCTTAAAACCACGTCACGTCACTGCTTCTTACCTGCGCTATTTAAAGAGCACCATGAAAGAAAGGAATTCTGGCTTCGACTTGTAAAGGTTTTATTATAAAGAAACGGACGGAGAGTTTAAAGCGCTGGTGGGTTTTTTTTTCTTCTTCTTCTTTTTTGTCGCGCATTTGAGGCCGTCCTTTGTAATTATTTACTATTTTACCGGTGGAAGGAGTTCAAACGAGCAGTGGATATGAAAAAAAAAAAAGAAAGATATGAAAGAGTCTACAGTTTCATTACCTAGTTAACATTTACAGCAGTTAGTGGAAATCTAGGGATCTGAGTCAAGTGGCCTTAAAGATCACAATAAAGATATGACTGTTGTGGAGGTGACTGTTGTGTTGACAGTATGTGTAGTACATAGGTCTTTCTACAGCGTAGGCAATATGATAAGGTGTCACGAAATAAACGTGGTTTGGGTTCACTGACAGTTCAGTTTTTTACTTTATGTTCATGCAAGCGTTGATAAAGAGCAACATCTCTGACATGACATTGTCCTGGATTAATAAGGACCATTAATTAGAATATTAGCTCGCTTTTATTTTAAGAAAGAAAACTCATCATTTCTACCACTTTATGCTGATGGGGTGCCGATACATCACACATGCACAAAGCACAGTGGCTTAGAGGTTAGCACTGTCACCTTGATTGGTATCAGCATTGTTGAAAGCGCAATATAAATCAAAGTGAGCATGGTGTGCATGGAGTTTGCATGTTCTCCCCATGCTCGGTGGGTTCCCTCTGGGTCTTCCGGTTTCCTCCCACCGTCCAAAAAGTTGCCGATTAATTGCCATTCCCAAGTCGCCTGTACAGTAGTGTGTGAATGAGCATGTGAGAGTGTATTTACTCTGGCACTCCATCCAAGGTGTACCTCGCCGCATGCCCTATAGGCTCCAGGCCCCCTGCGGCCCTGTATATAGGATAAAGCGGTATAAAAGATGAGGGTAATAAAACTAATCAGAAAGATCAGTTTATGATACACATGCCTACTTTGTATTTAAATTTGAATAGATATGTGACTGATCTCACCAAATCAGGTATTAAGATGCAAGAAGTGAGTTCTGCATATTTGTATGTTCGATTACCAAGTACAGTATATTACTGGATCATGACCAGGTCCTGAGATATGGCCAGTGTACAAGGAACGTCTCGGGAAACGAATTTGTATAATATTTAAATGATGATTCCATGATGTGATAAGATGGAACCCTTTGCCTCATTTGGACACCAGGATTTCCCGCCGTAATTCCATCAAAGCATCAATATATAATAATATATAAGGTATTCATCAACTGGTTTTTTCCTGAAATTCCCTGAAATGTCTGACTTGATATGATGGGTCACATAAAGACAGTTTCATTGTGTTGCACCATTAAAAATAGCTACATTTACAGTACATGGACACTGATATTCCATTAACAATCAGAATAATATTTCAAATCAGAAACGAATATGTATCATGTATAAATCTCAGCTGGGTGATGCTGACCCGTTCTGTTCAGCAGAATGGATGAACAGGGTGGGGCGGGGGGTGGGGGGGGGGGGGTAAACCTTTGATAACTGGTTTAATAGGAAATTATTAGCTATGTGAACACTTGATCCGATTGGTTGTTGCATCATGTTGGGGTTATTCCAGGTGACGCTTTGAGCTTCTTAGAGAAACAGAATCATGGCAGCGGCAAAACAAATCTGAATCAAATCATCAAAAACCAATCAGATCAGCGTCCATGTAAACAGTTAAATTGTCTAGCATGTACTGTATCACCAAAGCCTGTCAAGCGTGAGCTTCACAGATTGGACAATTCTGACATACCGTAAAAACGGTGACATATGTATATGTTTTTAACCACACGTGCATGTATGTTTTTAACCATGCATGCATGCGAGCTGGTGTGCGTGGGAGTGCGATTTCACACCTGTGTTTGGTCAGTCGGGCTTGTCACACACAGCCCATTAGTGATGAATGGAGGCTGATTGAAAACTATAAGAGTGAAGTGTTTGTTTTCTCTATCGTCGTCACCGGCACTGCCACGAGTATGAAGTATATCACACTACCAAACAAAAGCCTGTGTTTGCCCTCTCCTGCATTAATCACACATGCATGTTTGTGCCGTACGATCTCCCTTGGGTCTCGCCTTTGCTGTCACGGCATTCAGAGTTTTATTTTTTCTGGGCACACGCAGCATCTTTCTCCGAAGTGCAAGGTCTGGTCAAATTTTTTAGTGAAGCAGACAGCCTTGTCTCATCGATTCCGTCTCTGAGTCACACACAGGACGAAGAGTGTGGCGATGTTCACGTCTGTAGGACTGAGGTCGAAGTCCGTACGAGGCCTCGCGTTGGTTCGCCGTCATTAAGGTGCGCCCAAGCGTCTACACGGGACAAGTGTCTCCAGTCTGTCCCGCGGTCCGGCACGTACGCCGCTGATAGCGTGCTCACTGCTGGAATTTGGCCACCTCACTTAACCACTGTTTAAAAATAAGAGTCGTCCCATAATGTTTACAATAAGAGCTGTAAAAGTGGCTGTGTCATTATTACAGCGTGCAGTGATGTCATTATTGAGTTCGACGTTAATATTAGTAGTGCTTGGAGTGAAAGCAGTTGCGACAATGCATTTAAATTAAAAAAACGGGTTTTGAGAGATCCATGGACGAGCTTTAAAAAGAATAGTTTTTTTTTTTTTTTACATTTCCCAAGAAGCGATTGTCTTAATGAGAATACTTGATGTGAAAATCATTTTAACGATAATGCTAGTAAACGGTCAGTCCTTGCACCTCCAGGTCCTGGATTTGTTTCCCGCGGCGGATCTGTGTGCGTTCCCCCTGAGTTCTCCAGTTTCCCCCAACAGTCCAATGACATGCAGATTAGGCTAATTGATGTTCCCAAATTGCCCGCAGTGTGTGAATGTTGACCGGAGCTGCTACTATGGATGTACAAATGGGAATAAATACAACGGTCACCACTGGTCTCGACGGTCCCTAGTTGGACTACAGAGGTTCCTACATGTATGGATAGATGGATAATAATCAATTACAGATGTTATCAATTGAGTAAAAAAGCATTATGAAGTCTCAAAAGACCGTCATGCTGTTTGTTAAATGAAAATGAGATTAAAACAGCACACTAACAAATGAGTGTGTATGGTATTTATGGCACCAGTGAGTGATCCGGTGTGTATGGTTTTGTACTGTATATTGTCTTGAGGACATACTAAAGCCCGCACAGCTCTGGTACTGCACCAGTGGCAGAAAAAAGATGGGGCTTATGACAGAAAATGCAACATTTCAGCCTTTGATGTGAAAGTTTCTTATTCTTATAGGACAGCTAGCTCCAGAATGTGCTTCGCACGGCGCCTACGCACTGTGGACTTTGCCCCTTTTGAGCCACTCCTTATCCTGAACTCATTTTAACCCAAACTCCTCATGCCCGAGCTCTTCACCCTTCCAGAACACGGCGCTCCTGTTTCCCCAGGTCGCCCTCGCTGTCATGGCCTCCAGGCCCCAGACGCTTGTCCCCGGGGCTGTGCTGTGTGTTCGGAGCACAGCTCAGAGCTCTCCTGCTGGGCCTTCGGGAGCGGCACAATGGGCCGCGCTCCCTCTGGGAAAGTGGAGCCCGGGGGATCCTGCGCGTGAATGGGGTGAAACCTGCGAGAGGAGCCGCTGAGAGTTCCAGTAGCTGCGTTTACACGCCCCCCTGCTGGTACACACCCCGGGGGTGGAAATAAGATTGGGCTTATGAACAAAAACAACAACCACCCAAAACAATTGAGCGAATTCCTTCTGTTTCTCCTCAGGTTTCTCTCCAGAGCTGTCTGTCTGTCTGTGTCTTTGTCAGGGAGAGAATTAGGACCCATTCAAGTCTTCTTCTTGCTTACCTTCTCAAATGTTCCTCTCTCTCACACACACACACACACACACACACATACACACACACACACACACACCTCTGCTCCATTAGACTTCTAATTCTCTCAAGCCTAGAGTTTATGCAGCAGTTTACCACTCAGCAGATGCTAAGGTGCTGGTTACGCAGATTACTGCCTTGCACGGCATGATTACAGTCATGGGGCAGGAGAGATGCATATTAAGGGTTGTTTCGGGGGTATTTAGACACGTTTAGTGTTACTGGAACAACAGCGCATAGACGTCACACCAAACACCAAAAATCTTTTATACACAGATGATGCAAACACGGCGGTCGGGCTTCATTCGGGCTTGGTGGGCTTTTTCATGTGGTTTTGAATGTTTTTTCCCCCCTTTATCACAGGTGTGCAGATGACAGAGATTTACATCGATAATTTACACGTTTGAAAAGAAAACAAAAAACATTGAACCTAGAACAGATCCTTGAGGATCACCTTTCCTATGAGTAACACAATCATTTTACAATTTGAAAGTTTATTATTATTATTATTATTATTATTATTATTATTTATTAAGTTTATTATATTTTGTATTTTTTAGAACAGGTAATATGCACCTTTTGTTTTAAAGTTTAAACCCCGCCCCCACACACCCACACACATTTTAAGCACAACAACACAGCGCTATCTAGATGATTTACCTAGATAAGATTGATTATCAGTAACGCAAGTGAAAGGAAGATTGCTTTAACTCTGGCGATAAGGACGTTGTTTGACTTCGCTGTAACTTCGGAGGCATAAAATGAATGTATGCGTAGAAATAAGACAAAACACGCGATCTAGCAAGATGCATCTACGGTACATATACTGGTATAATATAATATATTGGTATATTATGTTGGTTGATGACTGACAGTGTTTGACATCCTGTTTCTTCGGAACTGACCAAACGGGTGAATCAGTACTGTGACTAAATCATTATGTTTCTTTTATCTGTATGTAGTTAATCACTGACAGGGAGCCAAGATAAAGAATCAATTGATTGCACAATTTTGAAAAACGATTATTGGTTTTCAAGCACTCCGTCCAGGAACCATGAGGATTTTAGTAAGATCTTCAGGAAATCTTGAATTATGAATTTCCTAGACATCGTAAGCAATATTAAAACAAAGCATGCGTTCGTCTTTCCAAGAAGCTGGAAATGCTTCAAGAAAACAATGGAGCGTTCAAGTCAAACCGGGACCTTTGATCGTCCAGAATAACAGAACGCAGTTATGACAGTATTTCTCTATATAATCTCCTGCTGCACTAATGCACTTATCCCAGTGTCCCACTAGTGCTTGGACACCATCAAGAGGGAAAGTTTTCTCAGAACACTAAAGCAGCCAAGATCGGACTGCCTGGTTCACGTCCGACACGCTGACCTCCCAGGATTCTCTTTTACTGGCCCAAACGTGTGGAAATGGCTTCAGGACTGTACAAGTGGTGTCGGTGTACAGATGCGTCTCTTCCACAAGTTGGCGACAAGACATCCAACGAGTTTCATTACACGCCGAATGGGAGCTCGAACCCCCCTCAGCCAAGATCGTTGTTCATGAACGTTCATGAACTTTCCATCATTCGAATGCTTTACATCACTGGTGTCATCACTTGTACCGTGCTTAAAGTCTTCATACCTAATTTATATCATATATAGATATCCGATGTAATTTCTCCTCACTGTTTCTGTTTATTGTCACCTGATCACTATGATTTTAATCAGTATCAGAGAGAATGAGGTTTGGCAAAAGAATTATACACCCAAAACACAGGTCTCAAGAGATTAAAGCACTTTAAACAATAGACATTGTCACAGCACAGTTCTACAGAACTCCGGATGTAGAGCTATATTAAGATCTCTAATGTGCAAGCCAATGGAAAATCAAGGTCACTTTTTTTACCAACAGTGCAATGTTACCCAGGTCCCAGCTTTTACTTGAAAGTTTGAAAGATGCCGAAACCGAAATTCATGACGGATGTTCTTTGTTCTTGTTGTTGTTGTTCTCGTAAAATGCCGAATAGATGCCAACATGGTGAAAATGTTTCTACTATATTTCTTACTCATACCAAACACTCGAACACTTGAATGTTACAGTACCTACTACTCCTTAATTGAAAAGCAATATGACCTGCTTAGCCTCACAGGTCTGAGCGATGCTGGCCCCCAGGAGTTTACGACACCACCTTTTAGTGCCGTAACCTCCAGATCTTGGAATGCAGTCCCTCAGGATTTCCAGAGCTGCATTTTCTTGTCAGGGGCGGCTTAGTGGTTCTGGGTTCTGGGTTCGATTCCCGCCTCTGGTCTGGCTGTGCATGGAGTTTGCATGTTCTCCCCATGCTTGGCGGGTTTCCTCCCACAGTCCGAAATAATACAGTGCGGATAATCGGCGTTCCCAAATTGCCCACAGTGTGTGAATGTTTTACCACAGTCATAGATAATAGGAATAAATACAACGGTCACCACTGGCCTCCACAGTCCCTGGTTGTTCCTAGATGAATAGATGGAATTTCTCGTCAGATTTTAAGACTCAACTTGTAACATTCCTCACCGCATTTTTAGCATCATTTCACTTTTCTTCAAGCAATAAAAGCAAAAAAGCCGGGAAAAAAAAAACGTCCTTGAAAAACATCGGCCAGTTTAAAAAAAAAAAAAAAAAAAAAGGTTTCAGGCTGAAGAGCATCTGCTCTCTATGTTCATCTAAAAGATATTTAGAGCACTCATGGAGCGTTTCTGCTTTCTGTGGTCACCAGGATTAAGTGCATGGTGTGTAAGTGACAGATATTTGCTGCTCCTATTACTGTGAGATTTTAGACACTGCATTGTGTTGCATGGGAAAGAGGACAGATGGAAATCTAACCTGGACACAAAACACATACGCACACACACACACACACACACACACACACACACACACACACACACACACACACACACACACACACACACACACTGAGAGTTTGCATCATACTTATGGAGGACATCAAAGATCAACTTTGTTTGGAGTTTGCCAAGAAAAGAGCTCATCCACTGAGCAAAGGAGAAGCTGCTTTTTTTTTTTTACGAGATGGAATTGATTACAAAAGACCTAAAAAGCTGACGTAAAAAAAAGGGGGGTAAAAAAAAACCCCACGACCTAAGACCTTCCTTGTTTTAGGTTTCTTCGCTGCTTTCACTGGAGTTATTATTAGAAAGGTTGAACAGACACCTATTCTTAATGACCCGTAGCGTAATACTCTTCTGACGCCCAATATAACTGCAGAATAAAGCGAGGACGAGACGGTTATACAGTAAACATCGCTTAAGCTCCAAGTAATAGAAATCAATCAATCATTTGCAGTGTCAGTTTATACTGTCTAATTACGGGTGAGTGTTCTCGATAGGCGAGATTGACAGGTCGGAAAAACAAATACGAGGCAGTACAAGTTGTCAAATCATTCAAAGTGCGTTCTGTAATTACTAATGCTTAGCAGGACAACCTTACTAAATACCAAACTTAATTAAAACCTCAGACGAGCCTGCAAGCATTCTGTCTTTGAGGAGCATTTGAAGATCATTCCTGGCCGAATTTTCTTGCCGACTCGTATAGAAACCACTCGACATGCCGAACATTCATCCGCGCTTTAGAACTTGAGCCGCGGAATGCCTCTGTCTGACTGAGTGAATGAAACTGTTTCCCCATCAGCCTTTAATTGCAGATTTTTAGAGATGCTTCTAAAACCTTTATGCTATTAAAGGGTGCTCATTATCAGGACACAACTTACAGCATGGACCTCGCTTACAGAATTCGAAGGAAATTATGGAAACCTGGCAGAAAGCTGCGAGTAGTTGGACCAAGAGTTGGACTCGCCTTAGGTGTGAATGTGTGTGATGGTCTGAGCTTCATCCACGCTTACACCCAGTGCTCTTGGGACAGGCTCCAAATCCACCTTAATCCTGATCGGGATAAAACTCTCCCTGAAGATGAACAGAAAGAATGAGGATATACTAAAATATCATTTCCCGTATCACTATCATATCACTATATGGCCAAAAGTATGGGGACACGCTTCCTTTGTTAAACATCCCACTCCAGATTTAGTCGCACATTGCTGTCGCTCTGTGTGTTTTGTCATTTTTGGAGGATGTGTGTTCATTCAGCTATAAGAGCATTAACGAGGTCAGGATCCCCGAGGTGCAGTCAGAGATCCAGTTCATCACAAAGGTGTTCAGTGAGGGTCTTCCACTCCATCCTTGGCAAACCGTGTCCTCATGGAGCTCTCTTTGTGTCATGCTGGAATAGATTTAGGCCTCTAAATCAGAGACGTCCTATGTCACTGGGGGCTTCTGACATTTTAAGAAGAACTATTTATGCTTGTGATGTTTAGGTGTCATCATCTGCACCTGTCTCTCACTGGCTTATGCCTTAAGTTTTTTCTTATGCTTGAATGATGGATAGGTCACTGTGTGGCTTAACAAACAAAAACATTCCTCTGAAATTGCTCAGGTGCAGCGACTGGACTCAAAATGAGAGACAAAAGCGGTCCTTCAGAAAGTCTGCGGAATTATTTAAGATTACAAGCAAAATATTGCATATTGACTTAATAAAAAAAATTAGGTGGAGTTTACATATATATATAGGCCAGGAAAAAAAATAATTCAATAAAATAAATGAAAATATTAAATTATATATAAACATGAACTTTTTTCAGTGAAGTTTTCATTATAATGAAAACTTCACACAAAAAAGTGAATTATGTCAATCTGCTATATTGACAAAAAAAGATAATAATTATTATATCATTTATATGAGATAATATATAATATAAATTATATAATACAAGACAAACATATTTTTTCTGTCTCACCTTTTTCATTTAAATATATTAGAGTTCAAATGATTTTATTATAATTGTAATATATATTTATATATATTTATATACTAAAAATATTAAAAATTTATATATATATATATATATATATATATATATATATATATATATATAGCTCTGTTTGTACATTTTAAACATAGGAATGTCTACATAACTCAGCTGAATTTTATCAGCATAATGCTTTAAACAATGGACATTAGCACAAAGCACGAGGTCACGGTGGCAAGGAAAAGCTCCCTGACATTCATGGCATGAAGAAGAAATGAAGAATGAAGAAGAATGCTCCTCGTTTGGCTGACGAGTGAGATTATAAGTCTTTTTTTTTTAACTGTATGAGTTTTAGTCTTTTCTGAATTCATTCGATTTGCCAATAATTCATTGCAGACCATTGTGCAGATTGTTCATGCATTCTTAAGGCAATCCAAAGAAGATACACACATACTGTATATACACTTTGTATCTCAGGAAGGCTTGCATGTGCATCTCTTTTGATGATCAGCCTGTCGCAGTGATTACAGGCTCCCTGTCATTAGTGATGCCATGGTGTCCAGTGCAGATCAATCCCTCGGGCCGCTCACACTCTGTGATCATGAGCTGGAACTTCAAAGCTATGAGGCGCTTGACCAAAAAGAGTGAGTGAGGTGATTAGTGCTCTTTAAATGTGTGTGTGTCCAAAATGTTGTCAGGTTAGATGTTATCCGATCAGCAGGTGTGTAGCTTAAGTACCGGTTGGCTGTAATTGAAGAGCTTCACTATCTGTTCCGCACACACACACACGCACACGCACACACACACACACACACACACAGTCTTCACAAATGACACTTTATATCATTAAGGTGTGTTTAATTTCCAAAAAGAAATTTTTCAGACTCCAGTTCCACTTCCACTTCTGCCTCTAATAAAAACTAACCATTCAAATGATTTTAGCACCTCACCCAGCTGAGTGTAAAAGTTTGTGCATCCTAATTTGAAATGATGCCAAGACATTCATTGTAAGTTTCTGTAAGTTTCTGTAAAAAATTATTTATAGACAATCAAAAAAAGAACAGCTATAAAAAGCCAAATTATGTGAAAATGATTAAATAATAATAATAATAATAATAATAATAATAATAATAATAATAATAGCAGTGTTTAAAATGAAATACAAATACATTTATTAAAATAACATTAATATTCTTTAACTTTTTGTTCTCTTTGTTCTTTGGTCTCCTTTTCATTTCCACGGATTGTTCCATTGTGTATTCATATCTGTGTTTGTTTCACGTTTAGATTGCAGTTTTTCGCTGTTCGGCATGGTCTCCTTAAACACGCTGATATCGTATTTTCCTCTTCTCCAGCTCTGTGAAAGGAAATATTTTGCCTTTTAGGTGAGATAGCACTTTTCCTGACTATTCCATTTACTCTTAATGCGCCAGATCACAGCAGCCTGCTTGAGAGTTTTTGCCTAGACTTTCACACCATAAATAAGAAAAATATCTAGAGCATATCCACAGTATATACTTGGACTTATAGTACTCTGCAAATGTCTTGTCCCCCTCATTTCTTCATATTTAGCTTCCAAAGCGCCAGACTTTCCTGTATGTTTCATGTAGACATTAGCGATCGTTCTCCGGTGTTCCTGGAGGACTTCTTTGCCTCTTATTTTCAGTCCAGTGCTTGTACTTGAGCAGGTTCAGAGGAATGTTTTTTGTTTATTAAGCCACACAGTGACCTATGAATCATTCAGGCATAAAAAAGCATCTAACTCACGGCATGATCCAGTGAGAAACAGGTGCAGATGATGACAGACGATGGGGCCGGTGATTAATATACTGATGATGCTGAATGCTGAGAAGTTGGAACAGACGAGAGGGGAAATGAGGTTTCTTTAGGCACTTTGCAGTAAATCATTTGTTGTCATTTCTTTAATTTAGTTTAAGACTTTTGGCAAAAACTCTATATACTGAACTCCTTATTGATGCTCGCTCAAATAATAAAGATACCTGCTGATTTAGAGCCAACCATCACAATTTGGCATCCGACCGAAAAACAAACAGGAATGCAAACTTTTGCACTCAACTGTAGTTAAGAGAAACTTGTAAAATCATATAAAAGGTTAACATGCTCTTCATAAACCTTTCAGTTACTGTTATTCTCTGTAACTCCCACCCCGAGTCAGTTTGTACAGTTTGGGAATCGTCACAAAACAAGCCAAGATACGGCCGTTTATGTTTCACTCTCCAAACACACGCACATCTCCCACATCTCATTAAGACACAAGTTATGGCAGAGAAGGAAAATGAACGATTCCTTGGAAGACACAGTGCACTTTTATTGATGACATTGGCTTTCTCGCCGTGTTTAATAAACCCGTTCGGCAAGGGATCGCACAGTAAATCAATGTTAGCCTTGCAAGAAGTATCAGGAGTGGAGCGCTGATAACTTTATCTCGCCTCAAATAACTTTCCAAGATAGAGCTCTCGGCTCACATCTGCTAGGCCACTGCACACGATCCATCAAACATCCTGTTTGGGAGGAAAAGGAGGCGGAGCAGCGAGTGGGATTGTGTTAGAGAGAGAAGAGTTCAACCTACCCGTATTCTGCAGAACCATTCATTATCGATTCAAAGAAAGAAAAAAAAAACTTTTTGCATCATAAGATTGACCATAACTATGCTATAAACATGTCCTGGATGGTGCCATATACTGTCATGTGCCGACTTTACAGTTTCCATCCTGTGATATGTCTAAAAAAAAAAAAAAAGAAATAGCATTATTTTTTTTTTACAAAGTTTAAATTTTTTTTAAAAAAGGCATAAAACACTTTGGGAGTGCTAATAGAGGAAAGCAATCAACTTCAGGGCTGGTTCGTACAGCCTATTATCATTAAATGGAATTACCACTAACTACATCAATGTTGATTATTATTGATAATAAACACAATTTTCAAAGCATGTTAATTCTCTAACGCCATAAAGCAGCAGACAGGAACAAAAACATGCTAGTTCCTGCTATCACTTACATTCTAGCAGCCATAAGCATCAAATCCTCCCAATGTCTCTTTCTCTCTCGGCTAGTTTTTGACCAGCTATTTGATTGGACAAAAGGCTTTCCATGAGTGCTGATATAGAGTATAATAGCACAGGGACATTTATTTAAGGCAACATTTTTCACATTAGATGGCTGTAGAAATGGTTCAATTCTGTTTTCACAATAGGTGATCTAGTTATGCTTACTAATAAAATTTTGAAGCAAAATGTGCTTTTCTGTATGTTTATATTCACATTTGCAGTCTGAATGGTGCACACAGACACCCCTCTGTGTTTAGGGTATTTGTGTAGTATCAGCAAGTAGCTCGCTCGCCAGCACAGCTGTGGGATTCAAGCAGAGATCTTATGAGCTGATAACATATATGCGGTCATATTTACTGGAGCGTAAGGTATAAATAACCAATCTTTAACAACTTTAATATCCCTTAAAACTTAAGCAGCATTTACACATGCCAGCAAACACAGCATGGGTCAAAGTCGCTAAATTAAAAAAAATGTGCTTATGTGGAAGCCTAACGGAAAATGGAAAGACCACAAAAATGTCAAACTCTCAAAAAGAGCATATTATTATTTTTATTTTTTCGTCATCGAAACAACCAGAAACTACATTAAAAGGTGTGATCATGTGTATCTGTGCTCTTTCTTTGCCTATGTGGCACATTTTTAAAAACTTTTTTGCTCCGACATATTTGGGTAGTTGGTTAAAATGAACTAAACTTTTTTCAGTCCATCATGTTGTCCATTTTGTGCTGAAAAAAAAACAAAAAACAGATAATAGCTAAATGCTTTGAGTTTGGCTAATAATAACTAAATTACTAATAGCTTTATAATTAATGTTAATATTGTGTCTTTTGTATAAGCACGGTGGCCGTGAAGTGCAAAACAAATGAACAAATCCGAAAACAAAATAACAAAACCCGAAATTAATTTGTTATTTTGTTTTGGGTTTCGTTGTTTTGTTTTTGGTTTTGTTGTTTTGTTTTTGGTTTTGTTATTTTGTTTTCGGATTTGTTAATTTGGTTTTGAATTTGCTATTTTGTTTTGGGTTTTGTTAATTTGTATTGCACTTCTCGGCCAGGCAGATACGAACCGGAAAAGGTAGGTATAGTTTGCGAATTAAATTCTTACCGCTGATTGGACGAGACATCTGTCACTCAAGATAAACAGGAAGTACGAAATTGTGTCTCTAACTTTCTTTCTTGTGTGTTCTGCTTCACATTTAAACCATTTTTTCGGTCTGCAAAACTAAGAAAATAATGGAATCTTTCATTAGAAAGCAAGGAAATGGAATTTATTCAACGTTACTTTGAGGACGGACATTCGTATGCCGTGATTTTGGATATGCTGATGACATATCACGGTATAAAGATTAGTTTGCGAACTGCTGTGTCTCTTTTAAAAGCGAAAGATTTTCTCCATAAGAACTGCAAAAATTTGGCAGAACGCCATATTTGAAACCACAATAAGGACAGTACATGTTTGCACATTCATACACACACGAATCTACCGCCGCTACAGTACTTCCTGTATATCTTGAGTGACAGGTGTCTCGACCAATCAGCGTTAAGAATTTCATTCGCAAACTATACCTACCTTTTCCGGTTCGTTTCTGAACGGCCGAGAGGTGCAAACCAAATTAACAAAACCGAAAACTAAATAGCAAATTCAAAATCAAAATAGCAAAAACAAAAACAAAATAACAAACTAAAAATCAAAATAGCAAAACCGAAAACAAATTAACAAAACGCCAAAAAAATAACAAATTAGTTTTGGGTTTTGTTATTTTGTTTTTGAATGTGTTATTTTGGTTTTGGTTTTGTTATTGTGGTTTTTAATTTGTTATTTCGTTTTCGTTTTGTTAATTTGTTTTGCACTTCACGGCCACCGTATATAAGTGTTTACCATATATGTGCTAACTTTAGCTGGTCATCCTTTGTTATCGTTAAGTTACTTCATGTGTCAAATTTGTGTCAAAATAAAATGTCTGGCGCCTGTGGTTCTCCAAATCCTTAATTACACTGTCGATCTCCAGCTTAATGCTAATTAAAGTGTTGATCGCCAGCTTAACGTTAATTCAGCCAGTTGCAGAAGGATATGTGCTGGTTAAATAAACAAACATAAATCATAATCTTCTGATCATAATAGTTTAAAGAGTTTGAAGTACTGTTGTATAAAAGCAATATCACACTCGAGGTGTTGTTGGTGCTGTTGTACTGAACATCAGCACAGCTGTGATATCTCCTGTCCTCGGGCTGCACCGTCACGCTCTCACGCTTTTGTGATATTGTATTAAAAAAAAAAAACTTGTCATTGTGGATTTCAGAGGCTTTCATGTCAGATTGTAATCCCTGTAAGGTGAAAGTGTTGCTTCTAGCATTTATAAAATGGTTGGCACTGGAGACTCCTTCCAAGAGTTTCCTCACCATATCAATGATTGCACATCTTTTATACATCTTTTGAATTAACTATGTGTTGAATGGCTTTTGATTTCTGTTATTTTCATGGATCATGTCAAGAAAGAACTTTTAACTTTTTTTTATTATTATTATGAGAATCCGAGTGGTTGTAACCAATGAGAGGGGAAATGAGGTTGCTGCTGTGGTTGTTACATAAACAAGCAGTTTTTCCATTGAATCTTTAGGCCCTTGTAGCCTGTCACAGTAAAGTATTTGTTCTTTTATTTCTTTTATTAAATCAACATCATTTAAAATAAGTTCAATATCATATGAAGAAACAAGGAGTGGCTCATGACTTCGCAAGATCGAAGAAGGTATATACAGTAACGTAGTTTGTCAAGTATTATAATTGCTAGCATGCAAAACATACAATAACAGCTTTATTAAAAACTAAAACAACTTCCAAGCTAAAAAAAATAATAATAATAATTTTTCCTATGTCATTTGTCTGAACTGTCCAAACTGAAGCCTTGCTTTCAGAACGGTGACAGTTCCAGGTTGCGCTGGACCCATAAGTGTACAGTACATGTGAGGATTGAGTGTGAATTTATGAATCTGTGTGTGACAGAAATATAAAAGTGTTGATGTCTTTGCAGCTTGTTCCCTGGCCTCATTCTGTAAAACACCCTCATGACGCACTCAGCGGTTAACAGTTCCCTGTACGTCCCCATTAAACAGGACTCCTTCATTAAAGTAAGAGCTGCACTTGCTCTCTCTCTCTCTCTCTCACTCTCTCTCTCTCTCTCTCTCTCTCTCAGGGCAGAAGCTTCCAACTACTCATTCAAGTTATGCAGTAAACAGTATTTAAGGGCTCGGAATGTCCAGTCCACATCCCTGCTAGAGCTAATCACATTTAAACCTGACAAGACATTTCATATTTCTATCACTTTCACCTCCCCAACCCCGTCCACTTGCACACCCAGACACTCTGGCACACGTGGTTTCAATCAGATCTGTTGCGGTTTTGGGTCTCGCAGCTACAGCCAAAGCCAGCTGCTCCAAAGCAAGAAAGTGAAGGTTATTTGGCTAATTGCATGTTTACCTTTTTTTCAGACAGCTTACTTTATATTCTGTATAAAAGCTACAAATGTGCACAATAAGACAGTGTTTACTGTTTTATTGTATACTTTCTCATTGAATTCTTGATATCCAAAAAATGTCCCAAAAATGACGGTTTCTTTTTTACATGAGGTGAATGAGTAAGTGTGTATATGACTGGCATGTGTTTATGAGTGCATCAGTGATTGGTGACTCAGGTGATAAATAATCTCCCGATACAGAAAGTTGTTACCACGGTTACTTGCTCGCCATGTAGAACTACAGGTCTACAGGTCCTGATCTGTTTCTTTCCTCCTCGCTCTGATCCTAATTATATAAAAACTGACCTTTCGCTCGAATCACGTGCATGTAAACAGAGCTGTTTTGACAGATGAGCCAGCACGCTGAAACAATGTGAGCATGTGCAGAATGGTTTAGCTACTTACCCACGCTTGTTTTGGTACACTATGTGTTTGTCAGGCTTCCCCACGCCTTGCTGATATGAGGTTAAGTCAGGAAGGACATGCACGCTTCCTTTTTATGTGTAAAGTCGGCAAGAGGTTCAGTTTCTGTTTCTCTCTGTGTATGTGTGTGTGTGTGTGTGTGTACAGTATGTGTGGTGGTGAATATAAACAAGTGGTACTCATACCTAGAAAGATTTGCACATGTTTTTGTTAATTGTATTCTCAATACTTATAAATAATGATTTATAATTGGAGTTAGCTAGTTAATGTTAGCTCAGCTAGCTACATCTAGGCATTTGGCAGACGCCCTTATCCAGAGCGACTTACATTTTTATCTTATTACATCTGAGCAATTGAGGGTTAAGGGCCTTGCTCAAGGGCCCAACAGTGGCAACTTGGTGGTTGTGAGGTTTGAACCTGGGATCTTCTGAACCGTAGGCCAATGCCTTAACCACTGAGCTACCCCTGCCCAAGTAGTACTTAATGCAATTAAATAGCTGACAGAAATATCAGGAGAAAGTCAGTGAACGAGTTCAGCGTTTGTAGAGGTAAATGTCAAAAGTCACACCTGGGATTTTGCAGAATAACAGAACACAATCATGAGAGTAAAAACTTCCTTTATTTTTCTATATAATCTCCTGCTACAAAAATTCTAATTTAAATCAAATCAAATCAAATGCTACAGTAATACCCTTATCCCAGCGTTTCACTTCATTAAGGTAAAACGTTTTTTTTTCAGTATGCCAGAGCCATGATAGTAATGCTTGCCTCATGTCTGAGGTTGGCCTACTTCACAGCATGTTTTAAAACATTTGCATTGTATCCACTATTTTGTCCTTTCAGTCATGACCCAACAGCCCATGCCCATAGGTGGGGGTAGGAACCAAGATCAACCGGTTTCTTAAAGATTAAGAACTTTTACCTTTTGGTGCTCTTTTTGTCACAAAAGTTAAGCAAAAAAATAAAAAATACCGTCCCCACCACTCAGATTCTCCGGTCAACCTCATGCTCCAGTGCCCCAACACCCCAGACACTTGAACACCTTCATTTGGAGTAATGACTTGATTTACCACACTCGAATGACCACAGATTTAGAGGTTATAGTATCTTTCAAATTAATAAGTTACGTAACAGTGCTAGCTAAGCCAGCTAACGCTAGGAGCAAACCAAATTATATTACAGCATTTGGAAAGGCTTTGAAAAATGTGTGCTATATTAATGTAAACATTCAAATAATTAGATACTTTAACACTTATTTAAGTATAGTTAGCTAGCTAACATTGGCTATAGTGTAGTTAGCAGGCTTACCTTATTAGCTAGCTAGCTGTAATTAAACATTACATGATGCTTTGTTATTTGTAACTGTGCTGGTGTTCTGTAATAATTGTGTGATTATAGATGTCTAGATAACACTTGCAGAAGTAACTCAATGTCTTAGCTAGCTTTTTTTTTTAAAGCTAATATTAGATGAATATTAGGAGAAATATTGGTAATTTTCCTCTGAATTTCTAATAATTACAGTTGTTTCTTTAGAACGGTTAGCTAACATTAGCTAGCTCGGAGTAAAAGTGTACATGGTTAGAGGATAATATCTACAAAGGCATTGCAAATCGTATTAATATTACATATTGTTTTTCTGTTTTCTTGTTAGCTGGGTTAGCTACCTGGACAGTTGAGCAGCTAGCATTAATGTTAATGCTTAGCGTTCTCTGAACTTCTGGAGACAGAGGATGTCTTTCACAAGTGGTATGCTGCAATTAATGACTGGTTAAACATGATGCCAGGACATTTCATAGACCGTGCATGCAGTGTGTGTGTGTGTGTGTGTGTGGAGAGAGAGAGAAAGAGAGAGAAAGAGGACTGTGTCCTGTTTTATTTAATTCTTGGATTCTGTAACCATAAAAAAGCCACGGGTCCTGGCGCTAGCACTGTTAGCCCCTTGATGATTGCTTTGATGAGCTCGTTATTATTAATTCTCTTTTATAAATATCCCCCCAAAAAAATCTATAAAAAAGAACAGCATGTGCCCGCGTTTGGAATTTAATTTAGTACAACTGTTTGTAGCTATGAGTACTTCATGTACCAAGAAAGAATGCTAATTTTAATCTCAACTGTTCATTAATCATCGTTTAATGATCGTTGAGTAAATCCAACATGTAGGGGCAGAACATTAGTCTAGTGAAAGTGGAGCAGCATGTCTGTGTACTCTCATCTCCTCAAACCAGCCTAACATGAACTTTATGGTACTTTTGGTAAACAAATCATTATGCCAAGCAGGTTTGCATGCATGTGTGCGTGTGTGCATGTGTGCATGTGTGTGTGTGAGAGAAAGAGAAAGAGAGACAACATGTTCGAGCAGGTTCCTCTGACTGCTACAAGTGCCCTACCAACCCTACCAACTAATTTCCTCACAACACAAGCAAGAGGCCGTCTGAAATGTGGTATTTGTGGCAAGTCTGTTTCTTTGCCTGACAACACACACACACACACGCACACACTATCTCATTGTGGTTTGCATTACAAAGCGATGAGCCATGAACATTACACTGGAACAATTTGTTTTCCTCAGAGGATAAATCTATACTGGACACATCCACATTCAGTGTGTGCTTGTGTTGCAGATTTGTGCAAAAGAAATGTATTGACTCCACATAGTTGTGCAAAAGGTTAAGCTTGTGATTTATTTTAGGTGTGTGATTAGATCAGATGCTTCAGTACGTGATTAAGACATTGGACTATTGATTGGGAGCTCACAGGTTCAAACGCCAAGTTGCCACTGTTGGGCCCTTGAGCGAGGCCCTCAACCCTCAAATGCTCAAATGAGAGAAAATGAGATAAAAATGTAAGTCGCTCTGGATAAGGGTGTCTGCCAAATGGCGTCAATGTAATATAAATGTGGATGAGATTGAAGGAAAATATGACCTGAACAAAGCAGTTAATTTCACATGCTTATAATGAATTGCAGAATTTAGAAATGGTGCAGATTTTTTTTTGGCAAACTTCAATCAAACCCATATTATTTATCCATATTAAATTAAATGATGTAGATTAAAATTTTATTGCTACAGGTTACAAAGTGTCTTAAGAAATATTTTTTTAATTAGTTGTTTATGTAACAACCTCTGCTGCAACCTCATCACCAACCTCAACAACCTCATTTCTCTCATCCGTTTCAACCACTCAGCATTCAGCATCACCAGTATACTAATCATCAGCCTGATCATCTGTCATCATCTGCACCTGTTTTTCACTGGCTGATGCCTTAAGTTAGTTGTTTTTTATGCTTGAATGATTTATGTCACTGTGTGGTTTAACAAACAGAAAATAAATCATTCCTCTGAAACTGTTCAGGTACAGGGACTCCACTGAAACTGAGAACCAAAAACGTAAAGCCAAAAAAGCATTCACGAAGCCTGGAGAACTATTTCTCAAAACTACATTAAAAACACAAGTCTGGCTCATACACAAACACAATGCCAGACAAATTTTTGAAGACCATAAATGACCATTTAGGGGTGAATTTGGTTTTAAAAATAAATAAATAATTAAATAAATAAATATACAGTAAATCCTTAAATACAGATCTAAGGATTTGGTGGAACACTGGTTTCATTTTTCGGCTTTTTTTGCGAGTTGTGGTTAAACTTTAACCATTCAACATAAAAAAAAAACCTTAACTACAGATGATAATATAAACTCTATATACTGGACTAGCAATGTTGAAATACAGTACATTTATTACAAATATATATTCAGTTATTGAGATAAGCATGATATTGGTGTACCACAAAGCTTGGTTTTAGGTCCAATGTAATTCCTCTTAAATATACTTTTAGTAGTTCAAAAAAATAAAACAGCATGTGGCCTTTTTTTTAAATAGCTTCACAGATGATTCCCAGCTGGACGTGTGTGTAGTAGCAAATGACTGCGACTTCCTGAATAATTTGCCAATCTGTCTAGCTAAAAAAGCTTAGTATTCTGGATTTTTGCAATTTGTATGAGGGGTGTTGAAGTCATACCGGGATTCTGATTGTGCAGAATAACAGAATACAATTATGTGAGTAAAAACTCCATTTATTTGAACACCATCGAGGTAAATAGTTTTCTCAGAGCCATGATCTGATTGCCTGCTTCACGTTTGAAAGGCTGGCTTTTCATGAACTCATTTAATGGCCCAAATATGTGTAAATTGCTTGGAGCGAGGTCAGAACTGTACGGGAGATGTGGCAATAACTCCCCGCCGAGTTCCTGTAACGTGCAAGTGGTGTTGGTAAATGATTGTATGTACAGTTCCCACAGAAAGCTGCATTCCTTGCGCAAGTTAGCAACAAGTTATCTGTCGATTTTCTTCAGTGGGCTCTCGGCCGGGATCATCATTCACAGACGTACAAATATTACAGAAAATACTCCGATTCAATCATGTCTAACCTAGTCAGAGCTGTAAAACTGCAAGTGCAACATGAGGCCCTCTTCTCCTGCACACTCCCCATATGTGCCCTGCCTGATTCTCTATACAGCCTAAAAATAAATGTTTTCTGCAGATTGTATAATTACATGGTGGAAACAAGGATACGAGTGAGTGGTGTAATACGATGCCTCTTTTCTGACTGAGTATGTGTGTGTTTGTAGAGAGAAGGGTTTTCTGGTTCGGGGAGGGGATCCTGGGCACAGCAGAGTGGTGTTGTATAATTAAAAACAGGATGGTCTGCCAGGCTGCACTTGTTATTATAAATTCAAGCTGAACGCTCCAGCATTTCGAAGCAAAGCCTGAAATAGACATTTGATCATTTGCGTCTGAGGAAGAAAAAAAAAGCCTCTTTGCACACAGCTTTTCAGGAACACAGAAAGGTTTGTCTCTGTAATAAATGCAGTAATATGACCTGAGTTTGGGTTTTAGGCTTCTCAAACATTCTCTGGTTGCAGCGCAGGCTGTGATGTCCGTTCTTTAAAACAGGCATTTGATTTTAAGGTTTTTCACAGAGCTGCTATGTAGAGCTGAAGGACATCATTACGTTGGATCCAAGCCTGAGCAATTTAAGCCCCTGATTGGGGAGAATTCGATTAACATTTGTTACACTTTCATTGCAAATTGTATGCTGTAATCGTTTAATTGTAATTGGTTAGCTAATGTTAGCTGACTAAAATAATTAAATCACTGAAGTTTTTTGATTTATTTTTGTTTTGTTTTACAAAATGTAGGATTAGGTAACTCTACAGGTTAATGTGCAAGATTGAATGAAATTAAATTTAACTGCATAATATTTCATCCTGGATGTAATAACAGGGTCTAATTGTTTTGTGGACAACTTAGAGAATACCAACATGTCATTATTTACTCATCACTCATCATCTATACCACTTATTCCTGTATTCAGGGTCACGGGGGGCCTGGAGCCTATCCCAGGAGACTTGGGGCACATGGCAGGGTACACCCTGGACAGGGTGCCAATCCATCGCAGGGCACAGACACACACACTCACTACAGGCAATTTGGGAATGCCAATTAGCCTAACCTACATGTCTTTGGGAAGAAACCGGAGAACCCGGAGGAAACCCACCAAGCATGCAAACTCCATGCACACAGAAACGGGACTCGAGCCTGACCAGGAATTGAACCCAGACCCTGGCGGTGCAAGGTGACAGTGCTAACCACTACACCACCATGCTGCCCATGTCGTTATTTAAATAATTTAAAAAGTGATGGATGGCTAATTGCTGTAATATTAGAGTTGGAAAAAGCTACAATATGGCAGCACATGTTTTATTCCTTACGTATTTGGACATAGTCAACCTTCTTCATTATTCTATTATTATTCATTATTATTATTCATTATTCATTATTAATGTTTAACACTTGGTACAGTGTTCTTGAGGTTGAATGCCTCACCTTTACACCTCCAAGCATAGCTCTGGTTAAAAAAAAAAAAAGTCCCCCTTTTTCTTTATCCGTGTGTTCAAACTTTAGTCGAGCTTAAAGTTGTCATTTTTGCAGCAGGGGCTTCTTCTTTCTGGAATAAAAAATAATGTAGGTACAGAAACATTTGGCCAATTTACAAAGTAGGTTTTAATTCATTTCTGCAAAAAATGTCCTCCACCTTACTTTTAGTGAATACTGATAATTAAACTAAAATAAACAAATTCCAGGAGAAAAAAAAATCTGTTCATGTTCTAAACAAATACTAAATAAGAAGACTGGAAAAGTGTGGAATTAAAATGTGTTTGTACAGCTCAAACTTCCCAGGCTTAAAATGTAATTATATTTTTAGAATACTCTCAAAAATGTTAAAAATGTTACTTTTAATATGTGCTGAAAAAACACAGCTCTCGTATTAGGCTATGTGTGTGTGTGTGTGTGTGTGTTTGTGTGTGTGTGAAGGAGGACGCATGCTTGGGGTTGTCCTCAGATGTCATTAACCGAGTTATTTTATTGAAGTGGTGGTGTGTTTGACGTTAAATGAAAGGGGCTGAGGGAATGTGCACCGGGTGCGAAGTGACTGTGCGTGTAGAAAGAGCTCATTCAGAACTCAGGTCAGCCTCAATGCCTGCATTTGTCCCCGAGTGTAAACAGTGATGCTGGAATTCCTCTAATGTGGTGGCTCAGGAGTTCATGCCTTCACTTTATCACCGTGTCCAACTCGGACCATCCAGAACCTCTGCGTTTCGCACTCACAGAAAAGCTGCAGCGGTTTGTGCGAGCCTGAGAATATGAACGCATGCTCTCAAAGGCTTTTGAAAAGGTTTCAGTTTAATGAAGAATCGTGCAATTGGGGAAAAAAGAATGAATGAAGAATGCGAGTATTACTGTTTATTATTATTATTAGTTTTATTATTATTATTATTATTATTATTATTATTATTATTATTATCTGCCATGAGGTATTATCCAAGATTATTATGTAAAGTCAACTTCAAAATTATTGGCACCCTTGGTGAGAGGTTAATTGAACATCTGACAAAATTCAAAAACTTTAATTGAAGTAAATCATTAAATACCAATTTAATCGCAAATTGAAATCACCAATTAGCCAAATATGCATGTCTTTGAACAGGCACGAGCATGACAAGAATCACTGCTGTAAAGTGAAAAAAAACAAAAAAAACAAATGAACCAGCACCTTACCTTTGAAAAGAATCGCGACAGAGCAGAGTTTCTGTGTAGAGCAGAGTGTGTGTGTCTGTGTGAAGCCGGGGGTGGGGGGGGGGGTTTGGGGTGTAAAGGCGAGAGAGTATTGTTGTGTGTGCCGGTGTCAAAAAACTCGGCACTCGTAAACCAAGACATGCTCGTTTTTCAAGTGAAAATTTATTAAAAATCTGCTCATCTTGCAGAACACTCGTAAACCGAGTTACTCGCAAAACGAGGTTCCACTGTAATTCTAAGAAAAACAACAAAACCATAATTGTTTTATAAATAAAATGTCACCGTGCTTATAATCACTCACTCACTCATCATCTATACCGCTTAATCCTGTATTCAGAGTCATGGGGGGGCCTGGATCCTATCCCAGGAGACTTGGGGCACAAGGCAGGGTACACCTTGGACAGGGTGCCAATCCATCGCAGGGCACAGACACATATACACACTATGGCCAATTTGGGAAAGCCAATAAACCTAACCTATGTGTCTTTGGACTGTGGGAGGAAACCCACCAAGCACGGGTAGAACTTGCAAACTCTATGCACACAGAGACGGGAATCGAACCCGGACCCTGGAGGTGCAAGGTGACAGTGCTAACCACTACACCACCTGCTTTTACTACTTATATAATGTGCATATAATGATCACTGAGTCTTCTATAATTACATATAAAGTTTAAAGATTAATAGAGAAACCTGTCATTTTCGACCTAAATGTTTTGGCTCATTGTTCTGCTAGAAGATTCAGCCATGAGACCATGTAACTTTGGTTTCTCAGAACTATCACAAATCCTCCAACCTTCTATCCTGTTCATTACTCACTGACTCATCATCTATACCACTTTATCTTGTATACAGGGTTGTGTGGGGCCTGGAGCCTATCCCAGGGCACGAGGCGGGACACACCCTGGACAGCGTGCCAATCCATCACAGGGCACACATACACTCACATTCACATACTATATCCAAATTAGGTTCAACTGCATGTCTTTGGACTGTAGCAGAAAACCAGAGTACCCGGAGGAAACCCACCACGCACGGAGAGAACATGCAAACTCCATGCACACTGAAGCCCGGACCCTGGAGGTGCAAGGCGGCAATGCTAACCACTAGTCCACTGTTCATTAAGCATCTGGTTATTCAATACTCCTTTCTCATTGGCCTTTTCCAAAGGCTTTTGCAGGTGAGCTATACGCATTGCCTAATTTATTTATTTATTTATTTAAGTCAACACACTACGTCATTTTATATTGTGTAATCTTCAATATTTTGATGAATGGCTGATGAAACCACATCATATTCATACCGCAGTGACAGGAACAGGAAGTCATGGATGACTGCATCTGTAAAAAAAAAAAATTCCGACATGCTTTTTATTGTCACGCGAATATACGTTTTGATCATTTTCATTGAAATTTATTTAATCATTTCATTACAATCGAGACTAGATTTCCCTCTGTACGAGAACACGATCTTTAACACAAAACCAGCCATAAATAGAAACATACTCTCCTCCTTAGCAATGAACCCCTAGAACCAAAAACAATGTTTCTTTTGTCTTTCGCCACCAATACCGTTCCCAGGCAGGTGTTGCCAGAACTTTATTCTCAGCATACTAACATACCTGTGCATCTGCTCATTGTTCGTGGAAAAGACTTCTCGTCGTATACAGTACATACCAGCTGTTCCCACATGTGTGCTGGCAGACTGATTTCATCAGCAGGTGCCATCATGCATGATTGTGGTTGTGCTGGTGAGGAACACACCTGTCAACACCAAACAAAAGAGACTCCAGCGTATGGCCTAAAATCCTGCAAGTGTGACGCAAACCTTCTAGGAACTAAGCACACAAGTTCAAACACACAAGGTTTTAAACAGATATGTTGAAGAACAAGTATTAATAAAAGAATGCCAAGCAGGGTGTGGAGTGAAATCTGGGTCGTGCCAACTGATGTGGCAAGTTATTTTTATGTTTATCATTTATTCTTTATTAAATCAGGTAGTTCAAACCAAAGTTCAAAACACCATCAAATCCCAGATGATTTACATTATTTATCACAGTATGTTTACATGCACAGTAAGTCGAGCTTGACTTGGCCATTTAGTTGGGATGCTGTCCCAGGGGAATCAGTTTCTTGAATGTCATATACCATTAGACCAAATGCCAGCAGATAAACCATTTTCATATAGTCTGTGTCCTTTCAGCATAGTCATTATTTCATATACTGCTCAGCCGTAATGTTGCCTGATATTTTATGGGCCACTTGCCACGGGGATAGTTCTGGCCGATCAGGGCATAATTTGGATTGTTTGGGTGTCGTGGGTTGTAGGTGGGGGATCCATTCCACTTGGTTCTGGGGAGTTTGGAGGCTGGGCCGGTCATCTTGGGTTCTTTGCCTGTTGGCCCTCGTGTTACAGTGGATGTTCTGTCTGTGGATGGATGTGCCTTTTCATCATTGTCTTATTTCAGCTAGGAAACTGGGATCAAACTGGACGGTTTGGCCTTCGGTCCCCATAGGCATGGTTGAGCCTTGGGTGCCAATGATCCTCTAAGAGTTTAGAGGTTAATGTTATGTGGCGATAAAGTTATGACTGATCAGTCAATTTTTTTTAAACGCTCCATGGAGTTTAGTACGTTCTCAGTTTGGTTGCTGAGCCCTTCAGCTCTGCATGTAGTCTTAAGAGCTTGCCGTGGATCTCTTCTTGAGCAACGCCGCTATTGTGCTCTTCTAAAATCCCGCTGTGCACTTGTGAAAGACAATGTTACAACCTGCTTCCTCAAGAAAACAAACGGCACATGACATTGAGAGAGGGAGGATTTTCAAGAATGAGTGCTTGATCCTCTCTCCCAGGCTATGGCAAAATATAGCAACCAATAGAAAATGCCCATAGAGGAACAAAGTGTCTGGCTGCGGTTTATTCCAGGTATGCACTAGAGTAAACACTGCAGCTAATGATTCATCTAAGCCCTCCTTATCCGGGTGCTGCAACCTGCTTTTAAAAGGATTCACGGTCGCGTAAATATGTTTTCATGCCGTCCTAATACGGAATAATCATTTCAGTCTGATCTCCTTTTTTGCTTTTTTTTGTAATGCTTTGGATATTGTAATTTGTTCAGGTTTGCTTTTACAAGCTAACAAAAATAGAGCAAGAACACTATAAAGGGAGAGTTTGTGCTAGAGCGCCGCTTCCTTGTTTAAGAAAAGATGTAAAATGTAAAATGTAAAACATAGGCTGGAGATGGAACATAACCCCAAATTATATCATCTAACCCACTCTAGGTATACTGTTTGGTTTCAAGGCTTGCTGAGGTTGCTATTTTGTTAGGAGTCACTGCGAAGGGTACATGCAGGGTCCACTACATGGTTCTACCACAAGCCTTGAGAAGCATTTCAGACTTTGTAGTGAAGTTAGATCTATTAACACACCAGTTTGTGGGCCACATCAAATGCTCCAGTCTGTTGTGAGTGCCACGTACCACTCTTTTTTGAACTGCCTTTGTTCTTGGTTCGTGGCTGTTCTTTGTTCCGGAACGCGAACTAACTGGTGAAACCTAACCTAGTTACGGCAAACTTTCTCTCGTCGACAACAGACCACTTTCTTGAGTCTCTCGTTTCCTCCCCTTCCTCCAGTTCCTCAGCTCCGGCGCTGCGTTTCGGTTTGTATTGTTTAGGATGTCCGTCAACGTCTCGAATCACGTTAATTGTAGGGAGGAGTGGGTTCAGTGTGCTGTAATTTAAAAAGGAATATGCGCCTTATTTAGAAAGAAATGGTGGTTAGGGGGCAAATGTACAGAAAAGGCAGGAATTTGGCCACTGATTGGCTACGTTTGTGCGAAGAACCAGGGCCTTTCCACTGCTCCTGACCGTGGCCTGTGATGTGGCTGACCGCATGGGGACAATGTGGGCCTGATGCGGGCCTGATGATGGGTTGTGATGTGTTCTCTGACCCAGACCATAATGCACGACTTTTGCCAGCCCGGAAGAAAATTACAGCCCTCACAGGAATGTTGCAGTTGTTATTATTTTTCCGTATTATAAGACGCACAGAGACGTTCCTGCGGCCCTGGAAAACAAGACGTGTTTTAAAAAGTGTCCAGAGGAAATGTTCTCTAGGGAAAACTGCTGAGACTGACAGAAAAGGGGGAAGGCCAGGACAGAGCAGAGGATGGGTTGACTTTCCCCCCACAAAAGTCACTTTTAGTACACTTGCTCTACAATCCTGACACATTAATAAGTATTATGACAATTTTAGACTCCACGCAGGATCGACCCAAACCATGAGCCTCATTTAGGACTGGTCAAATTCTGTAAAGTGTTGTTTACAAAGAACAAATCATGAAAATAAAAAATAAAAAAACCTTTACATAACTTAATTTCCGCCTAATACAGTCCGCATCACTACACTTTAACTGGAAATATAACGATTAATATTACATTTAGCATTTCATTATAGGTGCCAATGGAGGTGCCAATTTGCATTTGAATGGAGTTTTTGTTGAGTTCCACAATATTTACTCAACCCTATTGCATAAATACCTTTATTTCTGTGTTCAACAGGAAGTTACATCACTCATCTTGTGGACACGAGGGGAAGCAGAAAGTAAGCAATACTGACCGACAAGGTCACTTTGGAAGTTCAACCGCATTGCTCACATTCAGCTTCGCCTTTCTTAATGTTAAATTGAATTACATAGATTCAGTGAAATCAATTAGAAGATTTTTAAAAAAATTATTATTGTTTATGTAACAACCTCAGCAGCGACCTCATTCTCCTCTTATCTGCTCTTACCAGTTACTAATCACCGGCTTGATCATCTCTCATCATCTGCACCTGTTTCTCACTGGTTCATGCCTCATGATTTTACGTTTGAATTATTCGTAGGTCATTGTGTGGCTTAACACATAAAAAAACATTCCTCTAAAACTGGGACAAAACTTCTTTAAGGAAGCCAGGAGAACTATTCCTCAAGAATACACTGTAAAATACAAGAAAGCCTGGCTCTTTGGAAACAAAATATGAAGACACAAGGGGTGGCTCAAGAATTTGGACCAGTACTGTATCTTAAACCGTGCTGCTTGTCTACAAAAAACGAAAACAAGCCAGATGACTTCCTATGTGTTAGCACTGGTGAAATCCTGAAATCCTCAAGTGGCTTGATTTCCCTGAAAAACCAAAATGCCCTTAAGCTTTGTAATAAGCAAATTAACTTTAAAAAAAGAAAGAAAGAAAGAAAAAAAGACATACAATCACCATGCTTAAAAAAAAAAAAAAACATCATGAGGACCTGTACTTCTGCTGATTGGTGTAACTGGATAATTACTCCAATCATGGAATCAACCAATCATCTTGCAGCAGTGCAAATCATGGAGATACAGGTCGACAGTTTAAAAAAATTACGTACCACTACTAAATGCCTTACACTGTTGGTATCATATCCTACCCTATTTCAAACATAAATGTGTAATGTAAATAGATTTCACAGAAATGAAGGGTTTTAACGTTTGTTTCTGTCACCGCTGAGCTAGGAGTGGCCACTCACGTGTTTTGGATGAACTTTGTGCTGCAACATGTTTGGGAAATCCACCATTAACTTGACGGATTTCCAGAGGGTATTTAATTTGTATAAACGGGTTCACGTTACTGCCTTACAGTAGTTTCAATGACTGTTCCATTCCCAAACCAAAGAATAAAAATATATATAAATAATTTTCTAAAATATACAGATGTGTTGGAGCCCAAATGTGAGGGTGACTTCAGAAAACCTCTGTATATAATCTTGAACTTCTCTTGGACTGCGGAGCTGAGATAAATAAATTTAATAGAAGCCGCATGAGCTAAATGTTCTGACCACGAAGGTCGAGAGTGAGAGTGAGTCTGGTTTGGCCGGGATAAAACTTCACATCTGGGGAAATAACTAAGACCATTCTCCATCTCTTTCCCGCTTGTGCTCATTCTCTCTCTGGACTCTTTTGCCAGAACTGCTTTAACAGATGACTGTGGCAGGTGCCTTTGTCTAGTTATCCAGGCCAATTTAAAGCCATGAGACTGAGGGAACCCTGGGATTTAGGTGTCACATTAGGAACGGGATCTTCTTGGCTGTAGCCAGTCAGTCAGCCAGAGGGGATCTTTGTGGTCTTTTCAGCCTTAAAGGCCTTGATGAGAGATAATGATCAGAGCAACCTGTGCTGGCTTTAATTGTGTCGCTGCTAGAGGGGGTCTAAAAGGCTGTGAAGTGAAGCCACTGATATCATCTGATTTACAGGATCAAAGCTGAAGCTGTGGCCTGGGGGACGTACTGATGACACCGGCTTTGTGATCTTCTTCGGGTAGCGTTGTCTATCAGAACCTGCCAGATTCAAGAAAATTAATGGGATTGTGCTGCAGGTCCAGGGGCTGTTTACGGTGGTCAGATGAAACCCTTAACATGGCTTAACCCTTAACCATTATTCCTCTGAGAGAGCGGCTTTGAAATGAACTGATGGTCATCATTATGTTGTTTACTTTCTAGACAAAGGGTTTTAAAATGCTGCACTTTTTTCTTCCTAAGCCTTCAGTGCAACATGTACTGTATGTAATTAAAACGTTATAAATGGCATGTTGGTATGTAAGTAGGTCGAGCAACTCACAAACTTCCTTCCTGCTCCATATTTGGTTAATAAGAGAATCAGTTGCTTCACGCAACGTGGTCAGTCAGTCACAAAGCTCAGTTGTACAAGACATGAAGGTTAAGGTTAGACTTAGAGCCAGTGTAATTTCGTGTAAAACGGTGCCAAGCACCACATTACTTGAACTCTTTTTCCTCCCTGAGTTGCTTCAATGCAGTGCTTTATGAGCATCAAAGAATTCCAGTGAAACCTTTTACCTGGACAACAGCCCTAGCATGATATACAGTAGCAGGAAATGATGGTGTGTGTGTGTGTGTGGTAAAGAGGGAGCGTGGCTGGCTCAATGCCTGCTGACTAATAATGGATAAACATGCAACTTAATGGTACCAGCTTTGAGGAGTGTCAGCAAACATTGGCATTTTACCCACTGCACCATCCTGTCTAACCCTTCCTGCACCATTAAAACCCTAATCATAACCCTTAACTCATGCTTGCTTTCTTAAATGAATTGGATTTTCCATTTTCCAAAAGCTTTCAGCCTGAATGTTTCATTAGTTGTTTAATGCAGAGATGCACAGGCGGATGCAAAGAGTGGACACTTCTATAAGTATTTTCATTATTTCCTCAAAGCTGATGTACTTGATGTGAAAATCAGAATTGAAAAATTCATCAAAATTGTACAGGTATAGATAGGTTTTAGGAGCCCTTAAAAGCTTAATAACTAGTTTCTAGGACGGGGGTTTTTAAACTAGGGTACAAACAGGATCATGAGTGTAACTCGCAAGTTTCAATGATTATACTGCAATAAATTCATTACACCAATGAAAATTACCGGAACAATAGGAATATCTCTCTTACTATAAAGAAATATGTATTGTGCTACTACTTTGCAACATTCCTGATGGCCTCAGTTAGTTCATGAGCATTGTAGGCTGTAGAGGTTTATTACCTTGTGTGTAGAAGCAGGAAGGTTAATTGACCCCAAATGGTGCCTGACACACCTAAAGTCCAAAACTTTAATCTGGTCCAACAAGTATTCAAATAGTCCCTCAGGGAGTCGTGTTGGGCTCATTTAAATTTTGCAAAACGCTACTTATTCATTGTCAGTATGAACGGCATTTGTATTGCAGTGCAAAAAAAGTGAAGAAGTGTTCATCAAAAACCTGCTGTTTTGATGAAGGGAAATTTAATTTAGCTTTATCGGGTTGGTGCTTATCGTGTAAACAGTGGACACAGTTATGAACTGAACCTCAGTAAAAGTCAAACAGGAGTTTGAGTGACACGTAAGATGCGATGATAAGATTGGGCATCAGTGTGGCGTGACCGCCATTATAATCAGCTATTACAACACGACTCATTCAAGGGTTTTCTTTTGTAATGCTTTGTTAGGTGACGTCATTTACACCTTGCTTTCGTATTATTAAAGCACCTCAGGCCACACGCCTCGGGCGCACCTTAGGACATAGAATTAGTCAATAATGACGATTGCAAAAGTTGAAAAAGCTTACAGTGCTTCTGAAGAAGAAAAAAAAACTTGTCCTCCTTTGGCACGCCGAGCTAAGAAAATGCATCTCATGATGACTGCGGAGCAGCTCCGCACTGGGTAATTTTGACATGCTATACCCTTCCCTCATAAATAAGACCCTTTTTTAAAAGTGACTAGACCCCAGGATGGAGGTGCATGATTATAAATAGCCTTTTTTGTGGTGTCTATTTAAAGAGATCCTCCTGATGTGGCTTGCTATTTTCCTATTTTCGCTTCACCCTTGAATTTTCCCTGACCAGAGAAATATCTGTTACCCCTCGCTGTTCCTCTGACCGACCTCTCAAACGTAATTACCCCTGTTCCGTGCAAATCATCTATAGATTACTAGTTTCTTTGTGTGCTATCATAACAGCAGCGAGTGAATGAGAGAAGGAGGGGTGTCATGAGCAATGCCCCTACTCTTGCCAAAACCCCATCAAATGAGAAGCCTGTGGCTGGTGGGGTTATTTTTTGCTGGGTTTCGGGGGCTTGTGGCGCACAAGCGGCACATGGCCGCGATCGAGAGTGGTCGCGAGTGAAACGCAGAGCTCCAATTATGGCAGTGGTACACATGTCGCTCATGCAGCTAACTCTGCTGTCTTGTGGTGAAGGAATTCATGGGGGAGGGTTTTTATAAAGGAAATAGATGGAGCGAGGGATTGGATAGAGAACGAGGGGTACAATCATACATCAGTGAAAGGGAAAAGTGTAGTTATAGGTTGTGTTTTTATAGAACGTGGTCTGTTTGTTTTACATCCTTTGACCGGCAGTCGAGCACGGAGCGTTGATATACAGTGCAATCTCACAAAAGGTGGTCAGGCGCAAGTTTAACGAATGTCTTTAAGGCCAGAACAAGGAGTAATCGAGTCACTGCTAAAAAACAGACAGTGGTACTAGTTTCATGGTATGCAATCCTGAATATCATGAAAACATTGGCAACATTCAGACACCTAAGGCCTTATTGCTTTAATGGTTTACAATCAACACCATTGGACATGTCGACCTTCCAGATCAGGATTCCCATTACGACAGAGGGTGTACATCTCCACCTGTCCCACAGATGACTTGGGTTCGGTTCCTGGATGAGGAACACCAGCCCTAGGATTGCACAATGTGCAAACAGGCCCCATTCTGGATGCAATCGAAAGTGCATGTGGTGTAAAACCTGCGCCAAATCAAATACATGGATTGGATAATCTTCTCTGGTGTCCATTAACTGAAGAAAGTAAAAGAAGAAGATACACCTCTAACCTCTGGTGAGGGTGTGGAACATATTCTCACCGCACTTGGTGGGTGCTTAAATTTCCCCACACAGTCCAGACACATGCAGTGTAGGCTGATTGGCATTTCCAAAATGTCCGTAGTATGCGACTGAGTGAGTGTGTATGTGTGTGTGTGTGTGTGTGTGTGTGCTTGTGCCCAAAGATTGGCCTCCCATCCCGGATGAACCCTGCTTTGTACCCTAAGTTCCCTGGGATAGATGGCTGAAGGCTGAAGGCATCTCAGTGAGCAAGGAAATGTTTAAAATACTTCACGATAGTGCTCATTAAAACCAAAGCTGACAACAAAAATAGAATGTTTGAAGATGGCTGGAATGAGAAGCATGCATTTGTTCACTATTTCAACTTCACAATGTTAGTCATGCTTAAGTGGTAACATGAAGCACCAGTGAGGAGCAAAACACAACTTCCTTTGTCTTATTTACAGAAATGAACTAATCGTTAATATTAAAGCATTGAAAGGTAACCATTGTTGATCATCCAGGGTTTCCAGGGCGTTCGCAAGGAAAGGGACATTTTCGATTTTTCAGTTTTTTCAGCAATTTTTTGAAGATGAAGCGATTAAGCAAGCACGTTGCTATGTAATAGTGTGTGTTTGTTCAGTCAAATGTCATGACAGATACAAATCTAAGATCTGTGTTAGATATGGCTCCAGATCTTTAAGCAGAAATAATGAAAAACAATCCATTCAGAGGTGTGTTGATTCTGTTGATTCTGTTTCAGTCAAAGATATCCAGCAGTGGCGAGTTTTTAGACTCACTCAGAGAGCAGTGGATGAAAGAGTCCTCTGTACGGAGCAGTGAGACACTTTCTGTTGTTTAAGAACCCACTGTAAAACGCAATAGGTCAATCCTTTTTTCAAAATAGATTTTTTTTTTCAGCCTCTTTGTTTCCCACGGTGAATTGGCAAAAGCAGGAGCTTTGTTGGACGTTCAGAATCGGACTTTGGTTACGATTCAAGTTCACTTGTGTTTCTTTGTTCCACAATGAGCCCGCTGATTGGCTGACGTAAGTGAGAGAGCAGGTTGGCCAGCGTCAGATGTACTGCATGTAAAATTAGTAGCTTCACAGTGGTTCGTTTACTTTGATTTAGCATTTAAAAGTCTACATGGTACCTTTGAAATACCCTCATGTACCACTAAAGGCAGAGTGACCACATGGGTATAGTAACAACAGTCCACAGCAATGAGACACCTCTGGAAGTCCAAATAAATCCACAACCATAAGTGTTTTGTATTATTGTTTCCCACTCGCAATGTCAACTTGAGCTCCACATTGCGACAATGACGATTATTTTAAACCGCAAATACTAAACGATAAATTATAATCGTGGTCAGTTCTGGGTAAGGAACAGAACTTTTTGTCGGGTCAAATATACAACACTAAGACCCGGCTATACAACTTGCCAACGCTGAAACCATGAGCATTGTCCGCCAAAGACAGAGGAGAAAAACAGTCTCTGAATGACTCAAAGGATGGTTTCAGATCAACCAAAAAAAAAAAAAAAATGCATTACTGCTTTGAGGCAACAAGTGTTTAAAAAAGTGCAGTACAGTCAGTGCAGTTTGTTCATTTTCTTTTTTTTCCTTTTTTTTTTTTTTTTTGCAAGAACCTAAGTTAAAGGGAATCCTTAAAATATCACCGGTGTTCATAGTCTCTTGAAGTCATTACCTTTGGATCCTGGTAACACATTAAAATTCAAAAAAGTCTGTGCCAGTCATTTGGGCCAGCGAGGTCTTAAGGCCTGTCTGTGCAAACGTCCCTGATGTCAAACACATGTGTCTTGGGCAGTATGCAGAAACAAACAGGCCTATTTTGAGCCCTGGTTAAGCATGCTGCGTCCCCACGCCGCCTGTTTGCAATCTTCCCGCCACAGCGGCTTTTTACACAATCAGTAATTCACAAACGTGGTCGGGGCAAGAATTCGGACTGTTTTACCGTTGCTATGCACATGTGCGAAAATATCGCCAGGGTTTGTGAACTGGGGCAGAAAGAAATTGGGGAAAAAAAAAGAAAAACAGAGTACCCAAAGAGTCATGCAGCAAGAAACCAGGATTAAAGTATGCCAGATGCTGACCCAAGGCCGATTGGATTTCTGAAGAAGAAAAACCGTCGGGAAATAAAATCCCATCTATTGCCGGTAGCAATGAGCGAAAACCAAAAAGAGCGTTTTTGCGGCCCATTGGAGAGCGAATTAGGGGTTTTGACAAGTGACTGAATCTGCCTCAGCTGTTGAACTGCTCATAGCTTCCAGCTGGAGAACAGTGGCCTGAGATCCATTCTAATGAAAATGGAGAAGTTTTACAGACAAGCTGCTGTTCAAGCCTAAGCTTGTTCCACTGTACTCATGAGGAGTGCTGGAGAAGATTGAGTGAGACAAGCAGCCTCTGTCGGGTCAGGAGCTGCCGGATGTCAGAGCCTGTGTTCTTCCAACAAGATCTTATTGTGCTCGGTCTTATGGATGTATTAACGGCACATCACAGGTGTGTGTTAAATCTTCCAATGCTACAGCTCAGCCACTGCAGTGCATTCAGCTACAATAGAAATGAAATGAAAGGTTTCTTCAAGAATTCGAGGTTTGACATTGTGTGCATTCAGAGATGCTCTTCAGCATACCTCAGTTGTAATGAGACGTTATTTGGGTTACTGTTGCCGTTCCATCAGCTCGAACCAGTCTGGCCATTCTCCTCTGACCTCTGGCATCACCAAGGCATTTTCACCCAGAGAACTGCCCTCATTGGCTATTTTCTCTTTTTCAGACCATTCTCTATGAATCCTAGAGATGGTTATGCATGAAAATCCCAGTAGATCAGCAGTTTTCTAAATACTGAGACTAGTCCGTCTGGCACCAACAACCATACCACGTTCAAAGTCACTTAAATCACCTTTTTTCTCCATTCCGATGCTCAGATTGAACTTCAGCATATTGTCTTGACCATGTCTACATGCCTAAATGCATTAAATTGATTAGATTGATGAATTGCATATGTTTTATTATAACTGTATATGTTGTGCATAATGCATAGTAAGAAAAAAATTAACAGACATCACAGATCAATTAAGACCAGGTCAAAGGTCGATTGCTTAACCGGAAGTGTGAACCAAAGTTCATTGCAGCTCTCTCAGTTGCCATGGATTCATATCAAACATCTATACAGGGCTCTATAATACATCCGTTTACAACAGTCTCACTTTTTCCACAATGTACCCACACGCACACACACGCACATGCACACACACACACACACACACACACACATTCCAACCGTGCAAGTTACAGCACAAGAGGCAAAAGTATTCAGTAGTACGGCTTAATGAAAACAGGTCCAGCAACAGTTTGATTACATTTGTTAACTGTCTGACGTGTTTGGTTACACAGTACACCTGTGTTCCGGCGCATACTGTCTGGCAATTCATAAAACAAACGTGACTAGGCAAACACTCCTTCGCTTTTTATGGAAGCTGTTTATGGTTTATGACTTTGCAAAGAAACCCTGGCGCTGTTAATGGATTAGGACTGTGTGTTACACAACGCTCAGTGCAACGGAAGTGCTCTTAAGGAATGTATTGCATTGTACAGTAGCACTCACCTGCCCTGCGTCATATGCACGTAAGCTCCTCCCACATGATTTTATCACCATGGTAATGGTTTAACAAAACACAGGTATGACATCCGAATGCCAAATTATAGTGATATGATTATAGCTCATATCACTGCATATTACAGAACTGTAAGGAGGAAATAGATGTTTAAATTGTTTAATTCCAAAACATGTGGAAAGTGTTAAGGAAAAAAAAGGTTTTGTAGATTACACTTGAGAACTACTGGTACTGAATATTAACAAGTTCAGCTAGCTAAATCAGACCAGACACTGTATCTGTTTTAATCTTACCAGGAGTGTTCAAATTAAACTGGGACTTGTAATGATTTTTTTTTTTTTTTGTGAATGGTGCAAACGTTTTAAAGAAGACCATACATCTGTTAACAACTATTCTGGATGGCATGGCTCGGAGTTGTCACTACTTGTCACCCACTTGCTGAAGAGACGCATACAGTATGTCTGTGGGAACTGTACACACAAGCACCACTTGCATGTTACAGGAACTGTGTTGAGACTTATTGCCGCATCCCTGTATCGTCCTGACCTCGCTCCAAGACATTTTCACATGTCTGGGTTTTAAAGGAGTTCCAGGGAGGCCGGCGTTTCAGACGTGAAGCATGGCAACTGTCTTCCTAGATGGTATCGGGTGCTCTGAAATTGCTGAAAATAAATGCACTTCTGTTTAAATGTAAAGAATGGTACGGTTTTCCAGTATACCCTACATGATAAGAACAGGATTCCAGCATTCTAACTAGTTTTCCAGCTAAAGAATCGGAGCAGAAACATAAAAAATATTGTTTCTGCTCAGAACTTGACCAAAATTTAACAATACTCATTTATAATTATCAAGGTGAGTGTATGTGTGTGTGTGTGTGTGTGTGTGTGTGTGTGGTTAATGATAGAGAATGAACATAAGCACAGTGATTTTAAACTTTGCTCTTTTGCCACAGCAGCTATACCGAGGGTTCCCTCTAAACCCGCTGAACTCCTCCCGCCCGCGTCACGAGCCGTTTATCTCGCGCCGAAGCCCTCAGGTGAGAGAAATTCCTTCGGTTTAAAGTTACGTGCGCGCGGCTCGTGACGTCACAGCGCGGCTCACGCAACCAGGGCTTCCCTCTGTGAGCCAATCAGGGCATCCCTTGGCGTGCTGTTGCCAGGCAACGGGTGCACACAAGACATAACACAACACACACACGCCGCGGAACAGCACGCGCTGTGCTGAGCTGGTAGAGTGGGGGCGGGAGGCTCCGAGGGCGCGCGCGTGTTCACAGGTGACCCGACCGGAACGCCACGTCGGCTCGCGACAAAGAAGACGTCGTTTAATCCGGTATCGATTTCACAACCCGAGTCTGTCAGTGCAAAAAGCGTCTGTCACGCTATGGTTCATCTGTTCGCTTAACCCTCCGTGGGAGTCCCGGCTGGAGATAGAGATGTACAGTACAGTGCTGGAGAAATCCATAATCACGATTATTCATTCATAACACATTTATTCACGAACATTATTCACAAGTCACGGCTATTAATAACACACAGTGACAGATGCTGTCTAAGGAAAAGGCAAAAATTTTTTTTGTTTATTTCAAACTAATAAAAATAAATAAATAAATAACCAAATAACTAAATATTTATTTATTTGTTTATTTATTTATTCACATATATATATATATATATATATATATATATATATATATATATTTTTTTTTTTTTTTAATATGTTTGTATGTTTATTTATTTATTTATTTATTTATAGTTTGAAATAAACAAATATTTTTTTGTCTTTTCTTTAGACAGCATCTATCACTGTGTGTTGTTAATATATATATATATATATATATATATATATATATATATATATATATATATATATATGATATATATATATATATAATACTGGAGGAGCTTAAAAATATTAAGACATATTACACTTTAATATTTACTAAACTTACTATATAAATATGTAGTTATATTAGAAACTTCTGTTAGCCGCACTGCATTATCAGCGCTCTCTGTTCAAGGCTGCCGTGCAGGTGCGAACGTGTTACATCCCCGATGTAACTGTGGTGCGAGCAAAAATAGATGCCCCACTTGTGATTTGCAAGAAAGAAGAGCAGCGTGCAGTGATTCAGTTTTTGTGGTCTGAGGGTGTACCTGGTGCTAAAACAACAAACACCAGGAAGTGCATAAACAGAAGCGTTTGGATATCTGCAAACAAAATTGACAGATACTCTCTAAGGAAGGTGAACGGTTCTTAAAGAGAATCATTGCTGGTGATGAGACGTGGATTCATTACTACGAGTATGGAACGGAAACATCTTCAATCGCCAACCGGGAAAAAGTTCAAAGTCAACCATCAGCTGGACAATTCATCAAGGCTTACAGTTTTCTGGGATTCTCAAGGGCCAGCATTGGAACATTGTCAGGCAAAAAGATGTACCAATCAACAGTGCTCGTTACAGTGAGACGCTTATTGAAGGGCTGAAACTTCTTTAAAACTCAGAAGACTGCTATCCAAGGGCGTTGTGATCTTGCATGACAGTGCACGTCCGCACACCTCTACCCATTTTGAGGTGTTAAGGCATCCTCCCTATAGTTTGATCACCTGAAAGCAGCCTTACGAGGATGAAGATTCACTTCTGATGAAGGAGTTAAGACAGAGGTGCATTCGTGGCTTGCAGCGCAGCCAGAATCAATTTACTTCATTTTAGTACTAACAACTACTGCTACAGTATATGGGCATAAATCGTAGATAATATGCCATGTCTTGACATTTCAATCTCATGCATATATTCTCATATTCTGGTAATAACTCACAATACAAATATTAAAATGACTGATATAGCCTGTATAAATATATTTCTTTAATAATATCAGCATATCTTGAAGTTTATTTCGATCGTTTCCTGTAATGGTTTTGTGTACGTGGATTCTATCACTTACACCGATGACTCACCTCCTAAATAAGACCTGTTACATTATTTAATTAGCCTGTAGTTTAATTAAGGAACTCCTGGTCATACTCACAGGAACACCCTAATTAGATGCTTGTTCAGGTCATCTGTTACACTGTTTTAAAAAAACAATTTGCACTAAAAGTACCAAAGATGTGCCCTTACAGTATTAACCATACAAATCCATCAAGCACCGGCGTCACAATGTTGTAATCTTAAATTACTATCTCTTACATAACATCGACTTTACATAATGAATAAGAAATGCTCAAATAAGAATGCAAGCAATGCAAGAGCGTCAGGCTGTAATACATACTACATGAGCTAAGACTATGACAAGGCACTAACACACGTTCATGTCTACCAATCCGCAATAGCATTATGGCCACCTGCGCAATATTGCATAGGTGTCGCTTTTACCACCAAAACTTTAACGCACTGAGTGTTCTGAGACCTTTCTATGGAAACCCATTAACCTTTTCAGCAGTTTGAGTTACATTAGCTCATCTATTGGATCAGACTACACAGGCCAACCTTCACTCCCCATGCACATCAGTGAGCCTTGGCCAGCCATGACCCTGTTGTCAGTTCACTGGTTTTCCTTCCTTGGACCTTTTTTTCTAGGTCTTGACCACTGCAGGCTGAGAACATTCCACAAGGGCTACAGTTGTGGAGTTGCTCTGATCCAGTTGTCTGGCCATCACAGTTGTCAATGTTGATCAAATCCGGACGCTTGCCCAGTTTTTCTGCTTCCAACACGCCAACCTCAACTCACTTGCTACCTAATATGTCCCACCCACTTTCAAGCGCCATTATAATGGAACTACTGTGACATGGGCCAAATTGTGATGGGTGGTGTGATGGGTCAGAGCAAGTCCCAAACTGCAGCTCTTGTGGGATGTTCCCAGTCTGCAGTGGTCAGGACATACCAAAAGTGGTCCAAGGAGTGAACCGGAGACAGGGTCATGCGCTGCCAAGGTTCACTGATGAGTTGGCCGGTGTAATCCAATCCAAAAGAAGAGCTACAAATAGCGGAAAAAGTTCATGTTAATTCCAATAGAAAAGACTCAGAACACACAGTGCATAGTTGTTTTGGTGGGAAAGGGGAGAGGGGGAGGTTGCTACTCAATATTAGGCAGGTGGTCAGAATGTCATGATTGATTTGTGAGTGTCATTTTTGTTCAGAAATGTATACAATTTTAAAGCCATGAGGTGCTCCTATAAAATTACAGCATATGGATTTTAATATAAATATATTTAATGGCTGCTCATATACATGGGAACCATTAAGAATCTTTCCATATACTAACATTTTTACTCTACAATATGGAAGCACAAATGACATGATGACTGTTAAGCTTGTGATATTTGAAAAATGGTCTCCTTGGCGGTTCCCCCGACCTGTCAGTCGCAAAAGCATCTGAGATGAGCCGAGGCTGAAGAAAGTTCCTTTTAAATCAGACAGGGGCTGCATTCTTGTGGTTTTCTTTGCATGTCTGTGTCTGTGTATGCCTGTGTATGTGTGTGTGTGTGTGTGTGTCTGGCATGAATAGAAGCCATAAATAATCAGTGTAAATGTATATGGCTTAGGCGCGTCTGTAGGCTGTAGGCTTACCTGTGAAGTCCAGGTACATACCGTTTAACATGTGTGGGCTGTTTTTTTTTTTTTTTTGGTTTTGTTTTGTTTACACCTACACAGTGTCTGGGAGGGGTGTTCGTGTCAACCCGGGATTTAAAAAAAAAAAAACAGCACAGAATTACGAGGGTAAAATCTGGCTTCGTTTCTCTATATAATCCCCTGCTGCACTAATGCATTTATCATAGTGTTTCACTAGTGCATGGATACCATCAATGCTTCATGTCTGAAACGCTGGCCTTTGGTTTTACCGTACACCTTCATTCAGCACAAATCCCGGTTTGACTTGAACGCACCTCATGTTTACCTTAACTATAGCAATCATATCCACTTGCCTGTGAGCTGGTCCTTGAGTGGAACATCAGTTTTTCCTTGTAGTGATGAGTGTGTGTGTGTGTGTGTGTGTGTGTGTTTTTTTTTTTTTTTTTTGGAAAGGGGAACCTCTCCCAACCTGCTTAACAGATTTCCACATGGAAGCCACCCAAGTTACAGTTAGCTTATACAGTACAGCCTGGCATTCGTTACAGTAACACCTGGCAATGTCATCAGAAAAAAAGGTTTTATTACTGGCTAATGGAATCTCTGACATGTAGCTCAAGTCGCATTCTGCACCAGAATTAACACTGCCCCATCGGAACACTGATGGGCCTCATGAGTGGCGCTGTCGCTTCCAACTGTAGGCCTGCTCAACTTAAAATAACAACAAAAACAGGTTTTTATTATTCCCTGACGATGCCACAGTAAAAGAACTGAGAAAAATAATAAACCGGTTTAAATTGGAGAGCTGTCAAGAATGTGCTGAGTTTGTGTGCTCAGCGAATATAAACAGGCTTTTTAGTGGTCGCGTCGGCTTTCAAAGCTCCGTTTGTAGCAGAGCTTTACATGTCAGTAAAGAGAAATTACTTCATTCGGGTTGCACAACGCTTCATACGTCTATGATTTAAAAGCAGCAACAAACACATGACTTACATCTCTATGGACATTTGAAGTTAAAGCACATTGGAACATGTTGCACCGAGAGGGATGACTTTAATATACAGATTAAAGAGGATTTTCCTCGATGACTAGCTCTATGCGCTATTAGACTATGCTAACTGACGGATTTTGGTTTTATTTACTGCTTGCTTGCAAAATGTGCAAAATGACCACTGTAGCCCGAGACGTTTCTCCAAACGTCCATCACCTAAATGCAGATGATCTTGGCTTTAACGAACAAGAAATTCCAGGATTAAAATCAGGATCTTGTAGAGTTTGGTTCTGGGGAAATAATCAACAACATGGGGTGTGGCCTCGAGAGTTAACAAACACCCGAATGTCGATGCCGATCGTTTTGCAATGACACCTCAAGCCAAAGTGTTTAATTCTCTCATGCCATCGTGATTTGCCAATGATAACATTGAATCAAAAAGTGATTAAACAACTTGCTTCATGCTTTTTTTTTTCTTTTTTTTTTTTTTACACAAAGCCACAAAACAAGTGGTTTCCTGTTTGTTTGTGTGTGTGTGTGTGTGTGTGTGTCTCTTTTTTCATTCTCCTTTTTCTCTTTCTAAGATGAGGGGAAAACCATCTTGTCATGGTACTGAGAGAGTCCTCCTATATATAAATATCTGCCATGTTGAAAAAACTTAATCTGGCACTGGAGACTCCTTCCATCCACATCGATGTTAAGCCAAACCTTCACCATATCAATGATGAGAAGTTCACTAATTGCAATTTCAGGAGTTTAATCCATATTCAATGGAAAGTCAAAAGGAACCACCTTGATTGAAAAGAGCCAGTTGGAATTGGTATGAAATGTATTTTAAAGGGTACATATTAGACAAATTTCACATTTTAGTCATTATTAGGCATTCAGATGAATCTCCAGTGTATGTGTACAAAGAAAAAGCGTGAAGAGGAAAAAAAAATCAGCTTTTTGTCCTTTTTTTGTTTTTACTGGTTATGGTTTAATCAAACAAATTAGATTTTCCACCTATTGTGACCTCATATAAGACGATACCCCTTGCCACCCGGCTTCTCAGCCTACTACTGTTCTCTGGAGGGGCGTGGCTCGGCAGTAGTAGTAGTAGCAATAGATTTCAACTGGGGCATTAACACACACACACACACACACACACACACACTTTTTAAAGAAACAGTAAAAAAAAAAAAAAAAAACAGGACCTTTAAAGTATACATTACAGCAAATGCTTAAAAAAAAACCATTTCATCCTTTAGATTGTTCTGAGGGGATTTTGACAAATTGCTTGCATACAAAAAAGAAAAAGTCAAGTGGTGTTAGATCTGGTTCTATGCCATCTTTTGTTAGTTTGGGATTGAAATGAATAAAAAAAAATTCATAGAAGGGAAAATGCAGATGGATGCAGAATGATGGGAAATCCTTCAGATATGATATGGTTGCTGTGTGCGAGTTGCAGGAGTGTATTTCAGTGCTGAGCCTGAGGATTCCACAAGAGGCTCCTTCACACCGTATTGTCTCCGCAGTGGCTATAGAACTTCGTTATGACCTGGTCAAATCGAAAAGGAAACCGGTTTCCCTGGAAAAACAATTACACACTGACCGAGCACCTTGTCTGCATGTAATCAGAAATGCAGTCATATCCAAATATACCTCAAAACTGTAAACCACCTCCTACATAAGAATGAGCGAGACAAAAAGAAGCCGTGCGTGATTGACCTCAGTTCGTAGGCGTAAATGAGACGACAGACGATGACTGTCTAGATGATTATCTTCAGTCATCCAGCAGTCAGGAACGTCGTATAAAGCACAGTCATGACCAAAAAGGTAAAAACACGAGGAAGAGAAAATAGATGACATGAAAGGGACCCAACAGCCGCCGTCCGTCTCCCACGCTCAAAAGGCTTGAGAACCTGCAACGATGACCTCATGGCCTCGAACAGCACAATGACATCAGCGCAGACCCGAGCTCATGTCCAGCAGCGTGTGAACAATCGTGCCTTTCAGACAGGATGTGCTGGAGCTGGAGAACATCTGAGCTACACACTGGGCATGCTGGAACAGGAAGTGACATCATAGTGCTGACAAGATAAAGCCAGACGGAACCAGAATGGCATCTTGAACATACTGTATACAGTACATCGATTTGCTTGGTATTGTGATTTGATCCTATTAGTAGTAGTAGTAGTAATGCTGAACGTGGTTGGAGCCTTGCAGTACTTCAGGCAGAAAGAAATCATTTCAATACAGGGGGTGTGGTGTGGTTTGGTTTTGGAAGGCGAGTCATTGTTTTTGATTAAAATAAGAAGAAGCAAAAAAGGAACATACGTGTTGCATCATAGCATTGTATTAAGAAGTACTACAGAGGAGCTAAATTAAGACGCGTACACATGAAGTGTTAAGAATAAAGAAAAAAAAAAAAAAACACAACCCAGGAACGCAATTTCATTTTCTTTTATTCACAAGGGACATGAAACGTCCAGGGGAACGCATGTACGTGACTCGCTCCATCACACAGATCCATGCATCGTCTCGACTTTCGCTCGGATGTACGTAGCACGACAAAGAAACACATATACACACAACGTTTGCTGTCAAACTTCTAACAGAGTGTACAGGAGTTGAAATTCATCCCACGTCCTAAATGGCACCATGTTACTAAAAGAGTTTTTAATGGCAGCGAGCACCGCTCTGGTGTGCAATGGCATTATATTTATTATGATTATTATTATCATCATCATTTTAATGAATCATTAGAATATAAGCATTGTGGTAAACATACAGTAAGATTGGTGTCATTAAAATAACAACAATATCTTGAGCTCAAATGAGTTGTTAATACTGAAAAAAAAATGCCTGATGACCTTGTGTTAAAAGAAAAAAAAAAAAAAAAACAGTAAACGATGAAGAACAATACAGTCGAGAGAATATAACAGTGAAGGAAATGATTGACCTGTGACGGTTTTGACCGAGCATTGTTAACATTGTTAGCCTTTAAAAAGTATTTTAACCCAACCAAAATACTGTCTAAGCATCAGTGACATTGTGTTTTTTTAACGTGCTTAATCAGGGGTGGACAAATCACTATTTTGAGCAAACAAGCCAAGCAAATGTTATGTTCTGATACAGGCTGGTCATTCATGTTTTTAACGTAAATAGTGCATTTCCGCCATCGCTGAACCCGACTTTGAAACCCACTTTGTCTCAGTTGATGGTCTCACACTGCGCAGTTTCTCTTCAATGCTGGTTTCCCCTTCATCCATCGCAAATGTATCACCTGTGACTGCCTATGACTATGTCGAGTAGCACCTTTATATCGAGGAAGACCTGCTCTAGCAACTTCAACCACCTACACAAGGTAATATAAAATTTATGCCAACGTTTGCATTACTGGCACTATATTCCCTTTTGGTTTACTGTTTATCAAAACTACCCGAAAGGTCTTTATTTTGCACACCATTTAATTTGAAACTAATGACATCCATCATGAAGCCAGAAGATAATGTCTCGTTGTTGTAACTACAGCCCACATTTCCGAATCCCACCGCATGTCGCACTACCCACATCGGCTGTTGTGTGCTGTACAACATTTACTTTTGTTTTGTGAGATTCGATTGCAGAAGCAGAAACATGCAGATGGATTAAAAAACGTCAAGTAAAAAAAAAAAAAAAAAAAAAAAAAAGTCTTAGCACATGTACTTAGACATGATGAAAAATGAAAAACTATCCAGACTTCATTAATCTGTGATGTGCAAAGGACCACATGTTGTATCTCAAAAATCTAAAACATCAGCCAATAACTGGGCAAGGTTTGCAAAAGTCATGTGCTAAACTGATAATCTATATTAAAGAGCGTATACAGCAACCTAGCTCGGGATACTTCATCACGTCCCGGTTCACAACATTACATCAGATAGCACTGCTTAAGCATAATCGCTTCGATTTCTGATTTCGGTGATCAGTGTAGCGAATTAAAATATGATTTGTCCACCTCTGTTAGTAAATAATACATACTACATGTGCACTGTAAACACTCCTGTAAAACACACATATAACTGATAACACACTGAAATACTACCAAGGATTGTTTTGAAAACTAACATTCAATATAATCAGAAGGAATTTCTCTGAACATCCAGAGAGACAAAGATGGTCCACCAAAAAAAAAAAAAAAGAAAAGAAAAAAAAAAAAAAAAAAAGGGCATGCGTCACAGCAGGCCCGAGACACACAACTGTCTGCAGTGTTTGAGAGACATCTCAGGTTATCGCGTGAATACTTTGCACCAGAGATCGTTCAATTGGCAAACTGAACACAATTCACGAGCGCAATTTGAAAGAACTCAGACAGAAAGATGGGTGTGTTCGATTTGTAGTCGACGGGTTTTAGTCGTCTCAAACCTTGCAGAGAGAAGAGAGAGAAACAGAGAGAGAGAGAAACAGAGAGAAACAGAGAGATCCAAGTCCACGTGGGTCAGACAGCAGGAGACGAGTGAAGGTCTACTACTGAGTCCGGAGCTGATAGTCTGCAAAGAAACAAGGAAATGAGGCAAGCTTAATTAAACGATTCCAAACGGCAGGAAATTGGGGGTGGGGAGTGGTGGAATAAAAAGTTAATTGTGGCAGCTGAGCTTTCCACCCGGCCGACCAAGAGCACAATGCAAAACAAAACAGGGTTTGGAGACGCGAGATAACCTGATGATAGCGGGTTAAATTCAGGATATGAGAGAAACAGGTGATATCTGCTCTACACTCAATACGCATCACATCAACTCGTGCACAATAAAACTCTTGTATTTTGTGTTCTCAATCAATACAAGTGTTTTTTTTATTTTTTATAAGGCTTCTCAATAGCATCATAGAAATAGATCATATATAATATGATTACTCTATTATAAGAAATAATTAATGCTTAAAAGTATTCAGTGTAGCAACAAACACCCAATTTGCTATAGTGACACACCATTAGTGCTGAGCGGTATATCGATATACTGTACAGGGAGCGTTCGAGCCGAACCAGGACTTAACAGAACGCAGTCATGAGAGTAAAAACTACCTCTAATGTTCTATATAATCCCCTGCTATACGAACGCCATCGATTCTTATCCCAGCATTTTACTAGGAGAGGATCAGGTGTTCGACTCGCTGAATGTTCACAGGAATGACTGCACTGGGCTCCGAGTCACCTCGGCCAGGAACGTCACTCCCAAAAGTACGTCCTTCATTTTGCATCGTTCAAAGTTTCACTGCTGCTAAAAGTCTCTTTACTCTACTGTGCTTGAAGTCTTCTGTAAAGGTCAATCGGTATCTCGCTGAGACATGTCATTACGAGTCCCAGTTTGACTCGAACGCCCCTCGTACATCCCGTCCCCCTCTTCACCCCTTTGCGTGCATGTTTACAATTTGTGCTTCCGTGTTTAATATCAATATGTCGAGGTATATACAGTATAGTAATATTTCTGTTTTTTTAGACTAAATATAATTTTTCGTCCACCTTTACATAGCATACATTAAAATAATCTTCTGAAGGAACAAAAACAAACGTGTCTTTATCTCGAGATTCTGGAAGCCAGAAGTGCCTGCTGACCTCCAGCCGAGTTACATTTCTCCGAATCACTTTAGCACACACCCTTGTATAGTGTGTGTAACCCTGCATTGCCCAGAGTGCGTGTGTGTGACTTACTTAAAGCCTTAACGTGATCTTACACTGAGAATCAAAAACCCTGAGTAAGAACATCCTTAAATACAAAACCATACAGATTATGCTGCAAGGCCTGTAACTGTTACGCAACGTGATTTCAGACTTGATTGAACAGAATTAAAAATGGGAGAAAGTACAGAATGTCCCGTCTTTCTCCATCTTACTATTGACTCAGCACAGCATCTCTGCAGTTCTACCTTCTTCTTCTACAACATCCTCTTTTCACAGAAACTATTGCATCTCCACACACACACACAACTCTCCCTCTCTTGTTTGACTTTTACTAAATTGCCTAATTGTTGCCCAATACCTGTAACATTCTGCAAAACAATGACAAATATAGTGCCAGAGAGAGTGTGTGAGAACTTTCTGCGTGTGTGGAGGAAGCGGCGTTGTGCCACTGACTTTTAGATGGAGATACTGTTTGCAAAACTTGGGGTATAACTCTTCGTTTCATGCTGTTATAAAATCAAGTGCTACTTAAACATAGTAAGATTATTATTATAACTATTATTATTATTATTATTAATAATAATAATGATATGTGTTGAAACGAATTGAAGTGATGGTGCTTACCTCCGTTCTGGGTGATATATCGTACCCATGGGAGTGCCTGGTACCCACTCTTCTCAATAATCTTCAGGTAACGCACCTGTTTAATAAAAAATAAATAAAAAATTTAAAAGAAGGAAAGAAAAAAAAAAGTCATGGGTATTAACATCACACCCCTTCACGTTGTAACACTTCTCAATTTTACGCTCTACAAGGAAGCAAATCAAACACCATCTTCTAGACAAATTAATCAGTATGACACCTGCTACAAAACTTTTCCATTATGAAAAATGTTTCTATGATGGAAAACTTTACATCTTGTCACACTGGAGTCTTAAAAAAAAAACAAAAAAAAAAACACTAAATAATTAAGGAGATGTTTAAAACTTAATTTTAAACAACACGTCTCTCTCTCTCTTATATATAATTAAAAAAAAATTATTTATTTATTTATTTATTTAAAAATAAATATATATAGAATATACCATACAATTCCCTGTTTATGTAGAAAGTGCATCAAATTAAACGTGGCCACCGCCGTCAGAGCTGCTGTTATAGAAAATGAATCAACACCTTCTATTAATCTATTAACATTCACCATGTGGTGAAAATAACTAAAACGTGGTTCCACGCGAACACTGGCACAAAGCCTGGGAAAGTGCTTGAGCGGCACACAGGAAGCATTTGAAGAAGTGAGATTGAGGAAATGGCACCTTTTCTTCCCTTCAGCGATATTGAGACACGCTCCGTGACCTTGATAGTTAGCTGTTGCATCACTGTCACTTTGCACAATCGCACAAAAAAAACAACAAAAAAAACCACACACATATTGGTAAGTAATAACCATGTTGAAAAGGTACTGGTCAGGAGCAGCTGAGATATTTTGGGGTTACTGGGTGTTCTTCCAAAGTATACGCATAGTAAAATTTGAAGCGATGCCATCTGGCTCATACCGATGCTGTATTCCCGAAGGACAGGCGCTTTAAAATAGCACGTGTGGACGAAATAGTAACTAGGCATTCTTTTTTATAAGACGCGCGTTCAGAGTATGCATCAACATAGGCTAAAGGAGGACTTTAAAAATGGCCTCTCGGGCTATTTCCAATCAAATTTGGTGGAGATCCCCGCCAACGCAGAGTCGCTTCTGTGCATATTTCAGGCTCTGCATGTGGACTTTAGTTGGGTGCAGCAGTGCCACCCTGGGTGCAGCGTCCACTATTTAAAACTCATCAAAACCTCCCTCTGGACCGACCCAGGCGGGCCCGTATACACACTGGCACGGTGACGAGACGGTCACCACTCGAGGTCTCCAAATGTGGCTTTGTGTTCACGGCCTTTCGGGCCACAGTGCATGTCAAAGTAGTGGTTAGGCAGCGCTTGATTCATGTTAGAGGGTTTATGAAGTGCTGCGTCACTACAGCGCCAGGGCACAGCCGCGCACTATAATGTCAAAAGCGGCTCCAGAGGATCGAGTGCACGGTTCCAGCTTTACCAAAAATTCACCTTACAAGACAAGGGTAGACACTGTATTTGGTGCCCAAGACGTTTTTGGCTCGGCATGCGTGTGTGTTTACGGGTATGCGCTGGTCTTTCATTGGCGTGGCGCGGCGCGGCCTGGTAGACCTTGTGGCCTACGGAGCATGCTTTGCAGGCAGGAGACAGACTCCCAGACTTTCACAGACATGCAGTCTAGTCACGTTTTCTCCCAAAAGCCTGCACTTGTAAATCTCCACACATGCCGGAGAGCTCGGTCACGGAGTCAGCGCTGCTTCAAGACGGGCACCGGGTCGAGGTCATGACACATGAGAGGACTCCTCTAGCGTTAAACCTAATAAAATGTACAAACGTCACCAATGAGGACCAAACGGTTTATTCTTATTCTACGTCCTTGTAGCTGATCTGACCTGAGAGGTGTGGATGTGAAGATGCTCATCAAGATGTCTTGGTGTTTCAGTGGTGTAACCGTCACCACAAGCTCATTCCAGACTGGTGAGCAAACAATTAAGACGTATAATCTTTTAAAAGAAAAACATCATTGACTACAAGAAAATTACAGGAACCCGTATAAGGCCTGGCGCTGGCCTCTTAGACTGATTAACTGTTAAAGGCGACATTTAATTGCCGACAACAGGCTTTTTTTAATTATTTTTTTTTATCCTTACCGTCCTTAAGACGAGACTGATCGTGATCGAGTGGGAAAACAAACAAAAACAAAAAAAAAAGAAAAGAAAAAAAAAAAAACGATGCCACTTGCTTAAAGCGGGACCATTGATTTGAGAGCGGTGCCGCCTCAAGCTGTTATTACGGACTCTTTAAAATGCCACCCATAAAGTCTTGAACACAGATCCTGCATGGCTGCAGAGAAGAAGGGCTAAATACAGCCATACTAGAGAAAAAGAAAATCCCTCTAAAACATAACCAAAAAAAAAAAAGTCTTCTGTCACGGGGGCACAGACACACAGGAGGGAGTCTCCATTCACGGGCCATATGAGGACACCAGTAAAGCAGACAGACATGCTGACCGCAGAAGAACGACGGAGAGAGGGAAAGGGTGAGTGTGTATATGAATGTAAGGGTTATCAAAGCATCTCTGAGGTTTTGTCCCAATGCAAGTCAGCAAGTTCACTCGGGAGACGTCTGGCAGGCCGGATCGCAAGCAGCAAGGCTTTTGAACTTGCACAGAAATTCTAATCTACAGCTTTTTTTCCCCCCTCAAGTAAGCCAGAGCGTGGTCAATGCCATAAACTCATTTATTTGTTAAAAAAATTAAAAACTTTATTTAAAAGACCCTTTAAAGATGATTCTTATACCCTCCTATAGCGTAATGCTAAAAAGATTGTGCTGCATTTTTTTTTTTTTTTTTGTAAAAAATAAGGGTAAAAAAATTGGACCTGGTCTGGAACAACCTTATGATCTCAGCCTCTGATATCTTTAGTCCAATTTTCAGTTTTTTTTGTTTGTTTGTTTTTTATAGATGCCATGGCAGTCTATAAAAACATGGCAGTAAAGTTAAATGACGAGCTTGTGTTGGATTTTTTTCAGCTTTATTAGCGTTTCCTATTAGTATGGCTACATTAATGTACATTTTTATTTTAGTTTTACACTTAAAACCTTCCCACCCATCCATCCAAGTTAACAATAAATCCATTCATTCACCATCCATCCGTCTGTCTGTCTGTCCGTCCATCCATCCGATTTCCTTTCTATGGATATTTCTATCAACCTATCCATTCAGCCATCCAGGATTTCAAAGTTACATTTTCTTGATCATTTTCAAGTTTGGATCAATCAATTTTATTTACCCAATCAATTTTACATCCATCCATCAGGCATCCCAAAAAAAAAATGCATTTCATTGGCTTTCAAGTCGAATCTAATCCAAGTAACCATCCATTCTCCATCCACTCTAGTTTTCATCCATGCAGATTTCCATCTATTTATGTTTCCATCAATTCATTTTTTCATCCATGTTCCTCTCAGTTTTCTTCTACATGTTTATCAACCCAAACATTCAGCCACCAATCCATCAATGTTTCCTCCACCCAACCGCTCCAAGTCCACATCTATGTTTCCTTTTATGCATCTTTCCACAAATCCATTCAAGTTTCCATTCAGCCATCCATCCATTTCTACCTCCATCTGAGGTTGCACATGCTCATCCAAGCTTCCATTTATCCATCCACTCTTCCTCCAAGTTTCCAACCAATTCGTCCAATGTTCAATTCACACTACCATTTATTCTTCTATGCATCCATCCCTCGTTCTTCTATTCATCCATGTATTCCTTTAAGTTTTTTTCCATCCACCCAATCGCCAGTCATTCCTTAACCCAGATTTCCTTCTATGTATATGTTTCAATCCCTCAATCCATCCATTCAGCCAGCCATCCGTGTTTCTATTCCTCTCTCTCTAAGGTTACACCTGTTAACCCAAATTTAGTTCCATCCTTCTATCTAAAGCTGCATCTGGTCATCCAATTTTACAAGTTTCCATCCATTCATCCTTCCACCTCTGCCTCCAAGTTTTTCAGTTTCCTAATAATATTCCATTTATCATTCCATCCATCCATGTTTTCATCCAGCCGTCCTTATAAGTCTGCATCTGTCCATCCAAGTTTTCATCCATCAATCACTCCTGATCGTTATCATCTGTTCTTCCCAATTTACAATTACATTTCAACCTGTATTGTACATCTTTTGTCATGTTTAATGACACAACACAGGACACACATTCTCTTGAATGAGGGAGTCATCACGATGGCGATTTCCCACGACATAATCAAAACATCTGCAGAGAGGAGGCTAAGCTATTGCGAGAAAACAAACAGGATCGGTTCACCCACTTGTGAATGTTTGCTGTCTTAAAAGAAAGAAAAAAAAAAAAAGAGCATAAAACCAGATCAAATCAAAAAGCAGCTTTGAGGCTGCAATGGGGAAAAAACAGGCATACATAAAATGGAGAGAAATTAGCGAGAGGAAATCTCACATAAGTTAACTATTTAATTTGATTTGAGAAATGACTGATTCTTTCCTCATAATTCTGCTCATCGAGGAGGGGGGAAATCGAGTTAAACAAGAGGTTTAGCCACTTTGGGTTCCGTGTGGGATGCTTAATACAACTTAATCCACAAAAGAGAGGAAATCTCCTCTGCTTCCCCAATTCATTCACTCCCTTTCAAAATCATATAAAATCAGCGCTAATCGCATTGGCTGAGGAGCGGAGGAGCGGCAGGAGCAGATTGTACGGCTCCTTTAAGACCATCATGCTGAACTCTATAGAGCAGACAGGGCACCCAGAGTTCAGCCAAACTTTTAGCCACACACACACACACACATACACACATACACACATATAATTCATTTGCAGTGATCTGTAACTTATTAATGCGCTAGATCACAGAGTATGACACTACACTCTTAAAAACTCAGCAACAGTTTTAACACTTTAAGGGAGTAAACACAGCGCTTTCACGCTCTAGTTCAGTGTAATCAAGACTTCATTTAGCCAATATGATCACTACAGCCTGTAAACACTACGCATTTCTCATCCCACTGCGCGACAGAGTGAATTACAATGCACAAGGGGAATGAAGATCTTTTTCCAAACACTATTGAAACCTCTTGCAAGGAAAGATAGAGCTGCGTTTGTGTGTTAGTCACTTGCTGAGAGATTATACAAAGATACAGCTGGTCTGAGTAGTGATTAGAGAGAAAGACCTCGTCTTTACTGATTATAAAATACACGAAGGATTGGTGTGAATGCAACCAATGGGGATTTAAAACCGGCTTGTAATTAAAAATATGCTTACTTCACTGTATTAATTTCTAACCCATATTTATAGTTGTTTGTCCGGCGTGTCCCATGGATGCTTGAGCGAATTGAGATCTGTGAAGTTTGGAGGCTCATATACGGCAGGCTGTGATGCACTGGGTGTTCTGATCCCTTTTTATCATGGCCAGGATTGAGTTTTTTCATCGGATTTTGCTACATGACCTGTAAATTTTGATTACGACATGGTAATTTAAATCACATTTGAATAAACATATCCTTATTTAAAAAAAAAACTGCAAGGAATTCACAGAAATCAAAGTAACTTCAGATTCATCAATTTGCTATATACAATATTAACACAGGACACGACAACCAAGAGACGGAATACAACACCCCTAGAGGATGAAGTACAAGTGAGTGTGAACTAAATCGCATCGTGATACATCCCACATAAAACTACGAGGTGTCAACAGATTTACAGACAATGACTCGGAGCTCTAACACTCCCTGATTTGTGACTCAAATGTCATGAATCATGTGATGCTTCTGTGAATTTCTGTGTATTTAAGTAAACTTAAATAACCGTACAAATACGTTAAAAACACATTCTAGTCTTGGATCACTTGGCTCAAATTCCCCAGACTGTTCTGTAGTTCAATTGTAGCTTGATTCGGACTGGTAAGACTGTGTTGAGTTAATTTTCTTTAACAGAAACTTTGACAAGTGTGTTGATGTTCCCATAGTAACGAGTTACACAGGGCTTTGATGCAGATGATGACGGACATGCCGAAGGATCCAATTAAACAATTACTGACGTATTCCGTGACGAGATATTTATTTGGTGTGTTTGAAAATCTTTGAGTCTTTAGTGTCCAAAGATGTAAAAGCTTTACGTTGGTCACCACAGGAAAGTCCTCAGGATTAAAAAAACGGTTTTGCGATTTTCGGTCAAAGCTGCATTGTCTTTGGGCAATGCAGCTTTACTTAATAAAAACAGTTAATAGTTGGCAGAATGCTGTGGAAAAGGAGATGGCAGCAGAAATGGCACCAGTAACTAGTACCATTTTGTTGATTTATTTTTCTATAACAGCATGTTCCCCAGAATGTTTCATTGCATACTTAAGAGTCCCGAGTGTCAGAGCTTTGAAGCAATCAGCAATAAAGCTGTAATTCACAGAAGAGGCGTCTGCTTGAATTCTCAGTAAAATGAGAAGCTGCATTTCTGCCTCTTATTATTTTCGTGACAGAGATGAAAATACACTTGTTATAACCTTAATGTAAAACAAACATGTTTCATAGATCTTTTGTCTGCAAACAAACATACACGGATACCATAAAGAAGTTCAATTGGATAAAATGTTTGATTTGGAGAAGTTGCTTTTTAATCAATAAAAGTTAGGCAAACTTCTATGAGGAATACACGTCAGAAGGCGCTGTTAACCTACTCACGTTAATGTAATGTAAATTCATTCGCTTTCTGACAGCAGAATTCAAATTATTATTATATTATTATATTTAAGTCAGAGTTTTTATTTCATTTAAATCTGGCCGAGACCAATTATTAATCCCGACAAGTCGAACTGGTCCTACAGTGTAATACTCAAGAATCCAGACAGTGGAATTAGATCAAGCCACAAAGCACAGTGTACAGAAGCTGGTTTACTCTGCCATCTAGTGGCACAGGCAGAGAAAACACTTAATGTTACATATTCAGAGTCAAAGCCTTTTCTCAAGCAGATTCATGATCCTTCTCATTCTTTATCTTACTTCAGTTCAACAAATAAACAAACAAATAAACAAACAAACAAAAGAAATCAAAGACAAAAGGACAACTACTGTAACCTTCTTTAACCATAATAAATCTGCTTGTATTATGTGACTACACACATGTGAATGCACACACATTCTGAATGCTTTCTCATGTAAATACTAAAGATATGATCCTGCATTTGTGCTGGTTATCGGTATATCGTTCATAGAATTTAAGTCATTAAAATGTCTCTAAAGACTATAGACTTTACTTGCAGTAAGGAGCTCAACAGGCTGCAAGCTTGTGGAGAGAACAGGGCTAAAAAGAATGGCAAGTGTGCCACCTTGTGTCACTAATTGGAATTGCAAAAGATTATTAGTTTTCTAGTATATCCACCTGTAGCTTTAACCAACATGAAGATGCAATTTATTTTAAATTCATTTGGGATTAAGGATTGGGCAAATCTGGTATTCTGAACTGGGCAAATTTGGGATTTAGGATTAAAGGATTTGGGGAGTTAGGAATGGGCAGATTTGGCATTTAGAAGTGAAAAAGATTTGGAATGTGGGACTGGCTGAGCTGGGATTCAGGATTGGGTGGTTTTGAGATTTAGAACTTAGATTATTTTAGATTTAGGACTGGGTGGTTTGAGGATTACGGATTGGACAAGGTTGCGAATCGTGTTGAGTTATAATTTGGGACTCTATGATTTAGGTTTGGGTGGATTTGGGAGCGGGTGAATTTAGCTTATTTTAACAGAACCTTTCCAGAATAACAACAAATTTTGCTAAGAATATGGCAATTTAGCAATAAATATATACCCTTTCAGGATTAAGGATTTGGAAAGTCTGGTACTTTGAACTGGAAAAAATTTAGGATTGGGCAGATCCGTCATTGGAACAAGCTGAATTTGTTAATTAAGATTTGGAAAATTTTTGATTGAGGACTGAGTGGATTTTGGGTTTCAGGACTGAGTGGTTTGAGAATTGAGGATTGGTTTGATCGAGAACTTTGGTACGGACAAATCTGGGATTTTTCTTTTTGGATTTGGACTTACAGTATGTAGAGTTTTAATTTATGACTTGAAAAAAATGTAAGATTTTAAACTGAGTGGATTTGAGATTTTGGATTGGATAGATTTGTGCCTGAGGGAATTGGATGTGGGTTTTTAGCAGAATTTGGGATTTAGGTTTGGGGGATTTTCGAATGGATAAATTTAGTTTATTTCCACAGATTTCTCAAAAACTGTAACGAAATTAAAAATCAATAAAAATGCCATGTTAAATGTTAGCAATAATGATTAGTAATAATGTGAGAGAAAAAAGAAAAAAAAACTCATACCTGAATTCCAGAAGTGGTGAAGTAGGGAATCTCAAATTTAACACTAATGGGTGGTTTTCCTTCTTTATCCTCAGCTTCCACACTAGGCAGACCAAAATGCGCCCTCATTAAGTATTCCTTGCCTCCCTGTGAGAAAAAGGAGAGAAAGAGAGGGAAAAAGAGAGTAAGAACAAAATAACTTCTTTCAAAGCAGTAGAAACTTCATCTCTTTAAAAAAACACTGAGTAGTGTGCAAATCTGTTTATATACAGTGTGTGTGGGTGTGCGCGTGTGAGCACTCATACTTACAGGGAAAGATTTAATGGACCAGACGATCTCGCTGTTCTCAGGGACCCACTTCACACTCCCCACAGTGGTCTTAAACTTGGGCGAATCTGCATCCGTGGGCACTGGGATGTGAATCTCCACGTTATTGGCTGTGGAGCGGCGTTTAAACTGCGATTTGGCCTGAAACACCAGAATCTAGATTAGGCTGGATGTTGCATTCAAATTCAGTCAGTTACCTGGAGTGTCACACTATTTAATGAAGTGAAATTAAGACCATATTACAACCAATTCCATTAAATGCTGCTTGTGTCAGATGGACGAGACGCACACAAGCTGTCCGTTTCCTTGGGTTTGAGAGGTGGAGAAAAATCAAAGAAATCAGTTCTGACCTTTATCATGTACTCGATTCTGCTGTGTGAATGCTTCTCAATCACAGATTCGATCCAGATCAGTGGCTTCACCTAAAAACACAGAGTCATCACAAGGTGCATGACAAAGTGGAATAATGTGTGCATGTGTACAAATCAAAAATTAGCAGTAGAGGACAGAAGCCTTGAACGGAAACCTCCTAAAAGACATTGTGAGAAGTTTCAAAATAATCGGCGTGCGGATCATTTTTGACCGCAATCTCCCGTGCACTCACATGTGTGTTAAGACGGTATGACATGAGCTCAAACTCTCCGTCGGGAGGGATGAAGGAAATGGTGCGGTCGTTCTCAAAGCGGGACAGCCGTACACACTGGTGGAACTTTACGTCCTCCAGCTCTACAGACTTACTCTTCCCTCCTGAACGTGAAGAAAATAGGGTTAACCCAGATACAGTAATGTCCATACATATGTCAATCCATATGTCATTTCTGAATATACCATCATACGTAAAGCTTTAAATACACTCTGAAGTCAACTGACTCTTTCCCAGACGTGCTGATAATATTAACTCTTAAATATATTCAAAACAGTATATATTGACAGTACATATTGTATATATACAGTATATATTGAACATGGACTTATTACAAGTTTACAATGCCATGTAAGAGTTGTGCAATGTAATATGATAGAACAATAAATCATGTCATAAAATACACTCTTTTATATGAACTTTAAATTACTATTTACTTCCATAAATAATTTATTATAACCATATGATATTTATAAACACTGTACTGTTCTGGACCTCATCTTCTGCGCACACTTCTACACTGAAGTATGTCCCTTCTATTCTCTCTCTAGTATTTATTTTTTATTTTTTGCATTTGCAAACAGAAAAAGCAAACTCACGTCCAGTGTTTTCGAACAGGACCTTGTCGTTAAGGCCCAGACGCAGCTCGGGCATTCCCGAAAGAAACACTCGCATTTTAATGGAGCCCACAATCTCACTGCGGAGGACGTTCCCATTGGCACTGACCTGCGAAGAGACGAGCAGCATGTTCATCTGTCTGATGACTCGGACACCACAAAGATTCAACAAACCAAATCTGGATCTCCAAAAGGTCATGAGCTCCTCTTGGCCTACATTACAAACCAAATCTGGATCTCCAAAAGGTCATGAGCTCCTCTTGGCCTACATTAGCGAAGCGACCGCAGAGCTACATAAAACTGCTTCGTATTAACCCTTTAGAATGAATTGTGATAATCAAATTCTAGTCAAAGATATGAAGCTGCGTAAATCAAATATATCTCACTGTAATCTATGCAAAGCACCTCAAGATTTGATCATAACTTCAGCCAATCAGCAATCAGAAAATGCTATGGCTTGATTTGAGACAACCCATTTCCACACAGTAGTTAGTATATTTAAGTTCTCACTTATTACTAAGATTTAATCCTAAATTTAAGGGGAAATTCTAAGAAAATGCCCTAATTCTGAGATTTTTCTTAGAATTTCATCACTAGGAGCAACATTTAGGCTTAAGAAGTGAATACGGGCCCAGATTTTTATCTTCCTGAAAAACTTTTGACTTTTCCCCGTAGACTCTCTACCAACCACCGCCACCCCCCCCCCCCTTCAGAATTCTGACAGAGGCAAAAAAACTGAGCCAAAAATTGCAGCTCAATAGTAAATCACGATCAGTGAGCACTTTATAAACATTGTGCTTATTTTTGTGTTCTCTACTCTGTGATGGATTTGTATGTTTGTTTCCATAAGCAGAACCGGAGTCTAAAAGTGCGGGGGTCTGTTCTAAAAACGGTTCTCCTACCAGAAGGTTGACGGACTCGATGACGTCCAGGAAAACCTCGTTCTTCCTGTACTTGATTCCTTCTGACCTCCACGACACAGCATTGGTGACCGTGGCGGGTGGACGAGGAGCTCCAGTGTCTAACTTGTGCCCCTCTTGTGTGATGTACCTAAACACATATATAGACATTAAGATGAGAATAAGTACGAGGTCCAAAAAAGAAAGAAAGAAAGAATAAACACACACACCACATCTGCAGAACAGTAACGAATATTAAAGATTCTTACTCCTGCAGGATTTTGCTGTCTGTCGTCTGCGGGTAGCCGAAGTCCATCAGCTCGTCGAGCAGCTCGTAAATGATGACAAAGTTATCTCTGATGCTCTCCTCCTCCAGCTCCTTAAAATACTCAGAGAAAACCTGACGCCACAAAACACAAAAGACACAACATGCGGTATTATAACTGCAGAACATTTAGTCATCTAATCAACACACACACACACACACACACACACACACACACACACACGCGCGCATATATTTACGTACCTGCACAATTTTATACAGGAACGAGAAAACCAAGGAGACGCAGGCATTTTTCTTAGACGTCGCCACAACTAGGCAGCAGAGTTAAAGAAAACTACGAGCCCTCAATATGAAAGGGTGCAAATTTCACATACATTGTTTTGTAACGCAAACAGGAAGGTACATCTATAAGCTGTGCATAATAACAGGAACCAAGTTGTCTTGCAGACATTTCAACTGAAGCTAGAGACTTCTTTTATGATAAAATTAGCCCTGGTAACAATCAGATATGATATTCTTTACAAATTACTACGTTCAAATGTTTTCCAATCTTTCCCCAAATATATGTGTTTACAATTATCCAGACACAAGGATCTACTGCGTTCCTATAACGACACCTGTCTACAACAGAGAGAAAGAGAGAGAGAGAGAGAGAGAGAGAGAGAGAGAGAAGAAATGAAGGATACGGTAAAGGTTGTTGTGTTTAATCCACATGAAGCGCACTCCTCCATGGGCCAGGATGGGTGACAGAGTGCCTTCCTCCTCCTTGTCCATCAGCAAGGTCATGAAGTGCTCAATCTCAGACATGTCCACATCGCCGCGGTAGTTACGGCAGATTAGGACCTAGCAAACACACACAGAGCAACTTAAACGTTAGAAAAACAAGTCAATTTGCACCATGAAAACAAATCAAGTAAAGCTCAATTCTTTCGCTTTTTGCTTTTAACCGATCTTGTCTCTACCAAAACCTCTAGCTGCTGAAGAAGCAAGGGAAGTCTTCCAGCAACGGTGCTCACCTTGACTTGCTTGGGCATTAGACCATTAGAAAAGACATGCCAAAGAACAGAACACAGTTATGAACGAAAAAGCTCCCATTATTTCTCTATATAATCCGCTACTACACTAATGACGTTATCCCAGTGTTTCACTAGTGCTTACACACCATTAAGGTAGAAAGTTTTCCCAGTATACCAGAGCCATGATCAGACTGTCTGCTTCACATCTGAAACACCTAACTCCGAAGATCTCCTTTAAAAGCCCAAATGTGTGGAAACGACTTGGAGTGAGGTCGGGGCTCATATTAACTAAGCATCTCAGAATCACTTATATGAATCCGGTTTAAAGTTAATTTAGAACAGAAAATATTCCTAGCTCAGATTTATTTTTTTGGAAAGAATGTGACATCACTTTTTACGACACTGAGAGCCGTAAAATAGGCTGCATGTTATAGTGGGTGTAGTATTTTTGGCAGGTTTTTGTATTTTAAAACTTTATATACACTTATCGATGCGTGACTCGACTGTATGACATTATTCTAATACCACTTCTCCAATCACAACTCTTTAAATCCCCTATAATAGAACTGTGTAGGACAGGCAATCTGATCAAAATGATTTCGAAAAGAAAGCGAAACTGGAGAGAGGATGAGCGTTTTGCGTGCGGAGGCAGAAGTAAAATGTGAAGAAATAATTAAAGCAAGATTCTGAATTTGTGAAAGCATCGATGCAACCTGTCAGTTTGCTGTACGCCATGTTGAGAGATGAAGTGCTGCTTATAACAAAGAATCTAAAAAAAAAATAAAATAAAAAAGTCAATTTATTAACTGTCAATTTATATACTTATATTAAATTGAGTGTTAAACTGACACTCAATTTAATATAAGTATATAAAATGTACTTATAAATATTTTAATGTGCGTCCCTGGGTGATCTCCACAACACCACGAATGCAGCTTGTCTTTGGTTAAATTCACTTTGTGAATCTGTGATTCTGCAAGAGCAGAGTTTAATTTATTATTTCCAACATTGTCAACTGCTTCTGCAAATCTTCTCGGTTACAATAAAAACAAACATACAGTATCAGTCACCTGCAGAGACATTTTCATTAACCAGTTACCCACCACACGCAATGTTTAAAAACTTTTTTTTTTTTTAGTAACTAGTATTCTATTTTTGTCCAAATACGCTTAACTCCCAAGATCTCCTTTAAACGCCCAAATGTGTGGAAATGGCTTGGAGTGAGGTCGGGGCTCATATTAACTAAGCATCTCAGAATCACTCATAGGAATCCGGTTTAAAGTTAATTTAGAACAGAAAATATTCCTAGCTCAGATTTATTTTTTTGGAAAGAATGCGACATCACTTTTTACGACACTGAGAGCCGTAAAATAGGCTGCATGTTATAGTGGGTGTAGTATTTTTGGCAGGTTTTTGTATTTTAAAACTTTATACACACTTATCGTTGCGTGACTCGACTGTAAAACTGTAAAATCTTTTATGAGCTCTGTGTCACTTAATGTTACTAAACGTCTCTCCTTCGTACGTGTCTCTGCCTGAACGCCATTTCCTCACTCCTCCTAACCTGTTAGGACACCTCCAGAACACGCCTAAATTTTAGTGGAGATAGGATTGATTTCCTGTTTTAAGAATACTGATAAATAACTGTTGCTCTTACTTCTGAAAGTAAAATCAAACTGGCATCAATCAATTTCTGGCCATTTAGGTGTGATTTCCTACTCCGAGATGCTTAGTAAATACCGGCCCAGGACTGTATAGGGGGGTTGTGACTAACTCCCACCTTCTGTAAATGTCAATCACTTTTACCTTCATTCACAACAAGTCCCGGTTTGACTTGAACACCCCATCAGATTTCCAGACTGAAAGACCAAGAAACCCCCTTTCTGTGTCATTTTAACCTAAAAATGGGTTAATGTCTATAAAACTTAAATAATTATTTAGGCATTATTATAATTAAGCATTTATATCTTTATTTTATTATTTAAAATAATATTAACTATCTAAACCCAGTCAATTCGTCCATTTCCCCAGTTTATACATCATATTTACTCAGTTTAGACATGTAGTTCACCTTAAAATAAAAAGAGAAAAATATTTAAATATAAATCTAATATTTAACACAAACTCTAACACACCTCAGCACTGTGAGGAAGATGACTTGGCAGCGGCTCAACTAAACACACAAGCTAATCTCGTGTTTGCTAGCTATCATAAAACAGCTAGCGTTAGATAAATCCCGTGTGTGCTTACAGAAACTGTACAGGATGAAAAAATCTAAAACTTAAACGCGTATAAACTAAAAAGAAATAGCTCAATTTCTTCTCTTTTTTAACAAACACGGTTTGTTTTCTTCCCACCGCTTTTCCTTGTATACGTTCCACATACTTGGCGAGAATTGGTCGGTCATGTGATAATGTTTCTTCAAGCTGCTATGTGATTGGTCAAGAAAGCAGACTCAGCCAATTGATAGGCACAAGGCGGGGCGTGAACAACCCTGAAAACAGGTGGGAAAAACTAGCTCCGAGGATTAGCATTAGCCGATAGCAGATGCACCTCAGCGGTTCCCGGTTCCCGTTATCTTACCTTGCCTTTCAGATCTAACACGTAAACGGCGCTGGCTGACATTTCCGATGTCCTGAGATCGCTTCAAGACGAAGCGACTGTTTTCTAAAAAAAAAAAATCACTAGAGTCTTGTTGGAGTCCTGGAGTTTTAATAAACATTAAAGAAATGACGGAATCAGTGACAAATACGGATTTTTTTTTTTAGCGTTATAAGTGTAAGCTGGTTTGTCTGTCTACCGCCCCCTGCCAGTCTGGAGACGTACTGCAGTCATACAGGATAATAAACAGGATGTACTGTACAGTACAGTACACTACCTACTGTATCTAAAGTTTGCACACACCTTCTAATTCCATGGTCTTTCCACATTGTTTATTCTTCCCACATTGTAAAACAATGCTGAAGGCATCCAGTATATGCAATAATCTCCCAAACAATTAATATTGAGATGTGTCTTCTACTTATTCTTTGTAAAGCCTTTATAACAGCTCTAATCTGAGGTGGAAGATTTGAGCATGGAAGAATTAAACACGTTAATATGATTTCTATAAAGAATAGATAGAGAGTAGAATTTACTTCTTTTGTCTAAAATAATTCTCCTTACAGTAAATAAATCCTAAGTTTCTCAGAATCACAACTAGGAATCAAAGTCAAAGTTCATTTAGAAATGAAAATATTCCTAGCTCACAGTAGGAAATTACTTTAGGAAGCTTCCTATTCTTACTTTCAGCAAGGAGTAGGACTGCTCCTAGGAAAGCATGTGACGGCATTGTGTACGGCACTGAGAGCCGCAGAGTAGGCTTCACATTGTGGGTGTTTGTCATTTTAAATGGTGGAAAAACAAATTGATGAAATCAGTGACTCTGCTGCATGATGTTCTCCTAATCAGACAGCTCCAATCACAACCCGATGCAGAATCTCGGTCACATTGGTTTTTGCAGTGGTTTTGTATTAGGAAAGTGGAGTAAGAGTTTTAAAGTGTTTAAAAACTCTTTTAAATTCATCCTACCTGTGAATCTGTCCTACATGTGAACCTGTCCTACCTACACGCAAACAAAAGTTGTCACAAGAGTCTGACGAATCTGCTGCATCCCACAGTTCGGATGAATCAATCAGTCAGCTACTTGTTTATAGCTATACCAACTACTTAGAACTCAACTGATCTGATGAAAAGAACAAAAGGATCATATAAATATACATACATCCTGAATCATATAAAGGTTATTTAACTCCGCATAATTCCAGATTTGCTCATCTCTACTTGCTAATGGGATCAACTGGGGGTAAATGTACAATCTTGCGGTGAGTATACAGTAGAAAGCTTTATTCTTGTGTTGATTTTATGGTAAAGTTTACATAATATTACTTTAACAGCTATTTCCTCTGTGGTCAAAATTATATTTAAAAAAATCTATTTTTTAATCCCTTTTAATCTCATCCCTGGAGGACATTGGTGACCACATGTGTGTAACCATAGGTGACCAACATCGCTGTGGAGAACATTTCAGAATCATTGAACCAAAAGTCATAAATCATTAATGTCTAACGCAACCCCAGCTGTTGCTCTTAATATGCTTAATCAGATTTTTTTTGCTGTTGTTGTTAAAGTTTAGCATGCTAATTTGATATTAGATATCTTCGACTTCACACTCTCCTTTCAGTCTCACATTAAATCTGTCACTAAATCTGCATTCTTCCATCTACGTCGCATTGCCCAACTGCGTCCCTTCATCAGTACCAAAGATGCTGAAACTGTCATCCATGCATTTGTCTCATCACGCATTGATTTCTGTAATGCCCTTTTCACTGGTTTACCTGCCAGCTCCATCTCTAGGTTACAATATATTCAAAACTCTGCGGCTAGAATACTCACTCATACTAAACGCTCTGCTCATAATACCCCGATCCTGTTTGATCTCCACTGGCTTCCAGTTAACTACCGTATTAAATTCAAAATTCTTCTCCTTGTTTTTAAATCTTTAAATGGCTTGGCTCCCTCTTATCTCCTCAATTTGCTTGTCCCCTACATCCCACCTCGCTCAATACGTTCTTCTGACTCTGGCCTTCTTGTTGTCCCTCGGTACCGCCTATCTTCAATGGGGGGGCAGATCATTTAGTGTTATTGCACCTAAGCTCTGGAATTCTTTACCACACTCTCTCCGTTCTGTTAATAACATCTCAGCATTTAAATCTCTACTCAAAACATACTTGTTTTCTGAATGTTACAGCTCGATTCGTATGTCTGTCTAATAGTTTTTTTTTTTCTTTACTTCAATGTCTGTTTGTCCCCCTTTTTCTATTCATTGTGTAAAGTGTCCTTGAGCTCTGGAAAGGCGCTATATAAATAAAAAATATTATTATTATTATTATTATTATTATATTTTGATACACTAATTAGCAGTAACATGCTAATTTGATACACTTGCAACTGAATGGATGATTTTTTTTTCACTTTGTGGTCCATTTAAAACTATTTCATTGACAAAATATATATTTAAATTGTTGTTGTTTTTTTGTGAATTTCCCCAGACATAAAAATAGGAGATTTTCTAACCCTTGTGGGCCATGAAGGTACTGCATATGGGTCCCATTAAATCATTTACAATAAATTAACAAAAATGTTTCATTTTGTAATCAAGTTAGAATTTGTATTAATAAATATTTCCATTTAAAAATGTAATCAGAGGTTTAAGTTTTTTCTTCATTTATCCCAGTCTGCTGTATTGATCAGAGTTGTGATTAAAGGGTTTGGTGACCGCTGCTTACTTAAGGTCAGCAATAACTGCTCTAAAATTTACTGTTAAAAAACTGAGTGGATTTTTTATGTGTTGTTTGATTCATACTGAAGCACCACAAGTAATCAAGATTAACTATAAAACACAACATAAAACACAAGTAGAAAATTCCACAACACTTAAGTGTTATTGAGGGTAGAAGCTCCATTTCAACACTTTTGTCATGTTAACAAAAAATATATATAACGTTTTATAAAGAAAATACATGTACACACTAAATACAATAACGCGTTAACACAAGCAACTCCAAACTCTTTAACTTTGAAACCACTGCCATATTTATAGCCTTGACCTAATCTAACAGGTAGACTAACACTATTTAGCGCCTTGATTGGATCGACGACTTGACCATCGTTTTTATGCGGAGGCGGGGCTTCGTCCTTGGGCTCTGGCCAATGACAATATAAGAAATATATTACACTTTTTTAATAATTAAACACAAACAAACACAGACAAATAAATAATCTAAAAATGCATGTCCTACTCCAGAAAAGCAGATTCCCAATTTTTATGTAAACATATTATTATGTACAATATTATGATTAATTTGACTTAATAAACGTTTTCCATGAAAAATCCTACAGTTTCTGAAGAGCGGGCTTATTACTTTTAATTCTCTGAGCTTCTGTATGTTTATGTTAGTAAAGTACACATGTCAATGATGAGTCCTTGTTTCATAAATGGGATTTAATGCACAGACATGAATCATAATAATACTCCAGGGCAATTTACTCTTGTGTAACCATGAGTGTGTAATTAATATATTTATTTATGTTCACATTTATGTTCACATGCACAAGAGATGAGGGTACGTATTTAATCATGCATTACAAACTTTGAGAAACACTCTTAAGTGTAACATTAAAGGACACATGAAGCTCCTGCAGCTGCTCTTGCAATGCTCTGTGAGCTCACGCAAGCGGAAGGAGCGGATAGCACTGTGTTACTCCGCCCCCAACAGTGATAGTCATCGGCCCTCCCGACTGAGAGGTAGAAGTAGCCTTAATGTGGGAGCCCCCTAATGACGGGGAGGAATTGGAGATGACTAAATTAGTCATGTCCAATCCCCCGCCCACCCCAAAAAAAAATTTTTTTTTAAATAAATAATCAAGCTGCTTGAATCGTTGACTCTTGCATAGTGTGATCTCTTCTTAGCAGAAACAGTGAAGGCGCTCTCATGGACAGGTACGAACACGAAACACGTGTGGAGATGTGGAGATGTGGAGATGTTAGAAGTAAATATAGTACCTTGTATGGCTGTACTGTATGTGTGTAGAACTGGACAGAATGCAGAAAAAAAATTCCTAACGTCCGAAATGCCTGATAAAGGTTATTAAAAGGTGTTTCTATTACTTCTACATCCTTTACTGTGCTTTTAAGTGTCATTCAAATGTGAGGTTTCTGTGGTGCAGGTCACGAATCTCAGTTGTGCCTTTTGTTTTTCTTTAAAAATGTAGTCAGTGAGAGAAATGTTTTCTAAGTCTAAGTGTATGAGTGAATAAAACACACATTTACAATTAAACTTTAGAAGTAGTCTTGTGGAAGAGCAAAGCGTGATGGCTCTACATCCACCCTCTTCTGGAGAAGGACATGAAGTCGATCCATGGAAAGGTAGGACAACCTCACTTTTTCTTTTTTTGAGAACAGCTGTGATTCCGAGTTTTGGGAATTTTCCACTGAAACCTCCCAAGTTCAAAAGTAAACATCATTTTTGAAAATAAATAGAGGCTTTACTTGATTTTATCATTCATGTAAAACCTTCAGCTTTGTGTTTCTGAATGATTAACTTTATTCCCTGGTTATTACCTGGTTTGATAGCTGTCCATAAATTATCTAGCACTGTTAAGTTGACTTTATGTCGACAGTTAACCTGACATTGTTTCTGAGCTGCACATATTAACATTATTTCTAACTAGTTAGTATTTGTAGCTCAGGAAATTTATTACAAATATTAGATAAAAAAAATGTTAATATATGTTTTTCATTCTCATGCCATGTGACATACAGTAATAATACCTACATACAACACACAAGTTTTCAATCCTGTAAAATTAATATGATTTATATTTATAATTTGGTTCTTATCCCTGGCTAATGTTTTGCCAGCAGGGAATCACTGTGTCCTGCGCTGTGATGAGAACTACCTGTACATTTCCAAAGCAAAGATTCAAACTTTTCCAGGCCCTCTGCTGGGGTAAGAGGCTCTGTCTTTTCTTGTGTAATATTAACACACGTTTAATCAGCTGCCTGTTTCAGAAGTGACATCTCTACATCTCTACATCGCCTACATCTCATACAGCAGTCAGATGAAGAAATACGCCCTGAACGCTTTCATCCAGGAGCAATCTCAGGAGCTTCTACAGCATCTTGATCCTGAGCAACCAGAAGTGTATTTCTTCTGGAAAATAATGGAGCTCTTCTGTAACTGTAAAGAGGTAAGTGATAAAGATTTTTTTTTTATTGTGTGAATAAATAAATATAAATGCATAAATATGTTTTAGACATACAAGTGAATTATTTCTATTTCTATTTCTTTTTTAATTCTAATTATTTTAACAGGTGGTCCTGATGCGTGACATCGGTACATGCCTGTTCAGGGCCTACATACACCTGAGGAGCAAGCTACCAAACGTTTGTAATATATTAGCTCTTCATCATCACCATCTATCTATACGTAATTGTGTAATTCTGCTTCTACAGCGTGTGCGTGGTGAGAGCCTGGACCATTGGTGCCTTCCTCTGGTGCGGCTTTTATGCTCAGAAGCTCCGGTCGAGCAGTTTACAAAAGCCTTGATCAAAATGGCTGACGATCTCATTAATGAAGAGTAACAATATGGATTTGTAATGATAACTTTATCATCAAATCAGGAGGTTTGTGGTCCCCAATGTTTGGCTTTCCATCGGCAGCCTGCAGGGGGCGAATGCTTGTGGCGCATATCTACTGCGTGATTGCGAAGGTGCAGCTGGGATCGTACACTGACTGCAGTTTCGATCTGATTGGCTGTAAAAAGTATATTAATGCATGTGCGTGTGCATGGGGATGATTAATTTCCTTCTATTGCAACTAAGACATAATCCTTTTTTCCACCAGCTTGCCATTTGAGAAACCAGCCATTAGGGAAGCTATTGAGCGATCTGAAGTTTATGAATATGTACTGTTCATGGCCTCAGGGTTCGTCCAGCCAAGCTTCCAGGTCAGATTTTAAATATATACATTGATTATTTTTTTAATGTTTGTTCATGTCAACTTTAAGTGGAAATCACCGTACTGAGACTACTGAACTACTTTGTCGATCACAGGAGTACAAACTCCTTCACTCTAGAACGCTAGCCAAGGAGGGACTTGAATATTGTGAATGCATCGCAAGAGCAGTCATCACCTTACCCTCCAGCATCACCAGTGCCTTCATGGAGCAGATTGTTCAGGTAAATATGATAAACCTGTAGTTGAATGTATAGTGGTGTCACATCACCGACTCACTTTCCCTGTTTGTCTCAAAGCTGTCTGAGAAGCTTCACAGAGGGACGACAGTGGAACCCGAGTGGCTACTGAACCTTCGGCAACTCCTTCAGAACGACAAGGTGCCTTCTCCTCCGGGGTTCCACAGTAATTTGCACATGTTTTCAAGGTTTCCATCTTTTAAGTGGCCCGAGAGTCCTGTGCTCCAGCCTTCTCCTGTGCAGTTGAACACCACACCAGAAAGGGGTATGCTAGAATCCGGCTTTGCAACAAACGCTAGTGTGAATATTTCATTCTTTTCCAGATTAATTAAACAGAATTATTTTGTTTAACAGAGGTGTTAGCGTCACTGTACATCGTGGGAGAGCTGCTGGGCAAAAAAGGCATGAGTTCGGTTCTCGCTGGAGTGAGGAAGGCAGACGGGAAATCTCTAAGTCAAGTGCACATATCCACACACTTTTCAAATGGAAATCATCAGAAATTCTTAGTTTTCATAATTATGTTTGATATATTGGAATAGGTCGCTATCAAATATGTGGCCAAGTCTGCCTGCACGAAATACATCAGCAAGGTAAGTAAACCTACTTTACACTCCGATCAGGTCTCAGACACCTCGTCCTCCAAACGCGTTCTAACCCGAGTTGTCATTTCAGCCTGGAGAAACGGCCCTGCCTCTGGAGGTTGCGCTGATGCAGATGGTGTCCGTTCCATCTGGCTGTGAGAACCTGGTGGAGCTACTGGACTGGTATGAGATGTCCGGTTACTTCGTCTTGGTTCTGGAGCGACCCAGTCCCTGCATGGACCTGCGTGACTTCTGTGCTCGTATAAACAGCCCCCTGTCCGAACCACTGGCTCGACTCGTCATGCGGCAAGTGGTCCAGGCGGCTCTGCCTTCACCGCGATATAAAACCAGATATAAAACCAGAGAACCTTTTCATCAACATTGACACGCTCCAGGTGAAGCTGATAGACTTCGGATGCGGTGCGTTGTTAAAAGACTCGCCCTACACGGAGTTTTCAGGTAAGCGTAGAATACATATGGGGACGAATCCAAGAGAACGCAGCTGAGAAACATTGTTGTGACGGTTGTTGTGCTGTCTGTATTTTTCCCCTCAGGAACTCCAGAATATTCTCCTCCTGAGTGGATACGAGACAGGCAGTACATGGGGCGTCCTGCTACCGTCTGGAGTCTGGGTGTGCTCCTGTACGACCTGGTCTGCAGACGCTTCCCCTTTCAGACCACTCAGGAAATCGCTGAAGCGGACGTCCCACTACCTCATCATCTGTCTAGCAGTGAGAAAATGCAGATGCGTCACTTCAGACCTGTAGCATAAAATCTGCAAAACTTGCACAGTAAAATAATCATTCATATTATTTTAATCACTATCTCATCCCTCCACTCACAGACTGCAAAACACTGATCACGTGGTGCCTGGAGAAAAACCCTCACTATCGTCCGGCCCTGGAGGTCATCAGTGACCATGTCTGGTTTACGGACTCAGTATTTAGAGTTAAATATTTCAATACTTCTTAGCTTAAAGTGTTTAAGATTTCTGTACAGGTTTCTATTTGTTTTCTGAATTAATTAATTAATTTAATTCTATTTATAGTTTCTGTTTTTATAATAAAATATGAAATACATGACTCACAATCATTGTTCTAATCATTGTAAAGCATAGTAATAATCAGGGAATCTGTATCTAGAACATTCCTGCTGTACAGTATGACTCTGCAGTTTTTTACTTACTGTACTGTTTATATGAATTTAGAACACCTCATTTTATACTGAGTTCTACTTGCTTTTGGGTGGCCATGTGTCATAAAGAATGCTATCAAATAGTGACGGGTCGGTCATGAACAATTTGTTCTTTTTGAACGAATATTTACCGTGACTCAGATGAACGAGTATTCGCGGAGTGATTCATTCATTTTCTACTGGGCGCGCATGCGCAAATCATCGCAAAACGTCCGTACAGGAAACAGAATTGAACGGTTCTCCTCAATGAGTCTTCCAAGTCCGAGTCGGTCGTTCTTTTGTCACGTGACTCCCATAGACGCTGTGACGTGCAATAGATTCAAAAGAACGAGCGACTATTGTAATATTTTCATTACGGGCACTATAGCCCAAATTTGTGTAGGTAGCCGTGTTGGGGGTTGTTGTTGTTTATTGAAAAAGTAACATTTTATTTTATTTCTGATCAAAAGAACGAAATGAACTAAACGATTCGTTCATTTTGGTTAACGAGATTAAAAGAACCGAGTCACTAAAATGATTCAAGCTTCCCATCACTACTATCACTGCTTTATTTCCTTTGGGAAAAATGTGTTTCTTAATACAAATTTTCACCTTAAAAACTCACCTCCAGAACAGATTACATTTGAAGAGAAACACTCTTAAGTGTAACATTAAGGGACACGTGAAGCTCCTGCAGCTGCTCTTGCAATGCTCTGTGAGCTCACGCAAGCGGAAGGAGCGGATGGCGCTGTGTTACTCCGCCCCCAACAGTGCGTGAGCGAGCAGTTAGAAAAGATGGTCGCTAGCGTCACATGGTTTGGAGGAAACAGTGATAGTCTTCGGCCTTCCCGACTGAGAGGTAGAAGTAGCCTTAATGTGGGAGTCCCCTAATGACGGGGAGGAATTGGACATGACTAAATTTGGGAGAAAATCTGGGACCCCCCCCACCCAATTTAAAATAATCAAGCTGCAAGAGCTTGGTTAGAAGCAGAGTGAGCATCGGTGATGTCACAGTAGGCTCGATGATGTCATGGCTTGGTTAGGATCAAGCCTACTGTGACATAACTGATGCTTACTCAACCAGCATAAGCCTAGTGTGACACCATAGCTGGTTGTTTCTGCTCGTTTCCTGCTGCACTTCAGCCTCTCATCGTTGACTCTTGCACAGTCTTAGCAGAAACAGTGAAGGCGCTCTCATGGACAGGTACGAACACGAAACACGTGTGGAGATGTTAGAAGTAAATATAGTACCTTGTATGGCTGTACTGTATGTGTGTAGAACTGGACAGAATGCAGAAAAAAAAATTCCTAACGTCCGAAATACCTGATAAAGGTTATTAATATGTGTTTCTATTACTTCTACGTCCTTTAGTGTCATTCAAATGTGAGGTTTCTGTGGTGCAGGTCACGAATCACAGTTGTGCCTTTTGTTTTTCTTTAAAAATGTAGTCAGTGAAAGAAATGTTTTCTAAGTCTAAGTGTATGAGTGAATAAAACACACATTTACAATTCAACTTTAGAAGTAGTCTTGTGGAAGAGCAAATCGTGATGGCTCTACATCCACCCTCTTCTGGAGAAGGACATGAAGTCGATCCATGGAAAGGTAGGACAACCTCACTTTTTCTTTTCTTTTTTTTTTGAGAACAGCTGTGATTCCGAGTTTTGGGAATTTTCCACTGAAACCTCCCAAGTTCAAAAGTAAACATAATTTCTTGAAAATAAATAGAGGCTTTACTTGATTTTATCATTCATGTAAAACCTTCAGCTTTGTGTTTCTGAATGATTAACTTTATTCCCTGGTTATTACCTGGTTTGATAGCTGTCCATAAATTATCTAGCACTGTTAAGTTGACTTTATATCGACAGTTAACCTGACATTGTTTCTGAGCTGCACATATTAACATTATTTCTAACTAGTTAGTATTTGTAGCTCAGGAAATTTATTACAAATATTAGATTAAAAAAATGTTAATATATGTTTTTCATTCTAATGCCATGTGACATACAGTAATAATACCTACATACAACACACAAGTTTTCAATCCTGTAAAATTAATATGATTTATATTTATAATTTGGTTCTTATCCCTGGCTAATGTTTTGCCAGCAGGGAATCACTGTGTCCTGCGCTGTGATGAGAACTACCTGTACATTTCCAAAGCAAAGATTCAAACTTTTCCAGGCCCTCTGCTGGGGTAAGAGGCTCTGTCTTTTCTTGTGTAATATTAACACACGTTCAATCAAGCTGCCTGTTTCAGAAGTGACATCTCTACATCGCCTACATCTCATACAGCAGTCAGATGAAGAAATACGCCCTGGACGCTTTCATCCAAAGGCAATCTCAGGAGCTTCTACAGCATCTTGATCTTGAGCAACCAGAAGTGTATTTCTTCTGGAAAATCATGGAGCTCTTCTGTAACTGTAAAGAGGTAAGTGATAAAGATTTTTTTTTTATTGTGTGAATAATTAAAATATAAATGCATAAATGTTTTAGACATACAAGTGAATTATTTCTATTTCTATTTCTTTTTTAATTCTAATTATTTTAACAGGTGGTCCTGATGCGTGACATCGGTACATGCCTGTTCAGGGCCTACATACACCTGAGGAGCAAGGTACCAAACGTTTGTAATATATTAGCTCTTCAGCATCACCATCTATCTATATGTAATTGTGTACTTCTGCTTCCACAGCGTGTGCATGGTGAGAGCCTGGACCATTGGTGCCTTCCTCTGGTGCGGCTTTTATGCTCAGAAGCTCCGGTCGAGCAGCTTAAAAAAGTCTTGATCAAAATGGCTGACGATCTCGGTAATGACAAGTAACAATATGGATTTGTAATGATAACTTTATCATCAAATCAGGAGGTTTGTGATCCCCAATGTTTGGCTTTCCATCGGCAGCCTGCAGGGGGCGAATGTTCGCGGCGCATATCTACTGCGTGATTGCGCAGGTGCAGCTGGGATCGTACACTGATTGCAGTTTCGATCTGATTGGCTGTAAAAGGTATATTAATGCATGTGCGTGTGCAAGGGGATGATTAATTTCCTTCTATCGTAACTAAGACATAATCTTTTTTTCCACCAGCTTGCCATTCGAGAAACCAGCCATTAGGGAAGCTATTGAGCGATCTGAAGTTTATGAATATGTACTGTTCATGGCATCAGGGTTCGTCCAGCCAAGCTTCCAGGTCAGATTTTAAATATATACATTGATTTTTAAAAAAAAAAATTTTCATGTCAAATTTAAATGGAAATCACCGCACAGAGACTACTGAACTACTTTGTCGATGACAGGAGTACAAACTCCTTCACGCCAGAATGCTAGCCAAGGAGGGACTTCTGGCTCAAGCCCTTGAATATTGTGAATGCATCGCAAGAGCAGTCATCACCTTACCCTCCAGCATCACCAGTGCCTTCATGGAGCAGATTGTTCAGGTAAATATGATAAACCTGTAGTTGAATGTATAGTGGTGTCACATCACCGACTCACTTTCCCTGTTTGTCTCAAAGCTGTATGAGAAGCTTCACAGAGGGATGACAGAGGAACCCGAGTGGCTACTGAACCTTCGGCAGCTCCTTCAGAACAACAAGGTGCTTTCTCCTCCGGGGTTCCACAGTAATTTGCACATGTTTTCAAGGTTTCCATTTTTTAAGTGGCCCAAGAGTCCTGTGCTCCAGCCTTCTCCTGTGCAGTTGAACACCACACCAGAAAGGGGTATGCTAGAATCCGGCTTTTGCAACAAACGCTAGTGTGATTATTTCTTTCTTTTCCAGATTAATTAATAGAAGTGTTTGTTTAACAGTGGTGTTTGCGTCACTGTACATCGTGGGAGAGCTGCTGGGCAAAGGAGGCATGGGCTCGGTTCTCGCTGGAGTGAGGAAGGCAGACGGGAAATCTGTAAGTCACGTGCAAATATCCACACACTTTTCAAATGGAAATCATCAGAAATTCCTAGTTTTCATAATTATGTTTGATATATTTGAATAGGTCGCTATTAAATATGTGGCCAAGTCTGCCTGCATGAAATACATCAGCAAGGTAAGTAAACCTACTTTACACTTCGATCAGGTCTCAGACACCTCTTCCTCCAAGCGCGTTCTAACCCGAGTTGTCATTTCAGCCTGGAGAAACAGCCCTGCCTCTGGAGGTCGCGCTGATGCAGATGGTGTCTGTTCCATCTGGCTGTGAGAACCTGGTGGAGCTACTGGACTGGTATGAGATGTCCGGTTACGTCGTCTTGGTTCTGGAGCGACCCAGTCCCTGCATGGACCTGCGTGACTTCTGTGCTCGTATAAACAGCCCCCTGTCCGAACCACTGGCTCGACTCGTCATGCGGCAAGTGGTCCAGGTGGCTCGGCACTGCTGCGATCGCCAGGTCCTTCACCGCGATATAAAACCAGAGAACCTTCTCATCAACATTGACACGCTCCAGGTGAAGCTGATAGACTTCGGATGCGGTGCATTGTTAAAAGACTCGCCCTACACGGAGTTTTCAGGTAAGCGTAGAATACATATGGGGACGAATCCAAGAGAACGCAGCTGAGAAACATTGTTGTGACGGTTGTTGTGCTGTCTGTATTTTTCCCCTCAGGAACTCCAGAATATTCTCCTCCTGAGTGGATACGAGACAGGCAGTACATGGGGCGTCCTGCTACCGTCTGGAGTCTGGGTGTGCTCCTGTACGACCTGGTCTGCAGACGCTTCCCCTTTCAGACCACTCAGGAAATCGCTGAAGCGGACGTCCCACTACCTCATCATCTGTCTAGCGGTGAGAAAATGCAAACGCGTCACTTCAGACCTGTATCATAAAATCTGCAAAACTTGCACAGTAAAATAATAATTCATATTATTTTAATCACTATCTCATCCCTCCACTCACAGACTGCAAAACACTGATCACGTGGTGCCTGGAGAAAAACCCTCACTATCGTCCGGCCCTGGAGGTCATCAGTGACCATGTCTGGTTTACGGACTCAGTATTTAGAGTTAAATATTTCCTTACTTCTTAGCTTGAATTGTTTAAGATTTCTGTATAAGAATCTATTTGTTTTCTTAATTAATTAATTAATCAATCAATCAATTAATTAAGTCTTTTAATTCTATTTATAGTTTCTGTTTTTATAATAAAATATGAAATACATGACTCACAATCATTGTTATAATCATTGTTAAGCATAGTAATAATCAGGGAATCTGTACCTAGAACATTCCTCAGGCCTGCTGTACAGTATGACTCTGCAGAGTTTTTTACTGTACTGTTTTCTTATTTTAAATAAGGTTTTCTTATTTTCTTATATTTTTCTTATATTTTCTTATTGTATATTTTTACTGTACATATATTCTTAGTTAAATCTATTTTTACTTTATTATATTCATTTCGTGTAAATAGTCTTTAATAGTCTTTTATCCTAAGGTCACGGGCAGTCGCCTAAGCATTTCACTGCATATCGTACTGTGTATGACTGTGTATGTGACAAATAAAATTTGAATTTGATTTATATGAATTTAGAAAACCTCATTTTATACTGAGTTCTACTTGCTTTTGGGTGGCCATGTGTCATAAAGAATGCTATCAATTAGTGACGGGTCGGTCATGAACAATTTGTTCTTTTTGAACGAATATTTACCGTGACTCAGATGAACGAGTATTCGCGGAGAGTGATTCATTCATTTTCTACTGGGCGCGCATGCGCAAATCATCGTAAAACCTCCGTACAGGAAACAGAATTGAACGGTTCTCCTCAATGAGTCTTCCAAGTCCGAGTCGTTCGGTCTTTTGTCACGTGACTCCCATAGACGCTATGAAGTGCAATAGATTCAAAAGAACGAGCGACTATTGTAATATTTAAATTACTGGCACTATAGACAAAATTGGTGTAGGTAGACATATTGGGGGTTGTTGTTGTTTCTTCAAGAAGTAACATTTTATGTTATTTTTGGTCAAAAGAACGAAATGAACTAAACGATTCGTTCATTTTGATTAACGAGATTCAAAGAACCGAGTCACTAAAATGATTCAAGCTTCCCATCACTACTATCGCTGCTTTATTTCCGTTGGGAAAAATGTGTTTCGTAATACAAATTTTCGCCTTAAAAGCTCACCTCCAGAACAGATTACATTTGTATGCAGGGGTACCACAGTGTGTACAGAAGAAAACAACTGTCCATTGAAACAGTTCTTTACTGTTGGTTCTTGCCATCCATAAATATCTGCATGATGTGTGGCTTCATTCACTACTTCATGTGTATCGGTTCTTTCCACAAACCCTGCCATGCTGCCTAGTGGCAATACACTGGAAATGAACACTTTTTTACTGTGGATCCCCCAATTCCAGAGCTGACACCTGAATCCTATAAATATACTAGTATTTTTGTGTTTGTGTGTTTTTAAGGTTTTCAAAGTACTTTATTCAATTTTATTTGTTAAAAGAACTGATACATTTCCGGATATTTTCTAACCCAGTGTTTCCCCCTAGCGGGACGCACATGTACTGCACATGGATAACATGAAATTTAATACATTTTACATTTAAAAGGTTTAATACATTTTTTTAAATAAGAAAAAAGTTGAATACATTTTTTCTATAATTCGTTTTTTTTTGTAAATAAAAAAATTTTAATGTTTCATTTTGTAATTGATGTCAGAGCTAGAAAAAAGGTTTAAAGTAACATGTTTTTCTCTATTTATGTCAATGGAGGTGTGGCATTTTAGATCTGTGTAATACATTTTGTCCTTTGGGGCTAGCCATAGGCAAGTGTGTGTGCACGTGGATGTATGGGCGAGAGCTTAGAGGACTCAAAATATTCCTAGCTCAGAGTAGGACATAAAAGTTCTTTAGGATGCTTCCAACTCTTACTTTCAGCGAGGAGTACTTTCAACTGTATAGGACTACTCTTAGGAAAGTGTGTGACGACACTGAGAGCTGCAAAGTAGGATTTACATTATGGTATAGAAAAGCAGAATGAAGAAATCTGTGGCAGTTGTATGAAAGCTTTATGCACATAGACAACACCTATAGATGCATGACTCAACCGCATAAAGTGATCCTAAACAGATTGCTCCAGTCACAACTGTTTCAATAGAGTGGTGCAGGACAGTCATAATGTCATCAAAATGAGTTTGAAAAGAAAGCGAAACCAGGAAGAAGATGAGAGCGTTTTGCCGGTCGGTGGAGGGAGTAGAATGTAAAGAAATAATTAATGGAAAATTCTGCTCTGATTTTACTTCCAAAGATAAAATGTAAGTGGACGGCAATTTGTGAAAACATTGATGCCTCCTGTCATTTATCCAGTATATTAGTCTTTAAAGCAGCCAAGGATGTCTAGTAGGGGTCTGAACTCCACAAATGTCAGCGGTAAGGTAATGGTAGGAACTTAGCTTACCGCCACTAATTTTACATGTTAGGCAGTGGAGAAAATGATAATCTCACAGAGTTTGCTGTTCTACATTGTTTTGATATTTATTTCGATGCGCAACATTTTTAGTGGCACGGTCGCGTGATTAGCACCGTGACCTTGCACTTCCAGGGTCGAGGGTTCAATTCCCGTCTTGGGTCTGTGTGCATGGTGTTTGTATGTTCTCCCCATTCTAGGTGGGTTTTCTTCGGGTACTCCGGTTTCCACCCACATTCCAAAAACGTTCAGATTGAGTAAATTTGTCAATTTCAAATTGCCTGTAGTGTGTGTTTGGATTGGCAGTTTGTTCAGGATGTACACCACCTTGTGACTTGCGTCTCCTGGGATAGGCTCTAGGCCCCCATTGACCCTGTACAGACGATGAGTAAATGAATGAAGGAACAACATTTCCTCGAATGAAACATTACTGAATATTTGCAGCGATCTCCTCATCCTGCCTTACTGAATGGTAAATTCCAACGAAAATGTTTTTATCCTACTGTTCGACATGTGTTAAGATAATTATACTGGACCAGTCAGATTTGAGCAATGAGATAAAAGAAAATGCAGCAGGTCAAGTTATTGAAACCTCTGTCCTGAAGACAGATGTTGAAATATATTGCTTAATGGGATCGCAATACATCACAATACATCATAATGCAACTTTATATATAACCATATTCTGTTCTAGTCATTTTTAATGCTGTTTCTTACAGTATATTTGACATAACAGCCTGACCTTAACTAATATTCAGGGATGTCATGCTCACTTTCAACATTAGATGTCACTTGATGTCCACTCTTCTTCATTAGTGCAGACTGTATGTATTCTTTACAAGCACTACACATACCTTTGTTACATGTATTAAGTGGCTTCTCAGTGCTCGTTAACATGTATTTGCAGTCATGTCTACAGAAAGGCAAATGTCCACATGGAGCCTGGGATTTATATATACATTTACCTTTGACACGCCATACTGATGTGGTACACGCATGAAACACTAAGCTACATCAGCTGAGTATAAATTGTACAAAATGTTCTGAACAAATCTGAACAAAGTGTATAATACCTGAGCGTATAAGTATCTTCCACTCTGTCCCTCTTACACAGATATAGACATTCAAGCACTTAAAGACCAACGTGGGCCACTGTTGGTGCAAGTGCACTTTAACAAAATAGTTCTGTTGGTTAATCATCATATCAGTGCAGCAATCATCAGATTTATTTCTTGCATTATGAAATACAGGGCCAAGCGTCAGTTACATTTTTGGGAGACTGTTTGGAAATCATGGTTTTTCAAGTAATGCAATACAGTATATTTGCATGTTTTGTGATTATCTGCGGTGGTGGCTCAGAGGGCTAAGGCACGGAGTTACTGATCGGAAGATTGGTGGTTCGATTCCCAACTCAGCCAGGTTGCCATTGTTGGGCCCTTGAGCAAGGCCCTTAACCTTCTGCTCCAGGGGTGCTGTATCATGGTTGACCCTGCACTCTGACCCCGGTTACACTCAGATATGCGAAGAAGGAATTTCACTGTGCTGTAATGTATATGTGACAAATAAAGGCTTTACTTTTGAGGACACAATACTACACGTAAAAATATATATATTATAAATAATTATACAATCAGCCACTACACTATGTCCCCTCGTCTGATATCGAGCAAGTCGCCCTTTTTGCCCCCAAAACAGCCCTGCCCCGTCGAGGCATGGACCCCACTAGACCTGTAGAGTGCTGTGATGTCTGGCACCAAGCTGCCAGTTGCAGATCCTTTAAATTCCTGTAGGCTGTGAGGTGGGGCCTCCATACATCAGACTTGTTCTTCCAGCACTTTCCACAGATGCTCAATTAGATTGAGATCTGGGGAATTTAAAGGACAAGTCAACCACTCGACCTCATTGTTTTGCTCCTCAAACCATCCTTGAACCATTTTTTTGTAGCATGTCAGAAAAGAGGCCACTTCCATCAGGGATACCGTTCTCATGATGGGGTCTGCACGGTCATCAAGAACGTTTAGGTAGGTGGTACAAGTGAATACAAAGTCAACATGAACGGCAGGATCTAAGGCTTCCCAGAAGAACATTACCCAAAGCATTACACTGCCTCCACTGTTTCACCTTCTTCCCATAGTGCATCCTGGTGCCGTCTATTCCCCAAGTGAGTGACGCTAGCCATCTGTGAGTTCATATATGCGGAAGATGGTGGATAGCTCTTCTTAGCTCTTACAGAACCCAGTGATGGGTTGCACATTTTCCTTTGTTCTAATTGAGAGCAATGTAAGCAGTGGTTGGTATTGAATGCCAAGATCCCACACACAGCACATCCAACAGAATAAATACGATTTGACATACAATAGTGGATGATTATGTATCATATGAAACATGACTCAGATTGTATAAAAAGTAACATGTGGGAGTTTGCTGTTCTGGCGCTAGAGCTAGCATCAAACTCTCTTCTGCTATTCACTTCCTAGTGCACTATTCGTACCTACTCCAGTTCAGTGAATCCAAGCACATCGCTTAGAGCCTTTAGTCTAGTGAGAACCATGCCTGCTAAATCACTCTGCACTGATCATGTCAGTATCTCTCTCTCCCTCTCTCTCTCTCTCTCTTTCTCTCTGACCTCTCCTCTTGTTTTCAAGGCGGTGGCATGACTGTTCTACTGTAGTTCTGTCTCTGTTTCCCAACATGCACGTGGGTCATCAATCCATCAGCTATAACCATTCCATGACAACCAACCAATCCATGACAGCCAGACCCATCACACCAGACACAATCAAGAATCTAAAAAAATGATCATATGTACAATAATGCACAATAGAACGCACAGAAATTAAACCCATTTTAAATATATATTGTTAAAAGATGAAAGCAGTTTTGTAATAAAATGCCTGATAAGAATGAAAGACTAACGAGTCCAAAGATATGCAGATTACTGTAAGTTAATCAGCGTTCCCAAATTGCCCTTAGTGTGTGTGTGTGTGTGTGTGTGTGTGTGTGTGTGTGTGTACTCCTGTCCAGGGTGTACCCCACATTGTGCCCTGTGAGTCCCCTGGAAGCCCTGGGCAGGATAAGTGTAATAGAAGTTGAAGGATATTGTGTCACGTGAGAGCCGTACCACGAGACCGATGTGGCTTTGGAAAAATACAATGCAATACAAATATCTTCTCGTGTCGTTCGCCCCCATTTTCGAGAATTTTATGCTTGGCACATAAACTGAAAGCACACACTCTGACACCTTTGTTCGCACGCAGCTAGGTGTAGCGTCCATGCTGATTTGCCTCTACGGCGGCGTTAGCATTAGCAGCCTGAACAGTGCAGTGTATTCTTGTATATTCGATGTATATTTTACATATAAAATATATTTTTCATAATTGAAAAAAACAATTACCAAAAAAAAAAAAAAAGTCATACGTATAATATATTTTGTTGCTTATGGCTTGCAATATGGTGGCCAGTTCTTGTGTGAAAAATAATTCCTCATGTTCCCAGAAGCACTTTTTTTCACAATTTGTGTCCTGAAATATGTCAAGGAAATCAGGAAAAATTCAATTGGCAATTGGCAATTGTCTAGACCTGACCAACTGAAGTAACCCCAGATCATAACGCTGCTAGTGCCCGCTGTACTGGCTTGTACCGTGGACACTATGCATGATGGGTGCATTACTTCATGTGATGCATGTCTTACCCTGGATCGCTTTAAAATAGACTCAATCTGGACTCATCAGACCTCAGAAAAAAAGAAGATAAAAGGCTTCAGTTTGATAGAAAACATAAAGATTAGACTATGGAGCAATGGAAAAATTGCTCCATAGTCTAATCTTTATGTTTTCTATCAAACTGAAGCCTTTTATCTTCTTTTTTTCTGCTTCACTTTTTTTTCACATGGACACACAGCTGTTTAATCTCAATCCTGTGAATTCTTGTCATGTGAATACAAATGCTTTTACTTTCACTAGTTCTAATTTCTGCTCTACAGTACGTTTTGTGAATCTCAGATCATTAAAAAAAAATTTTTTTTATCAAGTTGACGATTCAAACACTGTTGTTCCAGGATTTAAGAATAAATCCGAACGCTCTTAACCCAGTTTCAGTAATTTCAGGAATCTCCTAATTTCAGGAATCTCCATATTTCGTCTTTGTTTTAGACATGAAGTACCAGACTGACAGATTGCTCTATGCAGGCTGTCTTGTGGTCCACAAAGGCAATCATACTGTACAGCAATACTTTTTCTCCTCTTGCAGCAGTGTGTGGTGCAACATGACCTCCAGGACAAAGCCTTAAGGCTGCACTGTGCTGATATCCCTCAGCCTCTCACCATGTTTCATAACGTCTTTGGGGGTAAAGTCATAGATAAGAGAGAAGAGTACAGACGCAGTAATGTAGTCTCATAGCAGCAAGGCACTATATTATGACCCATGCGTGACAGCCTATAAGCCTTGCCCCAAATTGTTTTATTCATCACATAAAAATTCATTAAAAAATCTATAAGAAAGGCATTACACTCCAGTGATAGAGATATGTACTGTATGGTTACCTACAGTATATACTGTACGCTTTATATGCTTAATATACTGCAATAATTAAATTATATAGCTTTCTCTAGCTGAGAATGAGTTTTGATGATTGACCCAAAAAAAAAACCTGTCACTTAGTCATGATATGATGTCAGATTGCTTTCAGAATGATTGACTGGAATTCGCTTTACATCTATGTAGGGTCATGTGAGCAGGTTAGAAGGCCTTCTGTAGGCTTCATAAACAAGCCCCTTGAATAAACTGTTCCCATGTTATCATGAATCGCACACACATTCCACATGACATGACATTTCTCCTTAATCACAGCGACATGAAGTGTTGAAGTCACTGACGCTCATATCATCACATCACAGCAATGCCATGATGGGCAACTCTCCAACAGGTGCCAAATATATGTTGCAAACCCTCACACCTCTATTATAATCACTCAGCTGCTGTCAGGAGGAAAGTGCTGGAGGTTGATATTGATACAGGAGCTGCGGAACAGAATGACGTACTGTAGCTGGGCTGGAGGTTGGAATAGACACTGGAACACGGACACGCACTCTGATCTGATCCTGGATGACTGGCTGGTCTGCGGAAACTTTTTCCAAAACCTGATCCAGTGACAGCCTTCAGAGTCAGATTTACAGTAGCCTCGTTTACACGGAAAGGTCAGCCATTCAGACCATTCGAAATGGAGAGGGTTCAAACAAGCAAGCATTTTTACTTCCGTTTAAATTGATTTGCAGTGAAATAACAGCACTGCTTCTAGATTAGATTAGATTAGATTCAACTTTATTATCATTGTACATGTAGGTACAAGGCAACGAAATACAGTTAGCATCCCACCAGAAGTGCATTTTCACAATGCAGAATAACTTTCAATTATAAAGCGTATACAGGGTGGGCCATTTCTATGGATACACCTTAATAAAATGGGAATGGTTGGGGATATTAACGTCCTGTTTGTGGCACATTAGTATATGTGAGGGGGCAAACTTTTCACGATGGGTGGTGACCATGGTGGCCATTTGGAAGTCGGCCATCTTGGATCCAACTTTTGTTTTTTCAATAGGAAGAGGGTCATGTGATGCATCAAACTTATTGGGAATTCCACAAGAAAAACAATGGTGTGCTTGGTTTTAATGTAACTTTATTCTTTCATGAGTTATTTACAAGTTTCTGACCACTTATAAAATGTGTTCAATGTGCTGCCCATTGTGATGGATTGTCAATGCAACCCTCTTCTCCCACTCTTCACACACTGATAGCAACACCGCAGGAGAAATCCCAGCCCAGGCTTCCAGTATCCATAGTTTCAGGTGCTGTACATCTTGTATCTTCACACCATAGACAATTGCCTTCAGATGACCCCAAAGATAAAAGTCTAAGGGGGTCAGATCAGGAGACCTTGGGGGCCATTCAACTGGCCCATGACGACCAATCCACTTTTCAGGAAACTGTTCATCTTTGAATGCTTGGAACGTACACCCATAATGTGGCGGTTCACCATCTTGCTGGAAAAGCTCAGGGAACGTGCCAGCTTCAGTGCATAAAGAGGGAAACACATCATCATGTAGCAATTTCAAATATCCAGTGGCCTTGAGGTTTCCATTGATGAAGAATGGCCCCACTATCTTTGTACCCCATATACCACACCATACCATCACTTTTTTTGTTCCAACAGTCTTGGAGGGATCTATCCAATGTGGGTTAGTGTCAGACCAATAGCGGTGGTTTTGTTTGTTAACTTCACCATTCACATAAAAGTTTGCCTCATCACTGAACAAAATCTTCTGCGTGAACTGAGGGTCCTGTTACAATTTTTGTTTTGCCCATTCTGCAAATTGTGTGCACCGATCTGGGTCATCCTCGTTGAGATGCTGCAGTAGCTGGAGTTTGTAAGGGTGCCATTTGTGAATAGCTAATATCCGCCGAAGGGATGTTCGACTAATGCAACTCTCCAGTGACATGCGGCGAGTGCTACGCTGTGGGCTCTTGCTGAATGAAGCTAGGACAGCCACTGATGTTTGTTCATTAGTGACAGTTTTCATGCGTCCACATTTTGGCAAATCCAACACTGAACCAGTTTCACGAAACTTAGCAAGCAGTTTGCTAACTGTAGCATGGGAGATGGGTGGTCTCGTAGGGTGTCTTGCATTGAAATCTGCTGCAATGACCCGGTTACTGCGTTCACCAGATATCAACACAATTTCGATCCGCTCATCACGTGTTAACCTCTTCGACATGTCAATGGCTGTGAACAAAGAGAAATGAAGTTACGTTAAAACCAAGCACACCGTTGTTTTTCTTGTGAAATTCCCAATAGGTTTGATGTGTCACATGACCCTCTTCCTATTGAAAAAACAAAAGTTGGATCCAAGATGGCCGACTTCCAAATGGCCACCATGGTCACCACCCATCTTGAAAAGTTTGCCCCCTCACATATACTAACGTGCCACAAACAGGACGTTAATATCACCAACCATTCCCATTTTATTAAGGTGTGTCCATATAAATGGCCCACCCTGTATATTGAGGAAGATTAATTGCAATGGTGCAAATGAGCATTGATTATAGGTGGTGCAGTCAGGGAGCTATTGTATACCATAATAAGGAATTTTGCATATGTAAACATTATACAGTGAGGAAGGTAATATAACGAGTGCAAATGAGCAAATTAATTATAAGTGGGTGCAATAGGAAGGTATTGTATTCGATGATAATTTGCATTAGTGATGGATTCGTTCGTTCTTTTTGAACGAAGCTTTAACGTGACTCAGAAGACCGAGTAGTCTCGAAAAGCGATTCGTTCATTTTCTACTGAACGGTTCTCAACGAATCTTCCAAGTCCGAGTCGTTCGTGCTTTTGTCACGTGACTCCCATAGACGCTATGCAGTGCAATAGATTCAAAAGAACGAACGACTCGGACTAGAAGATATGATGGTGAGCTGCTCATTCTGTTTATAATAATAATATGTCCTTAGCTGCATTGTAATATTTTCATTACTGGAACTATAGACAAAATGTGTGTATGTAGACGTGTTGGGAGTCTGTTTATTGAAAATGTAACATTTGATTTTATTTCTGGTCGAAAGAACTAAATGACTCAAAAAAAAATATCCGTTCATTTTGATGAACGAGATTCAAAGAACCGAGTCACTAACAATGATTCAAACTTCAAATTACTAATTTGCATGTAAACAGTATATACAGTGGAAGAGTTATGTACAAAGAGTGCAATGCAAGTGGGTTATATACACTGAGTTAGTGCAATGAAGAAGGATACTGTATATGGCATGATAAAAATGATATGCATATGAATATACTGTATATACAGAGGAGGGTTATGTAGAAGGAGTGCAATGGTTGTAGAAGAGGAAACATATTGTATACCATGGTTATGATATTACAGTAGATATTACTTTTAATGCACTTTTAGAAATTTCTGATGCTTTTTGAACTTTATTATCTCTTCAGCTTCTAGTTCTAGTTAGTGCAAGCCTAACATCAAGAAATGGTCATGGTGGCTGTTGATAACAAATTGGGGAGAGCCGGCTGGTGGGTTGGAGTTGGCTGGTGACCAAATTAGGCGGAAGAAATGGGAAAACTACCCGCTCCCCTCCCCACCTTCCCAAGACACCGAATTAGTGTTCCTCTCCATCAGATTACAACGTTTCTAAAAACGTCTAATCAAAATGGTCTTTTTACTAACTTTTGACTTCACCAACAAGCCTCATATTTACACTTTGGCGCATGCTACGGCACCGTCTGTACCTCTGAACTTTTTCCAACAGTGCTGGACTCACACAAACACAAACACAGGCACACACACACTGTGTAATTCATCCTGTGCAGTGGAAGCATGCGGAACGAATAGAATCACATGGCGTGTGAAATTCTCAGGCATCCACGATGTAAAACAGAGGATACATTCAGCCATTCATTGCTTTCGGAAACACACACAAACACACACCATTTGAGCAGCCGCAAGCACACAGTTAGCTGTAGTAAACTCTTTCAATTTAGCGTTTCTTTGTGTGTGTTCGTCCCCAATAGTTCCTGTCCATCAGATTACAACGTGTATTTATTTTTGCTTTAAGGTAAGCTGTAAATGGTTGGAATGCATTGAAGAAGAGGTATTATTCAATTATACAAAAACTTACACAAGTTTAACAATGGTCTAAAAATGTCCCCTAATTTCCATACAGGTTTTTTTTTTTTTTTTTTTTGGAACAGCAATAAATATAAATTCGGAGATTCTGTCGCTTTCATGCGTTCAGATACATATCGCATTTTTATTTTAGATTACACGTTTTCCTCATTTCCGTAGCAACTGTGGTTTTTACAGTGGCAGGTTTTTAAAAAGCAGAATAATCAGCTTTTTCATCCAGGCTTTGGGACCGGCAGTGGTGGAGTGACTGTGTATGCAGCATAGGGTTAACTGTTTTGCCCAACAGTGGTGCTTTGGCATCAGTGGTGGCAAGTCTTAAACCTCCAATCCCTCCAATCAGCCCCCAGAGCCACCCAGAAAGGACTTTACACTTTAGATGCATCCAAGTCTGGTCTTATACATTAACAACATACTGTAAGCATCTTTGTTGGCATAACCATTGCAAATTTCTAACAATTTGCACCATTAAGGACAGTGTTCCTATAGCTCTGATACTCGTTTGTATTTCATTTTTTAATTGTTCACAAAACCTCAGAGAGTTAAATATCGGTCTCTATCACCCATAACATTAAAGTCACCGAAAGTAAATAACACTACTGCCTGTCAATGGGTGGGATATACAGTACAGTAAACAGCAATAAATTCTTAAAATTGACATGATGAAAGCAAGAAAAAATGGACAAGTTAATAAAAAATAATCATCCATAGTATTTGGTAGAAGCACATTATATATATATATATATTTTACAGCAACATTATGCGCACACAAAATACTATACATTAAACATTTAAATGCAAAACAAACGCACAATCTTCCAGGAAATCAACTAATCTGTACTTTGAATAAAAGTGGTCAGTTTCAAATTCCTGATCGGAATGTTAAGCAGAGGCAGCTCGAATGAAGCATTCAATCACAGCTCTAACATCTTAAATAACAAATACTTAGTTTACAAACGTGTACAAAGTTAAACTTATTAAGTAAAAAGAGCACAAGGCATTAGTGAATTCATAAGTGCACTAGGTTGTAATAAGTAACATATTATATTACATGCAAAAGAAAATTGTTATATCATTATTTACAAAATACTGTATAGCCACACTTAATCTTTCAAGTAGTTCCTTATACTTCATGTTCGAGAATACATAAAGACATGAAGACCTTCAGATTTTATTTTCACCCTGCTGATGGAGATTATTACTCTATATCTCAAAAGTCTTTAGATTGATTGTAGATAGTATCAAGGTTCACAGCGCAGCGACCACATCAGGAACTGATGCATGTGCAACTGCTGTCTTTGTGGGTCCCGTCATTGTGTGCCCTGTTCACTGTTCTGGATTTTTCACGCCTGCTGCCGTCTTTTCTTCATTCCGCTTGAAGAAGCTGCCATGCATTTTAAGCCGATGCAACCTGAAACAAATCAGCAGCAACAAAGAACAAGATTTCTGTCTGCTCCTCATACAAACCTAATGGTCGCACAAATCACACAAAGCCCACTGCCTTTACCTTTCCTCTTTCCTGCTCTGCGGATGATGGTTAGATTTTACAAAGACGACACCATCAGCTCCCCGACTGAGGCGTCCAAATTCCACATCCTTGGGTTTGAAAATCACCCTGGAACAGGAAAAATACAACTACATATCGAACCTACTGTAGAGCATGATGTCATATTTATATAATAAACGACTTGTTCACAAAATTACTTCTGAAAGCTACATACACACGTGGACAAAATTGTTGGTACCCTTCGGTCAATGAAAGAAAAACTCACAATGGTCACATAAATAACTTTAATCTGACAAAAGTAATAATTAAAAAAAAATTCTATGAATGTTAACCAGTGAAAGTCAGACATTGCTTTTCAACCATGCTTCAACAGAATTATTTTAAAAAATAATCTCATGGAACAGGCCTGGACAAAAATGATGGTACCCCTAGAAAATACTGAAAATAATGTGACCAAAGGGACATGTTAATTCAAGGTGTGTCTACTAATTAGCATCACAGGTGTCTACAATCTTGTAATCAGTCAGTGGGCCTATATATAGGGCTCCAGGTCGTCACTGTGTTGTTTGGTGACATGGTATGTACCACACTCAACATGGACCAGAGGAAGCGAAGGAAAGAGTTGTCTCAGGAGATTCGAAAGAAAATTATAGACAGGCATGTTAAAGGTAAAGGCTATAAGACCATTTCCAAGCAGCTAGATGTTCCTGTGACTACAGTTGCACATATTATTCAGAAATTTAAGATCCATGGGACTGTAGCCAACCTCCCTGGACGTGGCCGCACGAGGAAAATTCAAGACAAATCAAAGAGACGGATAATCTGATTGGTAACAAAAGAGCTCAGAAAGACTTCTAAAGAGATCCAAGGTGAACTTCATGCTCAAGGAACATCAGTGTCAGATCGCACCATCCGTCGTTGTTTGAGCCAAAGTGGACTACATGGGAGACGACCAAGGAGGACACCATTGTTGAAAACAAATCAGAAAAAAAGCCAGACTGGAATATGCCAAACTACATGTTGACTTCTGGGAGAATGTCCTATGGACAGAAGAGACGAAAATGGAACTTTTTGCCAAGGCACATCAGCTCTATGTTCACAGACGGAAAAATGAAGCATATGAAGAAAAGAACACTGTCCCTACTGTGAAACATGGAGGAGGCTCCGTTATGTTCTGGGGCTGCTTTGCTGCATCTGGCACAGGGTGTCTTGAATCTGTGCAGGGTACAATGAAATCTCAAGACTATCAAGGGATTCTAGAGAGAAATGTGCTGGCCAGTGTCAGAAAGCTGGGTCTCAGTCGCAGGTCAACGTCTTGCAACAGGACAATGACCCAAAACACACAGCTAAAAACACCCAAGAATGGCTAAGAGGAAAACATTGGACTATTCTAAAGTGGCCTTCTATGAGCCCTGACCTCAATCCTATTGAGCATCTTTGGAAGGAGCTGAAACATGCTGTCTGGAAAAGGCACCCTTCAAACCGGAAAAACAACTGGAGCAGCTTGCTCATGAGGAGTGGGCCAAAATACCTGCAGAGAGGTGCAGAAGTCTCATTGACAGTTACAGGAATCGTTTGATTGCAGTGATTGCCTCAAAAGGTTGTGCAACAAACTATTAAATTAGGGGTACCATCATTTTTGTCCAGGCCTGTTCCATGCGTTCATTTTCTTTTATAATTCTGTTGAAGCATGGTTGAAAAGCAATGTCTGACTTTCATTGGTTAACATTCATAGAATTCTTATTTATTATTACTTTTGTCAGATTAAAGTTATTTCTGTGACCATTGTGAGTTTTTCTTTCATTGACCGAAGGGTACCAACAATTTTGTCCACGTGTGTAAGTTGTCCTCAGGTTTCAACTTGAGGATTTAAAGTTCCACTACATTCACTTTCTCTCCAAGCATGAAAATGGTTTTGGACCAATACTTTAGCAATATTTTTCCTTAATGTGTATTCAGTCATAAGTGCCATAAGTGTCTTATTGATATAATTATAATGAAATAAAATTGTATAATACTAACAGCTTTGTTTGCCTTTGTTAACAGGAATAAATGATGATGTCGCCAATAAAATCATCGATTCAATGTGTTAGCAATTAAAATTGACATAAAAGTACGTGTTGTAACATTAGTATGCACATGATCTATAACTGAAATAATATTTAAAACTGGATTTGTAACAAATACTTAGTCTACATATTTATACTAATACTAAGTAAGGAGTAACAATTTGGAAGGAAATTCAAGTGTATGTTATTTTTATTGTACACCGTTAAAATATCCAATCAAAGCTAAAGTACAGTTAAAGTGTTAACTTAAGTTTAATGATGTAGATCAAATCAAAGAAGCATGAACAAGTGTTTTACTGTAACAGGCTGCAAAGTGCCTAAAGATACAATAAAAAATGGGTTGTAACAACCTTATTTCCTCTCTCGTCTGTTCCAACCACTCAGTGTTCAGCATCACCAGTACTGTACACCAATCACCGGCCTGATCATCTGTCACCATCTGCTCCGGTTTCTCTTTGGTTCATGCCTTAAGGTTTTTTTTTTTATGTTTTCTACTGACTTACTGTCACTACACTGTAAAACCACATTCATTTTCAGTGGAGTGAGTTTGTCCTGAGTTGTCCAGCATGACTGATACTCACTTGGCTTGTGTCTCGCCAGATTTAATTTTCAATTTGCGAATCAGGAACTGATTGGTGCTGAAGAAGCTCGGCAGGTATGAATCACTCTCCCACTCGATCTTAAGCTTCAGCAGCTCACCTACATCGACATCTGAGGTCACCAGGAAAGAGACGGTGGTGTTGGTGATCATACTCGGCCTGAAATGGAACACATGAAATGTTCATATCAACAAAGTTCAGAGTTTTTTTTTTTTTTTTTAGAACAATTAATACAGTATGTAACATTAGTCATAATTATCCACCATGAGCAATTCATAATGAAACAAATGTAAAATTGTGAAATTGTGTCTGAAATTGTGTCTGAACTTACACAACTACTGGGATGTTCTTTCGCTCATCATGAGTTCCATACAGAGATACTTTCATAGGTTGGTTATCCAAGTTCAACTGATTATGGCTAAATAGATGTACCTTAATCTGGTAATGAAAAACTAGACAGATAAAAAAAAACACACACACACACACACCCAAGAAATGTAATTAATAAGGTACAGCAAAAAAATCCAATAAATCAGCAAATAACATGAAATAATTCTGGGTCGGATGTTTGCACGTACCTTTGTAGGGCATCATTTCACGTGTCTTAAGGAACATCCTGCTGTTCCTGGCTGATCGGACCTTGTTGACGTTGTAGCCCAGCTTGTTGCAGCGGTTCTTGCGGCAGCTGAGACACAGGCCTTTGTAAAAGGTTTCTTTTGAGCTGCAGCGATAAGCCAAGCTCTGCTGATCCCGATTCACCAGCGAGTCAATAAACAGGTGCACCGAGCGCTCATGAGAACATTTCACCAGCTGGTCCATGTCTGTGGAGGATGCAGGTGGAACATAGACGTCACAGGAAGCAAATATTTCAAATATCTAGAAATCTTTGACAGTTTAATGTATCCTGAAGACATCTGTTAACACATGCCTCACCGTTTCTGCCTATTACATGGCTACATACATTTTGTACTAGACTCTAGGTATGGAAAAATTCATAGTGTGAATGGCCAGAAATAAATGAGAGATTGGTGGGGATAAGCGGAGACCTTAAGATTATAGCACTTATAATCTAAAAAAATATATTATAATTTTATTTAAAATTGTATTAAATTACTTTGGAAATATCTATTATTATTATTAAGATAGGATAAAACAAGAAACTTTATTGTCAGTGTTGTTCTACAGCAAAATTTTGTTTGGTATCTCTCACAGAGACCAGCAGCCAAAAAGAGAATGTAGGAAAAAATATATTTATAATACAAAGTATTATAAAAATATATTATAATACAAAGTATAGAAATATATGCAAGCAGTGCACTGCAAACAGGTATTGTCAGTAAGCATAATCTATAATAATAATAACTATTATTTATTGATTTATTGATTTATTTTTTTATAAATAATGTCTAACAAGGATCTTATTTAAGTATATTTGTTAATTTGCTCTGGAAATTTCTGGAAATCATTTTCACTGTTTTAAGTTTATTGTTTGTTCTTGTTTTTTTTTTTACCTCATGAAGACTGATGGCTAGTTAGCGATCAACGAGTATATATTTAATTGCTGTAGGGTTTTTAACATATACAATACTGTGCAAAAGTCTTAGGCACGTGCAGGTAACTGTTGTAGAGCAAAGATGTTTCTATATTCAAAAAAATACTATAGAAATCAATAAACAGTAATAATAGTCAAATAAAATCAGTAATGTATTACAGTTTATATATTTAAAAAAAAAAGCCTTTTGCACAGAACTGTACCTCAGGGAAAAACACTAATTAGCTCGCAAGAACTTATAGAAAAGTTTTTATTTTTATTTATTTTTTTACTTCAATACAAATGCCTAGTTAGCTATTTGCTCTAGAAATGTGAACCCATTACATTTAAATCTACATATCGTAAACTTATCACACAATGACAACGAAACCTAGGAGGCTAGCTGGCTAGGCTAACCTGCTAATGGTTTGGCCTGAAGGTGAAACGGTCAGTGAATAAATCTTTTATTTTTCATTTTACCCCTTACGAAGATTAGGTTTAATCAAATACATGACATGAATTATTTTTTTATATATTACACAGAACGTTTCACAACTCTGGAATTTTAATAAAGGTAAAACTTTCAACCTACAAACTCTAAATAGCTCAAGACAACCACGATGATTCAAGTGTAATGTAAGTACACCACTAAGCACATGTGTTTAATATCTAAATATTAACTCTTCTATGTCTTATTGTTTTGGAAATTATATTCCTTTATCTCCTCATTTGGCTCCCCGTCTATACTGCTTTATTCCTGTATACAGGGACACAGGAGGGAGTGGAGTCTATCCCAGGAGACTTAGGGCCAATCCATCAAGGGCACACATACACACATTCACATACCCATTCACACACTATGTGGAAACCAGAGCATCCAGATGAACCCCACAGCACAGGGAGAACATGCATGACCACCAAGCATGGGGAGAACATGCACACAGACCCAAGGCAGGAATCAACCCCTCAATCCTGGAGGTGCGAGGCCACAGTGCTAAACCCTATTCCACCGTGCCTCATTCTTTTAGTTTAACTGTAATAACTGAACAACATGCTTTAACTTGAATAAGTATATCATAAACCTCAGCTAATAAAGTTGGTCTAATATTCAGATGATTGATGGCACTAAACACCACAGGATCCAACATCACCAAAGTAATAAAGTAAAGGAGGAGGGGTAACTGCTATATCTGATATATACATGATCTATAACTTTTGGAATTGATGTCACCAGAAACACAATGACTTACTGTACAAGCCATATGTAGCTATCATTCGCATGGTGTTCTGCAGGCTGCAGCCAGGCTGGAAGGTGCCACCATTGGGGTAGATGTCCACATGACCCACAGGTCTCTGGATGCCGATGCTGAGGTCCGGGCTGCCTCTGGTGTTTGTGTGCAGAACGTCGACAAACTTAGCATCATCTGGGGAGAGACGTTTTGGTCTGTCGGCGTGCTCAAAGGTCGGGCCGGCCGGGTCAAATCCTAAAAGTGCAAAAAGAGTGGGGAGAAGTTAGATTTTTCACAAATTTATGAATATGTATTGTATTGCAAATGGTTTCCTGAAATCTACATAAAGGCAATAGGATAGAAGCTATGTGCTGACTATGTAATGGAGAAAAACAGAATCCAGTATGAGCATTTTAGGTAGATAACTTTTTTTAATCCATAGCTAATCCCGAACAGTTGGTTAATAAAAGACTAATATGTTTATACAAATTGAAACCATGCAAAAGCTCAGTCCACTAGTAGAGAAGTACATCCCAAGTAAAATTACTGTGTGGGATAAAACTTGAACGAAATTGATGCCTCTGACCTGTGATTCTGTGGATTTTGTTGTTGGTCAGGTTTCCTGCCACGCCTGCTACGTGTGCACCCAGACTATACCCCAAAACATGTAGCTTCTCAAGTGGATGGCCTACAAACTACTCCGAAAAAAAAAGAGAAAACAGTGAAATAATGAAATCAGAACTCAGACTGAGTGTTAAATTAAAACATCCAACTAAACTCTATCAATATTTTACGGAAATGTCCAAACGTCCTACCTCTAACCAGTTAATAAACTGTGCCACTTCCCAGCCCACTAGTCTGGTGTTCTCAGCTGAGGTGGGGTAGTGATGGCTGGCACGGGCCAGCCAGTCCACCACAATTACATTGGCACTGGGTTCGCGTGCAAATAAAGCAGCCACCAGCTTAGCGACCCAGCTTTCAAATAGTCCTGCAACCTGCAAAAAACAGAATTATCCCAAAGATAATTGGGATAAATGTTCAGGATTAGCTTTTCACAGCAATATAATATAAATAGTATGTAAATGTATGTACAGTAGGTTTTAGGTTCCCCTTGTGCTATAAGGGCATGACTCTGCAGGGCCTGTGGGGGGTGTGCTGTGGTGTCTGGTAGATCCTTTGAGTGATTTAAGTTGCAGGGTGGGGCACCCGTGGATCAGACATTTTGTACAATGCATCCCATGGGCGCTTGATTGGATTGATATCTGGGGCGTTTGGAAGGCAGTTCGGTGGCCTTGGGCTCTTTGCCTGCTGAGTCACATTCGGCCAGGCTCTGGTGCCCCGGGTGTCCTGGTGCCTTTCTATCGCGGCCAGCAATGACTTTGGCTGGACCAAATACGCTGTTCCGTGTTGGCATGGGTGAGCCTCGAGTGTCCGCGATCCTGCCACCATTTTACTGATGTATAGTTTGTAATTAATGGTGTTCAATTTACCTGTCAGTGGTCATAATGTTACAACTGGTCGGTTTATATTGATTGTTTTGTGAATCTGCGTAAGCTACGGAATTGCTATACAAAATGCTTTACAAGTTTACAAATCATAGATTGCGTCCAGAGCATGGGAGTACATGTTGAACTCACCGACCAGCCATGGATCACCAGAAAGGTCTGCGAATCGAGCTTGAACCCACAGTCTGATATAGTCTCTTTTATTCCTGGGACGAGGTAGCACAGATCCTCATCTGGAAACTCGGCGTTTCTCAACGAGAACTTGGACTGAATGTTTCCGAAGTCTGCTCTCCGCTGAGCGATGCTGCCTGGTAATAAAGTTAGAGCTAAATGAGGCCTGTACAGTCATGAACAGGTTCTGGTTCTGGTTCTTTGTGATTAGACATCTTAATCTCAGAAAACTCTCAACGTCATTGATCCAACAATAGTGAAACCTTACGATAAGTGAAAAAAATAATAAGAGAATCAGTAAATTCATCAGGAATTTGTATTGAAATTTACATAAAGTTTTATTTTTTATTTATATTTACGCTTATAAGAAACACTTATAGCAGTGGCAGCAGAAATGAATGTAAAGACTAGACATGTACATTAAACTCTGTTAGACACTTTTTGTCTGAACATCTTAATTGCAAAACTAGAATGCACAACTTACTAGTTTTCACTTACTTGTTGTAGATGTCTCGGGTGACTCGCACGAAATAACAGAAATACCTATGATCAACAACCAGATACTTTCTTTTCCCATATTACACTGCGCAAATGCACAAATACAAATAAATAAATAAATACAGTAAAGTGCTATTCGATGTGCGAATAATTCACCCTGATCAACCGTACAATACACAGAGTCCAACAGTTCCTCTGCCGGGGGCCGCGCTGGGTATTTCTACCCTCTTTGCGGTTTCTAATTGGCTAGAAGTGAATCGGGGGCGTGGTGTAAGCATCCAGCGCGAGACGCATTGCCAAACTGTCACTCAGGGACTGAGAAAGAACGTCACGTGACTCCCATTTCAATATAATTGTTTTGGGGAGGGAAAACCCCTTTCGAGCAATATATTTTAAAAAGAAATAAATTAAATCAGAAGAATAAGATCATTGTTTTTTCATGATTACTCGAGATTTTCTCTTATACTTTTGTATTGTGTAAATATATTTTAAATATAGCTGAATTAACTAATATGTAACAAGTAATAATAAAATAATACATTAACTAATCAATCAATGAATAAATTTTCCTTCCATTTCTACAAATTAAAATTCCCAGATGTATTTAAATTCAGAAGAATACGATATAGAAGAATTAGAAAAATAACATAATTGTTTTTTTCATAGTTCATTTTATTTGTATTATGTAAATATAAGGTATGTTAAATATTATGTAATAGATACATAATAAATAATATCTAATTAATAGAGATAATAAATCATAATAGCTAATAATAATAGAGCCCTGTAATGGATTGGCACCCTGTCCAGGATGTGCCCCGCGTTGTGCCCTACTGTAAATCTCCTGCGATGGGCATCAGGTCCCCCTCGCGACCCTGTATACAGGATGAGGTGGTGTAGATGACGAGTGAGTGAGAATAATGATAGATTAATAAACTAGTTCATTTAGTAAGCAATAAAGCAATAAATCAATTTCCTTTAATTTCTACAAATTCCCAGATGTATTTAAAAAATAAATTAATAATAATTTTTAAAAGGTTTTTATTTATTATTTTTAACTAATTTTATAGAATTATATAGCATTTTTTATACTTTTATATTATAATAGATATAATGAATAATAATAAAATAATAAATTCAATAATGAATCAAATCAATAATCATGCAATCAACTTTCATTTCATTTCTACAAATTCCCAGATGTATTTTTTTTAAAGGTTACCCTAGCAAAATTGAAACCAACTTTTGGGGGGAAACCCTTGCTTTGATATTCTGACCTTGCTTTACACAAATACTCTTGCAATTAAAGAACATTCTTAAAATAATTAACTAACTATCTAATTAACCAATGATTTTTTTTTTATTTCTACAAATCCCTGATGTAAAAAATTAAATTTGATTACCATAGCAAAATGCAGAACTCTTGCTTTGACTCTCTGACCTTGCTTTACACAAATACACATAAAGATCCTTCTTAAAAAATAAATAAATTCATCAATCAATAATGGAAAACAAAAATACTGACACTTTAAACACATCCCAAGAATTGTCCTTGAAACACTGTCTGTTCCTGTTCCTGTGAGTTTTGGCAATGAGCCCTTTACCCTGTGTTCAAAAACAGATAAATGTAACATACCAATGTATTGTGTGTATATAATATAATATATATAATATAATATAATATATATAATATAATATAATATAATATAATATAATATATATATAATATAATATAATATTCTAGATAGTATAATGTGATACAATATTATACTTTTTTTTGCATTACCTAATAAGAAATAACTTTAAATAAGCTGATAAGTGACTTCTGGCGAGATCTTCCACATTCACGCACTGCATATCATACGCTGCTGTTTGCTTTGTTCCGTACACACACAAAATTATACGTCAGTGCCAAAAAAATAAAAAATAAAAACAGGAATAGACATGGACACTGACCCTTATTATCATTATTATTCTTGGGCAATGTTTTGTCAATCGGTCTATTTGAGGTAGTGCAGAGACAGCACTTAATAAATGTCAAGGGATAATTTGACATAATTCATACATGTTATAATGCTTATTCATGACGTTTCTATTTTTATTCAATATGTGCTTGAATGGAATAGAGACTCGGACTGATACAGGAAGACTGATTGGGTCTATCTTATTGTGATTCAACTGTTTAAATACATTTATACACAAATCAGCTCATTACTACTTCACGGATGAGACATGAACATGTCCTGCTTTACAATAAGATAGGCATTGTTTTTCAAAGATATGCATGAATGCATTTAATAATGTATAAATATGACACTGAAAATGACATTAATCTAAAACAATATCTGCACAAACACAATTATGTTCTCCAAAAAAGTCCTGTATGTTTTTCTGTGGCACCTGGAACAATTGTGCAATATAACACATCGAAGAACACATTGAACTGCTCTTTAAACAAAACTGTCCGTTCTAGCACTCTCAACCAACCGGGTCAAAGAAGGGGCCCCCACCCACCGTCCAATACCCCCCTCCCCTTTTCCACATCAATACACACAGAAGAAGAGAGTATCTGAAAAAAGACCTCCCATGTTGATGTCAGAACAGCGTCAGCGCTGAGACAAATGCTGAGAATTTCCTGAACTGGTTGGACTTGAACTCCGTGACCTGCTCGGCTCAGGATGGTACCGTGTTTCTCTCACTCTCTGGGAAAGTGGTGCATAACGGATTGTACGAATTGAAATTACTCAATAATAGTAAATAAGATGTGTTTTAGTAAAACACTTGTGTATTTTTTTGTATATACTTCTACAGTGGATACCACTGAATTGAACACAACCTCCATTAGTGCCAGCATACAAATTCTGTTTAGTCTTTCGGCTGCTCCTGTTCGAGGGGTCGCCACAGCAGACCATCAATCCGCACAACAACTTGGCACAGGTTTTACACCGGATGCCCTTCCTGATGCAACCCTCCCATTTTTATCCAGGCTTGGGACCCGGCACTGCATGCAGTGGCTGGGTAGTCGGGGTGTGGCAACCTACCGACGGCGGGGCTCGAACCCAGATCCTCAGATCCCTAAACCAAAAACCTAGAGCCTTAGCTGCCTGAGGTGCCACTCCCCTTAGTACCAGCATACAAAGAAATCTAATATTAGCTTTCCAGCTAGCTAGCTGTTGGGGTTTCAGTTGCTTTCTAACTTTCTTACTTATATACCTATCTAATGTTCATGCTCACTTTCCATATGTGTCTTACTTTCTCCCATGCAATTTATTCTTTATCTCGTGTGCATGCACATCATCTCATTAATGATGTGCAGCTTTTAATTCAAGCCATCATCTGTTTGCAGTTATTTAATAAATTATAACCAGCCGTTTTTGTGAAGACTATACTTTGGCACATTGCCATGCCTCCAATCATTGTCCCTGTTGTTGCACAATCCCTCCAGTCTGTCTGATTCTTTGGTCCCCACAGGCATAGATGAGCCCCATGATCCTGTTACCGGTTTACATATACTGTATATAATTGATAATCTGTTTTAAAATTTACCTGGGCATGGTGTTAATGTTGTGGCTGATCAGTGTAAATCTACAGTACATGTATATCACATGACTATCAAACTTTCTTTTTCTAAAAACAAGGATGTTTAAGGTCACGGAGCGGTCGTATAAGCATTTCACTGCATATCGTACTGTGTATGACTGTGTATGTGACAAATAAAATTTGAATTTGATTTGAATTGATTTGGATGTTACAAAAATGGTTGTTTTCTAATATCACCCCATCAGCAGAAAGATTTGAGAATCCTCTGAATCATTCCTGCCACATGATGCTGCAGGGGGCTCAATAAGGAAGGAAGGATTTCTGCAACATGTATTTTATGACATTTTCTACAACCCACTCAATGAGTAATATTAGTAATTTAATTTTAACGATTATGACATGCACTTTGAGGAACAGTGGTGTATCATCACAATATAAATAACACCTTCCTCTCGAATGTGAAAGTCAAAACAGGACTTGTGACTAAATTCCTCGTGAATGAAGTAAACCTTCATAGAAGGAAAATATAGAAAAAGAGATTTTACACTCTTCACTGTTTTCTGTTATTCTTCGCAATCAAAAGTCCTGGTTTGACCCTTTTTTTTATTATTCATTAGCAGTCAATCAAAAAGGAACTCTGAGGTTATGGGTTAAATACAATGAACTGTTAGCAACTAATTAGTTTTTATCTGTGATTTACAGAAATAAGATGTCATTTAAGACCACACAATATCTAACTAAAAAAAAAGGAAGAAAAATGTTCCACTATTTCTATAATAAAAATATTTTTTATTCTCATTGCACCACACTTGTGGAAATCTATCCAGAGAATAATATGAAATATCACTGACTGTCAAGAAAAATATGTATAATAATTTTTCATAAGACATTTCTATGGATTTACATATATATATTTGGTTGTGTTAAGCTCAGCTGACCTTGGGATACGTTCATGACATACCATATACAGTATAACCAAGGATGTGCATTAGGTTAGGATTAGTGTTCTTTACTCATTCACTCACTTTCTACTGTGTTATTTAGTGTTTATTAACACTGTTATTTACTTTTAAAGGAAATACATTAATTATTAGTGTGGTTTAAAAAATCTGTATGAATAGTTCATGAGATTATTGTTCTGTATCAACTACTGTAATCAGACTAACAGGCTTATAGAATATATAGAATTGTATTTGAGCAATGATGGTTGTTGTGGTATTTGGATTGGAGTTTAAATGAAGTTAATTAACTTAATTAAATGTCATTTAATGGTGGAAAAAAGAAAATAATGTCATGCTTTGTAGTTATATCTTTTAATTTTTAAGTAAATATAATTCTTAAGTAATTTTAGTTTTAGTAGTTTTAATTTCACAATTTATAGAATTGTTTTTTGTTTGTTTGTTTGGTTTTATATATATATGTATAAAATATTGATTTATTATGACATTTTACTTGGCATTAGCATTAAAGGAAGACTAACAATGGATGTTGAAAACTAAATTATTGCATATTCACTGCAATAAAATTACTGGAAAACTTTGCAAGACCTTAACTGAGGATGGCAATAAAAAGTCTGTCTCTGAACCCTGAGATGAGATTTTTTTCTTTTGTCCAATGGCTCCCTCTGGTGGGTTTTCAGAGTTACTACAGGCATATAACGGTTTACTAATCGCCACATATTTTTCCCGCGTATCACTAACACATGACAAAATCATGTCTCTTGTTATGTTTGCTGTCTGTTCGTCCTCCTTCATTTCCCACCTTCACCAAACTCAATGATTTAGCAAAGGCTGTGTTTACTGTCTAAATGTTTTTTTGCTAACAATAAAAAACAATAATGATAATTATTGGAACATTCTTAGGAACATGTATCCTTTACAAAATTCCACCTAATCTTTGTGATTTTTTCACGCACTATGAATCAGCGAAAGTGGCTTAGTGGTTAGCACTGTCGCCTTGCACCTCCAGGGTCGGTGCTCAATTCCCGCTTCGGGTCTCTGTGCATGGAGTTAGCATGTGCTCCCTGTGCTTGGTGGGTTCCCTCTGGGTAGTCTGGTTTTCTCCCACAGTTTTTGGCACTAACTGGCGTCCCCGAATTGCCTGTACGGTGTGAATGAGCCTGTGTATGTTATTCCCATAACGTTGCCATAACATTGCGGAAACCCAAGATGGTTCAAACAAGTTTCCCTAATGTTCTAGTAATGTTTGCTCATTTTATAGCAATACAGTCAGATATAGAGTTATAGGAATCTAAAATACACCAAACTAAAGCAAAATGAAAACGTCTGGAAAGCTTGGCTCTGCTGTGACCTCCCACTAACGGAGCTGTACACCCGAGGATAATGTAGCTGTAGCCTGAAAGCTAACAGCGCTGTGAGGTTCTTGGCCCGGATCTCCAGAACTCTTGGCTTATTCTGAGACGACAGCTGCTGCCTCCAAGACGTTCCGCGGTGTTTTAACTTTGGCGGGTGTTAGCAGTTGTTTGTGAGATGTGCCTATTTCTGCCCGCACACTGGAATCCCAGTTTGTCTTCAGGGACATTGTTGGGAAGATGATTTCAGCAGATCGCTTTCCTTGCTTTTCAATCCATCCATCCTGAAATAGGACTGATGAAAGGAGTGCGAACAAAGATTTACAGACAGCAGAATGGTGTTAGACTGGGATCGGTTTTCTCCGGGTAGATGTGGATGCGTCCGCTGACTTCTCGTGTCATGATGGTTCACTAATCAGCGTCATCAATAGTGTACCGAAGTCACTTTTCTCTTAAATGTCTTGTGATTTAATATGTAATGCAAATCTTAGGAGTCTTTATTTACCAAAAATGTAAAGTAAATTAAATAGCATACCATTTGTTTTAGATTTGTTTTTAACACAGTCTTGAGGAATAGTTATCCGGGCTTGAATGACCTTTATTGGCTTTCTTCCTCAGAGCAGTCAATGTAGCTGAGCTGAGCCGTTTCAGAAGAGTGTTTTTCGTTTGTTAAGCCACTCAGTGACCTATGAATCATTCAAGCATTAAAAAAAAACATCTAACTTAAGGCATGAACCAGTGAGAAACAGGAGCAGTTGATGGTCCCAGCAGGCTGTGATTAGTATACTGGTGATGCTGAATGCTAAGTGGTTGGAACAGACGAGAGGGGAAATGAGGTTGTTACACAAAAATGGTGCTTTTAGGCACTTTGCAGTAAACTTGTTGCGGTAAATGATTTGTACACCATTTCATTTAGTTGGATATGGGTAAATAAGGGGGCTCAAGACTTTTGCACAGTACTGTATGCCAGTGTAGATGTAGATGTGTGCAGTGAAACTGGAATCGCTTCTTAATCCTGACCCTCCTGACCCTCCTGACCCTCAGATACACTGGCATGACTAAAGTTTTTTTCAGGAAATTGGCTATGTTTTTTTCCCAGTGTCATCCGTTTCATTGTCTGAATTGATGTTCAGCCTCACAACATTAGAGTTAATTGTATATCATTGGTTTGTCATCTAATAGAAGCTGCCATTTATTTTCCTTTTTTGGTATCGGTGCAATATTTAAAATAATAAAACTAAAAATGAATGGGGGTTTTGAAGGTCACCTAGTCGCATGTGTTCAATTTCGCATTGAGTATAAAGTCTTGCCTTTGACATTTAAAGCCCCTAATGCTCTCACTCCGGCATATAGCCAGTATCAGCTGATGCAGGCTTACTACTAATCCCTAGGATCACTCTGTGCACTATCCTTCAGGATCTCAAATTGGACACGAGTATTCCAGGGCGTATTAGTAATTAAGTGCTAATCAATTGTAAATCAATGTAAAAACACAGTCAGTGAACTTTTCCTACAGTATGTATACTGGGTCTCCATTCCTTTTAGAATATAAGCGTCATTCTATTGTACTTTTTTGGTAAATGATTGAAGTTCTATATAAACAAAGTGACTTCTTCTCATAATTGCTATTATTACAGGTAATACAAGTATTGTGAATAGGTTCTGAGTTCATCTGGCCTATATATCAGCATCTCCCCAGGGGAGGTTTCTTTTGACGGATATTCTCTCTAATGTAACCTGACCCCGCAGCTTTCTCCATCCATCTCTGAGTCTCTGAGTCACTGGCTGCACAAGGAGATCACCGCACTCCTCAGGAATGCCTGTAAGATTAGAGTAACCTAACCCCTGAGTAAACCTCTCACACGGTTCCTGCTGGTCTCTGCAGATCTCAAAGATCCGACTGACAGAATCAAACTCCGAATGCTTTATGCGGCAGAGGTGGAACTGGGACGTTCGATAATTGTTAGGGATTATGTTGGGGAATACAGCATATCAGAGACTCTTAGCTGGAGTAAAACATTTGAACCAAAACACCTGATCTGTAAAAATCGACAGTTAGCTTGTCTCTAACTCATCGTCTAAGAGATGCATCTGTCTGTGTGAACATACAGTCACACAATCGTTCACCAACACCACTTCCAAGGAGTTCCTGGGAGGCCATCGTCTCAGATCATGGTGTCCGATCTTGATGGTATCCGATCACTAGTGAAACACTGGGATACGTGCGTTAGTACAGAGAATTATAGAGAGAAATAAAGTTCATTTTTAACTCTTATTATTCATCACAATGAAAAACCTTTAATTGTTGGCAAATTCATAAATGGTTAAGAGGAATAAACCACTTCAGGATGTCCTGTTATAAGGTGGTATCAGTACTTCTGCTTCACTTCACGAACTGTGACATCACCATGTCGTAGGCTGTTCTCCTTTAACAGCGTGTGTTTCCATGTGTTTTAGTAATCGGGCGGTACCATTTATAAAGTTATTTCACCTACTGCTTAATTCTCTGGTCAGTTTTCTGTCTGGATGGTAATGTGATAAATCAGTCAGTTGATGTCATTCAATTTCGTTCGCCTTTTTTTATTCCCACAGGGATTGCAAATAGACCCTGACGCAGAGAGAGTGGGAGTTCTCCGTCCCAATGACCAGGCACAGACCTGGATATCATCACTCTCCTCTTCTGTTCTTTGAAATCACATAAATGATGTACCATCATCTCACCATAATAGAATCTCTTCTGTACAGGATGTGTTTGCCTTAATTCTATTAAATCACAATCCGTGCAATTAAAATTTGTGAAACATGATTGCCAAGACTTTCCATTTGTAATTGCCTTTAATTTCCTTTGAATCTTCAGGTGTAATATTATATTTCATTGCAAGAAAACCAGTCACTGATTTTATAACCACAAATATGGCAACAACAAAAAAAACATAATTGTTAAAAAAAATGATACTTTTGACTACATTTGTTTCTTTTGGTGTTAAATATTAAAAACGTGTTCTTGTTCTTGGATAAGTAAAGTACACCCTGACAAGGTCTTCTCCTGTTGCCATCCATCAGCCTCAAAATGTAACATTTTGTGACGCTTTTCTGTTCACCATGTGTGTAAAGCGTGGCTGTTAGAGTTACCTAAGACCACCATATCAGCTTGAACAAGCCTGATTGTCTACAAGGTATTTCTGCCTGCAGAACTGACTTTTACTGGATGTTGTACACAATCCCAGGAGATCAGGAATACTGTAGGTTTGGTAATATTCGAATCAGCCCAACTGATCCCACTAGAACGACTATTCTCCATGATTGTGCGCTAAGATTTAGCGGTTAGCTTTACTATTCTTGTCTGCTAGAGTTTGAAAAAGTTACTTTATCATTCACAGCTTTGCTGCGGTTCTTGAAAGCTCCGAGTGTATCATCTCGGGACCTCTGCATGTGTTGATGCCTACATCTACTCTGCCAGTCTGCGTCCTCTATTCCCACAACAGCTGGCGCTTTTTTGGAAGTTTTTCCCCTAAAAGGAGATGAAGAGAACGACAGCTCTTCCTGTGGGAGGGCTCAGTATTACTTCTCTCCATTACTGCAGGAAATCCTTTCACTCTCTCTCATTCTGTCTTTCTTTATAATCCCCTGGTCAGTTATTTGCAAAGACCTGCATAGTTTGCTTGATGAATGATATATTATTAAGTACAAAATTATTGACATCCTTTCTAAAAATGGACAGAAATCTTTTTATGAAAGTTTTATAAAGTATGATAATAAAAAAAAAAAAAAACTTAAACTATAGATTTATTTCTGCTTAATGACAATAAAAGTTTTTATGTGTTACCTGACTTATCCCGCTTTTGAATTGTTCTATTATTCTTAAGAGAAAGCTAAGTGATCATCTAATTGTGAAAAAGTAATTATAAATTTGATATATTTATACATAATATTCTATTTCTGTTATATTACCATACAAAATATAGAAATATAATATTTCCATGTTTTATTACATAATAGAAAAATACATAATATTACATTTCTCTACAAAATATTGAAATATGACATTATATGTCTATACAAAACAAAATATTAATTACAGTGTTCATTCTATGGAGGACCAAGAAGAGTATCCTCTTGGCTCTTTAACATAAAGTTTCAAAGCGTTACCATTAAGATCTGGTCCTGGAACTGGACAAGAGTTCAATTGGCTTGTACAGCTTTCTTGAACTCCACATGACTCAAATTGCCTAATTAAAAGAAACATTCCCTCAAAAATGCTTATATTGCAAGTGATTAATTAAAAAATGTTAGAAACCTGTGAGAGTTACAGTCTCACCCAGCGTGATACACCAATAAAACCAAGCTATAAACATTCTTAGGCAAAGATTTAGCAATGTTGCAAGATGCAAGAATATATTCAGTGTAACAACGTTCAAGAAGTGCATACTTTTGCCTATAGTCAACTCAGGACAAACTCTTTTTTTTTTTTTTTTTTGGAATGTTTTTTGTAGCCATGGAGAAGCCTATAAGACAAAATTCTGCTTTACGATCAACTAAGGTGAGGTGAGATTATATAGAGGTAATTATTATACTAACTAGTATTATACTAACCAAAATGATTCGCCTATAACCAGTTGTATAGTGTATTAGTGTATATTGTTCACTAATGTCAAATTGTGTAATCACTGACCACATAAATAAGTGTAGGCTTGTGAGGGCAGCGTACACCCTGGATGGAATGCCAACCCATCGCACGGCACAAGCACACCCATGCACAGCCAATCATTCATACACTACAGGCATTTTGAAAATGCCATTCAGCCCACACCATGCAAGGAAACCAGAGTAGCCTGAGATAATCCACCAAACATGGAGAGAACATGCAAACTCCATGAACAGATAAACCGGAGGCAAGGTTTAAACTCCGAACAAAGGAGGTGCGCGATTACAGTGCTAATCAATAAGATATATTTTCTATGGGAACACTTTCACGGCAAAATGAGATAACTCCACTTTTACAATTTTGAAAGTGCTGCAAAACTGATACAGAATTTCGAATTTCGTGCATGTATTCTTTGAGGCCCAAGGGTTTTAAAAAAAGCACAAACGCCCAATATTGTGTCGAAACTGTTTTGGTTACAATAGATAAACCAAGAAGCAGCTGTGTTTGTGGTCATGTAAGTATGCAATTCAGTAGCAATAATATGTTGGTTAGGATTTAATTTGAAAAAATATGCTTACTGGGTCTCATGCTTCGATTGCGTTTTTCTACTGAGTCACTGGCAGCAGATTAGATCAAGGACAAAACGGGTTGGGTTTCGGTGCACGCAAAACCTTTGTAATTACGAAGATTGTTGTAGATCATGAGAAACATTATAAACAACACGAAAGCTTCAGTCTGCAGCAGCATCAGCCTCCTTCACTCAGAGTTTTAGTTTCACTTTAATACTTGATAATAGATCTTTATCATAGGATAGGGAAGCACCATTTGTGCATCAGGTGACCATGTGTGGATGAGGAGGACGCAAACAGACAATGCGACCGCAACAGTTTCCCACACACTGTGCATCTCATGTCTCTTGTACAAACATCACTTGTGTGTCTTTCATTGTTTCTGTGCTTGGGTAGTGAAACAGAAAGTTGCACTAAAGACTAACTTCACCACAGTGCTTACAATCCATTGTTTCCCAATAACACTGAAATGACATAATATGCTATTTCACAGGACGTATCATGCACAGGACGATCAGGCACCCATACCTGCTAATGATTACTGTTGGGGTGACTGCAATGGCATGAGTGTACAGTAAATGTCCTTTTTCTTGACTTTCTAGAAGCATTTAAATTACTCATGGCAGCTTCTATTCTGCAAAGCTGATCATTCTGCTGCACTGATCACATGACACACAAAAAAGCGATGTGATTGGTCGCGTCAGCTTTTGCTGGAAAACCGGCCTGTTTCTTGTCTTGATTTCTTGTCTCGAGTGCAGCACAAGCTCGGCTGGGGGAGGAGTTGAATTTCTGGCCCAGAAAAAAGTAGGCGGAAACCTAAAATGAAAAGACTCAACATATATTTTACCTGCCAATATTGCGAAATTACAATGTTTCAAGCGGATCTTTGATGTTTTATGATTTTACACGTTTAAACTTTACCAAACCGCTCCTTTCAATCTTTACATGACACAAACTGACTTCACAGCAACCGTCAGCAATTTTGACTTAATACCTCCTTAAACCTCTGTATTAATACTGGGTTTATAAAAAGCTTCCAGAATTTGAAGGAGGAATTGAAAATTATAAGCATGTCTGACCTCAGACTTTTCCTTGGCTGGCTAGAGTTCTCTCTTTTTTTTTTTTCCTCCATCTGCTCTTAACCCATACTCAAGCAGGAACAGGAGACGAAGAAAAGGGGGGGAAAAGCTCTCCCCTTTTAAACCCTGGACCAACCCAGTTATTAACATTCATGCATGCATTCTTTTACAAATCAGTGAGCAAGCATTTCTTTGATTCGTAGCAATGTTTGCGATTAACCTTTTTAGAGATAAGCTTCCTGCTTATGTTTATGTAACTAAGGCGGAAATTTCATTTTAATTTGGTGCATGCTCGGTTTTATCTCTAAAGGAAGAGTGAAGGAAACAAGCAATCGTACTGTTTATTGAAAATGTCTCTTTTGCGCATCATGCATTATCAGTTATGCCATCCAAGTCAATCTACACATCTCGCTCTAGTAACGAAGTGACGTCCAGCTCCTTTCAAATGCGCTCCAAAAATAAAGCATCCAAATATGGAAAGTGGTCGAGAGAAAGATTTCTGGATAACGCATATCGGGAGGGGTGTGCATGTCTGAGTAGTTGTGTGCTCGATTATGTGTGTATGTGTGTGTGTCAAAAACGGGGTATGCATGCTTGAAGGGTGGTGTGTTTCTTTGAGGACGGGGGTGTGTGTGTGTGTGTGTGTGTGTGTGTCACCAGGAGCAGGGCTCACATCAACTACCTCAGGTTTAAACCTTCCACAGAAGTGTTGTGTTTCATTCTGCTTTAGCCTGCGCTTCCCCTCCACTCCCCTCTTTCTCTCGCTCTCTCGTCCTCCTCGTCATCTTCCGTCTTCACAGCCTCTTCTCTTGACTTGGGAGAGCTCCATTCTGTCCATCCTCTCCACTCTTGAGTAAGACCAGCTCGTTCGATTGTGCACGTTTTCCTCTTAAGAGAGTCAAACAACAACTGAAAAAGAAAAAAAAAAACATGGAGGCGATCAAGAAGAAAATGCAGATGTTGAAGTCGGACAAGGAAAATGCCTTCGATCGTGCGGAGCAGTCCGAGACAGACAAGAAGGTGTCAGAGGACAAGTGTAAGCAGGTGAGATGTGGGGAAGACCGGCATATTCGTAGACGGATGAAATTAAATAAAATTCATTCTTTTTTTGTTGTTAATAATTGAGGCATTTTAATGTGCTTCAGAAGTACATTTTGTGGTTGGGGGCCAAGCACTGAAGTAAAATTACATTTGCATTCTCAGAAGTAAATAAATAAGATATAAACGTGTTATATGTTACAACAGTGCAAAACTAGTGTATGATGCAATACTGATCTTTTTTTGTTGTTGTTAATTTTAACATTATACTTGGAGGTATACCACAGGACACAGATCTTCTTAGAAAGCTCAAGCAAGCCCATTTTCGAGCTCCACAACTGTCCTGTGGCAACTGTCTTAGATTTACCTCACTAATAATAATGAGGACCAGAGGGAGGAGAGGCATGTGCTAGATCCTGGGAGCTTCTTGGCATCACTAAATTCCAAGAGCAAACAGGCATGGCCTCTGGAGTTCGCCAGGAATAACCCTGTTCCATACCAACTGCCCTTCTGCCCTCTTGGTATTGCTTACAAGGGCGTTGGTATGGCTCTTCACAAACACCATAAAACTTTCAAGAAGACTCATTAATCTAGAGCTGGGGTTGGGTGTCACGCTTGTGCGCATTATGTATACATTACCGGATTTGGAGAATTTCCTCAGGCACGGCCCGTGTAGTCATTTCTTGGATGGAAGGTATTTTAAAGGAATCTGCACAACTCAAGCCATCTGAAAAGTTACTAAAGCCGGAAAGCCAGAATATATCGATTTTTTGAATAAGAGGACTAGATAATCATATGAAAACGCTATATATTCTACCTCATTTTGATGTGATACTTAAGGTTTATTTACTCTGAGTATAAATTATAGGATCCCATTCAGCCTATAACATTATTTCTTCCTTTGATGCTTTTTACCTTCCTAAAGAATCGAATCCAGGCACACTACTAAGCGAGTGATTTTTGGATCTTCATAAATGCCTATTAAATAACAGAACTCTTGATTTCATGGACTAGCCCTCTGCAGATTCACACCTCATCCATTAGCGCCGATAGAAGCGGTCCAGTGACTGTGTAGAGTTTAATTACATTGACAGGACTTATCGGCAGCTCATGTATAGCTAGTTGAGCTGACCAAGTCCCAGTGACATTCTACATAGATTATAACGTACTAGAACATGAGGATGTGAAGGGTACTCATAGGGCATAAAATATTTGGGGTTAGATTCGAGCATTGGTTTGACTGGACCCTATAAATAAACCTGTCCATCTTAACACTTGTAAGTGAACCGCGTCCTGGAAAGGACAGTGTAGGATTAGGATATTCCTATCCAAGATGGAAGTTTACTTTACAAATCAGATTGACAAGTGTTATGTTGGCATGTTGTTACAGTATATGATGATCTACATGATGTTTATTGATGCATAGTAATGACGTGATGGTAGAATGACTGTATTTCTGATGCGTGCCTCAGTTGGAGGATGAGCTGCTGGGGCAACAGAAGAAACTCAAGGGGACAGAGGATGAACTGGACAAGTACTCCGAGGCCCTCAAAGACGCCCAGGAGAAACTGGACCTGTCTGAGAAGAAGGCCACAGATGTAAGTATGCAAACATCTTAACAGACCTGCAGAAGTCCCTCTGGCCATGTAGACAAAAAACGCCAGCATTTACATAGAAGAAGTTGTGCATTCAGAGTTATGCAGCAAAAATTGAGACTATTAAAACCACCTGTATCCCGTTCAAGCCTCTAAGTTTACCAGACTTTTCTTGAGTAGGTCCACCTGAGACAAAGCACATATGTTTCTTTTGCGGTTAAAAAATGATGCATAGAAAATGCAGACTTAAAGTCGACCTATTATGCAAAATTCACTTTGTGAGTGTCTAAGCAAAAAGACAAACCATTTTCTTTCTTTTGCCCTTTTTCCATTTTTATATAAACAAACCCATTTGCTTTTCCCCTAATGTGACCTCATATAAGAAAATCCCCCCCCCCAGCTCAGCAGTAGCTCATTTACATAGACACTGGAAGAGCACATTCGGAGAAGGAGTGAAATAAAAGGAGTTTAACAGTAAGTATGAAAAAAAAATGCATTATCTGAGCGCTTGAACAGATGAACTTTGGGGAGATCTCAGACCTGTGTTAACTTGTTAAAGAAATAGTACAACATGGAACCTGTAAAGAAAAAAGCATTTTCATTCACCATGGTGCCAAATGTTATACAAAAATGTAACAAACGTAAAAGGCCATATTAAAAACTCTAATACTGTGAAACATGAATGGGATGATGGCGCATACTGAAATAAGAACCAAACATAAGTCTACAATGCCAATATATTGTTGATGAGGTCCGAACATGAATATGGGAAATTTGGTTATTAAATTATCATTGCAAATGCTTACCTCGACTCATGGTGCATGATGATTTTTTTGTTTTTGTTTTTTTGGTTAAAAACTCATATAAATCTCAAAGGAAGATAAATTAATAGTTCCATTAGAAGTTTTTAAGCAACCCCTGGCAGCGTATTAGGTCAGAAATGTGCAAGTCTATACTCTAAGGGGGAAAGAAGTTGCTTAAGGTAAGTTGGATAGTTAAGGTTTTCTGGTTGTTAAAAGGCTTTATTAGGAACCTACTTGAATTTTAATTAAACCTTATAAGTTTCTACAGAGGTACAAACTGTTAGGTGTAAGGTCCACAGATCATCAGGCAAGAAACACTCCCATGCCTGGAGATATAGCTGTTGTTTCAGTGGTTGTTTCTTTTGGGGTTTGGTTTCCAGCTCAATGCAACTGCTCAACTCGAAAGTGAAAGACCTTATCATCGTTAAGTTGGCGGCACTGGGACTCAAACCAAGGACCTTCCGATCAGCAGTTCACCACTTTAACCACAAACTACCCCTGACCCAACAAACTAATCAGAACATTCCCACACTTGAAACATTTTGATCTCCCAGAATGAAGTTTTTTTATTATTATTTATTGTAGGGAAAATGTAATAGGGTATGTTGAATACAGGCCCGTTCTCTGGATTGTACCCAAGATGTAAATAAAAATGTTGCATAAAAACCCCAAAGACTGACCAATCATGCAAGGTCTTATATTGTTTATCTTTATTTGTTTATCTGCAACACTGTCTGCAATTACATTCTGATATCACATCTCTGTTTAAAATGTATACCAATTTAAACACCCACTTAAATAAATAAGTTTGAGCCAGCATACTCTTTTCAACAGCTACAGGCACAGATACTTAAAGCCTAGAGAGGGGGCAATTAAAGGCAGTGAGACAAAACATGACTCAAGCATGCTGTATCATTCTATGAAGTAGTCTGGACATGACCACTCAAGGCAATGGACTTTGAAAAGAGTGGGCTTACTCAAATTGGGAAATCTTTTGTCGTTTTTGTTCACCAGCTAATATAGATTTATTTCCAACCTTTTGATTAGTGAGACAAACTAAGCACCACTAATGCGCGCACACACATATACACACACACACACACACACACACACATATATATATGCGCGCGCGTGCGTAGACAAATACCAGACCCGAGTCAGTTATGCAGCAGCCTTGGAATGGTTGGAATGAGTAAAAAGCAAACAGTGAAGTCTCCCCTTCAGAGTCTGATGCATCACTCCAGAGCTCTTCCTCTGGGGGAGGAAATACAATCATTCACATTCCTGCTGTCCGCAGCTCCCAAAACTAACCTCCTACACAAACACAAACACACACACGCGCACACACACACATACATACATATATACATACATACACAGCGAGCGAGAGAGAGAGAGAGAGAGAGAGAGAGAGAGATGGAGAGAGAGAGAATGTAAACTGAGGTAATTCAACTTAAGGTGTTCAACTCAAACCGGGATTTTGATCGAGTTAAAACTGCCTTTATTTCTCTATTTAATCCCCTGCTACATTAATGCATTCATCCCAGAGTTTCATTAGAATGTAGACTTGGATACATTCGCCAGAGCCATGACTGGACTGCCTGCTTTATGCTGCTGTAAAACACTGGCCTCCCAGGAACTCCCTTAATGGCCCAAACATATGGGAAATGGCTTGGAGCAAAGTCAGGATTGTACGTGGATGTGGCAATAACCGCCAGCTGAGTAACTGTAATATGCAAGTGGTGTTCGTGAAAGTTTTACTGAGGCTAAGAGTCTCATCATCACCGTGCTGTGATCGAAGTCTTCTGTAAATGTCATTCAGTTTTACCTTCATTCACAAGAAATTTCCTTACAAGTCCCGGTTTGACTCGAACACCCTTTGAATATCCGGTAATCTCCTTAGAGAATTGTGTGAAGCAAATCAGCACTACACTTGAATTTTTAAGAGTTTCCAGTGTAATGTCAGATTAAAGGCATCCTCTTGGGAGTGCTTAGTATTTCATTCTCACTCTCTCTCTCTGAGTGGAGGGAAAAAAAGATTCAGTCAGGATCATAATGCTGGTTAATCCTTGGATTTCGCCTGCGTATAAATCCACTTTGACACTTCTTGCTTTGGGTCGTGCTGCAAAAATGATTACAGATGTCACTACTAAAATTCATTTAGCCTCCCAAACCTTAACTTGTCAGTTAAGGGATTATTATTATCTAGCTCTTAGACATCTTAAACGCATTGAGTTTGGATTGTACGCCCAACAGTGTGTATGTGAATGTGGCATGTCTTAGAACCGAAAAAACAACTCCTCATACTTTAATTAGCTTTCACAGTCATACTTCATGCACCTTTCCATTTTTGCACTCTGCTATATACATTTTGTCACAAATAATCGTTAGCATTTAGAATTATCAATCGAAATCTCTTGTCTCGAGAACCAATTTAAAAAAAAAGCAGATACTAGAACCTACACAAATTTTCAAATCTCTTGAATTCGCTTCAGCCAGAGGTCACCCCAGTGGGAACGGAAAGGCAGGGCTGCGTGTCTGTCACCCACCCCGGAGCAATTAACATTCCCAGAGTTTATTATGACAAATGCAAGCACTAACTGCAAATACAAGCAGCCTACGTGTCACAAACCAAACAAGGCTCTCAGCTTTCATCCAGGTTATTTGTCATGGTGGCACCTCAGAAAGGCCTTCATTGTTTGGCTTTAGTGCACTTCAGCCCTGAACTCCCGCCAACGCTCATTAAACGCATCCAGTGTCCAAAAGTCACATCCAGCGTCCAGAAAGCATCTGCCCACATTGAATACAGGAAGACCTTCCTCCTCCTACAGGCGTGATGTCATCTGAAACCACTTTCTTTCCCAGGATTGGGAGATTTAGCGCTGAACTGTTCCTGGCGAGTTCCTTGCTGCCTCGGTACTGCGCGCACTAAACTGCTTATGGGAGCTCGTTCTTGAGGAAGGTTCTAGAACAATTATTCCTGAGAGCTGTTTAAAAAAAAAAAAACTAGAAGTAACTTTACGTCATTCATAAAGAGAGTTTAGGACGTTGCTCTGTGCGCACTCTGTGTGTGACCGCTCTGGTTAAAGTGTGTGTGCTGAAGGCGCAGGAATGGCTGTGAACTCGTTGGACGCGGTGAAGAGGAGGATCCAGGCCTTACAGCAGCAGGCTGATGAAGCTGAGGATCGAGCCCAGCTTTTCCAAAGACAGCTGGATGAAGAACGAGATCTCCGAGAGAAAGTGAGACTTTGCACTTTAAAAGAAAAAAATTCAAATAAATTCCTTGAGACGAGCGACTCGGTCCGAATCAGTTCGTTCGTGCGGCTTTGGGCATCTTTTCATCGCCTGTTTAAAGTTTCTTAAAAGATGTAATCGGCTCATATTCATCGTAGTGAATGAAATGAATAATCATTATAATTGCTGAATGTTTAAGCCATGATTAAGACATGAATTTCTTTATTTTTAAATCGATACGCCGTAATGAATGACTAAAAAGCCTGGATTCTTTTTTTTTTTTTTTAAGATGCACACGAACATTTCCGAAAGTTTCCGAACGGCGGGTACTTAATCACGTGACTAGGGCTGGACGTAATATAATGTAATACAGTATAATATAATATAAAACAATATAATATAATAATTATTTAATGTTATGTAAGAGGTGGCACGGTGGCGTAGTATTTAGCACTGTAACCTTGCACCTCCAGAGTCTGGGTTCGATTCCCGCCTCGGGGTCTGTGTGTATGAAGTTTGCATGTTCTCCCCGTGCTTGGAGGGTTTCCTCTGGGTACTCTGGTTTCCTCCCACGGTCCAAAGACCTGCATATTAGGTTAACTGGCGCTCCCAAATTGCCTGTAGTGTGTGAATGAGCATATGAGTGTGTGTGTGTGTGTGCTGGGATGGATTGGGACCCTGTCCCTGTCTGTCTTGCCTTAGTTTCCAGGGATAGCCCCCCCCCCCCCCCCCCCCCCAAGACCCTGTATAAAGTATAAAGCGGTATAGACGATGAGTGTGTGATTAATTATAATATATATAATTATATATACATATATCAAATCAGATTTGAAATGAAAGAGTAAACAGTAACAGATTCTGCAAAAAAGGGAGACATAAAATGGCCATCACATGATTTTTACACTCTTATATCCATGCATAAATCAGTCTTTGGCAGTAATTCAGGTTTGTGCAATGTCATTGTGCACATTTAGTCATGCACATTTTATTATATACACACAAAATTCTTAGATGTTTAAAAAATCTGATAAGATAATCCAAATAAATGTTTAACTATGTTGTCATAAGTATTAAATTTTATTGTTAAGAGTATATTCATTTGAACCCTTAATAGCTTAAGTCTTTCAACGGGAAATGTATCAATAATACATTTTTAAAACTATTTAAAATACATAAAAGTACCATAATTCATTTTTAGTTTGTATCTAAACTTTAAAAGTAGGCTACATCCAGAGAGATAATATTGGTACAATAGTAGGAAATCTATTATGGGAAATACAGCTAAACCGTGAAAGCGCCATCAAAAACATTACATAAGTTGTTCAGTAAATTGTCAAGTTATTTTAAGCTGTCATGTCTTTTTTTATTTCATTATTTTATCAGTTAAAGTTATTCTATGTTTTAAAAAGCTATACTTGGTTGACACTTTTATCTGAAATTACAGAGACAGGATAAACCAAAGGTATTTGCTTAATGCCTTAACCATTCAGCCACCAGTTAACTATTTAGCACCTTTATCAATATCAGAATCATTGTGGATCTAGAGCCCATCCTGGGAAAGCTGAATATGATGTGGAGTTACACCCTTAGTGGATTCACCAGTCCATCGGAGGGCACTGTGCACATGCACACACACATGTGCGTGCACGCACACACACATTTACAAGTGGAGTCAATTTAGAGTAGCCAGCCCGTCATTTTTTGTGAGGTCCAACAAAACCAGAGAACCTAGAGGAGACAAAAACTAATAATTCAGACACTCAATAACCTGAGCTCAGGATCCCAGGAGCTAAAATATTTAGCAGAACATATTCCAATATATTTTGCAACATTTTTTTTTCACATATAGGATTATGGATCACTGTATTAAAACAGTTATATATTTTACATCTATTATGATTTATAAGGCTAATTGTATTAACAGTATAATGCACAGACATTGTAGAAAATATGACAAATATTAGTAACATTAGAAGCACATTTAGCACTTTTAAATGGTAGTATGAATTATTTGGAAAAGACAGTGAAACTAATAGAGATATATGTAGTTATGAAAGGGATGCATGTATATTCAAGTGGTTAAGGGGTTAGGAATGCAGTCTGTCTTTTGAGATCCTTGATGCTCTCCTCCATCTAAGGGCTGTCCAGGAGTAAGTTATACTACCGAACTACCGTTCAAAAGAATCAATTCCATAATCCGCTTTCTCTATGTCATATTTTTCTTGCTGAAAGCTGCAAAATTGTAAGCTTGATGTATATTAAATACTGGAAAAAGGGGGAAGGAAAGAAACAGAAACTAATTACCTTTCGGGGCTCAGACCGTGTGGAAAAAATCTCCCTGCTACTGAATAATTTCTCAATGCTTCCATCTGTTCTCCTTTTAGTTTTTGTTTATAGAGGAAAAAAATAATTTGCAGAAGCAGATAGGGGGAAAAAAAACTATGATAATTTGCTTGATATAGTGAAGTTTTCTGTAACTAGATGTTTATTTAACATATATGTAAGGAGTCACCAGTGTCAGCACTTAGAAACAAACAGTAGGGGTTTCTGACCTGGGAAATACGCTAAATATCTAGTTTACCAATCTCACTTTCAAAATCATGATTCAAATGAAAAGTGCAGCCGCCCTACCTGAATAGCCGCATTGAGAGTTTCTATGCTGTACTTGTGTGACAAATCGTCATCTGTACAACGAACATGAACAAGTTTTAGTTTGCACCTTTCTGACTAGCTTGAGTAGGTATGTGTGGTCAGAGTCTACGATTGTATAGACCTTGTTCTCAGCAGAGGAAATGAAGCCTAAGTAGGCCGCTAAAATAAGTCCACTTCCTGGAAACAATGTCCACAGGAAACATGGGATGTGACGCCTACTACACACTTTACCTTTCTCACTTCCTGCCATTTAAGCTGCTGCATGTGGTGTGGTTTCTCTCTGTCGAACCTAAAAAGTGCTAACACTTCAGTTCTACCACAGTAAAGTAAAAACATAGCCTTTATAGAATTTTCTATGAATCAATATTAGGTTTGGATAGATGGATGAATATTCTTGTTTGTAGATCATAATATATCTCACAGGTGTATGCTATTTTTTAAAGTCTCATCTGAAAAGTTCTGTAGGTTTTTCCCTACATTAAGTTTCTGACCTCGGAGTCTGAACACACCTGACTGATATTTGAGCGTTAATTTGGTTCATGCATTAGGTTGCTTTGTGCTAAACAGGCAAACAAGAAGATGTGTCTATATATGTACGTTCCCAGCCTTGAAGAAAGAGCAGTCATTGTTGAACATTGAGCAGTCAATGTTATGGTGTCTGGCACCAGGACATTGGCAGGTTCCTTTGGGTGCTTTGGGATCTCTAGGGATCACACCCAATGGGCTTCCCTTTGGGGCGTGATTGCTTTGGGATCTGGTGAGTTGGGCTCTTTGCCTGCTGGTCCCCGTGGACATGGGTGAAACTTAGGTGTCCATGATCCTGTGACCACTTTACTGGTGTGTTCATCTCACATTTCAATGGTCATAATGTCATGTTAATCGGCATACCCTGCTAACTCTTATAGATATCTGTGTCTATGAAATATGATTTAGAATGGAAAAAGAAAATAAAGTGAAACTGTGTCATGGTTATCCAACTTACTGCTGATGGTTTGGAAAATGAGTAGGGGAAGAAAATCCAAATGTAGGTTCTTAATGTTCTTTGGTATGTTTTGAATCTTATTTAATCCATCGGGCAGTAAAAGTACTAAAGATGAGCTCTGCAGTGTGGAAGATTTTGTGTCAGTGGAAAGTTTGGAAAAGTCGTCACAAGAATCACTGCAGAGGAATTCTGTATGGAAAAGAAATGCTGCATCTCCTGTCACGATCTCGTGACAAAATACATACTCAATACTGATGTACCCTTGAAAGTAAACTCACCCGCTCTGAATCACATTATATAGTGTTGTGTTGAGATATTCGTGACATTGCTTATCAATTACATAGCTTGTTTGGTCACAAAGTATGTGTTTTTTTAATTCTTTTGAGAAGTTAGGCATTGTAGGCCGCTTTGATATCATTCAATCATTCATGCATGTGTGTGTGTGTTCGTGTAGGCTGAAGGCGAAGTGGCTGCTCTGAACCGCAGGATCCAGCTAATTGAGGAGGAGCTGGACCGAGCCCAAGGGAGACTGAGCACTGCGCTCCAGAAACTGGAAGAAGCTGAGAAAGCAGCTGATGAAAGCGAGAGGTATACACACACACACACACACACACACACACACACACACACACATTCCTCAAAAAATAAGTTCACATCTTTATTTTCACTTTAACACAGAGGCATGAAGGTGATTGAGAACCGTGCTATGAAAGACGAGGAGAAAATGCAAATGCAAGACCTACAGCTTAAGGAGGCCAAACACATCGCTGAAGATTCTGATCGCAAATATGAAGAGGTGAGAACCTCACTTTCTCACATTCTGTGGCAATTTTAGGTCATTTTTTTTCCCCATTAAAAACAACAGAGCCAGGAGTTCTAGTTAATTTTCCACCAACTTGAGACATCACCAGTATGTTCCAGTGCCAGGAAAAGTGACTGCATTAGTATTTCCCATGATGTGATGAAATGTAAATTATTTTAAATGTTAAAAGTGCTTTTTCGGTTGTTGTTTTTAACCCTATTTTCTCCCAATTAGGTCATTTGCCAGTTCCCTCCCTCTAGCTAGATCTCCACTGTCGCTAAGCTACTATTAGCAGTATGTTGTTGTCCTACTTGTGGAATATTCTGTGGAAAACTACCTTAACCATGTCGTGTCTAGTGTTCATGTGGACTAGTCATGCATGTAGTTTGTTCTTTTAGAAAATTGATTGTGAGAAAACTTTTGCAAGGCAACTAAAAAACACAGACACATAGCATGAACTTGCTGATAATGTTGAATAAAGGATTAGCTAGCTAACAGATAGGAATTATTTAGGCAATGTGAAGGTGGAAGGACAACAAAAAAACATAATCTTGTCTAGTATATCAAGATTTCTCTCAGATATGTTGAAAAATTACTATGAAAACACTGTTTACAAGAAAAACAACAAAAAAAATATTTTAAGCATTAAGTGCTAACCAAATGTTTATGGATTCTACCATATGGAATTTTGAACTGAATGGGTGGTTCATATAAATCTCCACATAAACATGTGCTTATGTGTGTGTGTGTCTATGTAGGTGGCTCGTAAGCTGGTGATCATAGAGACTGAGCTAGAGAGGGCAGAGGAGAGGGCTGAGGTTGCTGAGCTGTGAGTACACCTTGCTGTGTTTAGTGAGCACATGGAAACTGCAAACGGAAATCAGGTGGATGAACGTTTCTCTTTCTCTTCTCTATAGTAAAAGCGGAGATCTTGAGGAGGAACTTAAAAATGTAACCAACACCCTGAAGTCTCTAGAGGCCCAGTCTGAAAAGGTATTCTAGTCATGTGCCTTTGTGTATGTACGTGTGTGGCTGGGTCCGTTACATGACCTTTTGAATTGCTGTCTCATTACAGTACTCAGAGAAAGAAGACAAGTACGAGGAAGAGATCAATCTTCTCAATGACAAACTGAAAGAGGTAAAGATGAGATGGCTTGAAATGCATTCCAGAACCTTGCAATCTGCTTTACTGAGTATGTGCCAATGCCTTCTTGGTTTTCTCTTTCTCCTTGCAGGCAGAGACGCGTGTTGAGTTTGCAGAGAAAAATGTGTCCAAACTGGAAAAGACTATTGATGACCTTGAGGGTGAGAAATTCTTCACACCTCTAATATTGCATGCAGGTTAATAATCTTAGAAAGCTCGGCTGGAATTATAACCTTTCGTGAACACACCTTAATCAGAATACAGAATACTCTTTTCAATTGAAAAGAGTAAAGAGCATCAGTTTAATATCAGACATCAGAATGTGAAAAAGAAATCTGATTTAGTGATGTTGACTATGGCTGGTTGGTGGTGTCACATGGGCCCATGTTCAATGTGGCCTCAGATTTATTTTTTATTTTTTTCTTAGCTAACAGGAGATCAACCCCAATTGGTCTTCGGATCTTGTAGCCCATCCTCCCCAATGTTTGACATCTTTTGATGTGTCATGTTTTTCTGCTCACCGCCGTTGTGTTTGACTCAAAGCCTTCCTGTCAGATCGAACCAGCCTGGTCATTTTCTTCTGGCCTCTCCCATTACCGAGGCGTTTCCTCCCACTGAACTGAAACTGTTCTGTGTTCGACTGTTCAGCATAAAAATCCCAGGACATCTGTTTTTTTCTGAAATATTTAAAACACTCCATTTGGCTCCAACAATGGTGCCACTTTTAAAACGCCTTAGATCATATTTCTTACCCATTCTGGTGCAGCTCTGACTTCTTGACAAATTCTTGACAAGTATGCACATGATTTTATAGATTCCGCTGCTGCCACATGATCGTACAAAGATGGTATGCTAATCTCCCTATTAAATTTTCCAGTGGATGGATATTAATATTACTGTCAAAAATATAATTTGCAGTGTTGGGGGACGTTACGTTTTGAAGTAACTAATTACATTACAAAATTACTATCTTTAAAAAGTAGTCAGTTACATTACAGTGTTACTTTCTGATAAAAGTAACTAGTTAGAGTACTTTTCCATTGCAGAAAATGAAAACTCCTTTGTGATTCCTCATGCATGTTGTTTTAGACAAGACCTTCATAATTATTCTACCATCATCACTCAGTGAAATTTGTCCCATAATCGTTAACTACTAACAGCAGGAATAACAGAGGGGGGGCGGGTTATGGGAGGTGGGGGCAGAGCTTGTAGGACGAGATTCACACACACACACACTAACGGAATCACAACTGTCAGGCTCACGGATTACATAAATTGTCTGAATAACGGATTACATTTTTGAAATTATAACTAAATAACTTAATAAGTACTTAAATGGCGTACCTAACGCGTTAGATTACTCGTTACGTCAAAAAAGTAAACGAAGTACTACTTTGTAACGCGTTACACCCAACACTGATTATCTGTGTATTCATACATATCTTTAATCAGAGGTCGTTTACTTCTCAATTGGCAGCATTACTTAATAGAAGGAAAGTTTTCGTTTTTTTACTTTATAGCTGGTGCTTACCTTCTGAACAGCAGAATTTCTTGTCATGAGTTGTGTTTGACTGGGGCATGTTATCAGTTGGAATTTAACCTTTGCCTGCGTGCATGCCTGTTCATGGCGTTAGCTCATCATTAATGGGTTGAGATTATACTCTTTAAAGAAACCAGACAAACCACTGCGTGTACATGACCTTATTATACTCTATACTGTTTCAATTTCTATTATCTTTTCTTGCATGGAATTAAGACATACGAATCTCACAAATCCTACAATTTTTAAACTCTCTTTCACAAATTCTTTTCCTCTTCATATTTCCTCTTCCTTTCTGCCGAATCTCTTCTCCTCTGGGCCCCTGACCGTTGACCTCCAGATGAATTGTACAATCAGAAGGTAAAAGTGAAGGCGATTTGTGAAGAGCTGGATCACGCCCTGAATGACATAACTACCTTATAGGTGACTCGTCAGCAGCGAGTTGTATCGCCGATGCTTGACATGATGAACAAAAGTGCCTTAACTCTCGTACCTATTTGCAATTTGTTAGGTTACAAAAATGCACACAACACAATACCGGTGCTACTGAAGTACATAGATGTAGAGTTTCGTTACGGAGCTCTGGATAGGCTCTGACCCAGTTCCTGTGCTGCTATAGTGCATAAATCTCTGCTTCGGCTTCTAAGCCGATTCAACCGCGCGCTTTCTCTTTGTCTGCAGTTTCTTTCATTTTCCTCTGTCATTTTCTTTTCTATAAGTGTGCCTGGATTCTGTGTTACAGTGTTCTGGAGTCTGGCTTTAATACCAAAGTCTTAATAAAGAGCTTAAAAAAGATCAATGATTAACTGTGCTAAAAAAATGAAAATAAAAAATCTTTTCACCATCTCTTTTCTCTTTCCACTGTCTCCTTCTTGTCATCTTCTTTAGCTTTTACTGCCTTTGTGACACTCTGTAAATGTTTTCATTTATCCTGGTCATTTACAAATGTCTCATAGTAGAAGTAAAGCGTGGTAAGTAAGCCCACGTACAGGTCTGCTTGTCTTTCTGTATGACATATGCCTAACTTTTTAATACAAAGAAATAAACTTTGGTCAGGTTGAGTACAGCTTTTTTTTACGCTATGTTGTACTTCTTTTACTACGTCAGCCAAATACACTCCCTGCTCGGTAATCGGAGAGTGAATCACCGATTCGAAAGAGTAGATCGTCTAATGATTAAGTTTTGTCCTAAAACGACTACAGCATTAAAATTCACTTTTACCACTTCAGCGCTGTTATTTCAGCTGTGAAAATATTAAGTATTCCCAGTAAAATATTCAGTTTAGCTTTTCTAATTAATATCTATTGGTGTAGGTGTTTGTTACGTTGATCAAGTAGATTATTAGTATCTTATTTTAAAGTAGATTATTAAATCCGGCACATAACCGTTCATGACATTGTTTTTACTCAACATTTTGATTTCAGTTATGGTTAAACTTCAGGTTTCATTAACTTCTGTCCACATTTAATACAGACAGACATACAGACAGAAAATCTTCTGAGACTGGTTTCGAGTCATCCAATGTATGAAACATAAGATATTAGTGAAACTGAGAGTCCTGACCAATGTAAAGACAAAACCTTTCTTTTATTTATACAGATACACCAAAGATACTCACATGACATGTTGCTAAAGTCAGTTTTTTAAATATATAAATAGGAATCCAACATAGAATGGAGGCAGAAAAGTTCCAGAATGCAGTACATTCATGCAACACGCGATGCCTGACAACTAAGGGTGATATTAGCATGCAAGTTAAAGCTTGGGGCATGGTCTGTTTCATTATCAGCTGCAAATAAAAAGGTGAGCAGGCTAGAGGACGGCCTAAAGAACTAAACTGTGACTGCATTACTATCTTTAGATAGAGGAGTGACAAGAATGCTAATGCTGCATTCAACTTATGCAGACATAGGAATGACATCACTTTAGAGCTACAGAGTGGGAACAAAAATGGAGGCCTCAGTGAAAGTGTGTGTCTTATGATGATGAGTTTATGTATTTAAATAAATAGGGTTGATCTTTCTCAAACCAACAAACTGTACAAACTATGGTTTTGTTGCTTGATCTAAAGTGTACTCTGAGTCATACTCTGAGCATCAGGTTTGTAGACGCCTACTGAGTAAATCTGAGTAAGAATTCCAAGTTACGGGGGTGTTTTTTTCCTAATCTGAGATGGGGAATTTCAACCTTTTAGCCTACCTATTGGCACCACTATGAGCAGCCAGTTGTGGGCAGCATTGTGGGTCGTGTAGGAAACTGTTAACCGACATGAAAAAATAAACACAATCATTAAAGTTTAATCTTTAAACAAGTCAAATTTTTAAAAAGCAGACAAGACAAGAGAATTTCATTACAAAGCTGACCTAGTCGCCATTGTACTGTAGGTGCCAGTCTAATTATAAAGATTAAGATGAGTCACTCTTGGTTTAAAGTTTAAAGAAACAAGTATGGTTGCCTAGGCAGCCGATCTGAAGCGGTTTCACACAAGATCACACCTTCAGAGCCTGGAGTGGTATTTAGTTTTTGATGTCACTGGTGTAAATACCTCAAGGAATTCCCCTTCAGTTGTACCTTCTTTGTACGGCAAAATGACTTAAAGAGTACAACGCAATACCAGTTACTACGTCTTGAACATTGCACCAGATTTCTATAAGATCGACCATATGTTACGTACAGTACTGTGGTATCAGGTTGTGTTTACTTGTGTGTGTAAGTTACTTACTGCCTGAATACGTTTTTCTTTCAGAGACTGTAGCACACGCTAAAGAGGAGAACCTGAATTTAAACCAAGTCTTGGATCAAACACTTCAAGAACTCAACAGCTTGTGAATAACAACAACAAAAAAGAAGCCATCACATCAAGCAACATTCCACATGCATGTGTCTGTAGGTTTTGGGTGTGTTTGTAGTTAAAACATTTTTTCTTCTACATTGTGTCGCCTGAGTCATGCTCTACTATTTTTATCCCACATCCACCCACACATATTCTTTATGTTGCCAAGTAACACATTGTTATATATTATAATGTAACACAAAGGGTGATGATACAAATGACTGATCATGGTATACTGTTCACACCTGTCAAGCATAACACCCCACCTCCACCTTTGATCAACATATTTTGGACCAATAGGCCTATTCCACGTCAATGCATCCTTTGGACCCCTAACTACCCCGGGCCTAGCACAGCGTCCTCAGTTACAAGTGAAAGTTGTCGTGTTTCCTGAATTGGTATGTCTATTCCATATTTGTGTATTTATTTATTTTACATCTACACCTATCAGGAGTTTTTGAAATGCTGCTCAGCCATTTTGTAAAAAAAAAAAATTTAAAGAATCATCCACAAAATTTACACTTACAGTTTAATTTAGGTTTTAGTGGATCTTTTGTTGTCTAGTTTTATTGGTTAATATGAAGTCACTGACAAGTTTTAAATGAAGCCCTTTTCCTTTTCTGAGAATTGTGTTTTTTTTTTTACTTTTTAAAACCAAAATAAACTTTTTTTCTTTTTTTTACTTTTTTTACATTGTCACAAAATGTCTGTTACTGTTGTTATAAATACGAGCATGGCCTCCATTAAATAAATAAATTATCGATTGTGCTGGTTAGAAATGTGAGGAGTATTCCGGTATCTGGAATAAAAATTAGTTAATAAATTAATTAGTTTTTTGTTTTTTATATATAATACTAGACGATACCTGCAACTCTGCCCACTTGCAGACCCTGAAGCCGGCGTGCTACCATTACTTGCGAATGGAGTGTGCAGTCAACTCGCGGCCGCTCCTCGCGCTGCTCCAACTCCCAACTTTGGTTTAGGTTCAGTCCCTTCTTTTTCCAACATAACCGCTCACCAGTGCACAAAACATAGTCCATAAAGACATGGATGACAGAGTTTGGTCTAGAAAAACTGGTTGAGGTTGAGTCCTGACCTCAACTCGATAAAACACCTTTGGGATGAATTAGAGTGATGACTGTGAGCCAGGCCTTCTCATCCAACAACAGTGTCTGACCTCACAAATTCTGGAAGAATGGTCAAAAATTCCCATAACCACATTCCTGAACCTTGTGGAAAGCCTTCCCAGAAGAGTTGAAACAGTTATAGCAGCAAAGGCTGGGCCAACATCATATTAGAGCCTATGGATTAAGAATTGGATGTTACCAAATTTCATATGCATGTGAAGGCGTAATATTTCCCTTCGCTTGGTGGATTTATTCCAGGTACTCCAGTTTCCTCCCACAGTTTATAGACATACAGAGTAGGCTAATTGGTTCTCTAATTTGCCCTTATGTGTGAATCAGTGCCATAGTGCTACCCAGTATGCCCCTCTGCTGTATACAAAATGAACGAGTGAATGAATGAATGCTTCAGGGATGCAACCTCTTTATGTGGCTTTAAATCTGAAACTAAAATAGATATGCCATAGAATATTAACACTATGGGAGGAAACTGAACTCCCCGGAAGAAACCGAGCAAGCACGAGGAGAACACGCACACTCCACGCCCACAGACTCGAGGCGGTAATCGAACCCCCGACACTGAAGGTGCAAGGCCACAGGGCTAATCACTACCCCACCGTATAATCAAATTTATTATATGTATATTTTTTTGTTTTCTTTCAAGAATTTTGACTCGACATTATTATAGAAATTTATAGTTTAATCAGTTTGCATATAAACGAGCAGCGGTCTGTCCTTTTTTAGGGTGAAGAAAGACTTCGGTGTGCAAGGTTTCAGTTTCCTGGCTCTCTTGTGCACGTCACAAACTGCGCGTTACCGCACTCAGGAGTACGCATGAATAGTGCAGCAGATCGTGTTGCTGTAGTCGACTCAGGAGGCGGTAGGGCTCTGTGAGGTTTGTGACGGAACCTGGGAGAGCCTCTGCTCTTTGCTCTGTGCTTGTGCTGCGTGTGTGTGCGTACGCGCTGCCACTAAGCAAATTTGCCGGGCGGGATTTCCGCAAATTATCAAGTATGGCGAAGACTTACGATTATTTGTTTAAACTGCTGTTGATCGGGGATTCGGGAGTCGGGAAAACATGCGTGCTCTTCAGGTTTTCAGAAGACGCCTTTAACTCGACTTTTATCTCAACTATAGGTATGTTAAACATTTTGGTTTATCTCTCAACTACACTGACATCTTCGGCGCTAGCCTAGCTCAATGCTAAACGCTAGATGCTCGCTAGCTTGCTGTGTGACTGTCTAATTATTTCCTTCCACATGTCGTTTTGAATTAACTTGTGTCATTACCGATTAGAAATCATCTTTAATGTCCTTTTATTTATTTTTTATTTAAAACAACGTTCTAAATAGTCAGCTTCCTTGGTTACAATCTGGTTTCGATGTCTTGGCTAGTAAGCCTAACTAGCTTCAACTTGTTAGCTAGCTAGTTAGAGCTTTTTTGTAGGTAGAAGCCAGACATTATTCTTGAATTTTTTTACGTCTAATATATTTATACATTTTAAAATTTTACTGAAACAGAATTTGCATTTTTTTTTAAATCGAATATCGTGAAAACAGTTTTCTTTTTGTTCTTTAATTTTAAAAAGTGAAACTGAAGTTCTATATTAATTATATGTAAAGTTAATATCCTGTTTTGCTTCATTTCTATTATTACGAATTTCATGTCATGAAAATGAAAAATCCGCCATCTCAAAATATTAGAATATTTTCTAAATGGGTTTATGATACAGAAATTTCCAACTTCTGAAAAGTATATCCATTTATGGACTCAGTGCTTGGTCAGGGCTCCTTCAGACCAAATTACTCCATCAATGCAGCATTGCATAGAGGTGATCAGCCTGTGTTGTTAAAGAGGACCAGGTATCTTTCATATCAGCTTTCAGCTCATCTGTATTGTTGGGTCTGGTGTTTTTCATCTTCCTCTAGAGAGTAGCATAGATTCTATGACGTATGATTCTATGTCCGGTGAAATAGTTGGCCAATCAAGCCCAGTAATATCATGTTCAGCAAATCCCAGTTAATGGTAGTTTTGGCACTGTGGGCAGGTGCGAAGTCCTGCTGCAAAAGGAAATCAGCATCTCCATAAAACTTTTCAGCAGACATAAGCTTGTGGTGCTCTAAAATCTCCTGGTAGCGGACTGTGTTGACTTTGGACTTAATAAAACACAGTGGTCCAACACCAAGATGATGACGCCCCAAATCATCACAGTCTGTGAAAACTTTGCAACTTGGATTATGTGTCTCTCCATTCTTCTCTATTTTTAAATGAGATGCAAAATTTACTTTCATCTTAAAAGAGGCCTTTGGCTCATCGAGCAACAGTCCAGTTCTTCTCTTTAGGTAAGTCCCCTCTGACTGTCTCAGGTTCACGAGTTGCTTGGTGCTAGGAATGCAACAGTTTTCTGAAGACGTCTGTGTGTGATGGCTCTTGTTGCACTGACTCCAGTCTCACTCCATGTGAAGATCTGCCAAGTTCTTGAATCACCTGTGCTTGACGACCCTCTTAAGGCTGTGATCATCTCTTGTCCTACCTTGCTTTTCCTTTACAGTCCATTTTTCATGAATATTCTTTGATGCAGCCCGTCAAGAACAGCCAGGCCTTCTGTGGGTTTCCCTTCTTGTAGAGGGTGCCATTGATCATCTACTGGACAACTGTAAAGCCTGCAGTTCTTGACTGAGAGATTCTCTGTATTTATAATGTATAAATGAAATTTAAATGAAATAATTTAATATTTTGAGATGGGATTTTTTGATTTTCGTGACTTTTAAGTGTAATTTCAGGAATATGATAGTTTCACTTATTGAATGAATTATGAAAAACTGTGATAAGGTGAGGTGTGTGTGTGTACACTCACACACATAGTTTACAAATATATGTGTGTACACATATAATGTGTGTGTGTTTATTGGGTTCAGCATTAAATGGCAAGGGACTCCGTGTCTCCATTCTATCAGTACAGCTGGAATGATGAGGTTAGCTAGCTGGCGAGTGACTAAGCATTATTTGAGCTATCCAGCTTCGGCTAGTTAAGATAGTTGTAATTTGTGTAAAGTTTATTTAGTAAGATAATGATGCTGTATTTGGTGTGTCAGTGACTAATCCCTGAACTAGTACACCTTATTAGTCCACATCTATTAGCTAACATGACAAGTATCTGGCAGATTTTCATCACTTGTGTTCTTTAGTGTGAACTCAAGCTGAGGAAGTGTTAAGTCACATCAGAAGTCATGATCAGTAGGCTATTAGAGGAAATGAACAGTACATCAGCACTATCTAGGCCTCTCTATTCCTGGCACCTTGCAGTTTGCAAAATATAAGAATCAGGTCTGAGAGGTCCTCAGTCCACCTGAATGTTGTACACTTTGCTTTATATTCTTTTTTTTTATTATTTCTTTTTCTTTTTTTTGTTGCAGGTATTGATTTCAAGATTAGGACAATAGAGTTAGACGGCAAGAAGATCAAGTTACAGATATGGTATGTTTCAGTCTCCTGCTCGAAGGCCTCATACAAACTGTCAGCTGATTCAGGTTCCCTTATAATGAAGCACACAGGTAATATGGAAGGGTGACAAATCACAGAGGCTTCCACTAATCCTCGCTTTATACACCAGGCCTTTCATGTGAATTTCTTGCTCGCAAATAGTTGTAATAGAATTTACAATGGTGATTATTTTTAATAGTAACTGTTTTTTTATTTTACAGAACACTAAAGGTTTTTTATCTTAAAATCTTAGAATTTATTTCTGACCTTTGCAGAAACGTTTGTGTATACATGAAAGCATGCACAATATGCAGTTTTTTGGAGTGTAAATGTATAAAATAATTATGACGTGAAATGTATCTGGAACATCTGAAAGTATTTTTTTGTCTCACAGTGCATAAATTGCTAACCATTATAGAAAAAAGAACATTGTGGATAGATAGATACCTTATTGACCCCAAAGTAAATTCCAGAATGAATGGATTCATTTGTGCTAACTGAAAGTATGGATAAGTCATGTGATCACAAAGAAATCAACCACAAAATGAACTCGCTATTTACAGTGCTCCATTACAGTACTGTGTAAACTTTCTGTGCAAATTTAGTGTTCAAGTAATATTTCAGCAAATGTTTCATCAGATTTCACACCTGAATTGATGGGATGTTTTGCTTTAATTATAAAGTGTCTGACAGTTTATGTAGAGAGATGTACAATTTTGGAATTTTATTGAACTTTTTTGTTCAATTAAATGATTTATCCAGTTTTTGATTCAGTATTTATTCACACATTTGAAATTAAGATTAACTTACAAATATTAAACAGTGTGTTCTAAAATATTTCTAAAAAATAAGCCACACCTTTTGCAAATACAAACCGCTTGCATCTTCCAAATTTTGCCAGACTATCACTTTTTCATGCTTGAAGACTTAGGGCACATGGCAGGGTACACCCTGGACAGGGTGCCAATCCATCGCAGGGCACAGACACATAAGTACACCTTTTAGAAACATTATTGAAAATTTTGTATATTAAAAGATTTTTCTTTGTTTTTTTTTGTTTGTTTGTTTTTTTTAAAGACATTTATGTGTCTGCTATTTGTGCTCTTTAAAGCATTAATAACGGCTCTGATCTGAGTTTCTATTAATATGGATGGCCTTCATGAGAGCCAGTTTCATCATGGTGCTTGAAGGGTTTAGCAAATGCACTTGACAATACTGTTCCTGCAAGAACTATTCCTGAAGTGTTTTAAAATAAAAACTCCCTACAGTTGTTAGTTAACAACTTGAACATAATTCCATGTTATTTCATAGCTTTGAAATATCCAGTATTGTTCTAGAATTTAGAAAATAAATTACCAAAAAACAAACACATTAAATTAGAAGGTATGTCCAAACTTTAGACTGATAATGTTTGCACAATAAATTTACATGCTAAACATTTAGACGTGTTTTAAGTGCAAAATATGTGGAAATATGACCATATTCACCTGTAGCATTTAGGTTAGCTTTGAGTTCTTTCACTTCCTTAGTAAGTGATTATGAATAGATTTGAAAAAACATTCTTTAAGCTTTAGGACAAAAACCTCCTGATTATGGAAGTTATTTTTAATGAATACAGCCGAGCCCTAGTCAATGTCTGATCATCTTTGGAGCTGGATATGTATCCTTAAGCTTATTAAGTTTGAATTAATTCTTCCCAGGGACACAGCAGGACAGGAGCGATTCAGGACAATCACAACGGCATATTACAGAGGCGCTATGGTGAGTATCGTGTTTTTTTTAAGGCTACGTCTATGAATAATATATAAACTCACTGTATTTAACACGCACAATGTGTTGAATGTTGTCATCAGGGCATTATGCTGGTGTATGACATTACCAATGAAAAGTCCTTCGACAACATCAAGAATTGGATTAGAAACATAGAAGAGGTGACAATTATTGGTCATATAAATACTGCTCAGAATAAATCATGATGTCATTTTTTTAAACTTTCATTATAAGTTTCATTTTATAACACTTTGTATCCTACCTAGCATGCATCAGCAGACGTGGAAAAGATGATTCTAGGCAACAAATGTGACATCAATGAAAAGCGACAAGTTTCCAAAGACCGAGGAGAAAAGGTGAGGGATGCAAGTTAGCTTTATTGACATCTTCTCATGTGTAGTTTTGTTTGTTTTAGTTTGGGTTAGTGTAAAACCGAACACTACAGTAAAATATTTTATTAAAGTTTGAATTTCAAACATTCACTGTAAAAGTATAAAAAAAACTATTACTGAAAATTAAGCATTACAGTAAAATGTCTTTATAAGACCTTATTGTAAACTATTTTAACAAAATGAAAACTATTTAAAATCTGTTAAACAAATGTAAAATCTAATACTTTACACTCTTTTAGCAAAGTGTAAAATCCAATATTTTCATGTAAACTACTAACAAAGTTAAAAATCTAAAACATACAACTTTACAGTAAAATATTTTTAAAAGTAAGATTTACTGTAAAAATAAAGTAACAATTTGAAAAAATTGTTAGTGTAAAATATAACCCGTTCTAGAGAAAGTGTCAAATCATAAAACGTACACTAATATGCTTTAACAACATGTAAAATCTCATGCTTTAAAGTAAAAAAGTTTAAATCCTAATACATATGTAAAATCTTTAAACAAAGATGTATATAAAATCTAACACTATATGTAAAAATGCTTAAAGTATAAAATATAAGACCCTATTGTACAATATTTGAAAAGTGGTAAATCTTATACTGGACAGTAAAATCCGTCAACAAAATATAAATTCTAATAATTTAAAGTAAACACTTAACAAAGTGTAATGTAATATTTTTAACTTCTTTAAGTGTAAAATCTAGGTGAATTATTTTAACAAAGTTTAAATACTACTGTAAAAAAAATAAATACATACGCAGTATCAAATATTAAAGTGTACCATAATACCATGTAATTTAAACATATCATACTTTACAATAATCTCTTTTAACAAAGTTTAAACCTTTTTTTAACAGTTTAAAATATAAAACTGTACAATAAAATCTACAATAAAAATTATTCAACTAAGTGTAAAATCTAATGCAGTAATAAACTTATTTAACTGTAAAATCTAATACTTTACATATATTTCAACATTTAAAATTTCGCCATCTGTGGTAAGGATTCATGAGAATGCTGCCTTCTGTCTTCTCTCTTCAGTTGGCGTTAGAGTATGGCATCAAGTTTATGGAGACGAGCGCAAAGTCCAACATCAATGTGGAAAATGTAAGTGAAGTCTACAGACCTGATGTTGCACACCATTGTATAGCCTTTCTGCAAAGAAAAGCCCAATCTGAGCTTATATAATGTAATTTGTAATAGATTTGACTTGTCTGTTCAGCTGAGTGGAAGTTGTTTGCCAAAATTGACCACAGATCGACACGTCAGCATTATACCAAAGCCATGACACTGACATGCTAGAACCTCAGCAGATTTAGTTACATTAGCATAAGGGTGATTTTAAACAGGGTGAACCTTACTGATATAGCATTTATTCCTAGATTAATTTCATTAGTAATCATTTCAATTATAAGTGGTATAAGGTATAAGACCAGATGTTTCCTTCAGTCTGCTTATACTTACTCTGTTTTATCAGTCATTAACGTCTCTAGTCATTTTACCACATGATTCTTCGTATAGATAAGACTTTAAACATGTTATTTCACAAGACCCAATACATGTCAGATTGGTCTGGTTATCAGAAGCAGCCTGGTTACTGGTGATGATTCACTTTCAGTTGTACATAGCAACCATTGTTTGCAAGCAAACTATTTATTGAAACCACTATAGTCAGTTTATTCATGCATAATGTTTAACGCTGTTTAATTCGTGTGAAATGAAGAAACACATGATATCAGGTTGATTTAAAAATGCTTGTGTACTCCTACTGTTATGTAAATCATCAGCACTGCTCTAGTAGAACAGACTGCCTAATATTCTACAGGAAGGGGAATCTTCTCTTTTAATGCTTCTCATTGATAACTGACATTGTGCATTGTTTTGCTCTGCTTTTAGGCATTCTTAACACTCGCCAGAGACATTAAAGCAAAGATGGACACGAAACTGGTGAGACAATTACTGCTTTTTCTATCACTGACATTGATCATAAAAAATATTAAATATGTTTTAAAGAGGATTTTCTAATTGCAATTTGTTTGAACTTTACCCAAATATATTAAACGTACAAACTTTATGGCTCAATTTTTTTTTTAACTGAACAGGTTGTATACATTGCCTGGCTAAAAAAAAGTTGCGCACACAAATATTTTAATCAATCCTCATTGGCTTTGATTATGGCACGCAATGTGGCGGCCAATTCATGTGTGAAAATTATTCCTCATTCTCCCAGAACCACAATTTGAGTCCTGGAATATGCGTGTCATCAAGCGGGGAAAAGCTCTGTAGATGTCATGACCAGGTCTTATGTACATTCAGATTTCATTGCCATATAACGTTGCTAAGCATGGGCCTGACCAAATGAAACAACCCCAGATCGTAACACTGCCTCCAGAGGCTTGTACAGTGGGCACTATGCATGATGGGTCTATCGCTTCATGCACTTCCCTTCTTACACTGACACATCCATTGCTCGGGAATTGGGTCAATTTGGACTCATCAGACTACATGACCTTCTTGCATTGCTCCGAAGTCCAATTTTTATGCTTCTTAGTAAACTGAGTCATTTGTCTGGTTAGTCTCACTAATACAAGGTTTTCTTATGGCCACACAGTTTCACATTGTGCATATGAAAATGCTGTGATATTTGTGGTTTCTTCTGTTGTTTTTCAACGATGCAACTTGTAATGTAATCTCCATTCATGATTTCTTTCCATGAAGTTGACAGCCCTATTTTTTCATATTGTAATAATGTTTTGGAAGTTTCTTTTCTGTTTTTGGATGGGTAGTGTAGAAAGGATTCAAGTTATGTGGTTTTCATTATCTGTTTGTGTGTCTTGAGCTACCTTTACTCATTGATGATAGGTTTTCACATACAGTAAAGCAAAACATAAAATGTATATACAATAACCTGGCTCTTTGCTGTCTACATCAAAATCTTTTAGTACAGGATGAAGAAAAATGCATTGGATACGAAATCGTGTGTTTTCGGCCAACAATCAACTCTGTGCATTCCTGTTTGTACCTGTTCTTATTTAAGATTCAGTTATTTGTCACATGTACTTTACAGTAAATCACAGGGAAATTATTTTTAAGTTTTTCCACATATCCGAGCTGGGGTCAGGGTGGATGGTCAGCCCGGATACAGCTCCTTGTAGCAGATAAGGTTGTGTGCTTGGTCATGGGCTCAACAGTGGCAGTTTCGTGGTGAACCCTTGAACCTCTGATCAATGAAACATGAGCCTTAACCATTTGAGGCACCACTACCCCTAACTCAATAAGTTTGTCCAGTGGAAAAGTGCCCCACCTTTTACTAAAAAAATAGTATGTTGTGGTTTGTTTGAGGCTGTGTTTGTCTAATACTGAGACGCACTTTGATCATATGATTTTTATAATGTTTTTACATAAAAACACATGGATATATAATATAGGTTGTGCTAAATTTGACACATGACTGTTAATTGTACACAGAACAAAGTGACGGTTCAGTTCTGGTTGTTTTAATCCATTTCCTTTTCATGTCTTTCGCTGTAGGAGGGTAACAATCCCCAAGGCAGCAATCAAGGAGTAAAGATCACCACTGAGCAACAGAAAAAGAGCAGCTTCTTCCGCTGTGTTCTACTGTGAAGACCAAGGCCTTACTGTCCTCCACCCTGGGGCTGAACTCAACTGGACTGTGTTCATGTTTTTAGCACTTCTCTCTCTCTCTCTCTCTCTCTCTCTCTCTCTCTGTCTGTCTGTCTGTCTCTTTCTCTGTGTTTCAGCACCTCTCTGCTTCCAGCCCTGGCACAGCTGGAGTGCTCAGCTCCTCTCTTTGCTTCCATTGACATGTGGTTTCTTCCAGCATACAGCCCGTTTCCTGAGGGCATGACTGGCTTGCTTAGCTTCTATTGGTTTGTTTATGATTTTGTCATCATTGTTCTCATATCTTCATGAAGTTTGCACCCTAAATAAGACATTCCCATTTACACTCACAAGTCTTATCAGTCCTCTTCCTGTGGTACAGAAGCGTTTGATAAAAGTCCTTCTAGGCTCTGGTAGAGTTTGGTCTAAAATGTTGATCATTTCTCTCTCATGCTTTCTTTTATAGACAATCACAAAACAGTACAGTTTACAGGAATCTTTAAAAGAAAGAACAGGAAAAATTGTTTTGAAGAAAAATCTTGCATTGTAATTTAATACAGTGGCTCTTTCTGCAGTCAACATTCCATCATTAAAAATAACAGTATTTTTCTAAAGAAGTAATTAGTGTAGTTCTGATTTTTGCATTCCTACAGCAAAATAACCAATGAATAGATCTAGGGAATTTTTTTTAAGCCTTGGTATAAACTGCCCCAAGAAAAAGCACACAACAAGCCAACCTCAGAATACCTGAGCCTTTGATTCGACCCTCCTATAGGGAAATCCTGGAGACATTTATTCAGATCCAAGATCAGAAACTGAATTCCAACCTTAACTTGAAAAAGATCTATCTTTGTCATCTCCCCATCACTGTCAGCCTTTCTTTAATTTTTCGTCTGATTTTGCTTAGAAAAGCACACGTCTTAGTTACGCAACAGGAAACAGCTGTTTTGTCAAAGATTTGCCTAAACCCATAGCACACATTGTCACTTCCTGTTAGCGACCATAGATGGCGTCACATAACCAGTAAGGCTCACCGACACTTCCCGCCCATTTCCTTTGCTCACTTCGATTATTATAGTCCATGTGACTGGACATATCAGCACAGAGAACAGTTGCTCGTGTCATTTGTGTCGAAAGGCAGCTGCTTTCTTATTTCTCAGTTTTTGCTGACATGAAATAAATGTGTATCTGTTTAATCAGAGCTAGCAATAGGCCAGGAGAGCCAATAACGTACCAGCGCTAAGACACCCCTAATATTGGGAGAGAGGGGAAAAAAAAAAAACACAAAATGAAGGAACAGTTGCTTATTGAGTGTTTTACTTAAAATTAAAAAGAAGAAGAAATGCAGTGTTTTACAGTTTCTTTATTGGGAAGCAGAGAGGAATCTCTTTTTGTTTCTATGAAAGCTTGAGATTTTTTTTTGTTTGTTTATCATCTTCCCCAAAGAGTTTAAATGTGTCTACTTCCTACATGCGTTTGTCCATGTCTCCATGCGTTTGTCACCCAGTCTCACTCCACCTTACAACTTGTGCACCACCCCGTTCCTTAGAGATTTCCTGGCATCCTGCCATTTGTCTTAATTACTAATACTTGATCTCACATAATAGATCTATGCATTATGAAGGTGACATTTTTGACCTCTTATATTTTCGCATATTTTGTCTTTCACACTTTTCTCTCTGTGTGCGCAGTAGGTTTTTTTTCTGTTTTGTTACACTTCTTAAAGGCATTCCCTTACTGTTTTTTTTTTTCTTTTTCTTTGTCGATCGCTTTTGTGCAATTCATTGACTCTTTGATAATAAGAGACTTGTATAGAGTGTATTGCGTGATAAACGCAGTTTTCACCATTCAGTGTGTTTTGCTTCCTGAATTGCAGCAGTGGATTCGGCTTTGTTGTGAGCATCACGACAGCCTGATCCAGTGTCTTCTTTTTATTTCCCTTCCTGTGCACTCTTGGTGGTCGAGTACCATTCAGAGTGTGAGTGTATAGATTTAGGGGGAGAAAAAGTCAAATAGAGGAGAAGGAAGGGTTTGTTAAACTGGTAGTGCTTCCTGACGTTTCCGAAGCCCCCCCCCCCCCCCCCCCCCGCATCAAGCAAGCCTCTTCAAGCAGTTATTAGTGTTCAATTGTCAGAATTCTTTATTTTATTTTGAAATCACTGTCATTCATATCGTTTTCATTCCTTTTATACAAACGTTCATTTAATTTTTGATCGCGAGGTGAACGGGGAGAAGAAAGTTGTTACATTTTGAAAAAAATTATAAAAACAACAAAAAAAGGAAGAATTGTAAATAACACTCTAAAAAGAGATCTACTTAAATTGTACTGTACTTTCTAAAAAAAATCATGTTGAAAAATTGTCTACAGTTTTGTAGATATCAGTGCTTTTGATTTATTAAAATAAGATTCTTTTAAGAAGTGAATTTGTGTGTATGTGTGGTTTTCATGTATGCTTTATTTTAAGCTGGTCTGTTAGTGATAGAGAGCTGTGGACTAACGATCAGTGCTGAATCCTTGGTTGTCAGAAACAATGCTTTTTTTTATTAAACAATGTTGCATTGAAATAAAAAATTAGGGAAATTAAAAAACGAAGTGTAGTTGGAGGAAGTGCATCAGCTTGGTTTGATGCATTTCACTGCTGATTCATTTCTCAGAAGAAACACGATGCAAACTGTTCTGAGGAGAGGTGATGTATTTCCTCTACCTCTTCTTCAGGTTCCTGTAGTGTCTACATTTTGTTTGGTCAAAGAAGCGCCTTGTCCTTTAAACCATTTGGTCCTCCAAGTATTATATTCGGATATGGAATGTGCTGGAAAGAAAAGAGATGTACAGTACAGTTAGATTTAAAAATGTACCTCAGAGGTGAGTTTCTGTTTCCACCAATTCTAAATACCCAGGAATGGATTCATGTTGTAGGATTGTTCACATTTTTTTTTTTAATAACTGCACAGAAGAGATACATTAGTCAGTTTTAGTTTGATTCTTGAGCCTTGTATGCGTCGGAGCTCTAACCTGAGGAAGTCTGGGGCTCTCACGATCATGTGCTGGAAATCCTCCAGTGACAAACGACCATCGTTGTCCATATCAGCTTCATCGAGGACTTTTTCACACACCATGCTCACTTCGTCCTCGGTCAGCTCGTTCCGCGTAAGCTTGTTCAAGGTCTTCTCCAGGTCCGATTTACAAATAAAGTCATCGTTGTTAAAGTCTTGGGAGATTTTAAAAGATGGGAATATTAGAATTAATCAATATCTCACACAAGAGCGAGGGTTGTTTTACTGAATATCAGCATCATTTGTTATCAACAGATTATGATTTGTTTATTTATTCAGTTATCCTGCTCTGCCAATACATATCCTACCACGATTGGTGGAGCTGGTAGCGTGGTACCTTGATTTAGCTATGAACAGAACAACGAGGGCAGTTCAGAGGAAACTCAATTACTTTGAAGCAATTACTATGGAGACAAAGTTTTGTTTGAGATGACAATGTTATCGGATATATTGCTGAAAGTGCTCCCATGACTAGATTTAAATGTGGATTTTTGCAGGCAGCTGCTCTCCACTCTTTCCAGTACGAGCGCAATCAAGCTTATGCCAGATGCCTTTCCAGATGCAACCCTCTCATTCTTTCCGGGCTTGAGGGGGCAATAAAAGATGATCTGCATCCCATGGCTTGGAATTTAGGCAGGGCCTTCCACATAGTCGGTCAAATGCCTAGCACTGAGCCATCAGTGCCTAGTGAAAATATGCACTTTATGGCCAAATGTTTGAGACCTGACCAAAAATGGAGGCACATGATTGTCTAGAATGTATTTGTCTAGAATCACAATTTCCCTTCACTGGATTAGGGGCATGATGGTGCCCCTGTGCAAAAGGTCAGACCCACAAAGACAGTTTTTGCCAAATTTGGAGTTGAAGAACTTGCGAGTCCTACACAAAGCACTGAACACCTCCATATGACACCATGTTAATGCCGTTCCTTTGGAATAAAATATTCAGCAAGCATGCAGAATATAGTAGTCCAGGTCAGCTATCCTCATACTTCTGGCCATATAATGTATAATACTATATGAAATAAATCGTTAACCTCGTTCTACTGATAAACACATTGCAGTGTTTTATTTCTTTTGTAATACACTACATCCTGCTAAATATTAATAGAATATATTCCATGTGGGGCTCATCCCATAAAGTATGTTACAACATTTTGTACAGCCTAAGACAAAAGATAAAAGCAGTATCTTTAGTTTAACAGTTATTTAAAGTACCTGCAAATACCACAAATACGGTTTCTCATCAAATACATGCATAGTGCCCAAAACCTGTGGTTACAGCTACATGCTAATGTAGCTAACAGGAAGAAAAAATCTGAATTAGATTACATAAATCAACACACTCCTCAAGGTGCACTGTTTGTCTTAAATGTTTGTGTGTGGAAACAAATCAACCATATAGCAGAATAGCCCTATATTAAATATAAAAATACAGTTAGCTCCATTATCATTTGAATGAGAGCAGTTCACTGGCAAAGCTAGCTAACTAGCTAATATCCCTTAACAGACAAAACCTCTGCAGTGGTGTATTTATAAACATGATATATGGTATTGCTAACCTGACAGGATTTCTGAAATGGTTTAAGTCATATTAGAAATGTTTGTAATACTAATTACAAAATGCTAGCGCTAGTTAAGTGACATCAAGAGCCTGTGCCTGAAGTGATAGCTGTTTTTGAAAGTGAAAAAGTGAAGAAAGAAAATCCCACTTTTTTTTCTGAATCTGAATAACTTAACAATTTTATTTTCGAACTGTAGGTGGAACACATTGCCCAGTCTGAGTGAGACAAAAACACTGACTGTCAAGTCCAAGTGAGATTGCTTCAAGATAGCAAGATGGCTGCTGCTCCTGCTACAGCTAAAACGTTTTGATGTCCAATTTTATACATAATTTAATACTGACTCATAATGCTGCCAGACACATGATCATTTCGAGATTTACTAAACAATCTCTTCAGGTTTGTGTGATAAATTTGTCCTGCAAGTTGTACAGGTTCTAAAATAGCAGCTGTGTGGTGGTATCAAAAGGTTTCGAGACTAGTTTTGTAACAAGCCAAAGTTAGCAGCATAAGGCTACATGCACAAGGAGCACTGACCTTCATAAGTCAGTGTGCCAAAAGACATACTGTGTACATCGGGATGTGTGCAACTGGTGCTATTCTGACCATGTGCGTTATCACGTCTGCTATTTCATCATAGACAGAAAGCTAGAGCAAAGAGCGAGCGTGGAACCACGCGCAAATCTACCACAGAGATGTTGGACATGATTCGACAAGATTTCGGCGATGCTGCAATGAAGGTGTTTTGAGTGGCACACGCACTTCAAGAGTGGAAGCACATCACTGGGAGGCGATGAGAGATTAGGAAGACCTTCAACGAGCTCAACCCCTGAAAATGTCGAAACCATTCAGTGTGCATGATGATCATCTGAGAAATTCCGCACTCACCCTACTCGCCAGGTAATAAGAAAGAATTCATAAGTAAGTCATAAGTAATAAAGTTAATCTTTATTAAAGCTTTATTAAAACTTTTGGATCCCACCTTGTATAACTGACTATTGACAGTTTTACTATACATTAAATATCATGATATCTATCATGGGTTCTTGCCACTTCAGTGCTGCAGTTTGATTAAATGAAATGCCTAGCTGGCGTTGGGACTTCCATCAGACATCCCTGTGGCAGAGCTCCTTTTGTTTGCTGTCTATAAATAATAAATGAAAACTTTCCCTTGACCTTTGAAGGCCATGGAGCATGTGCTGCTGTAAATTGTCTTAATCTGATAGCATGTTTAATTAGACGGCGCTAGGCACACACACTCCACCACACACACACACACACAGAGTGTTCTTTTTGGAGCTCTGTTTGGAGGTAGACTATGTTCTACTAAACCCATGCATTATTTAAACCTTTCTTTAAACTACTGTCAGCTGGCCTGTACGCGATTATCACAATAGAAAGCTGATGATCTCTGCTCCTGTACATGCGTCTTTGACCTACAGTCATCTTAAACGACCATATCATTAATAATGAGCCCAAAGATACACAGGCCTGTGAGAAGTTTGGCGTGGTGTGTGTATACGTGTGTGAATGCTGTGAACTGGGTTAAATCGTCCTGACTAGAACTGACCATAGATTTTGAATGCGTAGTACGCCTTTAGATCCCTTGGTGCCATTTCGCTTAGCACTGAGAACATATCCAAGAAATCGTCTAAGGTCATGTTTCCTTCTCCGTCCTCTGAAAAAACCTCTGCGATTCTCTGCCTGAACGGGTTGTCCTAAAGGGACATATAATTGCAAGGGAGAATTGACATCATTCATTTTGTATTATTCCAAAGATACAGCAAAACACTTTTATATATTGACCCCATAACATGGTAGTTCATGGAACATGTACCAGGATACTTTGAAAAATACTATGTTATACTGTACAGTACATGTTGATGTACCATAATATTTATATATACCTCTTATATTTAACATGTTATGGCACCATCTTGGTAGATATGGTACAGTATAGAAAAACATGCTATATTAGATACTGTACATGCTGAACATTGGTAGTCACTGTGGCACCAATAGTTATCATGGTGTTCACCAATGTATTGTGATACACAATACACAATATACTGATGGCTTAACATGCATCAGAAACATTTTACATATCTACTTCATTACTGGTGGGTTGGTTTTCTGCTGAAAATTATGCTCCTAGGTTCCCTGTTGTGACATGTAACCTACTGATCAATTTGAATAATGCTGTGTGAAGTGGCGTGTAATGGACTTGCACTTCACCGGAGTCCATAAGTTGATGCTTTCTCAAGTTCAGCGGGATCTGATGACACACAACCTCTCCAAGGCTGCGATCAATTAGTAGCGGATCCATAATTGATAAGGAACACGGAGCGAGTGGTGCAGTGTGTAGTGTTGGTGCAGTGAGAGGATCGTATACTGTACCTTAAGCTCTGGCATGCTGCCGATCAGCTCATAGGGCAGCCGCACATCTGGCTGGGTGGTGTAGTCAAGCGGAACGAGCTGTGGGGCCAAATCTCGATACCTGTGAAAGAGTCTGGTAAAAAAATATATATAAAAAACACACATTTACATGTGTGTGTGTGTGTGTGTGTGTGTGTGTGTGTGTGTGTTAGTACTTAAAATAGTTTTTCTTAAATTGCATCCTTTTTATTGATGGGACATCAATCAGGTCATTTGGCTTGGCTTGAGTCTCCAATAAAAGTAAACTATTTCAGCTCACAAAGTGCTTACTGCCATTTACGTCTAGACATTTCCAGTATTTAGATCAGTATTGTTGAAATTGTTCGATGGATTCTTAATTAACATTGTAATCAACAAGAGACAAGAGCATCATAGTGTAATATGACATAATAAAAAGACAAAAGTGCATCCTGGTTGACTGGTGTGTGTCTCTTTAGTCACTTGAAGTCTTGATATTTCTCAACCATGTTATCATGTTGCCATGACAACAAGCATAAATATAGATTAAAGTAACATGATACAAAGCTACACTAAAAGGATATAAATTGTAACTGATGGTGCATGGAAATGTTCAGTTCAAACAGGGACTTAAGAAGGCTTAAACCCAACTAAAATTTACAGAAGACCTCAAACACATTACAGTGATGAGACTCTTTGAATGGTGCAAACATTTTTTAAAAGGCCCCACTGCAGTTGTTCCTGTGAATATTCAGTAAACGAAACGCCTGATCCTTGAAAATTGACGGATTACTTGTTGGTAACCTTCGAATGAGACGCACCTGTCTGTAAGAACTGTACACACAACTATTCACCAACATCACTTTCACGTTACAGGAACTCGGCTGAGAGTCATTGCCACATCCACTTTAAAGTTCTGAGCTCACTCCAAGCCATTCCCGCATAATCAGGCCATTAAAGATGTTCCCGGGGGACCAGCGTTTCAGACATGAAGCAGGAAGTCCAATCATGGCTTCATCATACTGAGAAAACTTTCTACCCTGATGGTGTCCAAGCACTAGTGAAACACTGGGATAAGTGCATCAGTGTAGCAGGGGATTATATAGAGAAATCAAGGGAATTTTAATCTCTTTTATTCTGCACAATCAAAAGTCCTAGTTTGACTTGAACTTGACGTGTAATTTGATAAGCTGAGCACATCTTGGAAATGGTATCCGTCGGCACTTTGTACACTTATGCATGACTTTTTTTTTTTTTATTATTATTTCAGACAAATAAAACTTTTCACAATATTGATTTATTTCACAGCAAATCCTTAAACTTACCTTAGAATTTCTTTCCTGGTGAAGTATGTACAGTCCTGTAAATTACAAATGGGAAATGCAAATACTGCTGTTTATGTGCAAGCTGTAAAGGCGTCATTTAATACAAGTTATGCTGACAATCTTTTAATCTTTAGCATTAATATTCTGATATTTTATTTCAAAAAGAAACTTTTCTGGTAATGTCATGCAACTCATATAAATACATACATTGTAAGTAAGTGCAATCCTTTTAATCAAATGTACCAGATAATCTTGCGTTCCGGTTTAGAAGTTATAGAGGATACTGAGTTATTCCAGGATCAACATCGAGTTCTCATCCTGAACAGAAATCTGACTGACCTGATACGCATCCAGCTGCTGTGGAGTGAAAATGGTCTGCTTGTTCCCCATTTCCTTTTCACTCTGGTTTATCACGGTGTACGAAAAACGCAGTGTTGGTGTCTGTCTGCGATACAGTGGAGATGCGAGCAGATATTTCTGCTATGAAATGCCTGCGATAATGAGGACTCGGGAAGAACAGAGGTGGATCAGGTATCCCTCTGTGTCCACATTATAATGGCCACGTTTCATCGTTTTCATTGCCCTGAATGGCAGGTCCTTTCTGGACGTGAATGCGTGCTGTCGGTCAGCGGGAGTGCCGGTGGCGCGGAGCCCCTGCTGAGGACTGGGGGGTGACGCCTCAGACGAGAGTCAAGTTACATACATTTGGCCAGGGTCATGATGCAGAATCGGGTTCGAGAGCAGCAACCAGCATTAAAGTGCTGTTTATGTAAAAGTTTTAAAAATTGCATAGTTGCACAGGGAGAATATGATCTCATGTAGGCTATTCATATGTAGATCTGATGAATTCTGATGTGGGGACAATTGCACAGTGACTGATCATGAAATATTCATGCATTCACAGTTTTTCCTTTGCCATTGTAGGTTTATTGAGGATGTGCACCCATGCCACTGCTACCATTGTGTCAATGTGTAAAGCCATTGTTTGGGCTTTTATTGTTTATGCTGCTCTTGTTTTTGGATCTAGATAGAGCTGAGACTCATAAGAGCGTCAGAGCTGGACTATGAAAGATGAACTTGGTTTTATTGTACAGTACAAATGTCAAACTGTTACTGGGCTGATATTTAATAATATATCTTTTGCACATCTATACAGACCACTGCATGTTGTTAGTAATGAGATTTATTTGGTAAAGGTGATTATTATACATATTATTATTATTATTATTATTATTATTATTATTATACAATATATAAATGTTATGTAATGTGTAATTATTTTATATTTTGCATACAATGAGCCAGACTTTTTTGAATTTTTATTGCAGGCTTGAGGAATAGTTCTCCAGGCTTCCTGGAGGACTTTTATGGCTCTAGTTTTTTGCAAGTTTTGTCTCTCATTACCAGTCCAGTCCCTGAACCTGTAACTGACCAGAGGATTTTTTTTTTGGTTGTTTGTTAAGCTACACAGTGACCTATGAATCATTCAAGCATAAAATCCTATGATTAGTATACTTGTGATACGAAATGCTAAGTGGATGGAACCGACGAGAGCAGAAATGAGGTTGCTGCTGATGTACGTAACCAATTTTTAGATTGTATCTTTAGGTAATTTGCAGTGTGTCGCAATAATATATTTGTTCCCATTTCTTCCGATTAATCTCACATACACAGTCATATACAGTACGATATGCAGCGAAATGCTTAACCGACCACCCGTGACCTTAAAATAAAAGGTCATTAATAGGAAATAAATGAATAAAAAAGAAATTAAATAGAAATTAAATTTAACTAAGAAAGAGTAATATATCGATAGAATACAAAATATACAATATAAGAAAAATATAGGAAAACCTAGCTGTACAAATATGGAGAAGAAATGATCCTGTACAAATATAGAAAAATATAGAAATTTATAGAAATTTTAGTGTGGAAATGAATAATCTACATCATTCAATTACATTTTTTGGATACTGCAGGGTTATATCCCTTGCACAACATTAGCTGTTCTATTATAACAGCGTAACTTTACATTTCATAGTTCTAGCTATTCTATAGCTACTGTATATATTCACTGCATAGCCTTGTTATATAATCCTATTTACTGTACATATAAAAATCTACTGGTGTACTGTATATACGCTACTGTTTGCACTTCTGGAAGATGCTGAACAGCATTTCATTGATGAGCGCATGTACCATGAAATGACAATAAAGATTTATCTTTCTATCTATCTTTCTTAATCAGAATGTTATACTTTATTTATTTAAAGTATAATTGATGTTCTTTTTCTAATGATTGCTGATATATATACATCATATATATACATATATACAGTATAAAGCTTACAATATGTAAACAAATATAACTGAAAAGAAAAGAAAAAGCGATTTTGTGATTTTGTCCTTCATATGTTTGCATCATATTACATATTTAATGTTGTTTATTCTTCTTAAGTCTTGTGCACTTGGCGTTTTCTTCCTGTTTTTAAACATTACAGCATAGCAGATGTTTTTGCCAATAAGCTCCCATTTAAAATGTCTAATGTGAAAATGAATTCATGTCCATTAAATTATTTTATTTTTTTACTTACAGTCTGAGCTGATTTCATAACTTAAAGGTGCATTAGATAAGATTTGTCTGTGTGTATATGTGTGTGGATTTCTAATGGTCAAAAATGTACCTAGATAGTGTTTTGTTTGTTTGTTTGTTTGCTTTAAAAGGTCATAATAAGAGTTACAATTTCTAGGAACACATTCATAGAAGAGAAATGTAAATTACACATGTGATTTGCTCAAAAGAAAGGCATTCATTTTTTTTTTTTTTTTTTGTGGATACTCCAAGTAAGGTAAGAGTTTCTTAAAGAGAATCATTCCCGGTGACGAGACATAGACTCAGAGTAAACTTCAAAGTATGGAACGGAAACAATCATAAATCTCTGACCAAGAAAATTCAAAATTAACCATGCGCTGAAAAACTGATGTTTACAGTTTACAATTGGAACAGCATCAGGAAAAAGGTTCCACAATCAACAGTGAGATGCTTACTGAAGCCAAAACTTTGGATTAAATGCAGAGGATCACTATCCAAGGGTTGTTGTGATGATGCATGATGATGCACGTCGTACACTTATGGCTATACTGTTGACATTCTGCAAAATGAAAAATTTAAATGCTTCAAAAAAGAAGTTTTCCCTATAGTCCTGATCTCACTCCATCAGACTTTAACCTGCTCAGCCAATTGAAAGCAGAGGTCAAAGTTTCACTTCTGATGAAGAAATTAAGACAGCAGTGTATTAGTGGCTCGCAGATCAATAAATTTTTTAATGAGAAATATGAAAGCTTGTTGACAGATGGAAAAATTGTAAAAAGCAAGGAGATTATGTTATGTATTTGTCTTTTCTAAAAGTTAGTTGAGATAAATTCTACAGCCTGAGTGCGGATCATTTGGACTTACCCTGGTAATATTTATTTAGGTCGTCCTTTTTGAGTTAGGGTAGGCAACGGCATGAATGGACATCTAATCTGCCCTTTTACTGTCCACTTCACACCATTCTTGTTGATCACAGATTCAGTGGTGGGTCCCGCTTCCTCTTGCCACTCTTGTATGGGCATAGGGTTAAAGGCGCTGCAGGCTAAAGACCCAACTGTGGCAACCCGCCAGCGGTCGCAGTGTTCAAAACCTGAGTGACCATTTCCTGTCACTTGATTGACTGATTAATGCAAAAAAATAATTTTTTTTGACAGATTCCTCACCTCTTTCTGCCCCTAAATTCATCACAAATATAAACCGAATAAAAGATTTAATATGAAATACATATGACACCTGTAACACTGTAATATACTTTAAATATGTTTTTATCCTTCTTAACCCACTCTTATCTATGCTATTTATCTTCAATTCTGTTATACTATAGGTTTTGTGCTACTACTGTAATTGTATACTTATTTAACATTGCAACCGCCCGTCCCCTAGATGGCGCTGTGTAACTCCTTCGTCTTACCTCAGCCATAAACATTTGATTTCTCAAGAGAGACCAAAATAGCGCTTCTCCTCAGCGTCACCCGGGGTTTACAGGTCCTGGAAATGGAGTCAAATGAAACAGGTAAAATATTAAAATAGATTATTTGCAGATTAGCTCGTTAAATTTCAAAGCATGTGCTGTTTGAGCCGATAGATGAAACATTTACGCGGTTATTTTGCTAGCAAGAAGAGGCTAGTTGAACTAGCAATTTTGAACTAGCCGACAACCCTATTTTCCTACCCGTATTGCGATACATCCCACCCCCTGATCTTTGATTGGTCAGTAAACCGTGTCCGAGCGGCGGATTGGCTGTGGCTGTACATTTCTAGCCAATCATAGCGCAGCAATGTCGGATTACACCAGGAAATAAAAACCGCTAATGCTCATATATGTAATATTGATTTTGATTTTATTGCTGTTTAGTTGTTGAGTTATTCTTTTGTTAAAATATAATGAAATAAATTATGTTTGCATCAATATACATGAGATGAATATTGAAGTTGCTTACACCCCTGTTTTGTTATTGTTTTGCAGCTCGGGGAGGCTGGAAGGGTAAATCAGCTCAGCAGAAGAGCAAGTTTAATGTTATAATGCGTCAGGAGGAGCTCATAGCGCAGAAAAAGCGAGAAATAGAGGCCAAGTTGGCTGAGCAAGCCAGACAGAATCTGTCATCTGCCAACAAGTCATCAGCAGAGAGGTGACACAGATATACAAACACACACTAATGAGCCATCTTGGTTTGAAATATGAAGCGACCAAGTTTGCCAAACAAACTTTTTTTTTTCTTTTTTTTTGCAGTAGCCCTGATACGCAAGCACAGACCTCGAACAAGTTTGTGAATGATGGAAGCTTTCTTCAGCAGTTTCTAAAGATGCAGAAGGAAAAACCCAGCCCAGATTCAGGTATAAAACACACACAGTCCTGGTTCCTTTATAAGCTGTATTTAAGTGCATAAAGTCTGCATCACCCGTTACCCGCAGTCCCCAGAGGATTGTACATCATACGATCATTTAGTATTATTTTCCCCTCCAAATATACTATTAAAATCCTAATTATAATATTAGGATTTTGGTTAGAGAGGCCATATTAAAATGGTTTGGACAACTTGCAGACGAGGGATGAGGAGTGGATCAGAAGGAGAATGTTAGTGATTAAGCTGCCAGGCAGGAGGAGAAGACGAAGGCCCAGGATGTGGTGAGGGAGGACATGCAGGAGGTTGGCGTGACAAAGGAAGATGTAGTAGACAGTTTTGGATGGAGGCAAATGGTCTGTAGCAACCCATAAGAGCAGCCGAAAGTAGAAGTAGAAGAGCAATCATTTAGGGACGGGACTCACTGAGGACCAGCGATAGAATATTAGCATGATACTTAGATGTCGATTTCCATTTGTATTGCAATTCTGTTACAAGTACAAATGTCTCAATTAAAAATTATTATTAATATTATTATTATTAGGTTTTAGATATAAATAAATTGTTCCTACCACACAGGACTGCGAATGTGTGAATAGTTTCGAGCACCACCTGCAGGATTATAGAGTAATGTAATCATTTTCCCATTAAAACATCTCAAATGCAATGATATACAGCACTGGTCAGTAGTTTGGACACAAGTTTGTCTTTATTTTCTACATTCTAATAACACACACATGGCATAAGGTAATTAAGTAACAACAGTCGGTTACAATTTTAAGTCATGATGGTCAGCTGTTCTGGAGCAGCTTTTGCAAGAACAGTATTTTCATGTGCATTTGCAAAACCCATTAAGCACCATGAATGAATCTCTCATGAACCCCATTCCAGGAAAGGAGATTAATCCATATTTTTGGATGCCTTCAGGATTGTTTTGCAATGTGGGAATAAATTTTTTTTAAAAAGAAGAAGAAAAAAAAGGGATCACAAAAACATGGGATGGTGATCTTGCTGTAAATCGTGCTGATTTACAGTTCTCGAACCTCTTTGGGTAGAAAATGTTTACACTCAAGTGTACCTTCCATACAAATCCTGAACGTATTTGGATTTTAAATATAGTTTTATATTTAAAACATACTAATCCTGTATAACGCACTGACTCTCACACAGCATCCAGCAGGGACTCTAGAGGAACCTCATCTTCCTCCCAGAGCCAGAAGAAAAACATTCTGGTTGGGAAGCGACCCGGTTTAGGTGTTGGCAGCATGCTCAATCAGTATAAGAGCTACTCCCAGACCAAAAAGACGCCGCTTCAGGTCCCCCGACCGAGCGTGTTCAGCTCCCCGGATGAGGAAGAGGAGGACGAGATTGATGACGCAAACTACCTGGAGATTAAAGGTAACCCAAGAATCCCTCTTAAAATCTGTTTTGAGTTTCCAGTCAATTTCCAGGCTTAAGATGATAAAAACTTAAATGTAAAATGTATTATTTTGCATTCTACCTTTTTGGACATCATGTATTTTATTGTTCTTGATTTGGTATGCTAAATCGTGAGCTTGTTGTGTAATGGGCTGTAGAAACATGCCGTTCTGGTGGACACTGCATGTTTCACAGCGTGCTTCACTTCGTGTCCTGTCTTAATAGTATGCAGTTGTGAATGTATGAGTTATGGCGGCGTACTCATAGCCTGCTTAAAGTTTCCCCCCCAGAGGATGAAGATTTGCGTAAGATCATCAACCGGTTGGCTGGTTTTGTTGCCGAAGGTGGGCCAGAGCTTGAGAGGAAAGCTTCGGAAGACTACAAGGACAATCCCATGTTCGCGTAAGTCTTAACGAGTATTTCGCTAAGAGTAAAACTGACCACATACTACATCTATGAAGAAGACTAAATGTAGATCATTTCTCTTTTCTTCTTCTTTTTTTTATATACATGTATATAGGTTCTTATTTGAGAAGGACAGCAAGGACTATTTGTACTATCGCAAGAAAGTAGCTCTACTAAGACAAGAGAACCATGGCTCGTCTGTGCCAGTTGATGGTAAGACAACATACAGGATTTTTTTTTTCTTAGTTTGTCATTTTGAAATTATCCCTATAAAGGATGGAGACAAAGAGTGAGAGAAAGCTGTTTCAGCACATAAATATTAAAAGAACAGTCACACCATTTCAAATGCACATCAGCCTCACTCTGAGTGTTAAAGGTTTAAAGGTTACCTGCGTGCCGCCCCTCCCTCTTTTATTCCTCCACCTGCAGTAGACTGATATGAGGCTGTTGAGTAGTAGTTTGAATTGAGTCGCAGTACTGATAAGCTGCTTAAAGTCTCCTCCTCAGTGGACGAGGACACCAAGAAGGTGGTGGAGAAGCTGGCCCGCTTCGTGGCCGACGGAGGGCCAGAGGTGGAGGCCATCGCTATCAAACACAACCACGACAACCCCAACTTCAGGTGAGAACTTTCACATGTCACATAACACTTTGTTGCATCCTGGTTGACCAACAAATATACTGTATAACATGTCAGAATGCATAGTCAGTAGAGGTGTTGCACAGCAGTTACTTTGTGCTGTTATTGTTTATTCACAGAATAAAAGTCGCAAACGTATGTGTGAGGTTCATAGGGTTTTTTTTTGCATCACAGCCAAATGTGTAGGATAAAAGAGAATTTAAAAAAAATTGTCTTCAACGTACAGCAGGGAGTATGCAGACAGGGCCGTAAATTTTGGAATAAAGATAAGTGTTTTTGTTTTTTTCCTCCCCTGTGTGTTTTGTCTCTGTACACTACATTGTATTTGAAATGAAACACTCAAGATGCGAGTGAAGGCAAGGCTTGCAGCTTTAATTAAAGGGGTTTGACAATAGTGTGACATTAACCAGTCAGGAATTGCAGGCATTGTCATACGTACAAACATGCATACAGTACCAGTCAAACGTTTGCATGCACCTTCTGATTCCATGGTCTTTCCTGATTTTTATTTCCTTCTACAAATTTGAACAGTTGATATTGAGATGTATCTGCTACTTTTGCTCTGTAAAGCCTTCATAACGGCTCTAATCTGAGGTGCTGTTTGTTAATTGGTGATTTCTGAGGCTGGTAACTCTAAATGAACTTCTCCTCTCAGCAGAGGTAATTTTTCCCCTTGTTTTCCTGTGATGGTATTCATGAGCACCAGTTTCATCAGGTTTTGCAAATGCAGTTGACAATGCTGTTAACTGTTACAGAACAGCTGACTCAAAATAACTCACTGTTGCTTATAAGTTGCTAAAGTTTTTCAAATTATTATCTAAAATGTCCTAATTTTTTCAGTGTGTTAAACTGAATTTGAATTTTTAATTAGGATCAAGGGCTTGATTTAGAAACTGATTAAATTGGGATTATTTGTCCAAAAATTAGCTTGAATCTTCATTCAATTATTGACGTTCATTTCAGAACTAGAATTTCATTTAGATAATGGTCTCTAAATTCACTAGGGCTATATTAGAGGATTTATTGAGCTGAAAGTCTTTTTTTATATATATATATATATATATATATATATAACAGTGGCAACCAAACCGCATGGGGCTCAAACCGCCAACCTTCTGATCAGTCACTCAGAGTCTTAACATGCTGACCCGCCCTCCCCCCAGATTTATACCTGCACAGTTATAATACCGCACAGTTGTATAAAATAACAAGTCTCTTGCTGGAAGATAATGTATACTTGAGTATTAAACTGTTTTTTAAAGGTTAATTTAATGTGTAAAGCATTAGTAGAATAGACTTGTTGTTGTTTGTCTTTCAGCTGACTAAAAATTAATATAGAATGAATTTTATTTAAAATTTATTTTTGTTGTTGTAAATTTGTTAATTGGCTTAAAGATATGACCGAGAATAATGTCCATTCTCTAGCTTCCTATATGAACACCAAAGTCCAGCTCACCGCTTCTACAAGTCCAAAGTGGAGGAGTACCGTCAGGCCAAAAGCCGATCTGCACCGCCACCTAGTGACGAGTTCTCTTCAGGCACCATGCACCAGGTTCCAACTCCACCAGCTGCCAACTTCTTCAGTTCTGGCCCGGCAGAGCAGAACCAAGAGACGGCTCCTACAGGTGCAAAGCGCAAGAGGAAGAGTCGCTGGGGATCCGAGTGTGAACGGGTGGACCTGCCGGTCCCTTCTGTCGTCATCCCGCAAAGAGTTAAACCAGATCCTGATGCTCCAGCGCTGTCTGGTACTCTGATACTTTTGTGTGTCCTGTAATGCATATCACAGAAAGATACTAGTTTTATATACACACATACTAGTTATGTGCAATGCTATACATACGGGCAGATTCTTGACTATACTGTGGGCAAAGTCAAACGATGTAAATGTGTTCATGCTGTTGTGTAAGTGCAGGCTTAGGCAAGTACACAGCTTAATACAAAATGAACGTATGTTGACTGCGTGTGTGTGCGTGGAATGTGTCTGAATTCCAGAGCAAGAACTAATAGGATTGGGTTATAAGAAAGGGAAGCCGGTGGGTCTGGTGGGAGTCACAGAGCTCTCGGAGGAGCAGAAGAAGCAACTCAAAGAACAGCAGGAGGTACAAACCACACCCTGTAATGCAAAGAAGGAGAGATGCTACACTCTGCACTCATAATGCGTAAACCAATAGTGAAAGCAAAAAAGTCTGTTACGTTTAATAAGAGATAATTAACCATGTCAAATTTGTTTAGACCTCAGTCATGTACACGTAGATGAAACAATCCCACCTAATAATTTTATTTGTTACTTTAACACAAGCCCCAGCTGGATCCCAAAGAGCATTTTGACATAGAGTACTGTGCAAGGAGCCAGACTTCCTTGTCTTTTTAATGTAGTCTTTAATGCTGGACCTGAGTAGTTTCAGAAGAAGGGTTTCTTTTTCTTTTTTTATAAGCCACGCAGTGGCCTATGAACATCTGTGTGACCTTTTGTTTTGAGTACTGTATAACAGAAAAAGCAAAAAACATTACGTGCATCAGTCTTAGGATAATTGGTATAATGCTGTTTTAAAAAAAAGATCTAGTCTTCCCTTCATCAGACATCACATTAGATGTATTTAATAGCTGTACATTTAAAATTCAGACATTTCTAATGACTGACTTTAAATGCAAGTTTTTTTTCATTTGTATTAGACACCAAGATTTAATATATGACACAATTTTATATTAAACACAATCTCATTGTTAATAACTTTGGAGTTACATGCATTGTGTTTTGTGCAATACGTACCCAGATGCAGGAGATGTTCGATATGATCATGAAGCACAAGAAGGCAATGCAGGAGATGCAGCAGATGTGGGAGAAGGCTGTGCGGGATCACCAGCACGAGTACGACAGCGACGAGGAGATCGATTCCAAGAACGGCACCTGGGAACACAGTCTCCGGAAGATGGAGATGGAAAAAACAAGGGGTCAGTTTGTTTATTCATTTATTTAGGACCCAAATGGCAATACATCCAGCAGAAATGGTGCTCGGATGCAGCTTAATATTTATAAAATTTTAATCATTCTGTATCATGTTGCGTGTGTCTTTCGGTGCAGAGTGGGCTGAGCAGCTGACTGAGATGGGGAAAGGAAAGCATTTCATTGGTGACTTTCTGCCACCTGATGAGCTGGAAAAGTTCATGGAAACTTTTAAGGCTCTAAAGGTGAGATTTTTTTTGTGTGTGTGGGAGCATAAATGAGTCTATGAGAACTTGTGCATTTTTGAAACATTCAGACCACATTCAGGGAATGCCAAAAGTGATTTATATACGCTCAGATATTCCTGCAAAAATAACAAGACCATGTGTAATTTGATGTAGTGATCTTATCTTTACTTTTTCATCTTCATTTAAAAAAAACTATAAATAAAAAAATGCCACAATCCTTGATATTTTCAAAAAAAACATACGTACACTTGCCTGTATATGTAGAATGTTTGTTTATATGATACTTGGTGAATCCGTGACTTCGGTGCTTCAGATAAATTGATTTGAATGATCATTCTTGGTACAAAAAGGCTCTCTAGGAGATTTCCAATATGTCTGTTGACTGTTGCTTTTTGTTGTGCAGGAGGGCAGAGATCCAGACTACTCGGAGTATAAAGAATTCAAGCTGACTGTAGAGAACATCGGCTTCAAGATGCTGATGAAGATGGGCTGGAAGGAGGGAGAGGGTCTGGGCTCCGACAGCCAGGGCATCAAGAACCCTGTGAACAGGTAAAGATAAGGGTCATTGCATTTTGTTATAGACTGATGTGCATAGGGGGAAAAGAAATACAAAAAGCTAAGACTGAACATGGCACTTCGAGTCACAATACCGTTATCAGCTTTAAATTCTCATATGATGCCTGGCTTTTTTAAATCTACTGTACATTACTATACACTGTATCAATAATGTATAGATCTGGTGAATAATACTGATTTTATAATTATGATTATCACTGTGCCTGTTAGTGCGCTGTTAACTTCTTTTACAATTTTTAAACTATCATTCCAGGGGCACCACAGCAATAGATGGAGCAGGGTTTGGAGTGGACCGACCTGCTGAACTATCCAAGAACGATGACGAATATGATGCTTTCCGCAAGAGAATGATGCTAGCATACCGTTTCAGACCTAACCCTTTGGTAATGCATATTTATTATATGAAGACTTTCATATTGCATTGTTTAACATTTGAGTGATAAAGTTCATCATTAGCTTCAACTTTGAATCTGGTGCGAAATTTATATATTTAATTAACACTTTTTAAAGGGTGCAACATTCTTGTTTCTTGGATGCTGCAAATCATATGAGAGCTTATCTATCTTGGACTAACTTGAGAAAAAACTGAATTAGGATGGGTGTACACTATCATGCAGGGCGTATAAGACGCCTTATATTACACAGATAAACAGGCTGAAGTTTAAGGAAGAGCATTTATTTTGTACTGTCCGTTATTTTATTTTTTTTACTATAGCTACATGTGTATTGTATGTGTGTGTGTGTGTGTGTATGTATATATATATATATATAGATATTATTAATTTATTTCTCTTTTATCTTTCCTTCCACCAGAATAATCCAAGGAGGCCATATTACTGAGGACCCCGTATTACACTGTATTTTTCTTCTTGTTTTTTTTTATCTTCATTGTCTGTCACATTTTCTTTAGTATGTATTTGAAAATACACACATTGATATCATTGTAACATCCAACAGAATGTAGAAATGTCAGTTTGTCCTTTCATTTTTTTTTCTCTTTGAATAATACTGAAATATCACAAACTTCTTACAGTTTGACATTAAGAAAACTTACTGTAATTATTATTTTTTTTTATTTTGTTTGTTCTCAAAACATGTATTGTAATGTGCTCTGACTTCCCATTAAAGTTTTATTGGTCCTCTAATTCTGTGTACATAACTGTGTGTGTGTGAGAAACCAAAGCACTTGAATTTACAATCTCAGCGTTTATCGTTATGGGAGAAATAATGTTTTCATATATATCACAGCTAAGAGCTGTCAGGAATACCCTGGTTCATACTGATGCCCCATTCAACCCTACCGGTGTGCGGAAGTTCCCGTATCGAAATCTCGCGAGAACAGACCATATCGCTTAGGCCGCGGTTGTTTTTGTTGTTATTGTCGTCAAAATGGCGACTGGCGGAGAGGCCCCGGAATCCTGGTATCTTGCCCTGCTTGGTTTTGCGGAACATTTTCGCACTTCGAGTCCTCCGAAAATTCGCCTCTGTGTGCACTGTCTCCAGGCTGTATTTCAGTTCAAGCCTCCACAAAGGGTAGAAGCTCGAACGCACCTTCAGCTTGGCTCGGTGCTCTATCACCACACCAAGAACAGCGACCTCGCCCGGAACCATCTCGAGAAAGCGGTAAGAGCGAGTAGGAAATACCGAGGATGTGTCGGAGAAGCGGAACATGTAGGCCTCGCTAGGGGGAGCGCCGTTTTCGGAATACTTAGTTAGCTAGCTAGTTTAGCTAGGTAGGTAGATATGCTATCGTTAAGAATAATGCAAGGTTTTAGAGATGTTCTGTTAGTTTTTCAATATGTAGTACCTCATCTAATGAAATAATAGTTATAATTACATATTATCTTTACGCCTTTCAATGGGGTCAGTCCTGTCGTGAAGTCGGTCAGGGAAAAATCGCCTTTGCTAACGTGATGAGCTAGTTTCCCCGCTTCGTATATCTAGTTTCTAGTTTGTATTCTTTGTTAAATATTTCTCTTATGAGTGTATACATGCATCAGCTGATCATCTCTCTTTTTCTTTCAGTGGTGCATCTCGCAACAAGTATCCTTTTACACATTTACAATGAAATATGAAAGAAAAACCCATTGCTATTCGCACAGATATATTTGTATTCAGCGTGTGATTGTCTAAACTGTCAGTGCATTAACTAACTCTAAAGACTTCTTATTGAACCCAAGACTAATCCCGAGTATCCAGTTTACAGATATAACCTTAACCAGATTTCCCAGATCCCCCAGTTTGAAGATGTTAAATTTGAAGCTGCCAGTCTCCTCTCAGAGCTTTATTGCCAACAGGTGAGAATTATGTACATTATCCACTATTGCACTGTAATTCAGCAAAATGATGACTAAGTCTTTTATATCAGCTGTGTTCCTCGGATACCACTTTATTAACATAATTAAAATATAATGCTCAACCAATGATAGTTAATGTTAAGTGTGTGGAGGAGGGAAATCTGCAACATATCAGTTAAAAACCAAGCCAGTTGTCATCTTCCTATATGTATATCTTTTATATCTTGTATGCATAACTTTTCTCATAAACCACGACAAGCCCTTTTACTTTGAACGGCTTTTTGGATTTGCACAGTTGTTCAAGCATGTCCCTTCGAGCTCTGCCAGATGGCTCGGCATTTCTCTGCCCAGTTTTTCTAACCTGTTGTAACTCCACAACTTTGTTTTGGGAAAAATGCCTCAACTCGATGATGTACTTAATTCTCTGCAACTCTAAGCACGTCATATTCCAACATTCAATAGATGTCAGATCTTTTAAATTTGTCTTCGTGACACATATTGTTTCACTGTTGGACTTGATGGTCTAGAGGAACTTGTAGATAACGTGATGATGATCATTCATATTTTTGTCCCCCCCAATCTACTAAGATGAAAATAGCATGTAAATATTCTTCATATACATCTGCCTCATGTGTCTAATTCATAGTACAAATTTATATTATAGTAAATATTTATATTAAAGTAAATAAGTAAAGCAGACTGCATTTTTATCAATCAGTCTACTTCACGTGGGGTCACGACCTTTGGTTTGAGAGCTCCTGAAATAAGCCCTATTCAGATGTGATTAGTTTTACCTGGGGGTGTGGGGGTAGCTTAATCACTGCTGCCATCTATCTCTAGGATATTAGTCCCATCTGAATAGGCGTCAACGGGGACTGTGACCGAAGTCTATGCTTATGTTTTAGCTGCTGAAAATTTGCCAGTAGGAATAATTTTAGGATTTAATCTGAATTGGAATGTTTTGTGATTATATCCTGTGGGAAAAGAGTTTTTGCAATGATTTTTAATTAGGATACAGGAAGCCCTCTGTTTTTTTCCCTAATGATTAACAAGCTAAAACCAAACTAGTTTAAAACACAGGAAAATTCATTATGAATGACATTCTAGTCCAAGAAAATTTTTTTTTTTGATTATTAAGATTTTTTAAGCATTTTATTTATTTATTTTTATTCTTTCCTTTCCAGAATCTGGTTGATTCTGCTAAACCTTTACTACGCAAAGCTATCCAGATTTCGCAGCAGACTCCCTACTGGCACTGCAGATTGTTATTCCAGCTAGCAGTAAGTAGAGGCTGATTTCTCTGCAAAAAAAACAAAAAACAGGAACACTGTTATGGAAGTTGTGTTGAGCTTAAAAATTTTTTTTTTCCTGTTTATAGCAACTCCACACACTAGAAAAGGACTTGGTGTCTGCATGTGACTTATTGGGTGTAGGTGCTGAATATGCCAGGGTTGTCGGATCAGAATATACCAGGTATGAATATCTATCGTATGTAGAATAATTTTTTTTTATAACAGAAGAGGATATATTTCTATATATGGAAGTACATTTTTTGTTAACATTTTGTTTTTATGCTGTTTTCTCTACAGAGCTCTGTTTCTTTTGAGTAAAGGGATGGTAGGTTTTTTTTTTTCTTCCTTTTTTGAAGTCGTGCATTAATGCTGATAACTGAACAGTAACAACAATATGTTAATCTGCAGTTTAATTTAGTTGTAGGTTAATTATTTGATATGTGTGTGTGTGCAGTTGCTGCTGATGGAACGTAAGCTACAAGAGGTGCATCCTTTGCTCACATTGTGCGGTCAGATCGTGGAGAACTGGCAAGGAAACCCCATACAGAAGGAATCCCTTAGGGTCTTTTTCTTGGTGCTGCAGGTCACACATTACCTGGATGCCGGACAGGTCAGTATGTCCACATTTAATTGTCAGTCTTTCTTACCTTGATGCTCAGCAGGTTTTAGTTTAGGTTCCCGGGATGTATAGAGTACTGGGTGTTGGGAATAAGCTTCACAGGCCTTACTGTGTGGTGATGATTGGTAATTTTATTGATGATTTGATATATAAAATGAAGAAAAAAAATTAACCAGATAATACACTCTACTGACTTTGATACTCAAAATATACAACAGTATGGAATATGTACATTTTTATCTCCTCTTTTGTGTTGGGTTGATTATACTAAAAGGTACAACCTGCCACAACCTTTCCTATGTGTTTAACAATATGTTGGAACAATTCAATCAAAAGACTGCGTTTATGATTATACTTTTTTTTTTTAAAAAGCTGTATTTCATGGCAGTGCAAATCTTTTTTCTTTTTTTTTGAGCACTGAATAAAAACTGTGCTTGCTCCATAAATCCATGCTTAGTGTATTGCTTTTTAGTGCGTTGTGGGAAAATGACGTTTTGTTTAACCACGTGACTTCATATGTGTGTAGGTGAAAAGCGTGAAGCCATGTTTAAAGCAACTCCAGCAGTGCATCCAGACCATCTCGACACTCCATGATGATGAGATCTTGCCCAGTAACCCAGCAGACCTCTTCCACTGGCTGCCTAAAGAGCATATGTGTGTGCTCGTCTACTTGGTATGTTTCTCTTTCAAACGCACACGTTACACATACTTACACACATACTTCCTTTTAAGTCGCAACCTCAGACTAATTAGCACACTCAGACAGCACATGTTTTTGGTTAAGGCATGCTCATGCATGTAGTCATGTGATATTTTATTAGAAGTTCCTGCTGTTTGTTGTTTTTTGTGGGTTTTCTGCATAAAAAGTCTTATAACCTTTAGAAAGTCAACAGTTTTTTAGCATAGAGACTGTCTTAATTACAGAAGAATACATTCAAGGCTGAAAAACTTATTTGAGACTGTTTATGATTTCACATCTGCTTTGGAGAATTAAAACGCTGTTCTAGCAGTCAGAAATTTGTTAAGCGCATCTTTTACAGCATAGACCCATATCCAGAGTCTAACTTGATTAACTGCCTTTAAAAATGTATTAGAAATGTATTAACAGACAACACTAAATTATTATCTACCTTAGTTATTTACCTGTACACCACAAGAGGGAGCACTTGTAGTTCAGACAGTATTGGACGATGCATTTTTAGCAGACATGTTCTTGAACAAATATTTAAAAAAATCTTTCCATTATTATTAATGATTCATTAATTAGTGATTTTCCAACTATTGTCAAAATGTGCAAATTCACATTCCGGGTGCACATCAGTGGTTGTCCGATTTTTCTTGATCGTGTTAGAATTTAAGTATTTTCTGTTTCTTTTGGATAGCTGCTTTTAAACAAAAGGACTTGCATTTAAACCAAATCAACATATCAAATATGATCTCAATGAAGATATGATATTAAAAGTAATAATAAACATATTCAGCATTATGTTCATAGATTAGTTTTGGCCTCATGACTTTATGTGGTTTTTCAAGTCTTTATATCACGCTAGTTTATCAAACTGTCATACAGTGACATTGGACTTTATACTGCTCATTGCTCAAGTTCATATCACACAAGGTTATTAGGCTATAATCTAAAATCACATAACTTGGCGCCAGTGTTTTAGACATCGCCGCCCCCACATGCAGCTCTTGCACACCATTTAATTAGTAGTTGGAATCAGTGGTTAAGTCTGAGGTGTGAATACAGATGTGTGCAGTTTCGGATCGAAGTCCTCACTGTCTGTTCAGAATAGTTATCTCTACCAATTGTTTAACTGCAAATCTGTTTGTGTATCATGCAGGTCACTGTAATGCACTCGATGCAGGCCGGATACTTGGAGAAGGCGCAGAAGTACACAGACAAGGCTCTAATGCAACTAGAGAAACTAAAGAGTGAGTCAGCATTAACCAGTACACAAATGGACTGCACTGTTTCTGTAACTATAACGCCTGGAAGGTGGATCTACATTCAGAATTGTGCACTAGTTCAGATACACTGCAATCTATACACTTGAGGATATATAGAGAAAGATGAACATCTTGGTCACGTACCCTGTTGGAGAAATTCTGGATCGCTCGCACTGGTCGTCTGTGTGTGTATGCTAACGTACTGCAGTCAAAGAAAGCTCCAGTGATTCTATTAAAATGCTTGTGTCTGTAAGCAAATATAACACCAGGTGGCTAAAATGACCAAAAATAATGGAAACAGTCTAAATCAATTAACTTTATCCGTTAGTGGCTAGGTTTGATTCGCACATCGTGTCTGTGTGCATTTCATCTTCCCTCGTGCTCTAAGTGCCAGTATAGAAGATGATGATAAAAAAAAACCTTCATAGTTTAACAGTTGTGCTTATTAAAATGATTGAAGCATGAAAGAAGGAGAAAGGCTTTAGTAAGCATGGTAAGCTTTTGCTAAATGTAGGTTGCTAAAGGTAGCTCAATGTAAGTTTTACTGACTGATCAGTTTTATAGCTGTAATTTTTTTGGTCAGATAAATTTAGACTAAAGCAATCAATAACCAAATCATGAAAAAGGTTGTGTGTTGTCGATAGAAATACAATTCATAATGGCTTCTAATTTATTTATAATCTAATTTATTACAACTGCCTGTTGAACAGACTATCAGACCTTTCCGATTGAGATATTGTCTATTTTTCCATTGGTTAGTTGAATATAAGGGGTTACATAAATGCATCTAGCACCTGATATAACATAACTAGATAGCAGCGTCTTTGGCCTTTGGTTAGAAATATATGTAACGTGTTTTTGGTTAAACCTGTTACATACCTGTTATTCATTCATCTGACATTTTCCTTACCTTTTTCTTTCTCTCCAGTGTTGGACTGTAGTCCCATCCTCTCGTCATTCCAAGTCATCCTGCTGGAGCACATCATCATGTGTCGCCTGGTTACAGGTCACAAAGCGACGGCGCTGCAGGAGGTCTGTTCTCAGCTGCATCTGATTCACTTTGAGGGGGGATTTATTTGGTCAGTTTTCAAATTTGTACTAATATAATTGGTGAATTTGAACAGATCTCTCAGGTGTGCCAGCTGTGCCAGCAATCTCCTCGTCTGTTCTCCAACCACGCTGCTCAGCTCCATACGCTACTAGTGAGTCCGTTCTCCACTCACACAGCAGACATGCTCAGGGTCAAATTAAATAAAATAACAAAATTATATATAAAATTTTTTTTAATTTAGTTGTTTTTATAGTGTGTTGTGCCATTAGTGGGAAGCACGGGTGCCCAGACATTTTGTATATACACGTGTTTAATGCACATCTTTCTTTGTCAGGGGCTCTACTGTATTTCTGTGAACTGTATGGACAACGCAGAAGCGCAATTCACTACAGCCTTGCGGGTGAGTGCTCTGTAGTTTCATTCGTTGCTGCAGCTACAAAAAGACTTGCTATTGTGTTAAAGCAAATGGAAGAACAGACCAGTGTGTGTACAGTTTCACTTTTGGTCAAAAAGGCAGAGACAGGAAGAGAAATACAAAAACACAACACCTGCTAGTATCTGCAGAACCTTTCAAGTAAATATTTGAGTACAGGAAATGACACTACTGTTCTCAGAACATATCTGGTTGACAGTGAAGATGATCCAAACACTGGCAAAAAAAAAAAAAAACAATACAGCAGCTGGGAATCCTGATTTACAGATGACAGGATTTCCAAATAAGTGTTAGGAAATTAGCTGGTTAATCCATTAAACAAGAAAGAAAATCATTGTCTATTGTAAAGTGTAAAAAGTCAGCACTGCGAGCTGCTTGGATGCTGCAGTGAGTAAAGATGGCCGGATTCCACAAACCCAGTATCTTGAGCACAAAAGCAGCATTGTTGCACAATTCATGCTGATCACCTATCAGACTCTAACAGACATTTAAATCCAGAAGACAAAACCAGCTACATTTGTTATCATGTTCGTTTGCCAAACAAGAAAGCTATCCAGCTGGCTAGCTAAGTACTTATTAGCTTTTCGATTAAAAACGAAATTAGTAATTCCAGTAACATGTTTAGTATGGGGTGAAAGGAAGACCAGTAAGTGATAGTGGGAAGGTCAGAGCTGCCTAAACAGGACTGTCTTCATTAATTGCTAGTTTAGTGTCATGCTTTGCGTACAAGTCTTTCAATAATGCTAATTTGTTCAGTTTGATGGGTTTTTTTTTTTTTTTTGAGGTTGTGATGAATCTAACCTGTAATGTTTTTTTCCTGTTCGAAAAGAGCCAGGAGTTTAACTTCCTCAATTGCTTGCTCCGCAGCTTACTACACACCAGGAGCTGTGGACCTTCATCGTGACCAACCTGGCCAGTGTGTACATTAGGGAGGGCAACCGACACCAAGAGGTGAGGCAACTCGTATGTCTGAGCTGACAATTTCTATTTTGGTCGATGTCTAAAAGAAAACATAGAGTATAATTTGGCTGTCCAAGTATATTTTCCCACTTTCTTTTTTAAAAAATCTACCCGGGAAAACGATGTGATCCGCAATCGAATAAGTAATAGTGGACAGTTCCCCTCGCACTACCGCTCCTGTACCTCTTTATTCTGCTACTGCAAGAGTAGTTTTCTGAGAGGTAGTAACTGCAGCCGATGCCAGCTGCTGTAAGAAGAATGACAGTACTGACGTGTACTGACGGTCACGTATGCTCTGCAGAGAAACACAGTGAACAGGCTCTTCTTGAAAAAACTTCCAGCTAGATTAACCATTAAAACTCCAGAGGGATGGATCAATGAATGATTAAAAAGAAAAATTCTTATATAGAAGTCCAACTAAATATGCAGGCATGTTTACATAGTAATGCAAAGAAAATTACTAAAATGCTCTGGGCTTTAAGGGTTACGTGCACTGATAAACAATGCCATCTTTGTACACCAAAAAGTGTTTAGTTGTCCCCCTTTTTAATAAATCTAAATATTATGGTATAGGTTATATGTATTTGTTTATATTGGCAGAAAATGCTGGCCCGTTTCGCACCACAAGTATATATTTCAGGGTGGAAAACACTGAAAAACTAATCAATGGCATACACAAACTTTTTTATTTTTTTAATCGTTTATGGAAAATCATCAATAATAAAACAAGGCATATTAAGTAACTTTTACATTTTTTCCAAAACTGCATAAGGATGGAGGACATGAAAACATGCTCCCAGCCAATAGACAGCTTTTTTTTTTTTCATTTTTTTTTTTCATCTACAACCAGGGAATGTGAAGGCTATCACCAATGTCCTTCAGACACGTGACTCTGGCTTATGCCATGTTGGTGTGCGTTAGGAAAGTGCTATCTGTGTGAGCTCGAAGATGCCCATGATTGGCTATGAAGAGCATGGTCAATCTGTTCTCTAGATTCCTGGTTACAGATGGCTGTAGCATCAGCCAGGATTCAAACGCACATTTACAGAACCTTAGAGAGAATGCTTTCCATCTGAAACTGGTTGAACCGTCATCTGTCATGAACAATCAAGCTGAAAAGCATCCGATTCCAGCCAATGGCTAATTGTTCTTTAATATTTGTGTTACATGTTTATACCAGGTGTATTAATGAGTAAAAACCATGTTTTTGTTTCTCTCAACAGCTGTATAGCCTACTAGAGAGAATAAACCCTGACCACAACTTCCCTGTCAGGTAAGAACTTGGTAGACATACTGCTGAAACAAACCAGTAATAAAACAGCTGATAATAAAAATTGGTGTGAAAAAGTATTTGCTCCTCTCCTGGGTGGGTTTTTTTTTTTATTTTTTATATCAAACGTAAACGTTTCCTCCTGGCTTAATGAAGAAATGAACTTTGATTAACCACATTTTTGGAAACGTGAGTTAAATTGCACTTGCCACACCCAGGCCAGATTACTGTCAGATCTGTTGAATCATGAAATGACAAAGATAAGTTGTCTGGCAAAGTGAAGCACGCTCATAGATCTCAAAAAGTGACGCATCATCCCGCAATCGAAAGAAATTCAAGAAGAGATGAATAACAAAGTAGTTGATGTGTATCATTCTGTAAAGTTTGATAGAGAAAAACCACTTTTTAAGGCCTTTAAGTGTGACCTATGCAAAAAGTAAAAAAATAAGATTTTAATAATTTTTTCCATAGCACTCTAAAAGGTGGCATTTTAAACGTAAACGGTTTGTTTTCTGTGCTGCGAACATGTATGAACCCATTTTCTTCCATTCGCAGTTCTCACTGTCTGCGAGCAGCAGCCTTTTATATCCGTGGCCTCCTCTCCTTCTTCCAGGGACGCTACAACGAGGCCAAGTGAGTTCGTTACCTCGCACCTCTTGTTCCGCATCGGTTCAAGGAGCTGTTTTACATGCATTTGATGTTTAGTCTTCCTTTTAAGCAGTGCTTTGTTTACTTGTTTTTTTTTTTGTTTGTTTGTTTGTTTATGTGCAAGAGCCGAAAATTCTATTCACTTATTCGTGGTTGTACTCGTGTGTCTGTACGTGTGCAGGCGTTTCCTGCGTGAAACTCTAAAGATGTCCAATGCCGAGGATCTGAATCGACTGACGGCGTGCTCGCTTGTTCTTCTCGGACACATATTCTACGTTCTGGGAAACCACAGGGTAAAGTGGTGCTCTTATATCCTCCTCAGCCATTGGAAATTAATTATTCACATGTTTACTATTATTTGTACAAGCATGTACAGTATATTGGTTTTTCCCTTCCTGGGATAAAGTGACTAGACGAGGTCTGATCTCACAAATATCGAGGAGATGGAAAATAATGTTTTGGTGTTGACCTCCTCCAGGAAAGCAACAACATGGTGGTTCCAGCCATGCAGTTGGCCAGCAAGATTCCTGACATGTCTGTTCAGTTGTGGTCTTCTGCCCTGCTTAAAGGTAAACAGTTCACACTAACCTTAAAACATTAGACATGCATAGACTTATTTCCATCTCACAACAATTTAAAGTTTTGGTTTCTTGTCTGAATGAGCTCAAAAAAATGATTAGTTTTGCTTTATAGAGCCTTGTGGATTCTTTTTCTTGAGTATTTTTCATCTGCCCCCTCTTGTATGTATTTTTATTTTTAATTTTTTTGGTATAAATAATAAATCATTATTTATCACAGTGGGTAGGTTTTAGCATTCTCACAGCCCTGTGTTATACATCACTTAATGTACTGCAGAAATAATGGCAAATGTTGCACATGAACTGTGACTTTCTCCGTCACGGTAATGGGAATTCACGTCCGGAGCATTTACATAAAAAAAAAAAGTGACTTGTGTCTGAATGACAGAGATGTTACTTTAACCGACTGATGAATCTACACATCAGCTTATTTATTTATTTATTTATTTATTTATTTCACAATTATTCAAGAAAATCCATTTTGTTTTTCCGCCAGTTAACTGATCTGATTTGAACAGGCCTGGTAGTCCTGTAGTAGTGTTAATCCAGAGCAAATCAAAAAAGTGTATTGCTTTTGTTCAAGTCTTTCTAAATGATCCTATGAGTCAGTGGAAAGTGGAGGGGGGATTCTTGGCATGTTAAACATCCCACAAATTTGATCTGGGTCCCAAAGGTTTTGATTATGATTCACCAGAAGCTCCGATGTGTCCCTGTTTCTATGTGCCCAGATCTGAACAAGGCCTGTGGGAATACGATAGATGCTCACGAAGCGGCACAGATGCACCAGAACTTCTCGCAGCAGCTCCTACAGGATCACATAGCCGCCTGCAGCCTGCCTGAACACAACCTCATAAGTGTAAGTGCTGCACCACACAAACAGGCAGTTATTCACAGGCGTGTTCATGGGAATCAGATTTATGACAATTTATGTTCACATTTACATCATTTATGTGTCTATGTAACGTTGGTGTATCTGGACATGGAAGATATTTGAGAAAAAAAAATTTTAGCGGATGTGAGATGATTAATATTGCAATTGTTTAATTATTTGCAAAGAAAGCAAGAAATTAAAGTCTTTAAATGACCGACACCTTTTATTTGTGTCATGTTCAGTTTTAAAAAACACAAAAGGTTTATTAACTCTGCTTAAAGCAAGAATTTACCATAAAGTGTTCATAAACTTCCATTGCTTTTTAGCTGCTACAGAGATAAAGCACATTTTAAGCAGATTAAATAAGAAGTTTGACTACATATAATCTAACAAAAAGGGGGTTATGCTTTTAACCCCCAATTTCTTTTAATCGGTCATTATCATTGCAGGGTTTTTTTTTTCCCTTTTCTTTGCTTATGATGAGATACAGATGTTTGCTTTAGCCAGGGGGATAAATTATCTCCATGCTTACATTTATTTGCATTTTTCTGCATGTAGTGGCCTGGGAAATGTTTCACATAGTCAGTTTTGGCTATATCACAAGTTTTATTGAACTGAAATATTTTCCTTTGTGTCATGACTCAAAACCACAAATTCCTGTAAAGTGAGGTTCATCCTCAAAGCAAGAGGAAGGGAAAAAAAAGACCTGTTCTGCTGATAAGAAACAAAATTTCTGCCAAATGTTAGAGGTAAAAGTTAGTTAAGATGATTAAAAATGATTATTATTTGTTGGTAAGTAGGTTTAAACTAAATAGAAGCAGCTGATTTGACCTTGGTTTATTAATCTTTTAGTTAATCTTTAGGGGTTTTTTTTACAAATCAAAAGTCATTTTCATATACACCAAAATTAGTATTTTTTGCGAATATAATACAAATAATTCAACCCAAATAATTTTTTTTAAATGTATTTTTTTATTTTTTATTTTTTATTCAGTACTATACTTTTGTGAGCATATCATGGATTGTGGAAATACAACATGCGATTTTGCCACACCAGCAGAGGGCACTGTAGAGCTGGAAGCTTAAGTAACGTCACAACAAGTTTAATGGGGGAAAAAATAAATAAGAGGCACTGGTGGCATTTTTACACCAGTGCTGCATGAGAACTGGTCGAACATATCTGAGATGACGCTGCGTCTGTATGTCAAAAATCACTCTCCCCTACTTTTTACCCAGCATGGTCTTTGTGTGCAGACAGGATCGAAGATATCCTAAATAAAACACTTTTTAAGTAGAACATCTACTTGACATCTAGTGGGTTTTTCCAAGACCATGCATTTATCTTTTATGTTATTTGTTTCTTTTATTTATCAATTATGATCATATTTAGACGTTCATGTGTTTTAAGTGTAGTAGATTTTCCTGTAGTCATGGTTACAAAGTTAGTTTTTTAAAGTTACAAGTTGTTTATTAGTGTGCGTCTGTGTGTGTGAAAATGTATTTCAGTGGACAGATGGACCTCCACCAGTGCAGATCCAAGCTCAGAATGGACCCACGACCAGCCTGGCCAGCCTGCTTTGAATCTGCAACACACTGATACACATACACTCACTCACTGTGAGCACACATATTGTATATACAGGTCAGCCTCTGAGCCCTCACATGCACATAGATGAACACACACACACACACACACAGGCATACACACAGTAAAACTAAAGGAGACAGGACTCTACTGCCTTTGTCCTGCAGATTTTATCTTCAGATTTTAACTTATTCTTATTGAGCTTGTATGATGTTGGGGCAACGAGATGTCGCTGAGACCATGGGAGCAGATGGGATACGAGTCAAGTGATGATTATTTCATGAACACGTACACATGGCAAAATCAAATAAATAAATAGTTAGAAATGCTCTGCTAGGCAAGGCAGTCTTAAAATCTAGTCTAACCACCATTTAACAAAAGGAGGAAGTCACTTCTCTTTTTCGTATATAATTCAGTTTAGTCACATTGATCCGTTTCTTCGTGCATGTGCTTCATGTACAAACTTGAATCGAAGACACATACTTCAATATGTTTTAGAATTCTTAACAATTTAACAAAATTATCTCCGGTACATCATTCTTTGCCAGTGAATAAACCATACTGGATTGTGTGTTTGTTTTGGAACTTTGATTACCAGTATTTCATTAGTCAACACTCTACCTATTTGACTTTTTCTTTTACGGCATCTTCTTGTTACGTTAGGCTTTCATTTTAAGCAATCAGGAACCACATCTGATCTCTCGCCTGACTTTTTATTTGTAACTGCTGATTGCTTGAAATGAAAACCTACCAGTGACAACAAAACTCTGTGCATAAAATTGAAGACTATTAAAAACTTCTGGTGCAAACATGGCTATGACGGACTTAACCTGATCAGGACACTTCCCTAATCTTCAATGGTGAATATAAAAGTCAACATAATGACACAAATAACAAGCGGCTAATTTAATATCCAACCTGAGCTTGTACTGGCAGCTAAGAGCTTAAAGGACTTGACGTAAAGAATAATCGGCTAACAACAAAATGCGACACCGTATTGCATTTCCTGGTACGCAGACTCGACGTCTTAAACGCTAAGCCACGTCTCAAAATATTGCTTCAGCATCATCGAGATTTTTTTTGTCCTATTTCATTGTTTATTTTTTTAACTACATTTAAAACATGTAACTAAATGCATAGTAATCTTTTCTGTTTTTTTTTTATCATTATTATTTTATTTGCAGTTTATGTCTTGTGTGGGGTATTTCAAAAAGTATGTATAGATTTCTCTATTTTGAGCACTGCGGATATTTTAGCAGTATCAAAATTTTATTACCAGTGGCAGTTTGTTAGTTAAGAGCATTTTGGCAATACTGTTTAGGGGAATACTGTGCTAGGTCCAGAAGCAAAGGTTAAATCTTTTTGTCAGCAAAGTATTGGATTTTTTTTTTTTTTTTAAGGCTGAAAAGCACCAGCATGCAGTCAAGAGATCATCAATCTTTATGTTCGATTTACTTTTCACTGCTATTTATTGTTCTACATTTTGAGCTTGTCTCTCACTTTGTTCCACAGGCAATTTTGAATTTTATTTGCGATGCAGATAAAAGTATATGCAAGAGAACAGGCGACTACTTGTTGTCCATTCACTTGGCCCATAGTTATAAACGAACCCACTTTAAGCTGAAGATGGTTGTATCTGGTTGTGTTTCCCGTAGCAAACTGATTCCAGATCAGCACTCTTTCATCTGTATACAACTTTTCACAAGGCTGGTGAAAATGAAGACCTTTTGTAATATTCTAGTAAATATTTCTTGTAATTTCTCAAAACATCAGATTTTCTTTTTTGCGAGACATGATGTCTGATGTACTGAAATGTCGCAGTGCTTTTCTGTTTCTATTTTTTTCTTATCCACTGTACAAACCCTGCTGAGACAGCTTTTTTTTTAAGGTATTTACCCCTTTTCTGTAGTTTTAACAAATAAATTTATCCATTTATTAAATTTTGTAAAGTTTGAATATTTATATGCTGCATTTATCCATATTATTATCCTTGTCATTATTTTCATCAGATTTCAAAAACCCTTTGCATAAATGTTACAAAAAGCAGTTGCGTCTTTTTGTCTCATGCTTTTGACTCAAACTCTTAATTCACACCTATTTGAGACATGACAATATGAAAAACATGGCGAGTGTTTGATCTTGCTTAAATGCATGTTATTGTTTATAAAACAAAGTGACTGACTTGTAAAAAAAAAATGCTCAAGACTTCTGGTCATAACTACTTACTTGATTGATTTAAAATAGGACATTATTTAAATAAATCCGAACAATGGTACAAATCTTTCACCACGTTCAGTATGCTTACTAAGAAGACAAAAATCAATAAGCATTTCTGTGAATGTAACTTAAGAATATATATATTTCAGAACATGCCTGCTGTTAAAAAAGTTGCAACTTTCACTTGCAACACTGAAAATCGATTTTAACCTATACCAGGACAAATAATGGCTTTTCTATACGCGATGCATAATTTGATGTGTGTCAAATTTTACAGCATAGTTGCTGCATATATTCCTATTATAATTAGAGTGCAGAATCGACGAGTAGCTCTCTGGCAATCCAGATATTTCATGTCTAAAGCCTATTCCATGGAACATGGTGCAGTCCCTGTTATGGGTGCCAACTCATCACAGGGCACAAGCACATACACACACACACACTTTGCTTTCTGATATTATCCAAAAGAGGAATGGGTTCCCTGTTGAGTCTGGTTTCTCTCAAGGTTTCTTTTTATTGCTATCTCGTATCCTCCCAACATGATAATTATGAATTTAGAAGTTTCCTCACACTTTCACTTCTTATTTCCATATTATTATTTTTTTATTCTATACAGCTGCTTTGTGACAATGATTATTGTTAAAAGCTCTATATGGATGAAACGGAATTGAATTGAATTGAATGTTAGCATATTGGAAACACCAATCAGCCTACACTGTCTTTGGACTTGGGGGGGGGGGGGGATCATCAGAGGAAACACACAGAGCATGAAGAGAACATGCAAATGCTTTATACAGACCAGATGAGAGATTTCAACCCACAGCCCTGATGGCACAAGACAACAGTGCTCACCTGTAAGGCATCAAATCACCTACAAGTAATTAGTTTACACTGTTTTAAACATTTTTAACAGTAACATAATCATAAAGCAAGGCTACAAGGGATAAAACATCCATGAAACCTAACCTAACAGCGGTGAGTCGGTGCCTCACCATGATTGCAAACGGTGGTCGTGTTACGATAGCCTTTCTGTCAACATCATCTAGGTCCATTTCACTGCGATGGCCATTTTTTCCCTGTCCTGATGTTTGATGTAAACATTGACAGGTTAAGGATCAATGGTTAAAGCTCTCAGATGGTTTTGAGTTCAAGCCCCAGCACTGCCATGTTGCCACTGCGAGGCCCTTGAGCATAGGTGACAAACGAAGGGTTTCTTCCTCCTCCTCCTCCTCCTCCTCCATCATCTCTCCTCCTCTCAAAGCTCTTGATCAGGACCTTTCTAATTTTATGCACTGCATCACCGCTATCACATACTGACTGATAGATTGTTTGATTGATTCATTGATTACATTACATAGATGACCAGAAGTAGAGTTTTTCTATATGGGACACTGTGTATAAATAGTTAAATACCCAGTGCATTGCTAAAAGTAGTGTTGTTTTTATAGAATTGCTCGATAATTATAATTATTATAAGACAAGCCTGTGATATTATCTTATCCATATGTACAGAGAGATATGTCGAAGTGAAGTGTATACAAACACGAGGGTGTGACTGCATATTTGTGTGTGCTGCTGTGCCCTGCCCTTGAGGAATGCATAAAAGTCCTGATCTCCAGTAATGGTGGAGCTGTGTATGTGTGTGTGTGTGTGTGTGTGTGTGCGCGTGTGCACGCACACAGGGAACCATGCCAACTCTGAGGTCAGCTTGCAGGCCTGATCACATGACTGTCTTTATTTTCTAATCTGCCCAGCAGTGCCTTTGACATTCCTCTGATAAGACGTGAGGTCCGGAGGAGGACATCCTGGCCCCGAAAACATGACAGGTTTCTTCTGAAATACAAACTATGTAGTTGTTAATGGAGAGAGGGGAAGCCTGAGGTTAACTAAGTGATGCTTATTAGGTAGTAGGTGTCAGAGCTGAGAGCCGAGAGTCGAGACTTCCTGCCAAATAGTGAGCCAGGCTGATGGGGACTGGGAGGGCCACTTCCTGCATTGTTACTGTACTTAAACGGGGATTAAAGTCAAGACTGTCATGTTGTTCGTGGCGGCCATTGCTGTTTCCTGTAGAGCTGAAAGACAAAGTGAATGTGTTCCTCTGTCTTGACCTTGACTTTCCAGTGTGTGTTTTGGTTTCGGTTTCTGTGTTTTTCTTTAAATAATATTTTTGCAACGTATCAAAGTTTATTCTGTTCTCTTTGGATGATATTTAACAGAACAAAGCGTGATACTTAATAAGACATATCGATTTAGAATCAACTTCTCTGAAATGAATACAGCCTTCTTTGATATATCGTGGGATTATAATAGTTAGCTAAAATAGTCTACATGCAATGAAGAAGAGCAACATCTGCACACTTTCTATAATGATCCTCTAATTTGGTTCTTAAGTAACATTTGTGCCGTAATGGTCCCTTTATTAAATCGAATTAAATCACATATTGCTGTACTAAGCACATCGTACTGTATATAACCTTAATAGGCCGGTATGTGCTGTCCCAAGTGTCAGGAAGGGGCCACTATGGCTTTTTGTCTTAGTTCATCAATAAATCCATTTCACTGCATGTGATTTTGAGTTCCTGTCTGTATGAGAACAGCTGATTTGACTTTTTCGCCATCACAAATATTTCTGTATTTTTTAAAAAGACATTAAATGTATCTGTTTAAGGTATAATGTTCACTCTGTGGTTTACTTAAACAAAGAAAAAAGCGCACAACAGCTGACAAGATTTGGTTTGTGCTGTATGTGGAAGCTTTGAACACAACATCAGCACACACCCATCAGGAAATGATTGTAAAAAGATGATGAGATCTACTACGCAATATATACTCTATATACACATACACACACACACACAGAGAGTGTATATAATTCTAGTATCCACAGCAATCCTACCATCCCCACCTATCCCTCACTTTAGCACTGACACACACGCACGCACACACACACACACACACACACACAACTGTCTAGGTTTGGTGCTGTCAGATCAAAGACGTAGCGTAGCATTTACTATTCTTCTCACTCGCAAAAATTAACATCTGCGGTGCTTTATAACACCACTTCAGTTGAGAGAAAAATTACGCATTAAGTGTGGACTCCATACTCTACTGAAGTAAAGGGGACGGGGGAATCAACACAGAGCTCTAAAATACACCGGACAGCCAATAAAAAGAGAAAAGAAAAGAAAAAAAAAAAAACACATCCAGGATCTTTACATGACACAATAATGCATGTGTTATTATTAGGATGTCACATGTCCGAGTGGCGTACACTCATGTTTTATTAAAGCATTGTCTTTTGACAGTTGACCACTAGGCCCCATAATGCACCTTGCTGATTCATATAGGTATACACTAAAATGCTAGCTGGTAGGGCTACCTTATCACAGCTCCAGCTGCCATGTTCTATCCTGTCCATGTGGGTTTCATTCGCATTGTCCGGTTTTGTCTCACTTCCCAGAAACATGCTAATATGAGGATAGGCTAGGATAAGTTTCTGCTGGTTGTGAACAGGTATGTGAAAGTGTGTATGGTGTTTGGCCATCCCAATCCCAATGTTCCAAATCAGGACGTGTCCTCAATTCATGCCACTTGTCCTCAGGACAGGTCACAGAGCCACTGTCTCCCTGACCTGCATCCTAAACTGGAGGTGAAGTTCCCTAGGGTAAAAGTTTTCACTGGTTTTGAAGACCTGAGACCTGACCGGTGACCCACATCAGGTCGTGTCCGAATCCTGATCAGCCAAATTGGGTCAACTCAGGTCGCCCAAACCCCAGATACCAGAGCGGATCCTGATAGACCTAAGAATGCACGATGCACACTGGTGTGTCTGATGACGCAGTTGTTGCAATCACTACAAAAGAAATAGCTATTGATGATGTTTCTGTTTTCTGTCTTAGTTTGTGTTAAGGCGGATTTTGGATTGGGTTCACATGGCCTGATTCGGGTCATTCTGGTTAGGTACATATTCTGCATTAGAGGCCTCCTTTGAGTTATTTATTTATTTTTTTTAAACTTGATACACTTTGGGTTCAGGTCTGTTTCAGTACTAGGTTTTGGACCTGTGAAGCCCTCTATCAGTACTAGGTTTTGAGGGGTCTCACCTGTGTGTGCATGTAAAGCATGTAAGAGGGAGTTTATTGGGAAAGAAGGTGTGTGTGTGTGGGGGGGGGGAAGGGTGGGGGAGGCTGGGGATTTGGGGTTTGGTCATGTTGGGGTGTTGTCTGGATCGTTCGCCTTCCCTGTTATTGGTCATGGCCAGGGATAATGGTCTTGTGTGTACTTGGTTGCTCCTGGCGTGAATAAGCGCGCATGCGCACTGCGGTCATGCCGCGGTTCGTGTGTGTGTGTGTGTGTGTGTGTGAGAGAGAGAGAGAGAGAGAGAAAGAGAGAGAGAGAGAGAGTGTGTGTGTGTGTGTGTGTGTGTGTGTGTGTATGAGTGCGTGAGTGCGCGTGCGTGTATGTGTGTGCGTATGAGTGTGTGTATAAGGCGCATTATTTGGCAGCCGAGGCGGCGGAGTGGAGCGGGGAGGGCTGAGCTCAGGGTATCCCCGCTATTCTTGTGTTTTCTTTTTCTTTTCACGCTGAATTATCGGAGTTAATTGTCACCCAGGACCTGAAGGAAGGATCCGTAAGACACGGACAAGCAGCTTCTCGGAGCCGGTAAGTCCGATAATTAATTACCATATTAATAAAAAAGAGTGCGATGTGTGAAGTTTTTGGAGAGGAGGAAGATGTAGATGATGATGAGGAAGATGAGGAGGAGGAGGAGGAGGGGTGTAGAGAATCCTTTTTATTCAGACTTATCGAAAGCTCCTCTTCCTCCTCATCCTCCTCTTCCTCCTCGACGCCGTTACACTTTTATTTCCGACAACACGCGGCTCGTAAAGAACTAATCTAATCTGCTCTAAACTAACACATCACTCTGATTGACACAAGTTTGGTTGGCAGGACTATTTATTTATTGGTTTTTCATGATTAATATAAATTTTATTCTCCGGCGGAGTTTGGTGTTGTTTGGTTTCTCACTCGCTGCGCCGTGTCTCGGCGGATAAACGACGAGTTATCTGTCCGAGTTGGACATTTTGTTTTTTGTTCAGCGCTTTTGGCCAGTTCGCGGTACAGTACACTAACACACTGACCCGTAACCCGACCGGGCTCACTGTTAGCCCTCGGGAGGACGTGTTTCTCCTGGAAATGGAGGATATTTTCCTGGTTGAAGTGCTGAAAGTTTAAATTTTGCGCTGCTTGCCCCCCTCTCCTCTCCGAAACGCGAGGTAGGTAACGCTAGCGAGGTTAGCCTGCTAACGTCTCAGCGCTTGATTGGCTTGAACTGGGATGGGTTTAGCTTACTGCCGTTTAATGATTTGTACGATTATTTATCAAATAAAAAAAGTGTAAAATAATTAATTGAAGTTGTGAATTTGATGTGTTTGTATGTCTATTATTATTATTTACATTGTAACAGATAAAAATGTATATTATTTGACACGAGTTCATCTTTTAATTTGTTTGTGTATTTGTTTTTATTTGTTTGTTTGTTTGTTTGTTTATTGCTAATAATAAGTGATCATGACCGGGCATGTTGTCAGGAATTGCCCTGTTTTTATGTAACATTTCCGTCATCCGGTCTGACACACACAAACACACACACACACACACACACACTGCTTTTTACCGGCGTTTGCATAAACACGCGGTGTTATTTTGAAACGCAGTTTAGTCTTATTTTCAATTTTAGCCTCGATAAAAGCGGGTGATAATGGTGTTATTATTTTATTATTTATTTATTTATTTTTCTTTAGTCGTGGCACTTAACCCGACAAGGCTGCCAGTTCTTTTTTTCTTTATGATGTTATCACAATAAAAGTCCCCTGGCTGTAATCTTCATCCGCTTCATCCTCATCCTCATCAGCCTCTTAAAGCTACACGTGCGTGTTACAGCGGCGCACGCGCTGTTCCTGCGATACGGCCTGTACTGTACTGTACTGTATGTAGTACTGTATATGGATGTGCGCGCGCCCGAGTTTGCTTGTTTCTCTTTTTTATGATTTTTTTTTCTCTTCAAATTTGCAACTCAGAAACTCATGGACGTGCTGGCGAGCGTTCAGCGGAGATGCGATACAATAAAACGAAAGTGATTCGATTCGTTGCCGAAAACGAATCGATTTAGATTCGAATGTGATTGAGTTCAGATAAATGTTGAGTTTTCCACAGGAAAGTTTTTGCGTTTCCAATTTCTCTGTAAAACATCCTGAATTAGTTTTCATCTGATCAAGTTTGAGGAAGAAAGATGGAGAGAATAATTTTTATAAGAATAATTACGATTGTATTGATGGAAATTATGAACAGTTTTCAGTGCCGTCACTGCCATATTGTAGGCTATAAGATTGATAAAAAAAATTTTCCTGATAAAGTTTTTTTTCTTTTTTTTTTCTTTACACCCCTAAGTGATTGAAATCAGTCTGCTGTTTTAAATGTTAATTGATCATCTCATTACAATTGGTCTCTAACGTCCTGTGTTGTTGTTGTCAGTTTCTTAAATGCTAAATATATTTGGTGCATCAAAAAGCAACCATTGCCTAATGCCTTCGGATTTATCCATCATGGACTATCGGGCACGGATCAAATCAGATATGAAAGCCAATCGTACCTGAACACTGGAGTGGACACGACTTTATCAGCGCCACCTGTCTCCTATGAAATGTCAGTGTTCACATTAGCACACTCCAATCTCATCCTCTGACTTACACAGCCATAGCCTGGGCCATGTGTATATGGGTATTTTTGCAAAACAGTTTTTTCTTCTTTGGTTTTCGATTTACCTTCAATAACAAACAAATACAGAACACCCTGTCTAATCATCCAAACCAACAGGTGGCGATATAACCCTAACTGTAACGCCATGTTGGCCAATCAGAAGCATGGAAAAAATGGGGTACATCAGATACAGGAGGTGTTGCGCATACAGGCATACATTTTTTCCTGTCCATATGTCATATACATTTAAAACTAAGTTTAAGACCATTTTTTTTCACATTAGGGCACCGGGATTGTTTCCGGGATTGCACCGGGATTTTTGGTGTTGAGAACCCTCAACACCAAAGTCTGCTGGAAAGGGCAATCTCGAGCATGGTACGTCATACTCGGGCACGGATCGGATCAGATATGAAGGCCAGGCGTACTTGAACATCAAAGTGGACACGACGTTATCGGCGTCGTCGTCTCCTACGAAATCTTAGTGTGCACATAGCACGCACCAATCTCATCCTCTGACCTACACAGCCATATAGCTGATAAAGTAGGAATGCACATAAGAGAGAATTTTCTCCCAAAATGGTAATATTAGGCATAGTGCGCAGATTGACTTCCTCATTCGCTTCTTGTTTTTGTGTTTAATGGTGGCTTCCAAAACAACCACTTGCACAACAAATTAACATATTGCCACCTTCTGTATCGGAGGGTGAAAGTACACAAGTGTATTCGACTACGGAGGAAAAACAAATTATGTGAACGCTGGTCAGCGGGTGAGGGGGAAGTAGCAATCGGGCATAAGGGAAGGACTTTTTAGTTTTTTAAAATCAGTTTTTAGTGAGTTAAAACAGAGTTTGCGTGTGGTCGAAAGGCCAAAATCCCCTGTACAGTGAATAGAAAACTCATTTAGGAGTCAGCTGTCTACTCGTGGTCATATGACACTAGACTGAGTTCCTGATGAAATCCATTTGCAGAGCGACACTACCTTTTTTTTTTATATATATATATATATATATCACTTCTATATTTAACTTTGTGACTTAAGCTTGCTAGCGATTCTGATGCCTGTAGGTGGATCAAGTTTCCCTGAATCCTACTTGTATGAAGATTTTTTTTTTTCAATAGGTGGCTAAAGCATTGCTCAATTGTTCTCCTAATGCTCTCCTGACTCCAAACAGAGCTGCTTTATGATTTATTTTTTCTATCTTGGCATCACATGGTGGTGTCATCTGGTGTCTTATTGAACATGAATGTGATCCATGTTGGAACTTTGTCACAAGGCAGAATGATGTCAGTAAGAGGACGTTTGTTCAGTTATGTTCTACTTGAGGTATCTGTCTTTTTTCTTTATGGCCTAATTGTGAAATGATCACTCATCCACCTGAACAACGAGAGATATCCGTGCTCCTTTTGTGAGCCGTTCTGTCAGATGGCTGCTTTGATAAGATGTTAACCACAGGAGGTCCATCTGTCAGGACCTCATAGGTGTCTGAAAAGTGCCTGTGGGGAAAAAACTCAGCGGCACGTCTTTCCAGCGTGTGCTCTTCTTTGTCTCGGCGATTGATCCTCACAGGCGTCAGCCGTCGTCTAAAGAGACACGGGAGCAAACAAAGACCTCAGGGATATGCTTTTCAGTAATGCGCAACTTCTAATATAGAGGCTTATAGTGTGATTATTGACTCTACTAAAACCTAGCATTAAGACTGCGATCTTACCCTGCTCTCCAGAGTGTGTTTGGGATATTCTTGGGATAAAAGTCTCCTCTGAATGCAATGCATGCTCGATGGATATTCAGCATCTACTTCCACACATTAAAAAAAATAAAAAATACACCTGAGATGTCAGGTGTCAGTAATAAAGTTCAAACATAAGCTGATGGGAATTGGATGTGATTGAGTTAGGCCTATTTGCTGTTTGTAGTTAAGGAATCACGATGCCTGGGTGTTGCTAAGCAGCCTCGGATAACAGCGCTGTCTGAGCTTCCCGTCGCTTCATCTTCCTTCTGAGGTGGATGTTGATCAAACCCTAGAACCTTTTCTGCTAAGAGAGACTTCCACCTAAATTATTGTTTCCGGGGGAAAAAAAAGACTGTGAAACAAATAAATAACGTTAACGTCATCAGTTTTCAGACGGTACCAAATGCCGATTCCATGTTAATGTTAGATAGTGGGCATGCATAGCTGACGGGTTTGACACTAAACGACAGTCTGCGAGTACGTGCTCTGTAGGAGTGTGTTTCAGGTTTAGTCACTTAGGGTTTTTTCCTTTTTTTTATGTCGGAGGTGAAGCCAGGAAACGAGTGTCGAGTCCCAGCAGAGGTTATCGTCTCGCCATCTTTGTTTGAAATGCGATCTGATTGGCTGTTGCTCGCAACACTTTCAATATTTCTCTGGTTTGGTTGCCTTCCAATTCCCAGCCCTCCCTGCATACCGACCAGGGAGGTTCAAGACTAACATGCTTCCTTTGAGACACGTGGACCTATAGAATAATTCTTTTAGAACTGCAGTGTCCCAGGACAGGAAAAACACGCTTGGATGAAAGCATTAACTGCCCTCTTCTGCATACATGGTTTTTTTTTTTTTTTTTTACTTAGGGAGGAGATGATCGAGAGGTGGGACTTGACTAAGTAAAACAATAAAAATCAGGAAAGCTGGTGAAGAAAGCCGTCAGCTCCACCTATAACACATTCACAATTCAAAGGAACGTGCTATCCACTAGGGACTTTCTGATACGACGTCACAAGACCTTAACGCCAATCCGAATCGTTATCACGAGTTTATAAGTATTATAGTTTTATAAATATCTCAATTCATTGTTACATTTTTGTTGTTTAAGTAAATAAATAAATAAATAAACACTGCCGCTGTGCTGCTGCCAATGTTTGAACAGCTTATAGTGCACCACCTGTAGGGTTATAGAGGAACTGCAACACCTTCCCATCTCAAATGCAAACATGTAAGAAATATATTTTTCATAAATTGATTTGGGTGTCAATGTCATGATGCCCGAATTGCCATGCAAAAGAATCACGATACATCAATGAATCATTTAAATATTTACTATCCACCCACTTCCACCCATGTTACCTCGTAGACGTCACTGATTGGCTTGCTGTAACTGATGGGAAAGCGAGAGTATGCCATCTCTGAGAGCATGGCCAATTTTGCACCTTTGGACTCTCGGCCACAGATGGCTGTTGCATTGTTAAGATTCGAACCTTCGAACAGATTTTCCTGTTGCACCACAGATCCTCCAACAATCATGAAGCTAAATGCAACTCCTAATGAAATGGGACATGTTTTCACAGACATTGGATTTATTCCATTGATGATAAACAGATTTAAAAAAAAATTTTTTTTCTTACTAAAGATGGACTGAAATAAGTGTTTGTATTTCATTTTTTTACCCAGTCCATATTGAGCTTCACTGGATTAAAAGAATGTTCTGTCACTGACGGGCCATCATGTGTCACGTGAAGTCAAATCGTTTAAAAGCATGTCAAGCTCCGAGACGAGGTAATGGCTGACATGACTGGGTTTTTACCTAATGTTAGCTTATTATTCTTTCCTCATTTGACATTTTGACATGCTGTCTGACTGATTTGTTTATTTTATTAATAAAATAGGATCATAAAGCGACACTTTATGATTTTTTTTTTTTAATTCCATCCTAAACATGAAGAACTTTTAATAGGACGAGGTGTCTGATATTCCAGGCCAAAGTCTAGGATCATGTGGAAAAGATTTAACGATACGGAGAGATTGTTTACACATCAACAATCTGCTTTGTTTTCGTTATACATTTGTCATTTATTTTAAGTGTGGGAGAAATAGACATTGTCCTAAACGAGTTTGTGTTTTACTCTTGCTACAACTTTGTAAGGTTTCAGACAGTGTGTTAAAATGGATCATAGCATAGAGGTGGAACGTCCTTCCTGACCACAGTGCCCAGGGCATCAAGCGCATGGAAATAAACACACAGGTCCCAGAACAACAGCAGCGCGTCCGTGTCTCATCTCAAAAGCTTTTCCCTGCGTCGTGGGTCAAAGTGTGGCCTTTCTGTCTGCCGTGAGGTAAATGAAGCATGGCTTTACTGTGCGTCTCAGGGGGCCCGTCAGTGACAGAACATTCTTTTATGAGCGATCTGCCTCACAATCCTGCCATAAAGTGGACCAAAAGAGTTCTCCGTGTGTGCGTGTATGGTTCTTTACCTCCTGCCTAAAATCCCACCACACAAACACGTACGCTTGCATCCGCAAGTTAAAACCCTGCAGGAGAGGTCATTACATCACTGCGCTATAAATAACCGACATGGAAAAGCCTTTCTCTGGCCTGGCACGGGCAGAGAAGGAGAGGAAAAAGCCAGAGACGGGCCCGCAAGGCACGATATTGTCAGGAATATGAGAGATTTTTTTTAATTTTGTGTAGAGATCAGGGCAAGCTTTGAGTCAAAAAAAAAAAAAAAAGGAATGTTTCTAGAGCAAGATTTTGTGGTTTGAAAATGTAAAATCTAAAGCGCGCTTCTTGATGATGAGCAAAGTCATTTTGTTAGTCGTTTTATGCATGTTGCTGGCTACCGACCTGAGGTAGCTAGCTAGTTACTGTATTTTCACTTGCGTTCATCGTGGAATTTGACTGAGGTTTCGGTATTACTTTGAGTCATCTCGACTTCATGAGCATAATTCTAAATGCACTGTCGGGTAAAAGAGGGGTAAAAAATAATCCAACCAGTGTGTCACAACTGATTCCTGTGTTGGACTGACGATATCAAAACCTGACGGCTTGACAAAGCTGCGATTTTTCTGTCCAAATGCTTGAGGGAGAGGAATGTCCACCTATACAACAATAAAACCTTCCAGATCTGAAGAGTCCGTCTAACGCACCTGCTAAACCTGTTGAGCTGACTCGGGTACGCTCGGAATTAATTCAGAAGTGTTAAAGCAGGTGTGCTTGATTTAAATAAATATATATATATATATATATATATATATATATATATATATATATATGTATATGTATATGTGTCATGCTTGAGAACTACACTTTTCAAAGTAATCCTGATAGTAACTGTCTCCCGTATGTATGCGGCGTCTGGTTACCGTACTCAGCTCGCAGCTCTTCCACAATCCGTGCCAAGATGTGAGGAAAAAATTTGTTTCGGTTTAATAGGCAGCGCAAATGTGTGTCGAGTGGAGAAGGATCACGTTGTACTTCAGGACACACACTCAGCTGTCTGTCTGACCACCCAGCTCTCTGTCAGCTGAACCTATGCCTCCAGACTTACTGTACATATTTACTTAGCCGAGGAGCTCTCTTGCACTATGGAAGGCACGTTTTGGAAGTTTGTTTTCGATCATGACTGTAGGAACCACAAAGGATCCTTGTTTTGTTCGACATTTTAATATACTGATGCAGTTTTTCCACTAGAAATTGTTGAACTTTAACCAGAAATATCGACAAGTCAAATACACACCAACCAGCCATAACTTTGGCACTGATGATCAGTTCTATGCCAGTAAACCGGAGACAGGATCATGAGCAGCAAGGCTCACCCGTGCCCGAGGGGATCAAAACCCAGCCTGTCAAGTCTGATTCAACAGTAAAGCCAATACAGCACAAATTGGCAAAATAAGTCGATAAGCTGGCCATAATGGAAACGCTCCAGAAAGCACCCAGTGCACCACTGACTCTGCCTTTACAACTCCCCAGATCCCAATCCTATCAAGCACCCAACAAAACAAGTCTGGTCCTCAGAGACCCCAACCTACAACCCACAGCACCCAAAGGATCCACTGCAGACAATCTAATGCCAGACAGCACAGCACAGCACAGCACACCACTAGAGGTCTTGTGGAGTCAAGGAGCCAGCGCCACCCAGGTGGCATTATCGAAAGCTACACTATACATAGGCATAATGTTTTACCTTGAAATGTTATGGCTGATTGGTATCCTGGGACAAGCAAATTCTGTGTTTGGTGCTGCTGGACAAGTAGGCTAATCATGTCAGGCTTCTATTCTGACTCGGGTGATCACTTCAACCGGTGAGTGTGAGGACATGGCTGAACCGTTCACCTCAAATCATTTTTTTTTTTTCTTAAATCCATCTATGTGTATATACATGCATAAAATAAAAAAAATAAAAAACTTGTAGCTTAGATATGTGTCACCGTAAGGGCGTTTATTTCAATTTTTTTGCTTCACTTGCAGTTCTGTGGGCTGATCACCTTTATCCTTATTTATGGCGTCTTTCCGGATGTCCACACCCAATCCACAGGGCATGAGGGCTCAGTGATGTTGTGGAATGATGTTAATCATGTATCCTACAGTACACCCTGCACACTTACCAGAGCTCAGTCCAGTTAAATATTTATGGGAGATCTTGGAGCGACGTGTGAGACGGCGCAAACACCTAGTGCGAACAGCGCAGCGTTACGCTGTAACTCGCGTTCACTTTAGTAAATACTTTTCTTTCCTTCAAGTTCCATTTATCATAATTTTTATTAATGGATGCTTGTTCTTGTCACGTCTTGTGCAATCCCTGTCCTGATGCACACCTCACATCCTAAAAGAAAGCAATCCACCTCCTGTATTTGTATTTGCTTCACACATCACCTGGTTGTCATGAATAAAGTGTTTTGTACTTGGTTACGTCCCCAGTTTGTATATAAGCAGCTTAGACCCCGTACCAGGATGCGTCTCGTTAAACGCCGCGGGCTACAGAGGAGGACATTTCAGAAGGCGAAACTCATTAGCACATCGCGCTTGTTACTGAGCGGCTATACGGTCCACGTCGCAAGACGCTGAATATGTTCTCAAATCGACATGAAATTACAGCATTTCAAGCACTGCTTAGTAGCAGATTAGCACAGTTAGCACCAGAGGGCATCACTCACTGCCTTGATAGATTTGATGGATTTTTTTAAGCTTATTTTTCTGTTTTTGTGTGTTAACTCGGCCTTTTTCCTCTGCATCAAGGTTCCGTTTGGCTGCGTAATTGCCAAAGCAATTAGTCTGGATTCGCTCGCGATCATGAATGTTTTACAGCACCGTATAGTCAAGCGCTGTCGACTTAATTGGGTGTATAAAGCTCGGAAATGTGTTCCTGCATGTGGAGAAAATCTGGAGCTCAGCATGGAGATTGGAGTTCCACATCGACATCATGGCGTCCGCTCGGCGCTCACTGGCGGGTCAGAGGACGCCTACAGCCAATGAGACAGAGATTTTCTTTTGAAATATTGGCGTCATCATGGATTTTATTATTATAATTATTTTTTAAAAGGAAACCAAGTAAATCTATCTGATCTTCCTTATTTAAGAGAAATTTTTATTTGTTGTTGTTGTAAAATTTTTATCTTTAGGTCTTTAGTGTCAAAACACTTTCCTTCTTCTCTGCATGTGTACACAAGGATATGCCTTGTTTGAGAAGCCGCTTATATGTATGCTGCCCCAGGGGGACGTGAAACCTGATCCGTCGCTGCCATTTTAGCCTTAACTGACACTCTAGACGTTCACTGCAACATGTGGACTCGCTCCTCTGGCCGCCATCTGACTCCGCGCGTCTGGCTCTCCGTACGGCCGGCTGTAACCGCTGGGCCGAGGTCAGCCGATCTGAACTGAAAGTGTTTGTTCCGCTGTAGCCCTCGAACCTCTACCATCAGATCTGAGAACAGCCCGATCCCTTCAGCTGTCTGTTATGGCTTTGTGCGGGACGATGACTCACTTGTTTACCATTTCCTTGTCCCCAGAAAGGAATGCTCAGGCAAGTTCTGCGAAGGAACAGTAGCCTACAGAGAAGGAACGAGCCGCGTGCTCTTGTTCTCCTTGACCGCCGTTTCCACGTTCGAGCTCTGCACTGTAGTCGGATTGTTCGAGCGAAGTGTTGTTAATAGAATAAATGATTCTGGCTCGGATTTCACGAGCACCTTGGCAGTGCACTCATGAGATTTCAAGTTCAAAGTCTGTTTTATTTTATTATTATTATTTTTATGTATTTTTTTTTTTTTAGTTCAGTCATATCGTCTAAACACTAAACCAGAAAGAAAAGCATAGCAGGTGTTCAAGTCAAACTGGGACTTTTGATTGTACAGAACAACAATCATGAACACGCAGTTAAAACTTTTTTTTTTTCTCTGTATAATCCCCTGCTACACTATTGCGTTTATCCCAGAGTTTCACCAGTGCTTGAATACCATCAACAGAAATTGAGCCATTAATATACTGACCGCTTCATCAGCGTCTAAAACGCTGGCCTCCCAGGAACTCCTTTAACGCCCCACACATGTGGAAATGGCTTGGAGTGCGGTCAGGGCTGCAGTTCAAGTGGTGGTGTTGAGCGTTTTTTTTTTTTTAATGGTCAGGTGGCTAAACGATGCCGTGAGCTCCGAGCCACGTCGGCCGGGATCGTCATTTACTTCAACCCTGATGCAGTTAACTGGTAGTCCCTGTTTGATCCAAATGTCCCGCTTATCCTGGAAACTTTATTAGCAGGTAACTGCATCAGTGCTAAGGTCAGTACAATAAAATACAATATGTAATAAAATGTTTTAAATAAAACATTTTATTTTTGTCCCATGAATCATCCGGTGCCTGCTCTTAGAAACACACAGCCAAATATTGACTTATCAGTATGTACGGTGTTTAAAATTGAATTCATTCATGTGTGTGTGTAAGTCAGATTGAGAGCCACAGACCGACATGATGAGATTAGCGTATGTTTGCAGAGTAACGCAACGTCACGTTCCGTATCTGTTAAGTGTGCCAAATATCAGTAAACCCAAAGTGGGTGTGGCCCAAATCAGAGGTTTATGCAGAATGAATATAAACCCTCGCATTATTTATTTATTTTTTTGGAGAGAGGGCGCGTGAAGTAAATGAAGTCGGCATGACGGAATTGTGTACGACTCTGACAGTTCCTCAAACTCTGCTGCGTCTCTGCAGTCTTGATATAAAACATCTAGTTTTCCATCTAATATAAACCACTGAGATCCTGACCAGGCCAGTACTAAGGATGCTGTGGATAAATGCATCATGCCAACTGTGTTAATGAATGTGATGTTTTTTGTTTTGTTTTGCTTTTTGTCTAATCGCTTGTTCGATTCCATATGAAAGGGAAAAAGTCTTCCCGTTCAAAATGTGTTGTTTGAAAAACGAATGAGGCGAGCGTACGGAGGTGCTGAGTGCTAAGACTTGTATAATAAAACAACTTCTCGAAGCCGGCTGTCAGTTTTTACTTTTCCTGTGCGACAGTGAAGATCTGAAAAGCTAAACGGTCACGCAAAACAACTTGTGGTTTGTTGATCTTCCCATTTGCATACGGTAGCTCGGTGATCTCAGCATGGCGAAGGTCGATATCGCCAGCAGTGTGAACAGCCCCGGTCAGGTCACATGCCGCTCACAACTCCACAGCAATGTTTTAAAAATATATATATATATATTTTTTTAAATACAAACTGAACGCACAGATCGGCCAGGAGACGAGAGCGCTGCCCCGAGCTCCACACTGTATAAGCAGAAAAACAACACGTCTATTGTAAGGCACTTAAAGTGGAAGCAGGGAGCTGGCGTTCGCTGATCTGAGATCCGCCTTATAGTCTTGCGGCGGCATTTTGAGGTTTGTCATAAATCAGAACGGTTTCATTTTCATTTCGGGTATAACAAAAAAAAACAAGCTATGTTTCTGAAGTACTTTTTGAGAATAAAGTTTTTAAAATTGAACGCATGTTTTTTTTTTTTTTGGTTTGCTTTTGTTTAACATTTGATTACGCTGTTTCCATAATCTATGCATCACAGCAGCACAATTTCCTTATTAAATAAAATCCCAATCACTCTTCGACACGAGGGCAGCGTATGTCACCTGAAGCGTGCTGAGGTGACAAACCAGACCTCGTCATGTGCAGCTGTGTATATGATGCACTGCGCGCGCGTGTGTGTGTGTAGTGTCTTTGAAGATGCTCACTGCCTTCGTGTGACCCCATTTAACCACAGGCGCATAACGTCGCGATCAGGCCGAGGATGAAGCCTCGATAATGAGTGCGTGTCAGTAATAACTGCATCTTAAACGGCGTACGTCATGCCGGCGCTGTCGCTTTAAGACTCGCTCTATTCGAGCCAACAGGAACCGTCTTCCTCAACTCTTCCTCGCTCCCCCACCTCCAATTCCACCTCCACCCCGCAGCGCTTCAGAGGACTTGTGTTTTGGAATGCCATGTGGCGGCTCTTTCGGGCGTAACCATCCGTTTGTGGATGTGTGTGTGTGTGTGAGACTGTGTATGTGTCTCTGCTTGCTCTTGCTCACAAAGGGTTAAAACCTACCTCAGTCTCACTCTCGCTCACACGCGCGCGCACACACACACACACACACACACACGTACACACGTACACACACACACCACACACACACACACACACACACACACACCATGCACACACTTACCGGTTTAAACTGGTTCTCAGGAAAGTGCTTTGTTTGGCCCATTGAATCCTGGGAAGGGTCATGTGTGTGTCTCAGTGATGTCACATAAGGAACTTTAAGTCAGCTTTCCTTTATCAGCTGAAAGTGTGTGTGTGTGTGTTTGTGATTAGAGATCATAGCTATAGCTGTGTGTGAAACTTAACCTGGAAATGCAGGATGTGGTTTGATTTTTGGATTCTATAGCAGCATGTTTTTTTTTTTTTTTTCTCAGGTGTGTGTGTGTGTGTGTGTGTGTGTGTGTGTGTGTGTGTGTGTGTGTGTGTGTGAACAACAAGGAAAGGGTTAATATTATGTTTAGCCCTTTCTTTCTGAGCGAACACTTCCTGTTATGCACCAGCGAGCAGACGAGGCTTTGTTTTTCCGGCTCCATTACTGTGCACCTCTCGCCCGGATCGAGAGGAGACGGCATCTCCGCATCCACCTTGCGTCCTTCACACCCGTCCTGCGGCTCTCAGGGTTCTGTCCTCTGTATCGAATATTGAAGGTCACCTTCCTTGTCGCTTTGCATGTGGTCTTGGTTTGGGCAAAGTTTGTGCACTCATCAAGCATAAACATCAGCCATCGTTCAATACATGAACCCGATCGTTCTTTATCTTCACGTCCGCTTCGTGGTCTTTCAGGCTGCGTCTTTAGTAGCTTCCTTTCTAAATGCCGAACTACATTTTCCCGGATACAGATCCTAACTATTCGATTGTTTTGTTCTTTTTCTTCACCTGAGTTGTGGTGAAGCTGGAGTGTGTGCGCGCACACACACACACACATGTACACACACACACACACACATGTACACACACATGTACACACACACACACATGTATATGAATGCTTCTTCATACCTAGTGGCCGTTTAGTGTTCGCCAGGTCCCACTCCCAGCATGCTTTTCCTTTTCGCTAAATAAAACTGCAGAAACTTTGTTCAAAAAGTAATAAAAGGCACGTGAGATTGAGGAGAAACGCCACAAATGTAATCTTTTATACGAGCGATTCTGGTAGACACTCCTGTGAAACATGAAACTTAGATTTTATGGATTTTATGGTTTTTATGGTTTATATCAAATATCATTTTGTTGTCAAATTGAATCTGAGTCACTTGAGTCGTATCAGGTCCTAGATTGGATATACAGTATATCACATATGCGACACCATTTGAGCAAGAACAAGCTCGGGTTTTGCTCTGGAGGATGGCGAGCAGTTAGTCGGCATTCATAGCGGCGCCATCTTTATTTGCTGAAACAAAATGAATGAACCGTTTTGCATAGATGTGATGCACAGACGCTGATGTGACCGGCGTCCATGCCAGAACCAAATAAAGGTCACTTTACTAATGAATCGAATTGACTTTTCCATCATCAGAAGCCTAGATTTCCAGGGATCACTTTGGATGACGGTAAAACCTGTTACACTTGCTTATTTGCAAATGCAAATGCCGAAATTAGATGCAGTATGAGGACCCATACCACCGCCGAGTGCAATATGGCTCTCACTTCATTAAGTCATGAAGGTATTTAAATGCACCATAGACGATTGAAGAGTTGACCAAAATCGCGGTGGCGATTATGTTTTTAGTTCATTAAGGAGGCTCGATGTCGTACCCGTGAATCCGTTCTGATTAATTAAGTCTGCGCAGTGTGTGCGAGTGTGACACGCTGCATCTGGCTTCGTGATCGTAAAGCAGGCGGCATGGATGAGTTGCGTCGTCACGTTTAATGTGGATTTATGAGCAAATGAGCCACGTTTGTCTTTTTATTCATCCGCTCTCCATTAAAGCGTCCATCTTCCAGCATCCGCATCACTCCGACCGTCTGAAGAGGTGCTGATGGCACATTTCCTGTAGACGGCAGTCTGCCGCGTGCATGCTCTGCGATCCACGGTTCATCAGTGCAGCCCATTAGACCGCATTACAATCCGCGATTGCTCCTGCACCAGGTCATAGGTTGCGGTGATGTCATCGCTTTCGCCTGCCTTCCTCATTAGGTTCGCTCTAATAGACCCGATTATTGATTTCACATCGCTTTCTGTCGCTCACTCTTGCCTCCTTTTCTTTGTCTCGCCCTCCTTCTGTCCAGGTGTGGCCATGTGTGACGAGGCGGTTCGGCAGACGCGCAGCCAGAAGCGGGCTTTAGAGCGGGAGGCTCTGCCCGTGGACCTGGAAGTGAAGAAGGTGAAGCTAGAGGGCAGAGACGGGGATGATCGGCCCGTGCTGCGTCCCAGACCCGAGGCCTCGGCGCGCAGCTCCAACATCCTGAGCGCCGGCGAGGTGAAGGCCACCATTAAAGTGGAGCTGCAGACCAGAGACGAGCCAGTGGACATGAGCACCACTAAAGGGTGAGAACGAGACCGGATGAGCGCCGGAGTTGTCGCTAATTCCTGACTCAGTAATTCATTCATAGTACAGTACAGAGCTCAGAGAAACATCAAACGGATTTGTTTATGTTGCAGTGCTGAAAACATCAAAGCAGTTATAATAATTATTGGTTTCTTGCAAAGATTATTCAGTTTATGATCAATAATGTCAGCTTGGACCGACCCTATGTACTGTACCAGTGCAAGACTGAGGAACTAAACCTCTCACTCTATAGCACCAATAAATGATTATTATACAGATTTAAATAATCCCTGGTGTCTTATTTATTGTCTTATTTATGTGTCTTATTATCTTATTAGTTTATGGATTAGGATTATGTGCATGAAATAAATCTGTCCTGAGACGCTGAGTGAAGATTACAGCACTGTTGAAAAACGTCTTGTACCGCAAACACTTTGCAAACTCCAGACATGCTGTGGAGGTTGTGTATGTTTTTCCTTTAATATATGAGATTAACATGGAGAGAGATGAGAATTGGCGAAATATGACTGAGATGTTTTGACTGTACAGTTTATTGTTTAGAGAGACCGCATTCTCCACGATAATGGTAGCCATGTCTAATCATAGAAAGTGGGGAAAACGCCAGTATAATTGAAGGAGTTCCTGGGAGGCCAGGGTTACCTCAGCATAATTATTTATTATAAGGGGCGTTCATGTCAATCCAGGACTTGCTGTAATGAGAGTAAAATCTTGCTGTGTAATCCCCTGCTTGTTTGATTGGACTGTGCATGCTTTATGTCTGAAACGCTGGCCTCCCAGGAACTCCTTCAATGGCCCAAGTTCCTCTAATGTGCAAGCGGTATCGGTGAGTGAGTGTGCGGCATGTTATGCATCGATTTATAAGGCTCAGGCATTCCACAACGACCACAGTGGACTCCGAGCCGCCTCGACTGGGACCGTCATCATGCATGTTCGGCCTTCCTTAAAACGTTTGCACCATTCTCGCGTTTTACTGCGGCGTCTCATCAACTCCATACTGTCTATATGCCAATCAGTTTTACACCTTCATCCACGAGGATTCTGTTCCTGGTAGATTTAATGTGTGTTTTTAAAGCCTCTGCTTTCTATCAGCAGCGCTGATATCTTTAGCCGACTCGGTGCCTGTGAGCGCATCGCAACTCTTTACAGTTTAATCTAAGCAATTTTCTCAATTGATTCTGATCATCATCGCCTCAGCTTGGGCTTTGTTTCATCCTAACCTCGTTTAGGACGAGTTTGTTCATCTTGTGCGTCTTCTCTGTACTTGAGCAGTGTTATCCGAGTCTCCTGTTGATTCAGTGATGCATCCTCTCATTCCCTTACTGTGCTCGTCTCTTTATGAAGAACCTCCATGGCAAAAGCGTCATGATCACACTTGTCTCTCTAATTCCAGATTAAGAGTGCGTTCATGTTCAATGACTGCTTTATAAAGTAAGGAGTAAAACACACGATGTCAAGCTGCTATAAGAGAATAATAAGTTACATGGTAGTGTAACGTGGTGTGAGACGTGTTCTTCCTCTTGTGCTGCTGGGATTCGACCAGCGACATCCTGAGATATTTTTAATCTACTTATGGTTTATGTAAGGTTCTGTAATACAAGCCGCTTTAGGCCGACACCCGAGACTTCTTCTGATCCTTCTTTAAGCATCTATCTCTCCGTAATTTAACAGCACTGTGATACACTGATCCAAAATCTGGAGTCTTGTTTTTTTTGTTTGTTTGTTTTTGTTTTTACATGCGTAAAATGCAAATTAGGAATTTTTTTGGTGTGTAATTGCCTTCTCTAAACTTTTTTTTTAATTTTTTTTTTTGCTGGGCTTTAAGTATATTATTGTAAGGCTGCACAATTTGATATAAAAATTTACATTGCTATTATTATTGTTATTATAGTTTATGATTTAAACTGCGATATGTAACCATTTGTATAAAACCTATGTATTGAGGCTCACATCAAACAATGGCACGAATCTCATTAAGAGGATGTTTGCCAAGATTTATTTATCCTCAAAATAAATTTTTTTTTAAAAAATATGCAAAAAATTCTCCACAGAAGTTCCAGACTGCATATATTACCTGTAATAAGTTAATAACTGCACACGTCCATATTGTGATTTTTTTCATTTCTGTGTAAATTGTGCAGCACTACTGTAGTTGTTTATATTATTTTACATCATAGAAATGTCTTTCAGTCAGCAGTATAAAGTTTTTGAATATTGACTGTAGAAGGATGGCACCATGGGATATGAAGTTTTGTTTCATAGTGTCATTTGTAAAAACTGATTGCTGAATCTGGACGGTCCTTTAAAGATGAGCGTTTACTAGTGCAAGGGTTTTTAGATTATTCCGTAGTAAGCGTATTAGCATTACTTATGTTAATATCTATGCTAGGTGTGAGCTATTAATACTTATGGAGAGTAAGCAAAGTGATAGTTTGACACAGGAAGTGCGTGCATGTGCGAGTGTGTGTGTGAGACCGAGAGAAAGAGAGGGAGTGTGTGCGCGTGCGCGCGTGTGTGTGTGTGTGGCAGAAGTTTGCGAGGCGGCGGCAGCTCCATTTTCTCCGGCACCTGAACCCTACTGCACTTCACAAAATGAAGGCCATGTGTCACAAACCGGTTCCAGCCGGCTGGTTGCCATGGTTTCTACTTTGGAAGGAGCAGGGCGGGAGGAGGGAGGGAGGAGGGGGGGGGGGGTCACATGACGCAATGAGCCGAACTGCTGTCGGTCACATGACTTGTTTAGTAGAGTGATTAATGTACAGGAAGTGGGTGCCTGTAGGAAGAGGAGCATCTCGGAGGCAAAGAACGAAAACACGCTGCTTCTCTCACACCGGCGCCGGGGTCGTACCCTGTCCTTTCCTCCCCTCACAGACGTAACCAGATCACTCCAGAGCTCTTAGTGTGGACGTGGAAAACTTTATTAAACAGTCTCATCAATTTTCTTTTCTTTTTTTTCTCTTTTTCTTTCTTCCCTCTCCAGGTGCCTGGGCATAAACATGCAGGCACCTTTGCTCCTCTGCCGAGAGCAAGAACACGTGCAGGAAACACGACCGCGCTTACGACATGTACAATACAATCAGAGCTACCTGCTCCAATGGAGACGTTGTGTGTCCATAGCCTACGTTTGTGTGATAATCCACCGCATCCCATAGAGACTCTGTGTTTCATTTAACCACGTTAATACCAGTTAATATTATTATTATATAATATTTGACGCCATTTCTTGTTGTGAGTTTGTTCAAAGTCCTGATTGTAGAGCTCATCATTTTAACAGTGTGTGTACGGGTGAATATTTTCTCACACCAGATCCTTCCTCTGTTTCACCAGCGTTGGTAAAAAGGTTGTTTAGATGTTTTTGTGCCTTTTTTTTCTTCTTTTCTCGGTGAACGCTTGATGATCCTCCAAAAACTGTTTGTTTTTAAGTTGTGACTCTGCCCCATTTTAATAGCTCTTATCACCCTGTAATACACCGAGATAAACCCACTCGGCTCTGTATGCCAGAAATCCACCGATCAGGCCAAACACTTCACTCCGGTCAGAGATCCTTGCTTTTTGTTTGTTTATCACCTCAATTCCTGTCCCGAGTGGCGTCTGGCTGAATCGTTACATTTCATTCATGTTCGAAACATCGATTTTTATCGATGAAATGTGAAATGAGTGTAAAGACCGTAATATGTCTGAGTAACATCCGGTAGTAAGGTTCACCACATAAAACTTGACTTTGGGTAACAAGTTTCCAAAATGTCTAGTGAGGAATATTCAGCCGCGTTTGTGTGCATTTGTGTCCCTCTAGTGGACAAAAGGTCATAAAGCTACACGCGAGTTCGAGTTTGGTTTAATACGCACTAGCCTCGTGTATAGAACTAAACCGGTCTGCCTGTGGTCAGAAAGCTTTTTAACTTCAGTCCAAAGGGATTAAGGTTAGTGCTTGTCTGCCATCTTACAATTTTTATTTTTTTATTTATTGTAGCGATATCAAGAAAGAGAAGCGGCCTCCGTCACCAGACGACGTCATCGTTCTGTCCGATAACGAGCCATCCAGCCCACAGATGAACGGAGGAAGCCACTTCAAAGAGCTCGACACAGATCTGCTCATGGTCAGAACCATTTCTTATACTGTGTGGGTGGGTGGTGCGTGTGTGTGTTAATATAGGCTTGTTATTAGATCAGCCGATGGTACACACTACTTTTAGGAGTGATGCAGCACTTGTATTTTGGGTCATGGTGCTACATTGCTGACAATAGCTGTTTGCGCTCAATTTTGTGTGTGTGTGTGTGTGTGTGTGTGTGTGTGTGTGTGTGTGTAGAGGAGCAGTCCTGAAGAGAGAGTTCGCATTATAAAGCAACTGAAGGAGGAGCTGAGGCTGGAAGAGGCTCGACTGGTGCTGCTGAAGAAACTTCGACAGAGCCAAATTCACAAGGAAACCAATGCACAGAAGGTAACGCTGTACACACATCACACATTCCATACACCAGTATGCCCTTCTTCTAATACCCACAGCTGAAGATTTGCCTTCTCATGAGTAGCCCCCGTCCTCAGTATCAGTGCTCTTCAGGCATTTCTTTACTGCACAAACTACCAGAACCTTTCGAGTTTTATTGTATTTGCCTTTTTTTTTTCCCCTCAGCCGTTAAGTTCAGCCTCTGTGGCCACGCCCCCTCCTCTGGTGCGAGGCTCGGCGACCAGCAAAGGAACTCAGCCTGTAAGTGTTTAAGTCACCACACACTCCACACCAGTGTGTATTTTTACCACCAGTACTGCTTTCCCCAATTTCCAACCCCACACACCTCCTGTACATCTTCCAGCAGGTCGTGAGCAGTCGGAGCCCAGCCGGTGTCATCCCTCCCCCTCTGGTGCGTGGAGGCCAGGTGTCCAAACACGGCTCGCAGAACTCGCAGGTCATCATGCCTCCACTGGTCAGAGGCGCTCAGGTGAGCCTCCCAGTCTGAACACGCATTTCTCAGCCTGAGTGCCTTGTCGTAACCTTAATCTCCAAGTACAAGGTGTCGGTGCTGGATCTCGTGTCTCTACAGAGCCGATACGCTATTTTGGAGCTATGCAAAGGCAATAGGGTTTTATAAGATGTACATGCGACATTTAAAACTGCAAACCCAAATCATACAGCCGTGTAGAACTGTTTAAAAAAAAAGTTTGTGTTCTTTATCTTAACGGCACTCGGATAAGTAACTGCAATTGTTGTCAAGGCAACAAATGGATGTCAAGTCGCCAAGCATTTTTGGCAATTTTGATGCAGATTAGGCTTTAGTGCTGAACCCCATTTGTGTAAGAAAAATAACACTTCTCTCGCTCTCTTTAGCCGATCTCCGTGACGCCACAGCAGATAGCGAGTCTGCGTCAGCAACAGCAGCAGCAACAGCAGCACTACTCCAGCTCTGGCCCTCCGCCCCTGCTGCTGGCCCCTAGAGCCTCTGTGCCCACTGTTCAGGGTCAGAAAATCATCCAGCCCAGCCTCATTCGTGTGGCCAATGTGTCTAATGCCAACCTGATCGTCAATGTCAGTCCGGTGAGTTACTATCCATATACAAACACAAGGGTTCGTCTCAGATCTTTGTGTGTGCGTTTTGTTTTTTAACCCTCTCCAAAGATAATGGGCCTTCAGCCAGAAGTTTCCTTTAAAACGCTTTCCTTTCCACTTGGTGTGCATCGTGCTTTTCTTGTAACGCTGATCACTAAATGGAGTGAATACATTGATTTTTGGACCCCTGATGCTGCAGCATCAGATCTGTTGTTTTTTTTTTCTTTTTTTCTTCGTCTACTCACTTTTGCGTCTTTCATGCCTTCCAGTCACCCAATCTAAAGACATCCTCCGGGGGCACTCAGGGTGTGAGTGCCAATGATTCTCCTGCCAGCCGGCAGGCAGCGGCTAAGCTGGCGCTGAGGAAGCAGCTGGAGAAGACTCTGCTGGAGATTCCTCCTCCCAAGCCCCCTGCCCCTGAATTCAACTTCCTGCCCTCTGCAGCTAATAATGAGTTCATCTACCTGGTGGGCCTGGAGGAGGTTGTGCAGTGCCTACTGGATGCCCTGGGGAGAGGTATTCATTCATTCGGCCATGTCTTAAGTTTCAAATGTCCATCGTAAATGACATTGATCTCTCAAACAAGTGCTACAACACAAAGCAAATGACTCACCTTTGTCTCCGTTCCTTCTTCTTCTTCCCTCAGGTAAACAGGGAGGCTCTCCGGCTTCTGTCTCCACAGAGCCCTTCACCTGCACTCAGTGCAAGACCGACTTCACCTGCCGCTGGCGTAAGGAGAAGAGCGGCGCCATCGTATGCGAGCAGTGCATGTCCACCAATCAGAAGAAGGCCCTGAAGGCCGAGCACACCAACCGACTGAAGGCGGCGTTCGTCAAGGCCCTGCAGCAGGAGCAGGAGATCGAGCAGAGGATCCTCCAGCAGGCCTCCTCTCCCGCCTCGCATTCGCCGTCTTCATCTTCCTCCTCATCCTCCATCCACGTTGTGAAGTCGGAGCAGCAGGTGATCGTCTCACCGCAGATCAAACAGCGCTCTTTTTCCTCGCTCCAGCACAGCCAATCTAGCCAGCCAATCAGCCGCCACCATTCCACCTTAACACAGGTGAGCTCGACAGGACAGCTGCGGTTGTTTGCGAAATCAATAGTGCAGAACACACACTGTGACTGGCTGACTGTAGAATTGGTGGACAGTAGTCAAGAGATTTTGCTGACTGGGAAACAGCTGGATAATGGTAAGATAGAAGAGAACAGCTGGACAGTAATAAAGGCGATGTGCCTATTCCCACTGTACAGCAGCTGGACAATACTGTAGTGGACATGGTGAAATTTTTGGAATGCTTCCATTGTTACTGTTCCTGTGAGACAGCTGGACAGAAATGAAGGCGATCATGCCAATACTGACTGTAAAACAGCTGGAGGGGACAGCACTGACTAAACAACAGATTATTACAGACTTATTATTATTATTATTATTATTATTATTAAGGCGATATAGTGACACTGACTGTACAACATCTAAATATTATCAACAGCATGGGTCAATATTTACAATACGACAGCTGGACAACAGCAACATCAGAGTGCCAGAGCTCATTATACAACAACTGGACCATAATGAAGATGGTGTAGTAAGACCCAGCTGTATGAAGGGAAACATGCTGATATTGTAAAAAATCTAGGGAAATATACTGTTGGAAATGTGCAAATATTGATTGTAAGACAGCTGAAGAACAGCTGGACAGGTGTTAAGGGAATGTGCAAACACTGATAGTGAAACAGCTGGGTTATAGCAAGGGGATTGTATCAATAATGTCATGAGAAATGGCACTGATGTCTTCATACTGATGGTAAAACAGCTGGAATGTAGCCCTGATATCTTGATACTGACTACAAAACGGTAGCTCAGTGGTTAAGGCATTGGACTACGGTTTGGAAGGTCCCAGGTTGAAAATCCCACGACCACCAAGTTGTCCTTGTTGGGCGCTTGAGCAAGGCCCTTAACCCTCAATTGCTCAGATGTATAATGAGATTAAAAAATGTAAGATCATCTGCCAGATGCCTAAATGTAAAACAGCTGGAATGTAGCACTGATGACTTGATATTTACTGTAAAACAGCTGGAATGTAGCACTGATCTCTTGATACTGACGGTAAAACAGCTGGAATGTAGCCCTGTTTTGATATTCACTGTAAAACAGCTGGACTGTAGCACTGATGTCTTGATACTGACTGTAAAACAGCTGGACTGTAGCACTGATGTCTTGATATTGATGGTAAAACAGCTGGACTGTAGCACTGATGACTTGATACTGACTGTAAAACAGCTGGACTGTAGCACTGATGTCTTGATATTGATGGTAAAACAGCTGGACTGTAGCACTGATGACTTGATACTGACTGTAAAACAGCTGGACTGTAGCACTGATGTCTTGATATTGATGGTAAAACAGCTGGACTGTAGCACTGATGACTTGATACTGACTGTAAAACAGCTGGACTGTAGCACTGATGTTTTGATAGTTACTGTAAAACAGCTAAATAAGAGCAATGCAAAATGTCAAATACTAAAATAACTCAAACTTTGTGTGTGTGTTTTTTTCCCGCTCAGAGTTCTGCTCAGCTGTCCCGCAGTATTCAGCAGTCCGCAGCGGCCCTGCGCGGTGTCTCTCACTCCTTGTCTCCAGCCTCTCAGCTCCGGAACGCTGTGGCAGCTGCCGCGCTGGTCAGCAGGCCAGGTAAGCATGGTGTGCTTCAGGGGTCAAAGGTCAGCAGCAGCAGTGCCAGCAGCAGGACCTCTAAGACAGTGACCTCCTCCACCTGGAGGAAGCGGAACAGCGCAACACCAGGTAGATTCTGAGCCCCCGCGTGGGTCCGACCTCAACAAAACAAACCCAAAGCACCCCTCCTCTCCGGCTCCCTCGAGCTCCTCTCCCCGTCTCTGTCCCATTCCTCTGTCTCTCACTCACTCCTGCTGAGCACAACGGCACTCTGCTTCAGACGTGGGGGGCGTGTCCAGAGTCCAGACATGGGCGGCTCTGCAGATTCTAATCTATAGTTTAAACAGATGATGTGTGTAGAGTAAAGTTTCTCAACAGGCAAAATTGATTTAACCCTGATTCTGTGAGGTCCATAATAATCTGGGTTTGAGTGAAAATTATTGTCCCCTGACACACACACACACACACACACATACACACTCGCGTTCCATCGTAACCCTCTGTCCATTTCTCTTATTCCTCTGGTGTGGGCTTTAAATGTTGGTGTTTCTCCTCGACTCTGTAGAACCCTGTTATGATAAATGGTTTATCTTAGGTGTGTGTGTGTGTGAGAGAGAGAGAGAGAGAGAGAGTGAAGTATATGAGCAGTGTTAAAGTACCCATGAACTCCTTTAATTTTTTTTGTTGTGTGCTTTTAATTAATCACTAGTATAGTTTTAGTTCACAGGTACTTTAACAGAAAATGTTTACGTTGATTTAACGTGGGAAGTTGTGCATGTTTGTGTTCTAACTTCTCTCTCTCTCGCAGGTGTGACGATGGCGTACGTGAACCCCAGCCTGCCCGTGCACAAGTCTTCATCGACGTCGGTGGAGCGTCAGAGAGAGTACCTGTTAGACATGATTCCCTCCAGACCCATCTCCCAGACGGCGAACACGTGGAAATAAAGCGGCCACGTCTCGGCTTCACCTTCAGAGCGTTCCTGACCGTCACGCACCTCAGCCCTCTTCGAGAACCCCGCCCGGAACCCGGGAATGGATCTAGCACCTCTGAGAGGAGCGTAAGAGCTCGAGAGGCTCCGGAGTCTCGCGTTCGGTCGTGGAACACCTTCTGAAGAAACCCTTTCAGCTTCGATCACCGCAGATTTCCCTACGTCACTCGACTTCTGAATTAGTCCCCCACAACCCCCTTTTTTTTTTTTTTTTTGGTGTGTATGCGTCTTTAAAAAATAATAAAGTTTGATAATTGTGTAAGAACAGAGATGTGTATTAAAGCAATAGGCTCCGGATCCACCGTCACCACGGCCAGTTACTGAAGATGTCTGAAAACATGAATGATACAAATATTAATAATAATAAAAGTAAGAAGAAATGGTTAAAGGGCTTCCACTCGTGTGTTGCTGCAGGTCGTAAGTGTCCGTGGAGACTCGTACTCGTAAGCCTGAACGTGACGGTGTTACTCAAGGACTCAGTACTCGTGGAGATGATGGGAGTGCTGGGAGTGTGTGTGTGTATGCATGCAGGTGTGTGTCCTGCCTTCGTGAGTCGAGACACAAAGTGAGATACTGTGTGCGTACCTGATATGAATCATGGAACTTTCATTTCTTTGGAAGAAAAAAAAAAAAAAAAGTCAATAGGTTTTCTCTAAACAATAAAAAGAAAAATAAAGAAAAAAACAGATGAATAAATCTTACGTTACAAACTAAAAGCCAGCAGTGCGACATGAAGAGCGCTTTTCAGCTAAAGGCAGTTTTTTTGATTGTAAGTTATACGGCTGATCGGGTCCGAGCTCGACTGGACTTGTGTCTCTTTCTTTTAACACATCATGCTTCAAAAAAAAAAAAAAAAAAGTTTGGTAATTTTGTTTGTTTTTCCTCCTTGTTTTTTTTTTTTTTTTTTTGAGGTTGGCGTCACAGTTCAATCATCTTGAAGCTTGTTTCAGTCTCAGTTACGTGTAACGACCCCAAATGCAAGCTTCATGATTTCACTCATGAAACCCGCAGCTCTCGCTTTCTTCTCATAAACAAGTCTGTTTTATTTTTTATTATTTTATTCAGATGTTACTCGCTTAGTATTTTATTTATGGCTTGTTTTACGGTTCCCTTGCATAAAAATCTCTTGCATTGTAACTGAACAGAACAAAACCCCTGTGCATGATGGACCGGAGACTTGTGTTTGTGCGTTGAGTTTCTGTCCACTTGATTTTCGCCTTGACTTTATGCTTTGTGTGTCACTTTTTCTTCTTTTTTTCCCCCCGCTAGCTCGATCTTTGCAGTGGTTTCCAGCAGATTAAGGAAGAGCACTTCATGACTTTACTGCCCAAACTGGAGAGCTTTTACACTGATACCAACTTAAAATTCCTCTATTGTAACAGATCATGAAACCGATCTGTATTTATTAGTGAAATAAATCATTCCCACAAACGCCACTAGGTGGCCAAATGGATTATGGACGACTCCTCTGTTAGCAGATATACTGGTTTCTTTTATTATTATTTTTCCTTTTTTTTTTTTTTTTGATGTCTGCTCTCACATGTTTCTAGAAATCACTGAAGTCTCTCATGGTCGCCATCATCTTTGTCATTTGTTCGCTCTCCCGACACCACAGATCCGCTTCACCCTGGGTGTCGATGCTCTTCTCTTCAGTTGATAGGAGATTAGAGGCGTCCTAGGCGTCTCTGTTTGATGATGTCACACCGCTCTGTTTCGGGGGTTTAAGAGCAGTGCTTTGCTGCCTCCGGTTTTGCCGCACTGTACAAACTCATGTTACGATTTGTTAGGTTTACTTTTGTTTCCCAGTTTGAGAAATTTATTAATAAAAAGTTTTAACCCTTACGTTTCTGTGCTTCTTGTGTCAGAGTCTCTCGCTCCCTCCTCTTTTTAAATTGATCTCTGATCTTGTTCCTGATCTGAATTAAAACTGTGCATTGTTGGTGGACTTCTAGGGAAATCGGGCGTGGCTGTGCGGCCCTGTTCTGGTTTGGGGGTGGAGCTAATCTCCAGGCTGGAAAAACGTAAATGCAAATCTGAAAATAAGAGACTCAGATCTGTTTCATACGCAGCTTCTCTTGCTCTTGTGTGCACGAGGTATTAATCCACAAGTTTAATGAAATACTAAGATGGGATATTTTGCATGTAAATAAACTCGTAGTGCCGTAATGGTTATCACTGTGGCCTCGTACCTCCAGGGTCGAGGGTTTGATTCTCGCCTCAGGTCAGTGTGTAGGATTTGTCCACAGTCCAAAGACTTCCCAGTAACCCTATGGAATATTATATATATTATTACTTGTCACATGTACATTACTGCGTTCTTGTAATACCTGTAGTCCACAGCAGAGGGCGAAAAATGTTTCACAGCAGAGAAACATTACCGCCTGAGTCGAACTACACAAAATAAACGTTCTTTGTAATACCTGTAGTCCACAACAGAGGGCGACAAAGAGTAAACCTCCTGAGTCGGAATACTCAGTTATAAAATTAACGTTGTAGTCCACAGCAAAGGGCGAACGTCACCTACGAATAATCCCGCCTCCTGCATTATGATTGGCTGGAAAGCGACCAGGAAACGAGCTCTCTGATTGGACACTTACGCATGTAGCGTTAGCCAATATAATTTCTGTGGGGCGTGGTTACGCGGAATACGGGTGGGAATACAAGCGACGGTGTTGGTGTTGATGGGACGAAGATGGCGGCGTCCAAGGTGAAGCAGGACATGCCTCCTCCGGGAGGTTATGCTCCCATTGATTACAAGAGAAACCTGCCGAAAAGGGGGCTTTCGGGTTAGTACACCGAGTTACTGTGGCTCTAAATGTGCAGTTAATTCTGTTGTTTAGGACACGGGATTAGCGCAGCGAGCTAAGTGGCTAACTCCGCTAGCTGTGTGTTTGAGTGTCAGTGCGCGCGGAGTTTACGCCGAAAATGTGCGACATGAGAGAGAAATGATATATAAATCATATCGCAGTTTTACTTGTGATAAAACTTTAGGAGCTAGAGCTCTGTTCAAACACTTATTTCTGTCAATAAAGCTCCGTGTTAGTGGGGTGTTTTGTCTGCCCTGTCATGCGCAGTGGATTTATTTACTAAACACATTTAGACATTTTATACATTATAAGTTAGATATAATGATGAGTTTATTGTGAAATGTTCTCAGGTTACAGTATGTTCGGCATTGGGATTGGAGTAATGCTGTTCGGCTACTGGAGGCTTTTCAAATGGAACAGAGAGAGGAGGTACATTATGTCTGGTCACCACATACACACACACACACACACACACACCGACATCATACATACACTGTATCAGGCAGGACCTTCACAATAATGTTTTCATACTGTGCAGACTTTTGTGATACCCAAGTACCCATGAAGTCCCCCAACACACACACACACACACACACACACACACACACACACACACTTACACATGGGGCAGTTAAAAGTAACTGTAAATGTTTTGAACAGTGGAAAGAAAACTGAAAACCCACTGTGAGTTTTGATAAAAGACGCTGAGCGTTCAAGTCGAGCTGGGACTTTTATTGGTTCCGTTATGGAGCGCAGTTCATGTATCGCCACACGGACTCAAATTTTTTCGATTATTAAATGTTGTATTACATTTGTAATAGAGATGTACTGGTCGATCAGTCAGTGACCGGAATTGTCTGTTTTTCAGCTTCATTAGACACGACTGATCACGCTGGATATAACAGATTCTGTGCACGAGCTTTCAACGCATTTTTATGCCGTTACATTATCAAAAGTGAGTGCGAGTTTAAGTGCAAGTTAAAAAAAATCTCCAATCCGCCTTTTTCTTCAAAAACATATGGAAGTCTTTGGAGCGAGGTCAGGACTGTGGCAATACCTCCCAGACGAGTTCCTGTAAAATGATGTGATACAAGTGCGTCCCACTCCCTGAATGTTCGCAGCAGAGACTGCAGTCGGCTCTGAGACACCACGGCCGAGATCACGGATGTCTTTAAAACATTTGCACCGTTCAGACGTTTTGCCCTACCTACCATTTTCACCATCGTACTGTCGCTTGAAGTCTTCTATAAATGTCAATTGCTTTTCCGCCTCCATTCATTAGAAAATTTTTAAACCAGTCCCGGTTTGACCTGAACACAAGATTATGTTACCAGCAATCAGCAGGATTACTATTGTGTGTTGGATTTTTGCTGGAATTGACATCAATGTTAAGGGACGCTTTTACCTTACTGCTGAGATTTGATGTCGAAATGAAGTGCCGAATGCTGTACGCGGCATCTGGTCTCACACACCACAATCATCATGGAATTGTCAAATCACAAGCTGTTGACGGTGCAGTTACATCATAGTGTACAGGACTCTGTGGAAAATAAGATTCCTCTTTCAAATATACTTAATTTTGGTGAGGAGTTAATATTCCAGATTAGTATTTTTTCAACATTAATACTTCCTTGTCATTGACATTAACACGATTCTAATCTTCTTAAACATGATTTGTTCAAAATTCATCTTCAAACAAAATCACTTTCACAGCGTAGGGAAATATAAGGAAAGCAGTGTTGTGCCTTTTACACAAACAGTTAAAACCAGCCGTGTGCTTCAGGTTATTTTACTGAATGTGTTGTGCAATGCAATGAAAATATGCTGTAAAACTAATTGATATTTGATCTTTAGAATTGTGTGTGACTGAATTGTGTGTGTTTGTCAGGCGTTTGCACATTGAGGAGCTGGAGGCTCGGATCGCTCTCCTGCCTCTCCTACAGGCTGAACATGACAGAAGGTGAGATTTTTGCAGCTTCTACACTTTTTCATGCTTTTCCACAAACCCGACCACATGATTGTGCTGTTCATGTGGTTGTCATGGTTTCACTTATTTGTAGTTTGATTCTGGAAGGCATAAAATAATAAATGCACCAATTCAGTGCTGAAGAAAAAAATGTTTTAATTAAATTTTTGAAAATTACTTTTTTTGCATCTGCAATTTTTTCCATCTTCTTCTTTTTTTTTTATGTCTACATTAATGTAATAGTTTTGTGACAGAACGTTCTGTGCTTATTTCTTTCATAACCATAAGTGTTTTTTTTTCTTTCCTGTTTTTTTCTTTCCTGGCTTGGTTCCTGTAGGACGTTACGCATGCTCCGGGAGAATCTGGAGGAAGAAGCCATCATCATGAAGGATGTGCCGGGCTGGAAGGTATTTCACTTTGCATTTGGTTTTGAGGGCGTTGTCGTGTTTTTTTGTTTTTGTTTTTGTTTTAATCCAAAGTACTTTTTCTATGCTCGGCTTTTTTGTCCTTTTTAAGTAGTTTCAAAGCCGAGATACATTTAAAGGAAATTATTTGTAGTAGACAAGTTATTATAACACAACTATACACCTTTTATGTGTGTAATAATGACGAGAACCTGTTTGTGTGTAGGTGGGTGAAAATGTTTTCCACACAGACCGCTGGGTCACTCCTACTACAGACGAGCTCTTTAACCTTCGGCCACAGGAAGAGCTTCTGCACAAGAGGTTTGGCTTCCTGTGGTACGTGTAAGCCGGAGGACCAGAGGACAGTAGATCATCCACCTGCATCTAACCCGCTCAGTCTCTCTGTGTGTGTGAGGAGCAGGTGTTAGTGTTCAGACTGTAAATGTTTAAGATATTAAATATGTTTTCTTTGCTTCCCAAAAATTGTGCAGTTTGGTAATTATTTACGCTGGTGATTGATTACAGACACCTGATTGATTACAGACACCAGAAGAACATCATCTGAACATGACAAACTGTTTCTATCTTTTTTTTATTTCTTTTCATGTAAGATCTAAATAGCCTTCATGGAATATGTGAAGGACAAATACTTACAAATAATAAATTTTCTGCGTAAAGAACTCTGTATAATTGAGACTTAAACAGCGATAAAAACTGCTTATAATGTTTGCCATAAAATAACAGCTATGCTCACCAGAGGGGCGTTCAAGTCAAACCTGGACTTTAGACGAAATTTCTTGTGAATGAAGGTATAAAAAAAAAAAGACATTTATGGAAGATAGTACGTTGATGAGACTCTTAGCCGCAGTTAAGAGCCGGCATTGCAGTCGTTCCCATGAACATTCAGTGAGTGGAATGCCTGATCATTTAAAATCGACAGAACAATATTTGCACACATTCAGATAGGAAAACAAAAGAGTGTGTGTGTTTCTCTACCATGATAATGCACATCTGAAAACGTTCCTCTTTTTCTTGAGGTACTCAGTTACCTGGTACAGATCAGCTGCCTTCAGTTCTACTCTATGCCATTTAGACCTGGTTCCTATCGCGTCACTACATTTCCACTGGTGTTCCTCAGCATTCAGGTTCAGCCCCCTTTTTGTTCACTCAGCCAATCAAAAGCTTCCTCTCTTGTGACTGGTTAATGGAGTGATATGTTAAAGTGAGAGGAGTGCTACAGAAAATAACAGCTGTACACGTGCGTTCTGGAGATCAGTGTGGCAGGTTTGGTAAAGCTCCGAGACACGCAAGCTGCAGGGAAGGAGATGAACCACAGGAGCACCGATCAGGACTGCGAGTCCACGCAGATGCTGCACTACCTCAGGTAAGCCTCGTACACCGGAGCTGCAGCAGAGCATCTACAAAAACCAACAGTTTTGATATCCGTTACTAATGAATTTCTGCAAATATTCATTAATACAGTTGGTTTCAAAAGTATTGGCTCACTTTATGGAAGACAAAAAAAAAAAAATGCTGAGAGAAAAAACTTAATATTTAGAGTTTTAACACATGGAAAAATTGAACACATTTAAAAAAAATATATACATTATAATTATAAGTATTATAATTTTCTGGGGGGAAAAAAAACTTTTATATTCATTACAGTTTCATTACATACTTGTTCAGGTCACAAACCTATGTAAATGGATTAAAACAAATAAAGTGATTTTCGGCCCCAAACTCCTCAGAATAAAGGCAATCGGTAGCGTAATATATTTTCATGTATTGTATATATGCTTTAAATGGAAGATATTCAAAAAGATATTTGTTAGAGATGACAGTAAATAATCTCCAGATGTTTAATAGAAAATTTGGATCATTATATGTAATGTTTGTATAATATAATATAATGTAATATAATATAATGTAATATAATATAATATAATAATATAAACCATTGTCAATTTTTTAAAAGGGTGCCAATAATTTCTAGCTTGACATTAACAGCATTCAAATTCAGCTTTGTTCAGTTTAGAAACCCATGTGTGCTGCCTGTGGAAATGCATTTATCAATCAGGTACATTCCTTAGACCTCGGTTAGTTTTCAGTATAGTTTTCATAATCTGGGATTTTGAACACAAACGGAGAAAGATGACGCAGTATTGAGTACGTGATCCCCCGATCGGTTTTGTTATAACGTATTATTAATGATTAACCCGCTGTAATCTTTTATTAACAGGATGTCCACAGCCTCACTGCTTTTCCCAAACAGTGGCATGCTATAAATTTTCTATCCTGAACAGATCCGTACGCATACTACTGGCATAAATTACGATCAGATATAATAAACCTCAGAGGCACTGAGTGATGATTGAGCTCGGCATTTAGCACATCCGAATCATAGTCAGGACTTTTTGTAGTAACTGCTAGTGAAGTAACTATGAGCCGTAGAGTCTCTTTATGCAACCAGGCCCCAGATGGTTAGGAGGATCAGGAGGGAGCACCTGAGCACATGCAGTTCCCCAGTAGGGACGTCTCAGCCTCAGCCGGCGCAACTTAATGTTACAAATGGTTCAAGCTAAGGAGTCTATGTGACCTACTACTGTGTGCTTGATTTTTGTAATGTACTTAAAATAAATAATAATAAAAAAGCTTCTTAAGCATTGTGCATTCTTGGTCTTTTAAACCTACCTCGTAACCAAATTCTGAATTATTAGCCTGTTTTGATTTCCCAGAGTGCAACACATGAATGATGCAAAAATATTGATGGAACTTGGGCTTTGTGACGTGCTGACATCTGTTCTCAAAGTTTACACTTTAGGGTAGATCCTCCCCCATCTGTGGAGCCGTCTGCTGCCTGATCGATACCCAGTTAGGGCTCAGGAACTGACGAGCTGAGCTCAAATAGACACGCAGACTTCATAAGGTCAGCTCCAGACACTGCGATGACTGAGTACTGTAGATGCACTCGATATCTAAGTTGGCTCGGGCTCACGATGATAGTTAAATATTCACACAAAACCAGGACTCTCGGTGCAAAAACAAATCCGGGCAAAACATCAAAGAGTTTTTTTTTGTTTTGTAAACTGGTACAGTCGGCTTGTTGACCATTAGCTGGGAGTAATACAGTATATTCCTCTGTGTTTTCTTTATAGCAAAGAGGAGGCTGTTGCCATGGAGATGGAGTTGCTGAGGGACTATCACTTTGAGCTGCATCAGCTGACAGAAATTTTAGGCCACGCATGTGCTGTTGCCATCACGAAGGTCTGTGTTTCAGACGCATCCATTCCATTATACTGTACGCTATTTAATCAGACACGTCAATAAAATACATTGGAAGCATATTCCACTGAGCCGCAGCACATGAACAGGATCCAGCGCTTTTATTTCTGCAATTTATCAAGTGGTCACTTATTATCTTCGGTTTATTGTTCTTGAGTATGTTTTCTCGGTGGAAATGATCATATGGGCTTCCATAAATACGACGGGTATTCCAGTCAAACTGGGACTTTTGATTGTGCAGAATAACAGAACTCCCTTTCAACTCCCTTTATGTCCCTATGTTATGTTGCACTTTCTGAATGTTCACAGGAATGAGTGCAAATGTCATTCTTCATTCATGAGAAATTTTATCTCAAGACCTGGGACACCCCCCCCGTAAATACTTTCTGTCTACCAAATATATGCATTAAAGATAGATCATGTATACAGTACCATGTTAAGTCAATATTACATTTTATAGACTGTTCATTTTTAATTATCAGTAAAGCGCCTGTTCTGAATCCTGTCCCCTCACAGGCATTCCCGCTGAGCACTCTGGGTAAGAGGCAACCCACCGTACTAGTGGTGTGTGGGCCGGATCAGAACGGCTGCGTTGGGCTGGCATGTGCACGCTATCTGAGATTATTCGTAAGTATTGTGGCAAAACTACAGCCAATAATTTTACACCAAACAAGTAGCGTCTCCGTCGTCTCCGCTCACAACATTTCAGTTATACAGTCTGCGGTTTACCTTTATTACAGGAATACATGCCCACTGTCTTCTACCCAAAACGTTCTCCTCAAAATCCTCACCTGGACTTCACTGTACAGTGTGAGAAAATGGACATCCCCTTCCTGTCCTACCTGCCCACAGAGGTGAGAAAAGCTTCGAGTCATAACTGCATGAGTTAATGGTCTTTTATTTTTCCACTGCAAAATTGCCAGAACCAAGCAAACTGTGTTTTTTTTTTTTCTGTTCAGTGTAGATTAGTTCCCATTGACTGGATTATGTTTTTGAACAAAAACAAAACATGAAAAATGTTTGGTGACTTTTCACTGATGAAAGCATAACTATAAATAATTTTCATCCATTCAATATATATATAGATGAAATATAATGCCACTATTTCTATATGAATAAAAACAACATAATTGTGATGCTTGGACAAAGTTGGAACATTATGTAAGGACTTTTAAAGTAAGTAATTACAGAAGGTAAAAGTCCCCCAGGTTTGTTCACATGCTGGACAAGATTCTGAACTCACATATGAATGCTCATTATTCAGAATTTAAGAAAGATGTCATACTTTTTTACTTCTATCATCATTATTTGCAGCCTTTTCAACCAGCAACAAATTATTGTTTGGAAAGCAAAGATTTTTTTATATTCACTAACGTGCAAAAGTCACATGCAAATAATTACTTATTAATAATAACGAACACTTTTGTAAGTCGCTGTCTAATACCTAAATGTAATTCATAAAAATGTGTACATTAAAAAAAATTTGCCTAAAACTGCACAATATATAAACCCCAAAGGAATACCAAAAAAATGTAATGAAAATTAAAGCATTAACGAAATGAATGCTTGCTTTTTTATATTAGAAACTTTGAGCTTTTCGAATCTTTATAACTGACTGCAACTGTTGCATCAAAAGCGTCACACTTAAAACAAAACAGATGAAATAGATACTCTCACATTGAATACTGACCTTATGAATAATAACTTACTAAAAGCAACAGAGTTATTAATATCATTTTTAGGCTTTGTTCATTTAAGTTCCCATTTTTACCATAATCCTTGTTTATAGGTGCAGCTTATAAACGATGCATATAAGCTGGTGGTGGATGCACTGCTGGGTCCAGAGACAGAACTGGGACCAGCAAAAGACCCCTTCACTAGCATCATGCTTACTCTCAGAGGAGTCAAAATCCCCATTACCAGCATTGACATCCCTTCAGGTCTGAATTTCCCTTTTTAACCCTATTGGTAAAGTTTAATGACCTGAATGTTTAGGATCAATTAAGGAATCAAATGTGGTGCCAGTTTCAATCTGTGTTTAAGTGAAGCTTAACTGAAACCATGCTTTTTACATAGAGATTAAATAATACACAAATGCAGAGACACTATTATAAGGTTACTTTTATACATTAATCACCTTTCTACCGCTTGTTTACTGAGTGTCGATAATCTAGCAGAACATAATGCAAAGAACAGTTTCAGATTCACATACAACCCATGACGGCTCATTTGTTTTGCTTATAAGAAAAACAATCCCATTTGCATTGATGGGCAAAAAAGAAAAAAAATCCAAAGCAGACTATTAAATGAATATATTTTGAGAATAGTGTTTTGACACCAGCTTTTCAAACTTAATAGTTCATCACCCTCAAATATTTCAAACCCTGATTATGTAAGGAACTCTCATTACAGATTGGGATCCCGATGAAGCCACCATCCTAACAGGATCCCGGATTAATCCCAAAGTCCTCATTTCTCTGATGGCACCAAAAAGGTGTGCACTCAGTTTCTCTGGGACACATTTCCTTGCTGGACGCTTACTGCCCTATGATATTCAGAAAAAATATGAGCTCAACCTACCCACGTTCCCCAATACAGACTGTATTACTGAACTCTGTTAGAACAGATATGCCCTTCACAGTAAAACTCCTGAGCAGGCAGATCCTAGTAGCTTGTGAAAATCGTTCAAATAAATAAAGCTGTTTCAGGTGAAGGATGCATTTTATTCTTGTAATAGTGAGACTTGTGGCACAAACATTTGTTTACAGTGTAAAAAAAACCCCATCATTTTACTATCCACAAACTGGTCATTAAACATCACAGATAATTTGCTGGTCATTGGCCAAGAATTTTTTTTTAAGATCAAATGATTTCTTGATGAAATTACATCAAGCAGTATGACTGATCTCCAAAATCACAGCCATCTCCTGGGCCACATCTCAAGTCTTCTCTGCCAGTGGTCCTCTATTTGTAGTGACCCATAGTTCTTCCATGTGCCATACCTGCTATGGAGCACAAAATAAAAAAACAGAATAAAAAAAAAAAGTCCAAGCAAAAACAAACAAACAAACAAAAAAAAAAATCCACAACATTGTGCATGACACTACTTGGTTAAACTTACCTTAACCCCCCTGGAGGAGGCGACTGATACACAGGGACCCTGATGAAAGGACAACTCATGTCCACAAGTCATTTTCAACCTGTAAAAAAAACAAGACAAAAATAGCCACTTAAACAAGAACAAAACATCAGAATAAAATTCAAAGAACTAACAGATTATAATTATTCTATACTTTCAATTAGCAGGTGTTCGATCTGATTGTACAAAGTCACCAAACTGTGCGCTACAGTGTAACCATATTAGATCTCAGGTGCCCCCCCACCCCATTTTGCAAAATTTCTGAAATTGTTCAGGAGACATTGAGACGTGAGAATGAGAAGTGGACTTGGGAAGACACCCCCCCCCCCCACATGAATTTGAAGCCAAAATGATAAAGATTTCAGGGGCAACAAGCGAGTGCTCAGGACACCATGCAGAAACCTTAAAGGAGCATGACTGACATTGTCACAGTGAGGAGGAAACTTTTAAAAACACCAAAATATTTCTCAAAGCACAATAATAAATGAACTTAAGTTTCTGAAGGTTGTGAACAGGTGAGCAAAGGAAGGTTACCTCATGTACACAGGCCTACTGTTTCTCCAAACATCAACTAGCCCAAGAGAGTAGCAGCTTTCTCCTGTTCCACTGACAGGAGCGAATCACTTCGGTAGATGCAAAACTTCGTTCTCCATAGGCACCAGGGAGGATTTTTGCTCCCCTCTTTACAGAAGTAGAGCTTGTGGATTCAGTAAAGCAGTATTGTTTTTATACCAGAGCCAAAAGCACAAGTGTTTAGTGGTACAACTTTCCATCAGTGGCTAACCACCAGGCACACAAAATATAATATATTTTCCTGATACAGCATTAATTAGCTAGAAAAAAACAAAACCTTGTTTAGTCATGGGGACAGTATGATTGTTTTGACGGCCAAACCGGCTTTTAAAAAGAGCCAATATTTTGAAGTGGACCCCAATGAAAATTAGTGTTACTTTGTCATATAGACCTAAATAAACTTGTTACTTGTTAGCCAAGTACGTTCCAGACGTTAAATATACTGAATATCTTGCAACACTTATCAAGGTAAGCACTATTTCTCAATTTGAATCCGCGTAGATCACTTCAACCCTAGAGATACTGACTACTAAAAATAGTGAAAAATGCTGGCTGTGCCTTATGCTAAACTGTCCTTTTAAATCCTGTGAAAATCAAGCCAAGTTTAAATAAATACATAAATTAATGTACATTCCTCTTCAGCCAGCATTTTTGTTAAAAGCACAAACAAAATTAGATTTTCAAATTGTTTCATTTAATAGGCTCCATGAAGCCAAGGACACAAATAAGAGATCCAATGCCAATACAAAGAACAGAGCACATAATCCCCTTAGATCTGGGGTAGTAATAATAGTAACAGTTTTCAACATTTCATCTTCCATATAGATTACTGTACAGTTTAGAAGTGTCGGTCCATCTTTACAGCACATGTTTAAAACAAATGGAAAACGTCAAGCAGGGCAGATATACCTCTGGAAGAGTGAGGGTGAACGTGGCAAGCTGCGCTTCAAGAACAGCACTAGTGCTGGCCAGCTCAGTCGAGCAGTGTTCACCAGTCTGTAAGGAATCGACTCTTTGGATACTTGACATGGACAGAGGCTTTTAGTTTCTATCAAATTAGCCTTTTATTTCAAATGGAAAGATTGCTCAATTTATCACTGTTTACTGCATCGATTCAAATTTGAAATCTATGAAAATTCCACAGCTGCCTAAATGGTCTTTTAAGAGGTAGATGCTCACTAAAACATAGGGCAACCTAAAATATAAAATAAGGACCTCCCATTAAAATGGAAAATTTGAGACCAGATAGCAATACTGTGGCAGCTGGTCAGAACAGACCAAGAGGAATAAGATTCACATGAGGCTCATTATTTCAGTAATGTAAAAAAAATTATAAAGGAAAGAAAAAAAGAAAAACAAACATTTCACAGCCAATATAAACAACTCCCTGCCCCATATTCCACCTGCATTTCTGTTTATAAACAAAGAAAATCTACTACATGAATGAACAGATCCTTGAGGAGCACGTCTTTAGAATACACAGCCAGTGAAGAGTTGCATCTTGGGCCTTATTCGTGTGCAGCTGAGGAAGAAGCAGGCACACGTGAGGACACTGTAGCATCTGAACACAATTTTAGCTTGATAGAAAACACCCCTCTTAGATAGCAATCTGAATGAGACAAGATGCCACGAAACATGTGGCTACCCAAATGATACGCCTGAGGGAAGTCACATTTACGGGATGTGTCCGATTTAGGGCTCAGGGGACCACAAATGAGTGAACTTGTAGTCTTGTTCTGAAGCAGTCTATATTCTCCTGAAAGTCAGGGTGTGGGCAAGGCAATGCACAAGAAATTAAGACCCACTTATGCCTCCGAAAACCTGTGCCACAGATACAATGACTAGTTGAGAATTTTTTAACATTACAGGCATCAGGAATTACCCACAAATGTACAAGTAAAAAACTTTGATGCTGAAGATACAAAAACATTTAAATATATTTAGGCTTAAAGGAGGAAAAAGGGGTGTTGCTTAATTCTTTACAGCTCTTATTAGGGCAACTGGTCCACAATTAACAGGAATCTAAAGAGAGGGTCTGAAAAACATTAATACGTACCACCATATCCATCATAGTTGTCTCTGTAGGAGCTGCTTCGATCCCCATAACTGGAACTCCTAAACAAAGAACAAAAAAAACATGACTTTCCAATCAAGTCTGAATCAGACCAACAATTGTGGGAAAAATGCGTTTGGGAATAAAAATGGAGGGAAAATAAACAGGACTAAATTCTTACCTGTCTCTGTTGTATCCTCCTCCACCACCACCACTCTTGTAGCCACCACTGTAGCCCCGGTCGCCCCCATAACTACGCTCACCACCTCCATAGCCACGATCGCCGCCGCCGTAGCTGCGGTCACCACCACCACCATAGCTGCGGTCACCACCACCATAGCCGCCGCCACCTGGGAAGAGAAAATGAGGGGGGGGGGGGGAAACACATTAAAACCAATTGCATGTCAGTCAAACGGCTAGCCTGTATGCCAAGAACACTGATGATAACCCTCAACCCACCTCTTCCTCTGCCCCCACGGAAGTATCCACCTCCTCTTCCTCCTCCACTGCCTCCTCTGTATCCACCACCTCCAGAGCGGCCACTGCCTCCCTTTCCTGCCTCATCCACACGAATCGCCCTGCCATCTACAGACTTCAGAGAAGGGAAGAAAAAAAATAAAAAATTCAGTGTGATGCAATATCTGGTCATTCAACAAAAACATGCAGATGTTCACATCCTTAAACCTCCATGCTGTGGTGTTGCTGTTGGTCAAAAGTGGAGGGGGCGGGGCTCACATGAACCACTGGCACTTATTCCTCTTACATGTGCAGCAGCTCCATATGGTACCTTGTGATGTGTGGTTCTTTATCATTTTTTAATATTGTAATATTACTATTAAACTACATACAAGCACATTTGTTTCCGTTACAGTACAATGGTGGCGTTATATAATCAGTATCCAACTTTAATAGTACAATAAAAACCCAATTGTGCATTATAATTTTCCTTTAAATTGTTACAATTAAATGATTCACATTATGTAATACTTCACATTAGATTTAATATTTAATCAGCTTTAACACGCTGCCTCACAATGTACTTAAACCTTGTATAACAGTGTGTGTGTCATACTTTTCCGTTCATTCCCTCCATGGCATCTTTAGCATCTTCTGGGTTTTCAAATGTGACAAATCCAAATCCCCTCGACTTGTTCGTTTCTCTGTTTCTGGCGACATGAACTGAAGAGAAAAAAAAATACATTACTACTTTATACTTAATTTGGCAGAGAAAGTTCAGCTAAACCAAAGCACAAAACTAACCGTTGGTGATTACACCGTATTTGGCAAAGGCATCCTCCAGGGACTGCTCTGTGGTGTCGAAGCTCAGACCTCCAACAAAAAGCTTTCCTTCGTCAGACATGATGTCGTTCCTTGTGGGGGACGAATTGTGAAAATGAATTAATTAGTTTAAAAAAAGAGAAAAAAAAGATCAATAAGCGTATTTTATTGTTATATATAATCTTTGCTATTTTTTTATTATAAAAACCAAAATACTAAAAATCACAGAATTAGGCCACTAAGGCTTAAACGTGGGGCAAAGAATAGGCCTTGCATCAAGGCCACGTTTTTTGTTTCCCCCCCCACCACCGCTTTTCCGGCAAAAAAACGCGCCAGATACACGGAACACAAAAGAGCGTGTCAAGTCAGATAAGCGGTGGAAACCGAAATCACCCATCCCCCACTTTTTAAAAAAAATCGCCGGTTAAATCGATTAACACGACGTCAGATGAGTACATGGGTCAAAAAATAGTTATTTAACGCATAATTTCTCTAACGAAACGTAACTCAAACGATTTATTCGCGAAGTTAGACGGTTTCAAAAAGATGGCGCCAACAAACGCAACGGCTAGGTTGCTATGCTAACAAGCACCATTTTGTCGCGCGTGGAGCAGCTAGCAGAAGACAAAAAGCAATATATAAGACAAATTTATACATTTGAATAGGCATGGATATAAACAAGAAAGAATCGTGCTACAGGATGCTGGATTTAAATTTAACGACTTAAATTATATAACTACAAAAGAAAGAAAAAAAAAGCCGAATAATCTCGAATCTCACCTTCTCGTTTCAGCCTCGTCCGGTGTTCAGAGCTCAATATGGCGCCGAGGAGAGGGCGGGTTCTTTTTATACCTCGAAGGGTGGAGCTCTATTACGTTCTATTTGAATATTTTAATATTCAGTTACCGTTCTTAAAGTGATTGAATCAGTGATAAGAAAAACCTTTACGTTTATGATTACTTTTTTTGTGGGTATTTTCAAAAAGACATACAAGAGAGATATTTATTTTTTTACATAAATATCTGACATTTATTTGATGATTTATATAATGATTAACATTTTTTTTATTGATTTTTAACAACAAAATACAATCGACACCCACAGCAAATATTAAAACACAAACAATATAAAAGAGCGATCATGGAGAGGTTCAAAACAGACCAGTAAAAGAAAACATAAAAGAAGGAAAGAAAAGAGAGAGAAAAAAGGTGGGCAGGACTAGTCATGATTGTTCAAGTAGATCCCACAAAGAGGCCCATATCCGGCAGAATAGTTCAGATTTGTTCTGCAAGTCATATGCCAGTTTTTTCAAAGGAAGATTAGCCACTTGTGCCAAACACTTCTTCAGAGTTGGTGACCATAAGATAAGTGTACATTTCTTTGCCAGATAAGTAATGGAATTTGGTAAACAGTTTAAATCAAAAGGAAGATCTAGTTATGGGTTACGATTTAGCAGCTATATAGTTGGAGACCACGAGTTAATTTTCTAGCCAGTATTTTCTGAACCAGATCATGCACCTCATACCAAAAGGTTACAATTTTCTTACGGTACATTCCCAAAATAGATGCATCAATGTTTCCATTTCTGAATTACATTTAAAACACAGCTGAGATACATTTGGATACATTTTGTGGAGGTGTACAGGGGTGAGATGTGTTCTGTATAGGAAAATTATAGTTGATTTTTGAAAAACCTCCTCACATATAGAAAGCCATTCATCGTCAGTGAATGACTGCCTATATCCTTTCCCCAAACCTTTCTTAGAGGATTTAAAGGTGAAGAGGTTTCTGATAAAAGGGAGCCATACGGATAGAAAATCTGACCATGGGAGAAGGAGATGATTTTCAATATCAGACATTTCTCCTGTCTCATTTCAGATTGTATAAAATGAATAAAATCTGTTTTAGGAAGTTGATAATCCATTCTATGTGTCTTGAAAGATTTGAGAATATTATCTGTAAATAAACTGTCTAAATTAAAAATACGCTTTTTTTTTAACCCAGGTCCGAATGCCAATACTAGCTAACAAAGCAGAGAGATCAGGGTTCAAGATGAATGGAGATTGCATGGTAAAATTCCTGGGGAGATGGAGATATTTTCTGACATCTTTCCAAGTCAAAGGGGAAGTAAATAACAAAAGATTTTCAACTTCTGGCCGGATCACCTTAAAATTATTAATGAACGGAAGAGATTTTAGTGTTCTCGGGGCACATGCAAAGGATTCCATACTGACCCACAGGGAGTCTGTATCATTTGAAAACCATCTAAGCATTTGTTTGATCTGAGCATCCCAATAAAAAAACTGCATGGTGGGCAAAGATCCGCCTCCACACTCCTTTGGCTTAAGAAGAGAAGTGAATTTGATCCTGGGTTTTTATTATTCCATATAACCTTACTAATCACTGCATTCAGACTTTAAAAAGTTATGATTCAAATAGCAGTGTATACACTGAAATAAATAAAGTAAACGGGGGAGCACATTCATTTTAACCGAGTTAATTCTTCCAAAAAAAAAAAGAAATTGGCAAATAGTTCCACCTATTCATATCCTGCTTAAGTCTTGTCATGAAGGGTGACTAGTTCTTAGAGAACAAATCCTTTAAATCAGTGGTTATGTATATGCCCAAATAAAGAAACTCAGAGTCAGTCATGTAAAAGGGACATTTTGAGACATTAAAGGGAATTTGACATTTTGTCAGACATTTAAAAACATGGCTTAAGTTTATTTTGTGTCCACTAGACTGACTATACTGAATAACACACTTGGAATCGGTGATTGTGGCTGCCTCATGTAAAGAAGGACGTCGTTTGCATATAATGATATGCAGTGTTATATCCCACCTGGATAACCCCGCTGGATGCCGCTATGTATGCGAATACTCTCTGCAAAGGGTTCAATGGACAAAGCAAACAGGAATGGCGACTGGGGGCAGCCTTGATGGCAGCCTTGACGGCAGCCTGTATGAATGGAACATTTACCTGATAATAAGCCATTGGTGTTGACCACAGCTGTTGAATCAGATTAAAGAAGTCTGGCTAGTCTGATGTAGTTAGAGCCCAAATTGAATTTGTCCAACACTTGAAACAAAATCCTCCACTCGACCCTGTCAAATGCTTTTTCTGCATCCAGAAATATTATAGCAGCTGGGTCACCATCTGTATTCAACTGATGTATTATATTCAGGAGACGACGCACGTTGTCTGAACCGTAGCGAGATCCAGTTTGGTCAGGTTTAATGATCCCAGGCAGGATTCTCTCCAGACGACATTCTAAGGCTTCGGCCACAATTTTAAAATCTACATTAAGTAAATTTTATAATATTATTAAACATTTTCATTCCTGCAGATTTGGGTAATACATTACAGATAACTGAGATACTGTGGGAAAAAAAGGGTTGAAGATGTGGTCCTGTGCATAAAAGCTGAGAAATGCTCTCACATTCACTTAGAAACCCAGCTGTTTTGTCTACTGTCGATTTTTAGCAAGCATTTAAGTGATCCCAGTCGATCACAATCATCCCAAGATTAGTTTCATCTAAAAATTGACAGTAGAGATCACTCCTGTATTCAATAGTGAAAGTAAGCATTTATGCATGCACAATTTGTCAAAAATCTTAAAGGGTTGGGACTAAACAGCTGTATGGTCATAAGAAAACCAGTTGTTAGTGAGAATCAGAAAAAAAGACTGCACTTTGCTCGGGAGTGTAAAGACTGGACTTTGGAGCAATCTAAAAAAGGTCATGTGGCCTGATCCTATTCCAGAGCGATGGGTGTGTCAGGGTAAGAATGGAAGTAAAAATGAAATAATGCACCTATCATGCATAGTGGCCACTGTACAAGTCTCTGGAGTCTCTTGAGTGTTATGATCGTGCTTCAGTTGGTCAGGTCTAGGCTCAGCAATGTGTGTGTGAATACATAAAGGGTCAGCTTTATGTCAGCTGATGACCTGAATGTACTGATAAACAGATTGTCACATCTGTGCAGTTTTTCTTTCCTGATGGCACAGGACTCAGTTTGTATATGCATGGTTCTGGGAGCATGAGGAATAATTTTTTGACTTGAACTGACCACCATGTCATAGGCAGTGGAAATAGGCAGTGGGGGGGGGGGGGGGGACAACAATCTATTGCATGGCCATTGCAGGGCACACACACATACACACGCTCACTTACATTACAGGCAATTTGGGAATGCCAATTAGCCTAATCTGCAAGTCTTTGGACTGCGGGAGGAAACCGGAGTATCCATAGGAAATGCACCAAGCATGGGGAGAACATGCAAACTCCATGCACCAAACTCCATCGAACCTGACCCTGGAGGTGCAAGGCGACAGTGCTAACCACTTAGCTACAGCGCCACCTCTGCTAAGACCAATCAGAATTTTTGTGAGACCTAGTAGGCCAGTAACTCAATTCTATTTAAAAAAAGCTAATTTAATATACTCTGATGATACACCAAGTTCTGCTGAAACAAAAAACACAAATTCCCAAAGTTTTTCACATGAGATTAGGATGTTATCATAGGAAAAACTATAATAGTGTATGCTGATTTATTTATTTTTAAATGAATTTATTCTTTTGTTTGAGATGATGTGATGAAAAGCAGAATTATCCAACTGGAATGATGCATTGTGTTGTTTCTATTTGAAAGCTAATAACCAGATCCATCCATCGAGGAACCTCTGTAGTCCAACTAGCGACCATGAAGGCCAGTGGTAACCCTTGTATGTATTCCTGTTTTGTAGGACATTCACACTCACATTCACACACTACCGGCAATTTGGGTACAGCAATTAGCCTAATCTGCATGTCTTTGGACTGTGGGGGAGAAACAGGAGAACTTAGATAAAACCCATCAAGAACAGGGAGAACATGCAGACTCCATGAATGCAGGGACCACCATAATAACCAGATACCTATATTCTAAGTAGAATGCTGGCATTTACTGCAAAAAAGAGATCTTTTTTAGTGTAAAGGTATTTTATGAAGGTGTATTTAATATGAAACAATTGATTAGTAAGTGGGGAAGGTACAAGATGGCTCTGCTTCTGGCTGTGCTTCTGCCCCACACAGTGCAAAGATCACAGTTGATTAGTGATTCCAATGTGCCTGGAGTGTATGATTGAGGGTATGAGTAGGTATGCATTCGTGCCATGATGAGCTCCAGGATTCCTGTGACTCTATACAGGATAAACAGAATGGAAGATGAATGACTTAATGTTTGGATGTAGATTGTGCTTTAAATCATTTAATAACAAATTTGCGTCATTGCCTCTCCTACAGCTCTGTGAAATCAACTTGAAACACGAACTCAACACACTTTTACCAGCTTGACTGTTGGGGATTGATTTTTTTTGTTGTTGTTGCATGTATCAGCTGCTGCAGTTTATGGTAACTTCTGTTTGGATGCACAAAAAGGCTGCTGCAAGTGTGGTCATATGCTAAAGCTCTGCTGTGAACTGTTGGCCAAAAGAAGAAACAAGGCTTGCTCTGCTATAGAAGCTCAACATGCCCCATGTAGAAAGTTGAAGAAATCAGCGGAACACTTTTGCATACCCGAAAGACATTTTTAGGATTTTAATAGGGGTTAAAATGTTTTCTTAAGCTTATGGAGCTTAAAAAAGCTTTACCTATAATATGTAACGTTAGATTATACAATGCTATAGAGCAGTGAGGAGGGAAACATGAATAAAAACTGAATAGCCCAAGAACACGAACATATGAAGTGGTATCAAAAAGTTTCAAGACTAGTTTTGTAACACGCCACCAGATGGCAGCACAAGGCTGCAGGCACAGTCACAAGGAGCACCGACCAGTGTGCCGAAAGACATTGTCCTGTGTACACTGGGAGCCGTGCAACTGCTGCTAATCTGACCATGTACGTTGCCATGTCCCATGTACCATTGTGTTTAAGTCTGCCATTGAAGACCCGTTCTTAATGTCAATTACAAAAATTGGGTGTATGGGTACAACCCTGAGACGAAGCAACAGTCTTTACAGTTTCATCTCCACGGAAAAAGGTGAGTTAGCTCAGTATTCTTATTCTTTTACGACATTTATGGCATTGTGCATCGAGAATTCATCCCCAGCGGCCAGACCATCAACCTTAGATGTCTGAGGGAGGACATGCGGTGAAAAAACAGAGTTTGTTAACTTTTTGATACCCCCTCGAATACATGACTTCACATTTATTAAGGCCTTTTAAGCGATAAGAAGCCAGGATTAAGTCCCGTAGACTTAACATTGAGACCAGCTATGAAGAATTGTAGTGCAGAACAAGAATGTGGTAGAAATCCCAAATTTACAAAATTTGAAGTGGCTTGCAAGCTGTGTCAGAACAGACCCAGAGACTTAATTGCCATGGCAAAAATGTACCTCTCTAATTTGTTATTTATAATTTAAAAAAATATATTTTCACAGGGGGCTTAGTGTTTAGCACTGTCGCCTTGCACCTCCAGGTTCTGGGTTCGATTCAGGGTCTGTGTGCATGTTCTCCTTGTGGTTTTTGGGTTTCCTCCAGGTACTCCGGTTTCCTCCCACAGTCCAAAGACATGCAGATTGGCGCTCCCAAATTTGCCCATAGTTTGTAACTGACCGTGTTTGTATGTATGTCTGCCCCGTGATGGATTGGCACCTCATCCAGGGTGTACCCTGCCTCGTGTCCTTAGTCTCCTGGGACAGGCTCCAGGCTGCCCCACAACTCTCTATATAGGATAAATCGGTATAGAACATAAATAAGTGAGCGACTGAGTGAGTGAGTGGTTTTCACAGAGACATATCTTACACAATTTCAAAATGAATCAAGGTAACACTATTTTTCAATTTCTTTTGCAATTTTACTCTTTAGCCACTAGGGGTCAGTGTTTTCCTTTTACAAACTAAAATCTTGGCTCTTAGAACCACGTTTGTTTACATAAGCTTTAGGTTGTGTTAAAGGTGATACATTTTATTATTATTTTACATGGCTACTCTGGTGACATGAGTTTGGAACTAAGAACATGTTTCTCAACCACTATTAGAAATAAAATGTCTGTTATAACCGACATGATCTGTTTGAGATGTTCTTTTATAAGATTTGAAATGGTCAGATATCATCTTAAGCGTTTATTGTTGTTGATATTCACAGACAAAATTCAAAGAATCCTTTTGGATCAGGGCTTTTGGATACGTGTGCTGAAGATTTTGGACAGTTGGGATCTTCATAGAACATTTCATAGATACCCAAGTTTCATATTAGCTGCAAGTGTCATATATGTGACTCATAATGGTCTGCCATATTAGCATGTATAAGTGTACAGAGCATGTGTGTATCATGTCTCTCTTTTCTGAGTGTCCTCTTCTCATTTCTGTATCAGTAGAGTAACATCTTTCCTCCCCCTCTGACAGCCCAAATAGCTCAGAGTCACAATCCAGACACGCAGGCACAAAAGCGAGGGAGAGGGAGACAGAGAGAAAAGCGAGGGAGACAGACATGGAGAGGACTTGTGCGGCGAGTGCAGAAGACATTTTGTTCCAGACAAAGCAAGTGGGTTCAGATCCACCCCCGCCTGTCCACCTCGGCCCACCAGCCTGTCTCCGAGTCTAATAACACCGACAGCGCCCACTCCTGTACCATCACTGGGCAAAAAATAACCCTGCCGTAACCATGGCAACACGCTCACAACGCCAGAGCAGGAGCAGACTGAGAGATAACAGGAGATGATACAGGAGGAAGAGAGATGGAGGATGAGAGATAAGATAAAGAAGGGAGAAAGGCACTCAAAAAGTCTGAGTTTGCTAAAACATTTTGCCTACCATTGCAACAGAACTGATGGTTTACTTATAGGAATCAGGAATATGCAGTTATATAGGTGGTGGGGCTTGGTCTGGGTAAAATAAAGCTTTATTTATTCATATATTATTATTATTTGTAATTGTAATTTGTAAAAGTGAAAGCTAAATGTTACCCACTGCTCATCCATTCAGAGACATATACGATAAAATTACTTAAAAAGTAAATGTTAGTCATTAATGGGTTGGCACATGAATAAATGTTAGATATGAAAGATATGAGCCTGTGGTGTATGATTGGGTGGCACGATGACTTAGTGGTTAGCGCTGGTGCCTTGCACCTCCAAAGTCTGGGTTCAATCACCGCCTCAGGTCTGTGTACATGCTGTTTGCTTGCATTTAATGGTTTTAGGGCAGCATGGTGGCATAGTGGTTAGCACTGTAGGCTTAAACCTCCGGGATGGAGGGTTCGAGGCCCACCTTGGATCCATGCCCATGGAGTTTGCATGTTCTTCCCATGCTTGTTGGATCTCGCCAGTTTTTCCCCCACATTTCAAAGACATGCAAACTAGACTTATTGTTATTTCCAAAATCCCTCATAGGGTGTGAGTGAGTGTGTGCTTGTGTGCCCTGCTATGAATTCTCACCCCATCCAAGGTGTACCCCACCAAATGCCCCTGGGATAGTCTGTAGGCCTCTGAACCAGATGATCGGTAGAGATAGGAAAAGTTATTCACCTTAATTACAGTTTAAGATCTTCTATCTGACCCCAAACTCCCCAAGTGAGACCTGGAACAGTAACGTCTACTCGTCTCTTTCGTCAATGCGAAACTATAAAACTGTCTACAACCAATTTCCGAATGCTTTAACCGGATTAAACTTGATCCCTTTGCCAAAGCATCAGGAGGGAAGTGCACTCTGGAAAATCAGACTAGCATAATTTCTGACAATACCGAATAAATTTAGCAACGTGAAGCTTTTCTGGGAGAAAAAGAGGGAAATGGATAGAGAGCCCGATATAAACGGATGAATATGCACATGCACATGGGTGAGTAAACAGATGACTAAAACACCATTTCTGTCCTCCTTTGTTCTTGTTTTTTTTTTTTTTTTCCCCTAGCCATGTGAGAAACACTTCCCTCCCCAGGCTTGTGTGTTCCCCTTACACAGCACTTTGTTCATGCAGAACGTTTTCTCCAGCGCAGATGTCCTGGTGCACGACTCTCAGAGGCTGCATTCTGTTCTAGCACAAAAACACACAGACACAGACACAAACACACTCCCTCAAATGTGCGTGTATGCGTGTGTGTGTTTGTGTGCGTCTCTCACACTCACCCACCCAATGACACTATTTTTATATCTCTGCCAACTCAATGCCCATTTTAGAGCTGCCTTTTGTCAGGATATGAAAGGAGACTCAAATCGCTGCATCTACGCAGCTCCGTGCTAAAGAGCATGAGCAGATTATTATTAAAGGCTCTGGTCAGACAGGAGAAATAATCTCTCGGGTTTTATATTAATGACCGGCTGTGGGTTTTGCCATTTTAACATGTTTCGGAGAGAGACACGTGAGAGTCACGGGAGTATGTATGATAATGATATGATGAACTCACGTGTCTTGTAGACTTTCGACTTAAAAAAGTAACTAGAAATGTTGACGTTTCGTTTACTAATACTGTACATTTTTATGAATTGAATCACTGGGAGAGTAGTGTGGAATAAGCATCAGTCTGAGTATGACAGAAACATTGAGCCACTTTACACTACCTACTGTAATCACTGATTATTTTCCTATAATGACATACCTGGTAGTGTTTCATATCAAACTTTCAAAATGAATTCCACTGCATTTTGAAAGTAAAAAAAAAACAAAACAAAAAAAAACCTTTTTTCTCGATGTAATCCCCTGCTACTCTTATGCACTCCATCTCAACAAGATGGAGCCATAATCAGACTGCCTGCTTTATGTTTGAAACACTGGCCTCCCAGGAACTCCTTTAATAGCCCAAACATGTGGGAATGCCTTGGAGTGAGATCAGGACTGTATTGCGGATGTGGCAGTTTCTCCTTCTTTAAAAAATGTTTCAAGAATTCTTATCACCGGTCCCTGTTTGATTTGGACGCCCCATTATACTGGAAAAACTTTATCAGCATTAGTGCTATTCATAATACAACACAACACGAGGCAGAGACAAATATCATTTTTTTCCCCCCAGTGAAGTGTGTATGAATCATCCATGGCTGTTTCACGGGAACGACTGCAGTGGGCTACAAGCCACCTTCTTTGTGGACGTACAACCTCCTTTAAAAACCGTGCATGAATTCTTCTGTAGATCTCAATCATTTGTGACGATTGAACACAAGTCCCGGTTTGACTTGAACACCCGGGTATATTTACAGCTCCAGAAATCTAGCTTGACATCTATAATATCTAAAGATATCCTACTTAAAAAAAACTGTAAAAATACAAAAATTCCTACTAACCTGTAAACTTCCCTGTTTCCAAATTTGTTGAGTTAAATTTAACTTCGGTACACTCAATGCGCAAAGATTTGACATTGTACACATTACACCCATGGGTAACTATATTCAATGGGCTTATCTGGTACACAACAATGTCAGCGCTGTTCTTTTTTTGTCGACTCCTACACTCATTCACTGTGGCGCTGCCTACCAGTTTACACATTCTGGGAAAGTGTTCTCTCCGCCACATCTCACACTCGGTGTCCTTTTCTGTGTCGCTCTCACTCCCTCACTGTGTCCTCTGAGTGACATGCATGGCTTACAACCCAACCGAAAGTAACTACTCTGAACTTTTCGGGAAAAAGAATGATCGAATCTAATATCACAAAAAATGACTTACTGTAAGAATGTCTTACTAGCGGATATAATATCCGAAAAACTGCTCTTCGAAGATAATCATCATTGTTTATAGGAGCCCCTTTTGAGTATGCTTTATAAGAACACCATGAAGGAGTTTTAAATACAATCAGAGTGCAGATCAGTTTTATCCATAAGTCAGTCAATAATACTACTTATAACTAATTATAACTATCCCTTTGCCTCTGCATCTGAACCATCTTCCCTTCTACTAACTATTGAAAACGTGTTTGTTTTGTCATACTGTATTCTTTTTTTTTTTTTTTTTTGGATTTTTCCCCGATTTTCTCCCTAATTTAGTCGTGTCCAATTCCTCCCCGTCACTAGGGGGCTCCCACCTTAAGGCTACTACTACCACTCAGCCGGGAGGGCCGAAGACTATCACGTGTTTCCTCCGAACCACGTGACGCCAGCCGACCGCATCTTTTCGAACTGCTCGCTCGCGCACCGTTGGGGGCGGCGTAACACACTCGGCGCTATCCGCTCCCTCCGCTGCGCGAGCTCACAGACGCCCCTGACTGGCTGTAGAGCCGTGATTAATGTCGGAGCACTATGTACCTCTCATCCCTCCCCTCTGAGAGAGCTCGGCCAATCAGCTCTCTCTAGACCTCCGGCTGCGAGAGGTTACAGCACCACCCGGGATTCGAACTAGCGATCTCCGGATGATAGGGCGAGCGCTTTTACCACTGCGCCACTCGGAGGCCCCTGTCATACCGTATTCTATCTTTTTTTTTTTTATCATCCTGAAACCATGGAAGAGGCAAACCTTTGTACTGATTAGATATTTTCATTTCTCGTATTCACATCCCTAACCCTTCGTATTTATCACACGACGCCTTCACCACTATTTACTTGACCCTCATATCCAGTTGTAGAATATTTTTCTCATTCACGTTTACGTATCCAGCTACACATTATAGACTCCACGTTATATCATTGTTTTAGGCAAGATTTTAGGCAGCTCTTAAAGGCCAGACTGAACTGGCCCGTCGGTGTGATGATTAAACATTGGCACCCACGGTGGTGAAAAAGGGGTAAAAATAGGCCTGTGGTTGGATGTGATTAGCTACAATAGGGACAGTGGTGACTCACTGTAATTAATGCCAGTCTGTGCCTCGCTCTCTGCTGGCCTGGCTATGTGGAGGGGTGTGAGAGCGCCACACAAAACCTTGTGAGAGTAGCAGGGTGAGGAGTGGGTGTTTTACAGTTTCTGTGATTAAACCGCGAGTGGAGATGAGTGGGCTTAGTCAGGCTGCGGCCTCGTGAGAACCAGGCGCTAGCAGTTTGGTGTGGTCATCGAGTCTCTGCGTGTGTGTGTGTGTGAGATAGAGTGAGAGAAAGAAAGAAAGGCTATATTATTCTATTTTTGAGTCATAGCTGCATTGTTGTCTTGGCAAAAGCTGCCAGATTGTTTCTTTGATTCTTTGTATACTTGGCCTGATTTTGGAACTGAGAGACTGAGAGACCCATCCCATAATGCCACATAACACACTATGGCCAAATATGGCCAAAAGTATATTGAAACCATGGTATGGTGGCTTAGCGGTTATCCATGTCGCCTTGCTCTTTCAGGTCGCGGGTTCGATTCTCGCATCCCGTTTGAATGGAGCGTGCATGTTCTCCCCGTGCTTGGTGTGTTTCCTCCGACTTCTCCGATTTCCTCCCACTGTCCAAAGACACGCAGATTTCCAAATTGCCCGTAGTGTGAGTATGTGAATGTTGACCAAAGGTCCGACAATGGTCGCGCAAATGGGAATAATTACAATAGTCACTGACTATTTTCTGGAGCACATTTCCCCATCCTTATGCTTCTGCTAATCAAACTTGGGTTATGTCCCAAATCCTATGGTTATGTACCATTTTGGACTGTTCTTGAGAAATAAAAGTAACCAGGGTTCCCTGTATAACATATTTTACCTCCGGACAGGTCTGTTTTACACATGTGTCTTCTGGATTTTCTAGATTATTAAACATATTTAATAAAAATGTAATGAAAAAAAAAATAAAAATAAAAATGTATTTTTATTTTTATATGTATTTTTAAAACTGCACATAAAACTGTGATCAGAAACGAAGCTAATTTTACAAAGCAAATTCTCATTTTTCTATCCGCTACCTAAATGCTGGCTCATTTCAGGTTATTCCTCAGGTGAATATTCATTTCATACCAGGAACTGATCTTTATTTTTTCCCCAGCAGGTTTGTGATCTCCTCAGGTATTTCAGTAGAAATGACATGGAGGTCATTTCTGTGTGGAGGCGACTGGGGTCATGTGTTAATAGCAAACGCTGGTGAAGAGACCGAGCTCCATTTCAGTCCTCAGGGACTTTCAGTTCTGTTCCTGTGGATCCTCAGTGCACATGTTACACTTTTCCCGCTCTCTCTCTCTCTCTCTCTCTCTCTCTCTCTCTCTCTCTCTCTCTCTCTCTCTCATGTTGGGCCATCCTGTCCAATTTTATATTGCGGCCAATAAGTTAGACCTGAAGTATTTTCCACCTTTCCAGTTCGGCATCAGACCTTATCGATGCCCATGTATAAACTAATTAACTGAATGATTAATTTATAGGTTATAGAATAAGTGGTTTGTATGAAAAGAAAAGGCCAAAGTGGGGTAACTTGAGGCAGGATGGCACTGCCACTGGGAAAATTTACCCATTGTTTGGTGGAAAGGAAAACAGCTGCCACGGATACATTTAGTGTCATATTGTGTTTGTGGTCGGATGTTGTCAGCTTAACATGTCCACCTTGGGAATGAATCATTATTTAATAATGTAAAAGCTTTTCAGGAATTCAAAATATATTTGATAAACAGTACAACAGTCACCTTCAATAATATGTCGCTTTCCTAATTGAACGTCCACCATGTGGTCATTAAATGCATCAATTAGTGAAAAATGTCCTCAGGGTGGACATGGGACATGACGGTTAGACACATGAACTATATTATTTTATATATAATATAATATAGATGTTTTGATGATATTGGTATCAGCATGCATTTTAATAATGCTCATAATTTGACAATAGTTTACACATTTTTTGTTTAACTAAAACAGCAGAATGTGATCCAAAGAAAGCTCGTTTAATGCATTTCGTTACCAGTTTGAAAAAATACAGCTGTGCAGATGGAAAAGAACAAGATGGCAGGCCTAGCTTAGCCAGAGCATCAATTACAATGATATAGAGAACTAATTTCCTGAAATCATTCTTTATAATGGTTAAAGGTTTCTTTAAGAAACTGCACGGTATACAACATGAATGAAGGGTTATAACGCTTAAATGCTTAAAGGTTTTTTTTGTAGCTTTATCACTCACTCACTCATTATTGCCAGTCCATCAGAAGGCACACACAAGCACATACACACACTCATCCGAAACATGGAACTTTGCAATGCCAAATTAGTCTAATCTGCATGTCAACCGGAGGAAACCCACGAATTACTGGAATAACATAAGGAATTAAGCCAGGATGCAGCACTCCTGAAGCATATAGAGGTACAGCTTTGCTCAAAGGCTCAGAAGTGGAAGCTTGGTGGTGCTGAGCCACCCATAGCCTTAACCGTCTGAGCCACCACTGCCCCATGCAACATGCAAACTCTACACACACAAACCCAAGGTCAGGACTCAAACCCTCAACCTTTCAGGTGTGTAGCCAAACTGCTAACCACTACACCACTATGCCACTCTTCTGTAGTGCACAGTTTTCTATTTCACATTAAAGTCTTGTAGACTGTGGCCACCTTGTCATCTTTATGTTTTATGAACGTGAACAAATTATTTGTACATAAAAAACTTTGTGTGATGTCTTAATAAACAAACAAGAACTAGATGGCACCTGACCAGATGTATATGTATTTAGAGTTTACTTAAAAAAAAAAAAAAAACTTCACAGATCAAAAACTTAAGTTGGAATCAATTAACTTTATGTTTACACAATGAAACCATAATATTTACATTAAAAGTAACAACTGCAAACTGTATAAATGCTTAACCTGCTATATGTTATGATATAATATAATATAATATATAATATAATATAATATAATATAATATAATATAATATAATATAATATATATATGATATAATATAATATAATATATAATATAATATAATATAATATAATATAATATAATATAATATAATATTCTGTACACATTTGCATAATTTTCCAAGCAATAATTTTCAAGATTCTGTAAAGCTGCTTTGCTAGAATGACCAATTGAATAACCGTTGTGTGATTTATTAATAAAAACAGGGACTCGAAATGTAAGTTTAAAACTAGATTATGGTCTAAATTAAACTTTTGATAACCACTGTGTTATGACATTTTTTATTGGAGCTAATGAGGTAGAAGTTCATATTGCAGTCACTATGCAATGAAATCCATGCAATGTATATCCTACTTTGAGTTTGGCCATGACAGCATGGACAGTTTTTGTGATTATGATATTGGGATGGTGTCTAATCTAGATATCTACACATTGCTTGCTTACACTGGAATGAAATGTTGATTCTTCGGTGCCATGGTGCTGCAACATTTTACCACCTCAAATGCAATTCAATTATAAATACATACATAAATAAATAAATAAATAAATAAACAAAATAAACATTTTCCCTTCATCTTTAGCATGCACGGTAGCTACTCATAAAATTGAGTAATGAATTGAACAACAACAACAACAACAACAACAACAAAAAAAACCTTGTGAAACATCTGAGGATGATGACATCCAGCTGTGATTATTACAAAGCTGATTATTAATTATATTTCCATGAAGACAAAGTAAATGATTAATACGGGTAAATTTTCAAATGAATCGCCTTTGGCAGGAGAAGATAAAACCTAAGTGAACGGTGTGTGTAGGTGATGAATTGATCATGGGCTCTGATTTAGACTGTGTGAAAAACATGAATGACATGTGAAAACACACATGTGAGTCGACGGCATCCTACCAACCGCTCATCATGAACACAGCATCATCTTCACCTGCACTGAAACATCAGACACTCACATTGTTAATTATAACAATGTAAAAAAAAAAAAAAAAAGAAATCCCGTCAGCTCACCTTATATCAATGAGATGATGATATATGATTACTTACTAAAAGTTTTAGGATTATACTGTGTATGCAAAATGCAGCGTTGGATTAAACTTTTAATCCAATCTTATAAACTAGTGCTTCATCATGCAAAGCTACCGGAGATCAACTTTGGTCAAGTTTTGGCTTCAGTACAACAGCATGATTGCAAGTGTGATATTGGTTTTATATACCTGTAGCTCTGTCTTCTTGCACCTCTAGGGTCTGAGTTTGATTCCCGCCTCAGGGTCTGTGTGCATGGAGTTTGCAGGTTCTTCCCATACTTGGTGGGTTACTCTGGGTTTCCTCTCACAGTACAAAGACATGCAGATTAAGTTCTTTGGCGTTCCCAAATTGCTCCTAGGGTGTGAATGCATGTGTGCATGTTGACTGGAGGTTCTAAAAAGTTTGAATAAATACAATGGTAATCATCCATCCCTACAGATGGATGGATAAATTGATTTTATGCAGTAAACAATACATTAATATCGTCTGCACTGACATTTCAGAATTAATATAAAGAGCTTTGTTTATGTGATAGCCTTATTATTAAACCATTCCACATTCTGCTACTGTAAGTGCTCTTTATGGGATACACTACATACATAAGCAACTACATACACTACTACATAAGCAATTACAATTGAAACAGGTCATAGTATTAAGCTAATTGCAATGTAAACTGCATAAATGAACAGAACAATACATTCTGTCAATAGCTATTATACCAATTATGAGGGCTGTACCACAATTAATGCATATTTGGGCATAAATGACATAGGTTGTTCAAATGCATATGCCAGTAGAGTAACTCTTCGTCTATCCAGAGATCCTATTCAATGTATTCTCAATCACGCCTGGTGCATTTCTGCCATTGTTGAACCCGAACCTCGAACCCTTTTTGAAAATCCATTTTGTTGATGGTTTATTACGGTGTGGTTGATCTTCACTAACCCATATTTAAAATTCTTCATCCATCCATGCACGTTGCTCTTGTCAATGGTGTCGATGGTGCAAGCAATGATGTATTGATGTGGAGATTCAGGGAACAGACACATCCATGTAAGAAAGAGAAAAAAGTCACTTGTGATTATGAATGTGAACTGTCATGACAGGCAAATCTGATCTGATAAAAAAACAAACAAATAAATAAATAAATAATTGGCACGTGCTAATATGCTGGACTCAACCCGTCAAAAAGCGGACTGTTTAAAGAGCACAAATGTTACAATAAATTGTATGAATGGGCAAAACATTGCTCTGTTTCTGACTGACAGGTGCGCAACATCGGTTTTACTATATCACACAACCAATAGGTCATTACTGTTTGCCGTTAGGTGTTTGTATAGCGAATCCCAACTGGTTAGCTAGCATGCAGGTACATGTGCGTCACGTTTCCCAAGACATGCTGTTGTTGTGATGCTAAGGAGCTGGTATGCTGGATACCGTCTACATGAGTGACTAATTACGGAATTATTTATTTGATTTTCAAAACCTTGGCCAACTTGCGTTGTGCGTTGCCCGAACACATCGCTGAATTGGATTAATTTGCATTGTATAGAGTATGGAATTGTATAGAATTGCGTAGAATTGTAATGTGCACTAGAATAGCATGTAGGTCATTATGTAAACCCTTGTGTCGTATGGTAATATGGGATGCGTAGCCCCATGTGGCATTGAACCTCCGAGAGGTTTGCTTTTAATCACTGTAGATTTGTAGAGTGCTTGCAGCTTGCCAACATTAAATCAATTCCCAGCTGGTGTTTAGCCGAAGCCATAATGAGCAGTTATTAATGCAAGAGTTGCGCAATTATGGTGGAGATTTAATCTCTATCATTTCAAGATTCATTGACTACCGTCTCATAGGAAACTTATTAGATGCCTTGCTAAGGAAAAAGAGATAAAAGTTACTTATGAAGTTTATCTGGTATCAAAACACAAACTCAATTGTTCCTGTTTCATCCTGAATTGAAACTGGTTAAAGTTGCACATGTTCTCTATGTTTAAACTATATGGAAAAAGGTTTGTGTATACCTATACATGCTTTCTTAACATATCATTTAGCGAAGGCTGTAAGTATGATTTGATGAAGAGACTCTTAGCTGCAGTAAAACATTTGAAAGTTTGCCACATGCCATTGGTGGCTCTTGCCTACCACTCAGAAGGCCCGGGTTCAATTCCCAGCCAATGTGCAAACCCCAGGAGCAGTGGTGCAGTGCTGGTCCTAAGCCCGGATAAAGCAGAGGTAGTAAGGTTGCGTCAGGACGGATATCCAGCGAACAACTTGTTCCAAGTTGTTGTGCAGATCATTTGGCAACCCCGTGGCAGCCCCTCAACGGGAGCAGACGAACAACAATGTATGTCTGTGAATGACGATTCCGGCCAAGGAGGCTTGGAGACCACTGCAGTTGTTCCTGTATAGATTCAGCGAGTAGACCACCTGATCTTTGAAAAAACGTCTGGAAGGAAGGTGTCAATCTCTGAAAACGGTACACACAGTCATTCATGAATACAGCCTTTCCAGTGTGTGTTAATGGAGAGGCTTCAGACATCAAACTGTGCATTTTGGATATGTCAGGTAGAACTATAGTTTGTGTTACGTTTTATGAAGGGTAAATTTTACCACTACCAGAATATGGGAATGAAGTTGCAAAAATCTAGAACTCTCAACTGAAAACAACCAGAAAAACATGTGATCATGTGTATCTGGACTAATTGCCTATGTGACCCATGCTTTCATTTTTTGCTCAGTCATGCTTGTGTAGTTGGTTGAAATGAAATAAAATTCAGTTCATCATATTGCCTGAGGAAAGGATATATGTTTAAAATTTTTTTTTTTTAAGTTTTAAGGGGTCTACAGGAGATCCTGAGAGGCCAGCATTTCAGACGTGATCATGGCTCCATGAAGACGTTCTACCTTGATGGTATCCAAGCATTAGTGAAACATTAGTGTATTAGGATTAGGATAAGTGTATTAGCGTAGCAGAGGATTATATCGAGAAATAATGGGAGTTTTTATTCTCATGACTGCGTTCTTTCATTTCGGACAACGAAAAGTCCCGGTTTGACGTGAACACACTTGTAGATATTGACGCCGAAAGATGCCTTTTGTTTCGGGAAACCAAAGCAGCATATTAGAACAATGACATGCCTAAATGCACTGGTTTCTGGTAAGAGGATGCACTTGCATGCGAACAGAGACCATTTAGGTTATATTTTAACATGTATGGTAGGAAGAGAACTGCCAGGAGGAGGAAATGTATTCAGTTGGGCCGCCCACCACTTCCTCATTGCGTGGCTCTGCTGAGTCCCACCGCAACACTGCTTAACAAAGGTCAACTGGATCAACTGCTTTACACCAGCGGCAAAGAAATGGCTAAGTTAGTGCTTCTCAGTTCCTGTCATGAGACATCTGTGCATGCACAGATGTGATTAGCGTGGTGGTTTTTGACTCTTATGAGGCATTTTTGTTGTTTTTTTTTGCACCAAGACCTACATCAACTGGGTACATGGGAGCCAGTGGGTCAGCATCTTATAAAAAGAAAGAAAGAAAGAAAGTCCCATGTAGAAGCATAAAATGAAAAAAAAAAAAAAGAACAAATGTGGAGCAGCTGTCTGTGAAATACGCATTCTGGCCAGAGGGAAGAGATCACATGCTCTTAGACCAGAGAGAGAGAGAGAGAGAGAGAGAGAGAGAACACAAACCCTATATGGATCACAGCTATGACCCTCTTTTTAAATGTATAACCTTTTATAATGGCATTTTCTGCCATTTAATCATTTCCGTTGTAATGCAGAACATTTCTTTTTTCCACTCTCTAAACATTTTTTTTCCTTCTGAAAAGCAGCACTTTTGTAGTGCTTCCCCTACAGGTACGAGAAAATGGAAGCCCTCATGGTCATACTTATTGAAAATGTGCTCGGTTAGTCAAATTCAGTGGATGTGACTAATTGGCATGTCCACGTTTTGCGTCACGGGGGTTCAAGACCGTGCTTGGAAATGGTTAGATGGTTAGATAAGTGAACTCTGATCACGTTTCTGATTGATCTATTAGAAATCTTCCATGTTTTTATTTACACAGTATTTATGCATGCATAGTGTGTTGTCCGCAGTGGCTGCGTTCGACCAGCAGGGGTCCCTCATCTATCAGCCTCCCACTCAACACAACTCAGCTGCTCATACAGACATACTCTCTCTCTCTCTCTCTCTCTCTCTCTCATAGACACACACACACATACACACACACATGCACATTGATCAGCCATAACATTAAAACCCAAAACATTAAGCCCAATATTGTGTAAGTTCCCCTTGTGCTCCCAAGATCATCATCCGGGTCATGTGACCTCTGGGGGTGTGCACACTGGCGTCTGACACTGGGACGGAACCTGTGGGTGCTGTGGGTTGCCGGGTGGGGCCTCCATGAATCAAACTTGTTTGTTCAGTGCATTCCACGGATGCTCGATCGAATCGAGGTCTGGGGAATTTTGCGGCCGGATCAACAACCTTGAATTATTTGTCTGTTAAGCCCCATGCGTGGCAGGCTGTGGAGCATCCGATACCTTTCTGACGTGGCTTAGTTGTGCTGCGTAGACTTTTCTGCGGGATCGGATCATGCGTGCTCATGATCATGACATGATCATACACACGCAGGAGCCTTAAATACCTTCATACCATTTGGAACATCTGCAAAAAAAAACTTTTAACATTCATCAAGTCATCCATTCATTATCTACACTGCTTATGTGTAGGATCACGATGGGGCCTCGACCCAATCCATGGGGTGCACACACTGGAAGGGATGCAAACCCATGACAGGGCACAAGCACTCGACAGGTAATTTGGAACGGTTTCCGTTCAAAGACCTGCAGATTAGGCTCACTGGCGTTCCCAAATTGCCCATAGTGTATGAATGATCGTGTGTGCCCTGTCCAGGATGTACCCCGCCTCGTGCCCCTAAGCCTCCTGGGATAAGCTCCAGGCCCCCCATGACCCTGAATACAGGAAATGTATTTATTCACTTTGTATATTCTCATTCATTTATAGATGTCACTGGATTTAATGTCACGTCTGTTCTGGTTTTAATGTTAATGGTAATGCTTTGCTTAAGTATTCGCAACAGACATTCAGTCTTTTGCACATATGTTCTTTGATTTTCATTGGTCCTAATGAAAAGCACACCCATAATTCCTCTTCATGAAATTCTATATCTTTGGAGATAAATTGTTGAAATTTTTTAGCTAACCATCTTCTTGTTCCTACCCGGACCCTGGAGTAACTCTTGTATTACCTCACCATTATAGCAGAATGCTGCTTTAGATAAATCCATAACTTGGCTTGAATGTGTCTTTGCAAGATGGTATGCCAGACGCACGGCATCATCTGCTTTCATTTAACGTTGCTGGAAATGACTGCTGAGGGTTGAAACGAAGCGAAGAACGACGGAGACTTTTCCCTGGGCCTCTGACATGAGTAACTATGATTTAAAATTTCACCTTTTATCTCCATATGTTTGTGATTTGACCTCAGTTCCCCCCCCCCCCCCCCCCCCGACTCCGAGGCCCTGTGCCATGAGTTAAAGGTCGGGACCGTCTAGCCAAGGAATTCCTTAAGGCTTCTGTTAAAGCATTCGAGCGTGCTGTCTGTTATAATGATTTTTTGGAATTGTCCGTGTGTCTGTACTTTGGATTGTTCCGCTTCCTTATACAGTACATGTACCGCTGTTCTTTTGTAGCTGCATGTGTATGTAGAATTTTCTTTCCAATCACGTGTGTTATCAGAACGACATGTGAGGAGAAGAGGAGGAGGCTGAGGTGATGGAACAGGTTTGGGGACAGGTGCTTCTGTGTATGAGTGTGTGTAAGTAAAAAGGTTTCTGTAAATGGCAGGATGTTCAAAATGTAATGGGACTCCCTTAAACAAACAAAGGCCCCACTTTTGCTGAGCACTGTTATTAAACCCAGCTTTGTCTTGGTCTTATGCTTGACTCATGGCACTCTTCAGATGCAAGCCATAAGAACCTCCTTATTATCTTGTGACATTATCCCACAAAAGAGCATATACAAGAGTTTCATTTCTAAGAACGTAGGGGTGACATTAAAATTCTTCAACATTCTAAAATTGTTGGGGAAAATAACTCACTTCAACATTCTTAGAAAGTTGAACACATGTTGCACCACATAATACTAAGCATTTCCCGTTCTAATAGATTAATGCTCTGTATATGAAAAAAAAAAAGAAAAGAACATAAAATATATATACAGTACATGCTATTAACAATAAATTCTTCAAACCTTACGCATTAAACCTGTTTTATCAAAATGTAAACGTTCTGTAGTGTTCTGCGCGCTAAACTCGGTAGCCTAGAAGCCAAAATAAAGTGCATAAAAAATACATACATATAAAGTGTTACAGTTGCGTCTCCTCGGTGGCGTAGAGTTTAGCACAGTCATTAGCGCCTCCAGGGTCAAGGGTTTGATTCCCACCATGGAGTTTGCATGTTCTCCCCGTCCTTGGTGTGTGTCCTGGTGCCAGACACCACCGCACACCACATAGGTCCTATACAGTACCGCAGGGGCCAAAGATGGGAGCTTCCCAGGCACCACATGGGGGACCTGCGCAATATTGGGTGTAATGCTTTGTGTTTCACTGATCAGTGTACTTTTAACAGCCTGAAATTCCATGAATTGATTTTTTTTCATGAAATTTACACAAAACATGCCAGAGCCTATGAAAACAAATAAATTGTTTTGATATTACATTGTATTTATATTAAAATAGGCGCTCCATTAATCTATTTTAACTTCCATTGTAATATTGAAGCTTTAATTAGCGTGCATGTGCTTTTGTGTGTGTGTGTGTGTGTGTGTGTGTGTGTGTGTGTGTGTTTGTGTGTGTGTGCGCGTGTTAACCTTGCTGTAAGCGTAAAGTGATTAAAATATAGTTGGATATGTTCTAGTTTACAATGCAAATGGAAAACGCAAATAACATGTGGAATTATTGTGTGTGTGTGTGTGTGTGTGTGTGTGTGTGTGTGTGTGTGGGTTTGTGTAACCTGTAGGCCTTTCACTGGAAGTGTATTGTGAGTAACATGAGTATTTGCACCTGTTGCAGCCCATTCATGAAATGTCCAGAAAGGAACTGAGAAAGAGAGAGAGACACACACACACGCAGTCAGTCAGACAGACAGACAGACAGACAGACAGACAGACAGACAGACAGACAGACGTTCAACATGTGCCTATATCTTCACTTTCTCTTTCTCAATTATTACATTTTTTGAGATAAAAATAAATAATTTTGTGCTAGATACCATTCATGTTGGGTTCGCCTAAAATCTTCGAGACGTTTTATTAAAATACTTTGACATAAAGTGTCTCAAATGGCTGAGCGTCAACACGGTAATTTACACGTTCGATAACAAACAGTGACATGAACATGAGTCACACAAACAGTATTAGACGGAGCAGCATGTAATTACTCATATCCCAGCATCCTGCATGCATTGTGCAGATGAATACGCTCACACCGCAATTGCACGTTGTCGATCAGGTGCGTTGACAATGACGAGTTTGTGTGTTATGGGCATGGCGCGCATAGCTTCAGGACATAAACGTGTCTGATTTATAGCTGAGCCCTCGATGAGCTGACAGTTCAAAATGAGTCACTGAGGAAGGGGCGTGTGTCCTCCTCCACAGCATGAACTGTAATGCAAAGGTGCTTGAACTTTACATCCTGCATGCAAAGATGTTGTCTATAAACAGTCGCAGACTCAAACGGACAGACAGAAGCACAATCTTCACAGTTCAAGTAGGTCATGCTGGAGTTTTAACTCGAACGTTAACCAGCACTGTTGCTTAAAAAAAAAAAAGACACACACACATAAATACACACATGAACACACAAAGTTCCTGTTTATACATAAACACACCTACGCACTTGACACCTTGTATACAAAAAAAAGAAAAGGAAAGAAAAGAAAAAAAACAACACCTGCACACACAAACACACACATATACACTTCACTGGACAAGTACTGTACATGACACGCGTGAACGCTTTCGATGACAAATGCAGACACGCGTCCTTCGGATCGACTTCAAACTTATAGAAAACACACACTTACACACTCACACTCACACACACACACACACACACACACACACACACACACACACACACACACACACACACACACACTTGACAGGATAAATAAATCATATTCACACTTCGACACACCTGAATACTTTTCGCCACACTTGCAAGTTCAAAATTACACACATAAATTGTATGCAGTGTCACTGGAACAAACACACCCACAAATACCCGCACAAACAGGCGCAATAAATATGAGATCAAATATTTGACACCTTTTTACAATACAAAAATTGTCCTCATTAGATATAGAATTCGATGAGGTGAAGTTAAAGGTGCAGTAAGTCAATTTGGCAGAACAAACTCATGAGGACCAAAATGTCCTGTCAAAGCCACGCCCCTAAAACAAGGACCGAAAGTCAGTGACAGAGATCAAAGAAAGTGAGATCAATGAAGGACCTGATCCCAGTGGACAGCTTCTTTAGGACTAAATAAACTAGACACCATTTGGGGACATCTACGGGACAAAATAAAGCCCTTAAACTGTTTATTTACTAAAGTCCTCATACTAAAGCGGTGACTCAGTGGTCTATAGAAAATCTATCTATATATATAAAAAATTAAAAAAAAGTTTTGTCTGTACAGTTGACCGGTCAGAATTCGCTCATTCAACAATACCGCGTCTTAAAATCGACCGCTGGACAGAATTTAATGCAACAGTACTTGGATATCTGCCTGAAGTTTAATCTGCACCATAAGTGAAACCAAAATGTTGTTCTAATTGTTCAATGTAAACAAACACCTGCACCAATAGATATTAATGATTTCATTTTAGTTCATATTTTCACCACTGAAATAACAGCGCTGAAAGTCGTTTTCAGACAAAACGTAATGTCTATCCGCTTTACTTTTCCAGGACAGACAGACTGACATGTACATGGCCTTCGATCTGAAATAATCATAATAATATCACTGATTATGTTAAAGCTGATAATTATTTAGGGAGTGATATGTAATTTTTTTTTCATGCACCTCGTAAGATGTCTTGCGTTTTCAAACCCTTCCACAGGAGACTTTAGAGCTGGTCTAAAGAGTGTAAAGACTGGGACCTTTTTACTAACAGATGTTATGTTGTTGTTACTAAGACTGGACCATGGTATGTCAATCAGGAGAACAGGCGTGTGTTGTATCTCTAGACCAAACGGATAAGTGTAAATCCAGGTCCAAAACCGGTCTGTTTTTAAGCCTGTCTACTCAGTCTAGTGTCTAGACTCCTGACTAGAGGTGGTACCTCCAAAACCATAACCTTCAAAAGACAAAACAAGACAAAACAAGACAAAACAAAAATAAAAGCAAATGTCCCATAAGGTGAGGATTCCGGCTTTGGAATTCAGAAAGGTCTTCATCAAAGTTTAGCACGTAGCATCGACAGCAAACAAAGTAGAATTCAATTGAGTTATGCAGTACTGTATGTTTACTCAGATACTGTATATGAGCCTGTTAAATCAATATACAACAATGATATACACTTTGCTATTTTGAGGAGGACGATATACAAGGCTTATTGCTATAGACAATAGCTTATTGTTAACAGAAGGTGCACATGGAGACGTCTGTGTTTTTTCACCACTTTGAAGCTAGAACGCACAGGTTGACATCACTGTGCTGTTGCAAGTCGAATGCGACATACAGTAAATCATGAGTTACGATGTCATTTCAGATGCAGAAAACCATAATTATTGCACGTCATTCTTTTGTTTAATAATTACCCTAAATTAGATCATTATAGTGCACTTAAAAGTAAGAAGGTATGCAGCCCTTAAGAAACCATGGCGACACAGATGGTGACACAGATGTCACAAACCAATTAAATGTTTTGGAAAGTTCCTTATTTAGCTTGACTTTAACTCGTGAAGACCTTCGTGAGAGTTGATGACCGTCTTGGTGCAGTCATGTGACGATCTGTGAACGTTTCCAAAATGGTGGTGTGCCTGGGTAGTACATGTGACTGACTAATTTTATCGAGCTTGCTTTTTTTTTTTCTTTACTGAAAGTAAGTTTCATCACATTTAACAAATCTCACGTTTTATATTTAACCTGTTCTAACTGCATTTCTCGAACAAATCGATATACCACAAATGAAGAACATATAACTGTGACATACAGTAGGTCACATCAGAATTTTAACCCTACAACTTGAAAACGGCATGTGATGATTTTATCGATAGTTCTCCCATAATTCCCCTTAAAGGAGAAATGGGTCCGGGTTCTAATTTGATAAAGTTATGAAGTTCAATAGTTCAGTGCTGATCAGAAATCACTGAGGTGTATCTCACTAGTCAGAGGTACAGTGCGTACAAGTGCCTTTTAGGGTTACTGCATTCCAGATGTGGAGCGGCAAAGAATTTTAGCAGGTCAGACCAAATACTTGGAAAATGCCATAGCGAACCCAATCAGTGTAGAAACATTATTCAACCGTTCTAGTGTTTAAAACCCAAACCATCACAAGGTCTTCTCTTGTGCCCAGTCACATGGATTGTGAACATGCGTTCAAGTCACACTGGGACTTGGGTTGAAATTCGTTTTTTGAATGAAAATGTAAAACCGATTGACATTTACAGAAGATTTTAAAGACAGACGTACTGCCGCCGTTCTCGTGAACGTTCCGCAAATGGAACACCTGATCCATGAAAATCGACGGATAACTTGTGACCAAGGCGGCACTGTGGTGTAGTTGTTAGCACTGTCGCCTTGCACCACCAGGGTCCGGGTTCGATCCCCGGCCAGGCTCGATTCCCGTCTCTGTGTGCATGGAGTTTGCATGTTCTCCCCTTGCTTGGTTGGTTTCCTTCCTCCCTCCGGTTAGGTTAATTGGCGTTCCCAAATTTCCCATAGTGTGTGAATGAGTGCGTGAGTGTGTGTATGTCTGTGTGCCCTGCGGTGGGTTGGCATCCTGTCCAGGGTGTACCCTGCCTTGTGCCCAAAGTCTCGTGGGATAGGCTCTACAGTCCTGGCTTCGTTCCACATGTTTGGGCCGTTTGAAGAGTTCCTGAAGTCTGATGATGGATCACGTGTATTCAGAGAAAACGTTCTACTTTGATGGCATCAAAGCACGTTGGGAGAAGTGCATTAGTGTAGCAGAAGAGTAACAAAGAGTTTTTACTCTAGGTTCTGTGCAATCAAAAGTCCCGGTTTGACTCGAACAGCTTTCGTATTTACCCGAAAATGATGTTATTTGCTTATACAGACATGTATGGGCAATAAATTATGGATGATTTATACGGATGAAAGATATTGTTATATCATTAGATTTCCGGAAATGCCTCACTGTCATGCCCTTTAGTTCTGTAACCAACCTACCTAATAACACGCGGGTTAAAATACACACTGCTGTAGGGGAAAGGGCTCTGTGCAACATGCGTGGGATGGGTATTCAAAAACGACAAGGATGACTTGGTGAAAATATTTTTCTTTCTCAGAATCCACGAATGACTTTCAAAGAAATCATTGTCACTGCATGTTTTGGGGAGCGCGTACGTACATTTGTTGTCGCGCTGCACTCCACTCCACTCCACTCCACTCCACTCCACTCCACTCCACTCCACTCACACTCACACCCAGCAGAGTTATAGGTAAACGCCAGCTGATGAATTTCTGAGAACGATTCGTGCTAGAGTGAGGCGTGATGACGGTAAGCGTCAAACTGATAACACATCTGCCTCCTCGAGCCACGCCATTCAACGGAACTTGGTGCAAACTTAAAAAAAAAAAAAAAAAAGGAGTAGGAATGTGTGAAGGCGAGCTGTTTAATGTATATGTGTGGGTAACATGAGTAATTATACGTGTGTGTGTGTGTGTTCCTGATAAGATGAGCCGTGCGATTTTTTTTTTTTTTTTTTTTTTGCCTAACCGTGGGATGTCCAGCAGAGTCAGAAAGAGGGAGGAAGTGTTTCCTTGCCCCATCACGCATTGTGTGTCATAATGATACATTGAGGGATGGGCACTCACGCTTACACACACGCATGTGTACACACGTTTAAATTTATTTATTTATTTAATCTGACTGTATGCAAACATTTATTATAGGGAGGTGTTTGAATGAGCAAAAGCCATTTTATATGGCAGCTTTGAAAGATTTGCCATGTCTGTGCGTGTGTGCATATGTTTGTCTCTATACATGCGTGTGTGTGTGTGTGTGTGTGTGTGTGTGTGTGTGTGTGTGTGTGTGTGTGTGTGTGTGTGTGTGTGTTGAGAAAGAGAGAAAGTGACAGGCCCCCACTTCTCAAAATGCCATGTCCTGTTTTCTCAGAAAACATTTGCATGAAGCCAACCCGCGTCTCGTAAAGGAAGAAGAATAAAGTGACTGTAAGGAAGTGTTAACCTCTGATTGAGAGAGAGAGAGAGGGATTAAAATATAGAAACAAAAAGAGAAAGTGAGTGGGGGGGCATAAAACAAACAGAATAATGAGAAAGAAAAGATAAAGCAAACAAAAAGTGAAAAAAAGATATCGTGTGTGTGTGTGTGTGTGTGTTCGCACACGTTGCTTTATTTTAACCCAATATGGTTTCAAAACTTTTTCCAATGTAGCGTATATATCTCTCAGCAAGCAATGTTCCGAAAGTATTGGCACCCACCCCCTCCACAATGTGAAACCACATGAAAGCAGTGTAATAAGAAAACTATAGTTAAGGTGTCAGCATTTTTTTTTTTTTAATCAAACCTCTTTTATTTTATCGCATTCTTGAGAAAACTACATTCCAAAACCTGGCAGTAAAATTCCTACTTAAGAAAAAAAAATGTTTCTTTGTCATATAACCATTCTAACAGTGTGTATAGCTGTGATGTTAAGCCTTTATTTTTCACATGGACAGTACATTGCTCCTGATATTTCAGTTTGGGGGTCAGGGTCAGAGCGATGTTGGATGTCAGAGCTGTGATGAGCGCCCCTGGTTAGGACGGGGTTAGGGGCCTTGCTCAAGGGCCGGCAGTGGTAACCTGTGGGGCTGGAGCTTGAACCGGCAACCTTCTGATCAATAACTCAGAGCTTTAACGCTTTGAACTCTTTGAGCTACCACTTCTTACAGCAACCACTGTGATGAATAATAGTTAAAAAAAAAAAAGTTCAGAATTCAGTTCAGTTTTCAATTCAGTTTCAGAATTGCAACTAAAATGCAATTCTGAAACTGTGATTGTTGGGATCTTTTTGCCTGCCTTACTTAGAAAATCATATTTGAAACGGCAATAATTCACACATGGTTTGAGGTAAAAAAAAAAAAAAAAGATGAACTGAAAAAGATTTTGGCAGCACGATAGCGTAGTGGTAGCACTGTCACCTTGCACCTCAAGGGTCGGGGTTTGATTCACGCCTCGGGGTTTGTGTGCGTGGAGTTGCATGTTCTCCCTGTTGTTGGTGGGTTTCCTCCTGGTGCTCTGGTTTCCTCCCACAGTCCAAAGACAAGCAGATTAGGCTAACTGGCGTTCTCAGATTGCCCGTAGTGTGTGAAAGTTGAGCTATGGTCCTACAGTGGTCACCATTGACCTCCACGGTCCTTAGTTGGACTACAGAGGTTCCTACATGGATGGATGGAATTTTTTTTTTTTATCATAACAAATAATTCATATATTTTTTCTACATACTATAAGAGTATTGATAATTTTCAAATAAAATTCAATCTCCCATAAATCTCCTGTTTTATATTTATAACCAACCGTCATATCTCAAAACGCAGATAAATTCTCAGACATAAAGCCGTTTTGATTCAGATCGCTGTGTAATATTTATTATTTCATCGATTCGATGACATGGATCTGGAATAATTCAAAAATATGAACAACAGTAAAAATAAATAAAATAAATAAATAAATAAAAATAATCTGTGTCTTCATGCTGTATATTCCTGCTCAGTGATCATGATTTATGATGCCGAACTGATTGTACAGTATATTAAAAGACACAATGCTGACAGTGTTGTCATTTCTATTTTACATTGTTACGAGTTGAGCTGTCGAAGTTTTCTCTTGTTGTCGTCGAGTTGAGGGCTTTGTCAGTTTCCCAGTCTTTCAGAGCGGAATAGAAAATGTCAAAACTGTCAGCCAGAGAGTTAGAAATGTCTGATGAAACACTGGTGCAGTTGGAGAAGGAAGTAGGAGAGAGGAAATGAAGAATTCCACAGAGTCCCTGAGAAGCAGGCGTGGGTGTGTATGAGGGTGTGTGGGTTTATGGGTGTGTGTAGATGTATGTTTGTGTATGTATGTATGTATGTACGTGTGTGTGTGTTGTTTGCCTGTATGTCTGTTTGCTGCCTGGGGAGATAATATCAATCATCCACTGATTGATAATGACAGATATGGCTGGAAAAACAAAACAAAAAAACACACGCACACACACACACACACACACGCACACACACACACACACACACACACACACACACACACACACACACACACACACACACACACACACACACACACACACACACAACACACACACACACACACACACACACAGCTGGTGCCACCTCTAGCAAAATTGCTATGAGTCATGGGTTTCAGACTACACACACACACACACACACACACTTTTCCATTTGCATGGCTTTCCAGCTTACCTGCTACAAAATTTACATCAAGATAAGAAGAAAAACTCTTTATTCTGGTCACGTGCAACTAAGAAGACATTCTTGGTGCAACTCTAGCACAGCATTCATGCACACACTCTTGTTATTCATTCACACCGATTTTCGGGAGTAAACCATACAGGATTTTTTTATAAATATTACCCGATCTTAAAATGCAACCAGGGTCTTAGGGACTGTAATGGTACTTGCTGTGCCACCATTATCTATCGTATTGTTTAAAATGATTATAATGATTGAAGGTGAGTCGCTATATTGCAAGTTAGACATTAAAACGATTCGAAGTTCAGATTGCGTCTGGGAATTTAGCAGCGCTGGTTAAACATGTCAGTGCATCCTGACTTATACATTTCCTCATTTTTTTGATCAACTGATACTAAACCGTTTCGCCGCCAAGTTTCTTTTCTCCTCCAGCACACACTGCACTTTAAAGATTTTTTTTTTCTTCCCCTCACTAAAGTACTAAAGTGCTGTTAATCCAGGCACAAGCTGCAGGATTCTCCACAATGTGTGACCGGATGAAGTTGGGTAAACACTCTGAGGGTTATTCTTCTTAAAGAATCTTATATGAGATTTTTAAAGATATTTAAAGATAGAATTTACTTTCCATTTCATTTCTTTTTTATTCATATTTATTTCCTGTTAATAGTCTTTTATTTTAAAGCTGCATATCGTACTGTGTATGACTGTGTATGTGACAAATAATATATATTTTCTTATTTAAACCTCACACCGTCGCTCTGAGTGATGGCTGAATTTATTATTATTTTATTCTTTTCTTTTCTCTTTATTATTCGCTTGTTTACCTTAAAGGTCACATATTTGACTATTTCTGTAACAAGTTGAAATAAGAATCATGATCCACCCTTCATTTATTTATATATACAAATTGAATTAAATGATGCAGATTAAATTGAGGAAAGGTTTTTATTATGTTTTTAGGCAAAGCGCCTAAAATATGCAATTTAAAAATCGGTTGTTTATGTATCAACAATCTCATTTCCCCTCTCATCGGTTCCACGGACTCAGTATTAAGCACCACCAGTATACCAATACCAGGTTTGATCATCTATCATCATCTGCGCCTCTTTCCCACTGGTTCATGCCTTAAGTTAGATGATTTTATGCTCGAATGATTCATAGGTCAGTTTGTGGTTTAACAAACCGAAAACATTTCCCAATCTGAAAGTGCCCAGGGACTGGACTGACAATGAGAGTCAAAAAAGTGAATCAGTAAGCCTGGAGAACTATTCTTCAAGACTACGTTAAAAATACAAGAAGAATCTGGTTCTTTGGAAACAACGAGGGGTGGCTCAATTCTTTTGCACAGCACAGATTTATTTTTTTTCACAGTGTGTCTATTAATGCTCTAGATTTTTTTTTTTTACAATTTTTTTCCATAACTAAATCTCACTTTATTTATTTATCTTCTCCAAATCTGCCATTTCAGTGTCTATGTGTATGATCTACACGCTGAGTTCCAATCCTTCCAAAGGAAAGCAGAGCTAAGCAACAAGCTGGAGAGGTGATCTTCTTATGTGAGGTCACAATAGGGGAAACATCTCATTGAAGTCGTCTACGTTCTGGCCAATACAAAGACAGGGAAAAAAAAGAGTTTGTACATGCAGACTGGAGATCCATCTGAGTGTCTAAAAATGATGGAAAAGTGGAGTTTGCATGACGGATGCTCTTTAAAAGCATATTTATGCTTCAATAAGTGCATGATTCAACAAGTGCAATGAAACGAATATGAAATCTGTATTCCCGAGAGTTAGAAATGTAAGTCGGAACCTTTCAAAGGGTCTAAGAGCTTTACAAGGCTGGTCATTGAGACAATGCAACAGGCTTGTGCCCAGCTTTAGAGAGATACTCTCTTGATCGACCACCATGGTCTCTACAATTAACTGGTTACTGGAAGTGGAAATGTGCACCAGAAACAATGCAGCAGAAACTAGGAGTAAATAAGGTCAGCAGATTGCACGGCAATTCAGTGATTGTAAAACCCAGTGCAAAAGGGAGAATTTCAGCCAAGTTTAGGTTTTCCCCCCGACTTACTATAATGTCAAATCCGAATATACAGTATATATATATAAAGAAGTTGTTGGTCCTCACTGAAAATGTGCAAATGTTTCGGGATCCCCATTCTCAAATAGGCTGAAAAAACAAAAATTATTAAACATTTTTTCTCTGCCATCCCTGCATTATGCAACTCCCAAGTGGATACTGTGGAATTCCCATGAGAAGGAGGAAGTGATTGTGCACAGTCTGTAGTAATGGTCAACTAGACCTTACAGTAAGCCCTAAGAAATTCACTGGCTCTTATTGAGACAACAAAATCCCCAAGTTTGGAAAAACCATGAGATAAAAATATTTACCAACTAACAAATGCTGACACACTTCAGAAGTTCCCTGCACTGACTGACTCTATGGCACCGCTCAGATTGCTGTTCGCCTAATGTCCATGAGAGTTTCCTCTGGGATCCCCAGTTTCCTCCCAGCTCACACATACCAGTACATAATTTCTATTTATTATTATTCCATTATTTCTGTGGCAATTACTTACGGGGTCGTGTTGCCAGCTTGATGCCCGATTACCTTTCATGCACTACGGGCAATTTGGGGATGCCGATTTTCCTGCATGTTTTTCGGACTGTGGGTGGAAACCAGCAAACCTGAAGGAAACCCACCAAGCGCAGGGAACAACATGCAAACTCCATCCATACAGACACGAGGTGGAAATCGAACCCGGACCCTGGAGGTGCAAAGCGGCCGCGCTAACAACTAAGCCACTGTTCCACCAGTAGATGAATTAGCCGTACCAAATTTCTAGGTGTGAACGTGCATATTGATGTTTGTTTGTATAGTGTACTACAACAGCTCCTGATCTGCTGCAATTCTGACTAGAAACATCCTTCACTCTGGTGTTTGCACAGTGTTTGAGATCGACAATTTCTGCTTAATTTAATTTGTCTCAGGTATGGCTCAAGTTTCCACTTACCGTATACAGGCAAGTGGATATTCACATGTTCCTTAAGTGTAACGTGTGAGGCCATATTCGAGTGTCCTTCAGAAGCATGTGACCCCTCAGATCCTACTTGGCGGCTGCCGGATTGCTCGAAGCATTTTCAGGATAAAAATGAAGGCTAGCCAACATAACTTGTAGTATCATTATTTCTAGGCTAATTTCTCTTAGCTCATTTTGGTTACACTAGATAAAAATGGCCAGCACTATATACACACGCTTATAAAGCTTCATGTCTCTCCCCTGTCTATGTTCTCGTCTCATTTTTCTTTTATCTCCTTGTTCTTGTTCTTGAATCTGTATTCAAAGTGCCTGTCCCCTGCTCTTCACATTTTCCCACCCTCACCATCCTACTCTCTTTCTCTGTACCCCCTCTTTATCTTTCACTACTCCTACACTCCTTTCTTTTTCATGTACTCCTTTCCTCTTTGATGTACTTCTGCATTCCTGTCCTCCCACTCCAGAGGCTCTTACTCTGTCTCAAAATGACTGAGAGCATCAGGGCACAGTATCGACCTCAACTGGGAAAAAAAAAAAAAAAAAGGGAAGGACAGAAATAAAGCTTCATTGTACATATATTTGTATATTATCTTTTATCGGTACGCCTTTATTGCTTTATCTATATCAATAAGTTCATCCTTTATCGCCTGCTCGGGGTTTGAGTAGAGCTGAAGTATATCCCAGGATCACCGGCATGAAGGTGGAATACACCACTATAGATAGAATGGGCATAAAATGCACACACGTTCAGATCTAGGGGCCATTTGGAACACTTGGCATGGTTGAGAAGACGCATGAAGCAGAAAGAACCCAGAAAATGTGCATATATAGTATATATCTGAAGCATGCAAATATTTATTCATACTGTATGCGGGAACACTAACCTTTGAAATACTTTATGTAAATGGAATTTTGCAGTAAATGGGACTGGCAAGTCGGCATGGCCGACTTTGGAATCACTCTAAGAACTAGAAAGTAGTTATGTGGCCATGTAATTGGCCTTTGCCAATGCAGTCAATGCCACTTTGTCCTTATTAGGAGGTACCACCTCTTTGCCATCCCTGCTGACACACGAACCACTGTGACATTTCCAATTGAGCAGCAGTGCTTCCATTATCCTCCATTAGCCTAAAAATATATACCTAAAAAAATATTATGAAACATATTTGAAAGTGCAGGAATTGAAATCACCTTAAGTTCTCCCCAGGCAAGTTCAAGATACACCCTGGAACTTCACTGTCCCTGTCATTTCAAAATGCTATTTAAAAAAATGTTGAGCGGATAATGTGAGTTATTTCCGAGGTGTCTAGGGAACAAAGGAAGAGGAAATGGAAAATGTCTGAACATGTGTTGGACGGCCCCGGTGACACACTGGAAACGTAAGGGAGAGGAATAACAGACAGTAAGACGGTACGATTTAGACTTGAACTTGAACACCAGTACTCTCCAGTATGAAAGGCTGTGTGTTTTGGGTGTTGTGGGTGTGGAAAAATATTATGCTTACATGCATCACACAGTACACGGCAATATTTTCTCATGCTCTAAATGTACAGCGATAAGTTAAATAACTAATCGCTATGATTCAGAAACTAGATAATAATTAACATCCATGAGGTTTTTGGGTTTTTTTCCCAGCTGGATTCGCACACATGACTGATTTTGCTGTTACAGTTATTAGATTACTATACTTCCATGTTGCCCACAAACACATTCATATACTACAAACAAAATTGCAAACATTGGCACGACTTAAGTCATGAAAGGGTTAAAAAGATTCAATCATTGCACATTGCACAGAACCCACATGGGGCACCAATATAAAGTTGTTGTGCTGTTAATCTGAATAAGGCAGTGCACTTTCAGGGTGGAGGGTTTGATTCCCATCCTCAGGTCTGTGCACGTTTATACATTCTCCCTGTCCTTGATGAGTTTCCTCCCATTTTGTGTGAATAGGGAAGTGTGAGTGTGTATGTGTGAGCATGCCCTGCAAAGGACTGGGAACCACCCAGTGTGTACCCCGTCTCCTGCCCAAATTCTTCCGACATAGGCTCCAGGCTTCCCGTGACCCTGTATGGGCTTCCTGTGACCCTGTATGGGCTTCCTGTGACCCTGCCCCTGTACCCTTATAATCTGGATAAAAACAGAAACATTATGGTAGAACTAATATCGCATACAGTAGATCCAAGATAACAGGGTTTGTTCCAGCGTGTATGTGAGTGGGTATGTTCTCTCTGGATTACCGTGGGTTTGCTGTGGGTTCTTAGGATTTTTTTTGTGTGAGAGAAGTAATATAGTCTCCAAAACACATTTCTGGTTTACTGAAAATGAAAAAGGGGAACTACAGGATTTGCTAGTGCACTGTTATAATAATTTGTATGTTGTTAGTGGAAAAAAAAAAGAAAAAAAAAAGTGAGTGTCCTCTAAAAATATAAATTCAAACTTCCCAAATGACTACTGTTCAATTCAAAATGCAATATGACAGCAAAATTAAATATACAGTATATTAATGTGCATTTTGCTGATATGGCGTATGAAACGAAAATCTTGCATGGGAATGCTTTTGGCTTACAGAGGTACAGCACTGTGCAAAAGTCTTGAGTTACCTCATGTCTTCATATTTAGCTTCAAAGGCCAGACTTTACATTTTGTATTTTTAATTATAAACATAATTCTCCTGGCTTCCTGAAGGACTCTTATTTTTGGCAAGGTTTTGGCATATTCATTTTTCAGTCCAGTCCCTTTACTGGACCGGTTTCTGCCACACAGTTTCTGCCACATAGCCACAAAGTGAGATATGAATCATTCAAGGATAAAATAAAAATCTAACTTTAGGCATGAACCAGTAAGAAACAGGTGCAGATGATGGCAGATGATCAGGTCGGTGATTCTGGTATGCTGGTGATGCCGAATGCTGAGTGGTTGCAACAGACGAGGGAGGAACTGTTTTTTTAAATGATACTTCTAGGCACTTCAATTTTTTTTTATTTTATTTTATTTAGTTTAATACGCAGAAATGTAGGGAGTCTCATAACAGTAAATTGACAGAAAAAAGACAGTACCGTGTGGCAATCCTGCATATATTGAATATAAAACCAGCTTCCATATGCCATAATTCAGAAAATGATAATATTTCATTTGATTTTGATTTTTTATATGATAAATCGTTTCCTTTTTTGGTTTTAGTTATGAATGTGGGCTTCTGTAAATTTTGTACCTGCCCTTCGGTGGTTTCAATTTTCACACTCAGTCATGAATCTTGGAATCACTTTCACACTACAGTGAATCGAGCTGCGGGTGCAAAATAAATATATATTAGTGAGAAATGGCCCAAACTGTGTATTTGTCAAGGCTTTTAACAAGTTTGCAGTTTTTACACAAGGACCTTTAATAAATCAGGACTACAGAGCAACTCGGATTGACACGTCCTGTAATGACACAGGAAATTAGATGTTTTTAAAAAAAATAGAATCTATAGGAGGGTTTCCTAAAGTTAAATGTGGTCATAAAATACTTTGACAAGGCCGGATGGTTAGGTAAATAGAGAATTGGGGAGGTGGTTTTCATAAAAAATACTGAATGTCTGATTACATGAAATTTAACGCTTACTTTAACTATTTATTACTTTCGCTATGTTTTGCCAGCTGTTATTAATTGATGCCGCTTTTTTGACCATTAAAAGGCCATTTCCGTACGTGAGACATTTTTTAAAATCTAAATCTAACAGTTGCAATGATACAGCATATGTTTGCGTTATCAGTTCGTACTGCTTTGGTTAATGTTCTGTGCTGCTTTTTAAAAGTCAAAGAATGAACACGAAACTAAAATGAGCCTTTTTTCCCCCCCCTAATCAATACGATAGTTATTGTGAGATAAATGTGCTGGAATGCGTACTTGGCAGGAGCTGCAGTAAATACCAAACGTTTTAGGTATTCTGGAGCCCTTGGTTTTCTAAAGTCCTCGAAATAGACTTGAACTGAACCTGGCTGTGAATGAGATAAACTTCAAGAGAGCTGTATTAGAAACAGATTTGACCTTTTAGACTCATTTATGACTCCTATAAACTTGGAGATATACAGCCGACATATATCACTGCTTCAATAAACTAGCCCTTGATTGCTGTGTGTGTGTGTGTGTGTGTGTGTGTGTGTGTTGGTTGGTTGGGGGGGGTCATTTGAACTAAATGTTTACACTTAGCATATATGGTGGCTTAGTGGTTAGCACTGTTGCCTTTCACCTCCAGGTTCCGGGTTCTGGGTTCGATTCCTGTGTCGGGTCTGTGTGCATGGAGTTTGCATGTTCTTGTGAATTGCCATCCACAAATTGCCTGTAGTGTCTGTGAATGTTGACCTGAGGTCCTAACATGGTCAAATAAATACAAGGGTCACCACTGGCCTCCATGGCCCCTAGTTGGACTACAGAGGTTCCTGGATGGATAATGTGATGGGTGTTATAACCCTTTTTTCAAATCTACATAAAAAAAAAAATCTAGTTTGCAATAACCAAATCTGCGATGCTGGAGGCACTTCCTGATGCAACACCAATTTATCTAGACTTTGAAGCGGCATCCAAGGGGATCACTGGCTTGGATCAAACCCAGCTGAGTCATCCACCAGGAAACCAAGTTTTCTATCTATCTATCTATCTATCTATCTATCTATCTATCTATCTATCTATCTATCTATCTATCTATCTATCTATCTATCTATCTATCTATCAGTCTATCTATCTATCTATCTATCTATATTATAAAATTCAAGTCATGAACATTTGGTATAAGATGTGTATAAACCATGATGTTAAGTCATTCACTATAACTATATATATATCTAGAGTACATAAAACATATAATGCGTGTGTGTGTGTCTGTGTACGCGCACGTGTGTGTATATATTTATACTGTATGCTGTAAATGTCAACCAGGTTGCCTTATGCCTTCATTAAGAAGAAATTTCACAGTCCCGGTTTGACCTGAACACTATTGGCATCATCATCATCATCATTTTCATCATAATGGATCTGTTTTTACAGTTACACTTCTGCGTAATTAATTCCAATTTAAACGGATTGGCACTGTTCACGCAGTCGAACCTTCCAGGAAACTATAGGCTATAATTAGGTTTTGTTTTCATGCAGGAAGTTAAACGCATGTAACGACATCCGCAGTATGCCACTCAACGTACACAGCATACACAGCCTGAGAGCGTTGTTTGGACAGGCGCTCATGTCACATTGTAAAACTTTTCAAAACAATCATTTCTGCTGATTTCCAGACCATTTTCCTCTTTGCCTGGCTCGAGTCCCCTCTGCAGCGCCCAGAAGAAAGACAGCGAGAGAGGAGAGCAGGGGAGGGGAGGGGAGTACTAGGAGACAATAGCACTCAGGTGTGCTGTGTTAGTCATGACTAAATCTTGCTCTCACCTGATTCAGCGTGCTTGTGTCTGGGGGAGGAAACAAAACATTTCTAAGAATTACTATTCCAGGGTAAGATCAGAATGTACACACACGTTCACATTCGTACAAACAGGGTGAATTGCCTGTGTCCATACACAGCACAGCACATACTCGAGTCCTGTGTATGCCAATCCCGGTGCTTGCCTTTGATGTACCCTTGCCTTTGATGTTTTTGGTATGTTTTTGCTTGCTCTGTACTCGCTTGATCCATTTATGAATTACTTAACGGCTCTGACCTAGATAAAGATGACCGAGTTGGAGAAGGGAAAAACATAGTGTGAGGGATTTGAAAAAAAAACCAAAAAAAAAAAAAACCGTGTTGCAGGACCAGGACCGACTCTCGGCTGTTGTGGTTCATTTGGCAAGAAAAAGAGAGACAGTTTCATTTCAGCAAAACCAGGAACTAAGGGAACAGGAACTGTAACAACGGATACATGAACTCATCTTGCGTGCTTTAGTCTCGATTGCATCATTTAACAGTATTTTTCTGTCCCACTTTTTATTCCTGTAGTTTTTTTTAACCTTGTAAATACCCAGGACTGACCTGATGGTCCAGACTCACCAGAGGATGAAACTTTATTACTTTATTCCATTCCTTACCTATTATTTTGGCATACTTTACTCAAATATTATTCAAATATAATATTATAATATTAGTTAGAATGATAATATTAGTCAGTCTTTCAGCTGCTCCCGTCGGGGTTGCCACAATGCACCATCTGATCCACACTCAACTTTGGCGCAGGTTTCGCGCCAGGTTTCCCATTTCCCGTTGCAACCGTCACATTTCACGCGGACTTGGGGTCGGCACTGCACCCAGTGGCTGGGGTTGAAATTGCACCCGGGCCTTTCACACGGCAGGCGAGAAACCTACCACTGAACCACCGATGCCCCATAAATGAAATACTCTGTGTACTGTTTTTACATTATAATTGTAAAAATACATACTTTCAACTCTTCAATAATAAAATAGTGCAAAAACTGCAACGTCTCAGTCTCATCACTTGCATGCAGTTTCGAATTGAGTAACGCGTTGTTGATATCGTATAACGTCTCAGAACCTTTTCTGCCGATTTTTTGAAAGAAAATCAAAAACAAGTTCTAAAATTTACCTAATTAATGGATAATAGATAAATCCCTTGCTTGGGCTGACTCATAAAAAGACTACGCACATTTAAAGTAGAGCAAAAAAAAATTGCAGATGTGTCTCTTTGTTCTTGGAGTGTAAGAGACGGACTTTATTTCTTGTTAAACTGGAGCTGTGCTAATTATCGTGTTAGAGTCTGTGACAAATTTGACAAAACGATCCTGCTAATCAGGCAATTGCAATCCATCATCTTTGTGTATTGAAGCATAGACGTACTTTTTTCTTTTTTTTTTTATACGAAAGGCGTTCAAGTCAAGCCAGAATCTGTGATGAAGTTTCACTGATAATGAAGGTGTTAGATTGATTGACATTTACAGAAGACATCAAGCACAGTATGGTGATGAGACTCTTAACCACAGAAAAACACTGTAAATGATGCAAATGCTTTAAAGAAGGCCGGACAGCCGAGAAGGATGATCCCGCATGAGGTGGCTCGGAGTGCACCGCGTTCGCTACTGCGAACATTCAAAACTGACGAAAGAGACGCATGTGTCTGTGGGAACTGTACACACAATCATTCACCGACACCCGCTGGGAGTTATTGCTACATCCCCTGTACAGTCCTGACCTCACTCCAAGGCATTTCCACATACTTGGGCTGTTAAAGGAGTTCCTTGGAGGCCGGTGTTTCAGACATGACCCAGACAATCGGATCATGGCCCTGAGAAAACTTTCTACCTTGATGGTATCCAAGCTCGATGATAAGTGCATTAGTGCATTGTACTGTATTTTGACTCTGACTGGTCACATCATAGCTGAGCATTGCATAATGTAAAAGTGTCCCTTTTTTTTTTTTTTTGTCCAACATAAATCATAGTGTCAAAAGATTCCTTTTATTTTTAGTGAGAATCCCCCGACGAGCAAAATAATACACATACACTTTCTGACATACACAGCCCGCTCAGGCTCGAAATATGTTGCTAAGGCAACTGCCCACTCGGGCCTACGCACACACCACCCACACGCGGTCAAGAATCAGATGCTTTTTGTCTCTGTATGTTTGTGGGTGTGCGTATGTGTGTGCTCAACAGGAAATTAGTTTGCTTCAGGACAGGCTGCAGGTCAAAAAAGAAAATAAGGGCTGGCCTACAGTCTGCATTCACTGAAGAGATAATGTGCAGGCTGTGACATGAAAATTCTCTGAAAGCCCCATAAATATTATAATTATCTGTATCTTTTGGCATTTTGTAACCTGCGAAGTCACTGTGGAACTTGGAAACCTGACTTCCAAAAAGAAAAGGAACAAAATGTACAAGGTGCACTGCTGGGCTGACATTAAAACTCAGCGCTGAAGCCAGCATTCATGTCCTGCCCTGCTAGGAGCAATCTAATTTTACCAACAGTCACGGGTGAATTGATCTGAAGAAGTGCCATCGTGCAAAGATCTTTCCTGAACTCTTGCTTCTGATTGGTCTTACATTTGTTTTTTCTCTTACAGCAGCTCTGACAAAACTCCAGGTTGCATTGCTATAACAGGTTTATACTGTATTATGTTACAGTCAGTCAAATATGTTATCCTGTTTTAGCAGCAACTTACACTTTGTCTTGTATGTGAAAGATGCTGCGTATAGAATGTATTTGGACCTATTGATATAGTTGAGGTTTTCGGTGGTTTTCTAGTATTCATTCGACGTATTTTGGAAGGAGACACCAGTGCGAGTGCTTTCTAACACTCGGGGTTAAAGCTGTTCTTTTCATCTTTTAAACACAGGAAAGTCTTCAAGAGAGAGGAGCTTGCACTTTGTGGTTTCTCAGGAACTTCCACGAGACTGCATGTAACTAAAAATGGATTAAAAAACAAAAACAAGACGTGTCTTTAATAGTAGAAGAGGAATTAAACACTTTAGGTTGTGCTGTTATTGGAAAATAATTGACGGCTGTGTGATCATATTAAACGCCGAGTCCAACTTGTTTCGTAAAGGTTCCACAGCATTGCATTGAACTGTAAATGGATAAAAAGAATAATGTATTATTCATTAATACATTAAAAAAAAAGTGTTAGGTGTAGTGGTACATATACTCACACAGTGGAAATATGATTCGTATATCAACATATTTAAACTGAGGGCACAATTTCCACTCGAATAGAATTCACGTCAAACCGGGATTTTCTTGTGAATGAAGGTGTAAAACTGATTGAGATTTACTTTTAAAAAAAACTAAAAAAAAAACTGCATGGCTGCACATCCGGTAAAATGACATTCCTGGCCGAGCTGGCTCAGAGTCTACGGCAGTTGTTTCCATGAACACTCAGCGAGTGTAAAGTCTGATCCTTGAAAATCGATGGCTAACTTGTCGCCAACTTGTGAAAGAGACGCAGCCGACTGTGGGAACTGTACACACACTTATTCACAAACACAACTTGGTTACAGGAACTCGGTTTAGAGTTATTGCCACATCCTTCTACTCTACAGTCCTGCTCTCACTTCACACCATTTCCACGTGTTTGGGCCATTAAAGGAGTTCCTGTGAGGCCAGCATTTCAGACGTGAAGATGGTAAGCCCGATCCTGGCTCCAGTCTACTGAGAAAACTTTCTAGCTTGATGATACCCAAGCGCTAGTGAAACGCTGGAATAACTTTCATAACTCCATGCATCCATCCATCCATCTAGGAACCTCTGTAGACCAAGGGTGAACATTGCATTTGTTTCCATTTTACAACCATGCTAGGCTCTCCGGTCAACGTTCACATGTGCTTTCACACACTACGGGCAATTTGGGAACGCCAATCAAGCTAATCTGCATGTCTTTGGACTGTGGGAGGAAACCAGAGTACATGAAGGAAACCCACCAAGTATGGGGAGAACATGCAAACTCCATGCGCACAGGCCCGGGGCGAGAATTGAACCCGGACCCTGGAAGTGCGAGGCGACCGTGCTAACCACTAAACCACCATGCAGCCAACATTTATATCTATGTTCTGTTATTCTGCACAATACAAAACTCCTGATTTGACATAAACAATGATAAATAATGTTAAACTCATTCAATTGAATTACAGGCACTCGCAAACTTCATTTATCTTAGATATAATATTTACGTGTCAAGCTACGCAAGGCCGAAATCATTGAATTGAGTGCATGTGAATAACACAGGATTGTCATTCTTTTCACATCGAAATAAGCTCTTTGGTGCCCCAACTCCCAGATGTGCATGTTGAACATCCTAATCCAGATTTGGTCCCTCTGAGCTTTTATATAATAAGCTCCATGCTTCTAGGAAAGCTTTCTACTAGATTCTGGAGCGTGACTGTGGGGATTTGTGTTCATTCAGCTACAAGAGCGTTAATGAGGTCAGGCGCTGATGTCAGGCGAGGAGGCACCAGTTCCAGTTCATCTCGAATGTGTCGAGTGCGGGTTGTGTTCAGGGCTCGGCGCAGGACACTTGAGCTCTTAAGACATCATATGCTTACGAAGCTGGCTTTGTGCACCGGGACATTGTCCTGCTGGAACATGTTCAGGCCTCTAAATTTAAGGAGGGGGGGAATTGCTATTCTAGAGTATACAAGAACATTCTAAACTATTGTGTGAGTCGAATTATAATGATGGTCAAGCATTCGGCCATGATTTCTGTAATACCAGGAATTACAATACTATGAGTTCTTTTATAAATATCAACATTAAGATGAAACATATAACCATCTATAGTTCCACTATACTTCATCTTCTGCTTTTGCATGACTTATGTAACTTTTTAAACTAACCACTGCACTTGTGAAACATTTGAAACGTTATTTAATTTTTGATCACCGCCAGTGACGAGGGTGCGTGAAGCACTTTGACTAAAAACTGAATGAAGAGTGCACATTCTCGCTTCTATAGGCAGCTCCTCAACTAATGAAACACCCACACAGGCCTCCTAATAAGATGCATGAAGAGTGAAAAATAGACAGAAGCTGAATGAGAGAGAGAGAGAGAGAGAGAGAGAGAGAGACAGAACAAAATGAAAAAGAAACCACATAGCAGCGATCTCTAAAAATACAGTAACCATTGGGAAAGGACAAAAGACAACAACTAGTGGGAAGTTTAAAATAGGCCAGCTAACAAAGGCCTCGAAAAAAAAGAAGTGTCTGTGTGGAGTGTTTTTCCCCTCGGCTTTTAAAAAGCTATTTCAGATGAGTTGCTAAGCAACTTCAAGTGATGTCCATAATCTTCAGAGAACATGATTGTGTCAAGAGCTCTAACCGGAGCAGTCACTCCATCCATGCACACACACATACACACACACACACTCACAAAATGCACATGCCCAATGTTCTTGTTTCACTAAGAGAACTCCCAAGTAATATACAGCACCAGGGGGACGACACATTATGGAACCAAGGTCAAAGGTCAACCCCCTAAGCCAGGCTGCCGCCTTTCCAATTCTGATGTATAACAGTTGGGGGAAGAGGTGGCATGGAGAAGATCAACACATGCGGTATGGGGTGTGTGCACATGCAATTAGCTGCTTTGTGTATACTGACGTGTCGTAGATATATATTTTGGGATGGAACCGAACACATGTGCATTGTTCAGGCCGAACAGATGATGCGTTTTAAACACATCGAACAGGAGGTGCACCATTCAGAAGGTTACAATGAAAAAAAAGAAAATGTAGCCAAAAAACATGATTCAAATTCTAATTCAAATTCAAATTTGATCTGTCACGTACACAGTCATAGTATGATCTGCGGTGAAATGCTTAAGTTGATGACGCATCAGATTCATAGATTCCCAGTGAACTGAAATAACGTGTCCACTGCAATCTCTTTCCACTGGAATGCCTTTTGGTGAATGCGATGGTGAAAGATTTCTAGAGAAACTGATACAGCACCTCTAGCTTGCATCCTGGTTTAGAAGTTCTAATGAAACACTCTATTATCTATCAGATATTCACATCTCTTTGTGGGATCAGGCCAGTTTCTACTTGATCCTTGCAACCAGGAATCAACTTGTCCTGGCATACATCCCACATATTCGATTTAGGCAATATGTTTTAAACCCTGTTGTTTGGAACATACAGATCACAGGTTATCAAAAAAAAAAAACATTGAAAAAACAGTGTTTAAAAAAAAACATGCTGTCATAATCCTTTTGGAGAACAGACAATATTTAAGCTGAGCGTATATTACAACCAAGAAGTGCCAGAATCTGCTTAAAGAACATGATTGAGGTTGGACAGGGTTATAAAGGCAACACATACAGGTAACAGAATATATGTCAGAGTTAAAGCTTGAAAATGGAATCTGACATTTGTAACATTTGTGTGACTTGACAATGCCAATGAATAAAAATCCATGACATACTGTACTTAATGTTCTTTCATTTGTCCTCAGCGTTGTAGTTGTTCGTCCTTCAGCTGCCCATGTCGAGGGGTCGCTACAGCAGGCCATCTGATCGGCACAGCAAATTGCCAAAGGTTTTTACTCCGGACGACCCTTCCTGACGCAACCCTCCCATTTTATCTGGGTTTGGGACCGGCACTGCATCCAGTGGCTGGTTTTTGGGCAAACCCAACCCTTCCACATGGCAGGGGAGAAGCCTACAACTAAGCCTCCAATTGCCCTTAATTTGACCTAAGGGTTTATATCTACTTTTAAACCAAACTGTAGACTATGTTTGTTGTGAGCATGAAATATGTCTCTTAGCAACGTTTATATATGAGACATACTACAATCATACTAAAGTCCCTACAGTCCATGCTTCTTCACTGTATTTTTATAAATGCCCCGTTAATGCCATAGAGATTTCTTCACGTTGTGTTTTTTTGAGAAAAGCCCTTATGTGCTAATTGGGAAGAACCTGCTTGTCAGCAAGAAAGAATCTGCTGCATCACTGGCGAAATGAGCACTTCCTGTCGCCCCTTGAAACCGCCAGTTTTATCCTATCATGCAGAACATCAGCACAGGAAGTTGGCTAAGACAGGGGCTGCATTGCCTCGCTTTGGGTCACTGAATGAGTGTAATCAGCCTGCACGACGTAGACCAAAAGCATCATTTCCTGTTTAGTGACGGCAGCAGTATTCACTTCCTGAGTGCTCTGTTTTCAGCCTCGGTTCAGAGAGAGGAAGTGTGTGCTGTGTGTGCTGTGTCTTATAGAGCTTTAACTCTTTGTTGATTACCATATAGGCTGATACAGCATTAACATGCTTTCACTCTAATCGAAAGTTGATTAGATTCCTGTAACAGTACACCCCCAAGTGTGTTATTACTCTAAAATAACAACGACCAATATGTAATCAATTAATAATAATAACATACCAATATTTAATTAAATTTAATTATTCTTAATATGAAAATGAAGCTATACTTTTTAACAAGTTAGCTCTTGTTATCATTTATGTTTAGCAACTATAACAGTTGCTACCTCTCTTTTTCTCATTCTTGACATTTAATGAGCCCACTCACTCACTCACTCACTCACTCACTCACTCACTCACTCACTCACTCACTCATTCACTTACTCACTCACTCATTCACTCACTCACTCATTCACTCCCACATCGTCTATAACACTTTATCCTGTATTCAGGGTCATGGGGACCTGGAGCCTATCCCAGGAGACTTAGAGCATGGGGCGGGGTACACCCTGGATGGCGTGCCAGTCCACCGTAGGGCACACACACTTACACACACTGACACGCTCCTTCATATGCGACAGGAAACTTGGCAACGCCAGTCAGCCTAACCCAGATGTCTTTGGACTGGGGGAGGAAACCGGAGTACCCAAAAGGAAACCCATCAAGCATAGACAGAGACAGAGGCAGGAATCAAACCACTAACCACTAAGCCACTGTGCTGACAATGTAATAAGTCATTAAAGAAAAAAAAAATACAGGTTGTCATATTACAGAGAAGCTGCAAAGCACTATTCAGCTCCTGCTCTGCTCTCTGGACAGGTAACAGTGTCGATAAAGAGGTGGCGCCTAACAGATTATATTGAAACAGTCATCTTTTTACTGTTTGCTCATTCTGTTAAAGGTCACTAATAATTCTGAAATTAAACACACTGTCATAGAGCGCACCGCTAAAAAAAAAAAAGTCTTCAACCAAGCCATTTGATTTGATTGCTGCTGTTTTCGTGCTACAGTGCGATGCCCTTACAAGCCGAGACACCTGAGAGCTGTAATCAGTGTCCAACGTTTATCCAGATGGAAATGATGCTCATTCAGTATCGGTGATGAGGTCGGCCCTTTTGGGCCGAGAATGATGATGAAGGCAATAACAGAACGCAACTCCTCTATGCCTGCTCACTCCAGAGCTCATCAGAGAGAAGTAGACATGTGTACACATCAATATGTAATATCAGTCCAATGATGATGTGACCCATATTGATCAAGCAGGGCAAGCTCTGTTTGCAGTGCCCTCCCTTTTGTTTGGTTAAAGGTCAATATGAGACAGGTTAGACTAAGAGATGGACATTTACCAGTAAACCACTGTTTTTACAAGCACCCAAAGCAACACCAAGCTCATTACAGCCGAAGCAATCACTGGGCCTGGGGTGGAATGGTTTATGACTTGCTCCAGAATCTGCTAACGATTTCACTTATGTCCATGTAAACACATTTTCCTGGTAAAAACCGAGTAATTATATACCCGACTACGAGAACACTTCAATACGGTCGGCCTTTGTCATTAACACTGGCTGATCAGCGCCATAAAAGTGGTTGCTTCAGCACAGAAAGCAAGCTCAGCTCAATGAAATAGTAAATTGCTGTACCTCTGAATAGCTTCATTATACCCAGACTGTGAATTGTCCTTACAGATAAAGTGAGCGGAATGGTTTATGGGTACGACTTGGTCACTGCTGAGTGATAAACCCATTGATGGTGCGTGGTGATCCTCGCCTAATGCAGTCTAATTATAAAGCGCACCCCAGGCTATTGATTACACAGATATCTCCAAGGATCTCCACATCACATAATTACATTCGACCCCACCTGAACAATCTGCCGCTCCATCCCTCCACCTCCGACGCACCCCCCACGAGTTACGCTCCTTATGATCACCATCATAATTAGATATGCTTTGCCGAAAAGGCAACTTGGACTTGAACAGGAGATCTGTTATCCCCCGTGGGAAATGTGTGAACCAACTGGGGACTTCAGATGATTAAGGAGGAAGAATGTGCAAATCCACATTATATTGAACATAGTAATCATAGGCACTTCCCAGTGGACAGGAGCTGGCTTGACTTGGTATAGTTGGATATATTGAATATATATAACATATAACCTATGGAAATGACAAACACACAGACATACATTGATCAGCCAAGCCATAACATTAAAACCTGACAAACATTAAGTCCAGTAATTTGCCGGTTCCCCTTGTGCCACCACGGTAGCTCTGGCCCCTTGGGGCCTGACTCCAGAAGACCTTTAGGGGTGTGCTGTGGTGTCTGGCTCACAGACGTTGGCAGCTGATTCTTTGGGTGTTGTGTGGGGCCTCTATGGATTGGACACTGCATCCCATGGTTGCTCGATTGGATTGGGATCTGGGGAGTTTGGAGGCTGGGTCGGCAGCCCTGGGCTCTTTGCCTGTTTAGCCTGTTCATACACATGGAAGCTGCGGTGCACTGGGTGCTCTGGTGCCGTTCTATCATGGCCAGTATTGACTTGTTCCAGTAAGTTATACTGCATTGGCTTTTCTGTGGGATCGAACAAAACAGGCTAGACTTTGCACCCCACAGGCATAAATAATTCTTGGGTATCCATGATCCTGTCACCAGTTTACTTGGATATAATTTATAATCAATGTTAAATGTTCACTATTATCTGCTGATAATATTATAGCTGACTGGTGTATATCCTCACAAATTCCAAAGCCACATTCAGGTGTTTTTTTTTTTATCTATAAATTGTGATTTGATGTATGCAATGATAAGATTTTTGAAATGTTGCCAATGCCAGATCCTATCCTTCTACTACTTCTACTACTGCGGCTCCTCTGGCCCTCTGGTCCTGCCCTGATGTTCTGAACTTCTGACTCAGCTTGCAATGCTGTGAATGGACCCACATGGATACTACTTCAATTTGTACCTAGGAATTGTTTCTGTAGTCATGACGAATGTCCTGTTCTCATTCCAGGACACTTACTATCAGTTCTTTATTCTAACAACATTTCAACACACTAAGTACTGTTTGTGCTGTATTTTACTTTCACTTTACTAATTTCGTTCCCACCCAGGGAAAGATGAATAGTCTTTTGTGTCTGGTTCCTCTTCGGGTTTCTTCATTTTGTTTTCTTGGGGAGTTTTTCGTTGCTATTGTCACCTCTGGCTTACTCATTAGAGATTAAAATTTACACCCAGATTTCTGTAAAGCAGCTCAGTGACAATGTCTATTGTTACAAATGCAATTGATATAAAACTGAATTGAATGGGAAGTTCCATAATTTTCACTTCTGGATGGACACTGGTTCCCAGGATCACAGTTACCTGTTGTTTTTTCGTTGTTTGTCAGTTGAGGATGAGATCAGAGTTTGTAAATCGTCTAGGCCTTGTGTCTAGACGCATAACAGTTCATAACCTTGTATGTTTGCTTTTCTGCCTCACCTTTTGTAAGCGTACAACTATGTTTACATTTCAGTGAGACGTTTATAAAACGTCTAGATTTTTGCTGGGAAAAAGTATTTTTTTAATCTTTGAAGCATGTAGTAAAATAGTTGAAAACAATACTAAGTCATAACTTTTTTTTTTTTGCAGTGAGACACACCATCAGAGTACAATAAAATTAAATTCTTTGACCTCTTTATGACTGCAGCTCAGATGGTATCTATGTAATTAAAAAAAAAGGTTTTGTTTGTACATTGGTCTGAACACGGCCTTTAAATGGTATCTTTAAATTTCATACATTGGAGGATCTGAAACCAGTCTCAGAAACTTTTCTGTCTGTATGTCTGTATGTCTGTCCAGCCAGATTTTGTCACAGCATCAAGCAAAACTGGCTGCATAGAATTGAATTAAACTTTGCCAGTAATTTGGTATTTACCTGAAGTTAAATCTGCGTCATAAATTACATCAAAATGTTTAGTAGAAGCGAAGTTATATCCATTTTTATGCCAGATTATAAACCCGAAAGAAAACCCAGAAATAAAACTTTTGCAGTGCTTAGAGATTTAGCCTGAGGTTTACCCTGCACCATAAATGAAATCAAAATGTTGAGTAAAAACGATGTGTATAAATGTAGTTATGTAGCGGATTTAATAATCTACTTTAAAAGAAGCTCAATGTAAGCAAACACCTGCACCGATAGATATTAATTAGGAAATCTGAACTGAATATTTTACTTGGAGATGTTCATATTTATACCACTGAAATAAGACAGATGAAGTGGTACAGGTGATTTTTAACACCTACTTTTTCAATTTCTCGTCTGTGATTCACTCTCCGATTACCGAACAGGGAGTGTATTTTTGGCTGATGACGAAAGTACAACTTGGCGTAAACAAGGCAGCCTTACAAATTATATATTTTTTGTATTAGCAAGTTAGACAGAGAGTTCTGTTATACAGAAAGACAGGCAGACAGGCAGAAGACGTGGGCTTCAACCTGAAATAATAATATGGCGAAATCCAATCAGCTTATTTGTAGCTTTCAGCTTTTTAACTGTTTCGAAAAAAACTGTTTTCCCGTCAATGACGGGTTCATACTTTGAGTCAACTGTTTAATTATGAAGCGTACTGTATTAGATTTTTAATTGATGAATGTACCACCCAAACCAGTTACACTTCCTCACAGAAACAGCTTATTAAATGCTTAGACTGAGAAATGAAACACTTCCTGTGTGACACACTTTAATGTGTCTGGCAATAATGTAAGTCAATTCAATTAAGGTTACATGTTATGCTTTTAACTATACATCTATACATATAAGGAAAATAGTGACAAGGTTGCATAAAAAAAAGAACCACAGATCCTGTACTGCACAAACCCAAGAGTTTGTACAAGATGCCAACTATACAGTATGCAGACCAGCGTTCACCAATAACACTGCCCTCATGGGCCAATTTGCGACAGATTGAACTGAACCAGTGAGCCACCGTGAAGAATATTCACAACTGTGCATTATTGACTATCACTGTTGCCTCACATTGTTGTATGGCTTCCAATCTTGTCTCCTATCTGTGAGCATGGAGTTTGCACATTCTCCCCGTGCTTTTTAGGTCTCTACAGTCTGAAACCATGCAGTGAAGGCTGATTGGTGTTTCCAAATTGCCCGTAGTGTGTGGTTGTGTCTCCTGCATTGTGCCTGGAGTGACAGACCCCCTGTTACTCTACACGGAAGAAATGGTTTTAAAAATGGAGGGATAGTTTCATTTCGAATCTTTGTTTTATTCTGGCTCCTAGTTTTGCCCGTTCTTCTACTTTTCATATTCCATATTTAATTTAATGGTTAGGCATTGATGGACAAATCACATATATTAGCCAGACCACCTGGTCAGTAAAAGCTCAGATGTGCTGTCCGGTGTTTTGGTTGCCTGGAAACCTAAGTGACTAGGCTAAAAAGAGGAAGTTAATGCAATGTAGTGAAGCATGGTCAGCTAGTTAGCTATTCATTTACATTAATACAAATGCAGGAAAATTAACACTTTTCCATATGTTTGAAAAGTCGGATGTTCCCAGGGTCCTATGTTCACTAGTTCATTCATTTCTGTTAACCCACATTAACCCTTTCATTTCGCTCCAGACAAATATTTCCTGAATATTATCCAATATATTTAAAACTTTAAAACTTTTTAAACACAATAAAACTAATGTGTATCATTTTATCTACTGTTAGAGTGAGTTGATGTCTCTATAGCCAGAACTTCATAAGGCAAATGAACAAAGTCGTCCTTACGTTCCCAGAGTCCTATATGGTCCACATATTTATATGACACATAATGGAAGCATGACAAAGGGTCCTATTTTCCCATCGCCATGTATTCCCCAGTTCTAGGGTCAAATGTTCCCAGGGTCCCATGTCACGAAAGACTTATGTTCCCAGGTTCCTGTGTTCCTCTGGGCTACATAGCACATGCAGGAAACCTGAAAATGATGTTCCACAGGGGAGTGTACCTATGTTCCCTGTGTCCTGTGTTCCCTAGTTCATTTGCCATCATAGGACCCTTTGTCATGCTCCAAATATGTACCATATGAATCTGGGGACCTTAGTGCACTGGGAGGACAGGGATGATCCTAAAGTTTGTAAAATACTGATTCTGTGAAAAAGTATTTCACAATATTTAATTAGTTATATTTAATATTGCAAAAAGATTAACCAGAGTAAATGTAAAATACAGTTTTTAAATGATGATTTAATTTATTAAGGGAAAAAGGTCGTCCAAACCTATATGACCCTATGTGAAAAAATAACTGCCCCCTTGCTAAAGGCTGCGTTCCATTTAACTTGCCACACTCAGGGCTTAGTAACTGCCAGACCTGTTGAACCAAGAAATCACTTAAATAGAACTAAAAATAAAATAAAAACATGTAAATAATTTTGTCTGACAACGTGAAGCATGCTAAAAGATTTTAAACAGCAACACATGCTGCGATCTAAAGAAATTGAAAAATGAAATTTAAAAAAACAAAGTAATGGATCAAGTCTGGAAAGGGTGACAAATCCATTTCAAAGGATGTGGGACTCCAGCGAACAAGAGCCATTATACACAAATGCAGAAAACCTGGAACAGCGGTGAACCTTTGCAGGTTCATCAACAAGTCATCGAGGAGCTCGTAAAAGAACCCAGATCCCGAAATAAAAAAACATCAGTAAGAATAAGAAGTGTGCTTTTTTATTCATGGTTGTAGAACCTGATTATTCACCACGCAGCTATGAGTAAAATTTCACAGCCTGGACACCAAATATGTTTGTCCTAGGCACATGGGATTACTGGTTCTGTGCCTTAGTGTTTTCCTGTGTTAGAAACCATGCTGTGAGTTTCATCTGTTGAAGCAATTCTCTTGGTAAATATGTGAAGCTGTTACTCAGTTTCTTTGTTTTTTCATGCCCCCTCTAACACTGTGTTTATGCTACACGGCTACGCGAAGCCACAAGCAGCCACAGTGAGAGTTACACCAGCAACTGACAAACCCACCTGTGCGTGTGCATATGTGTGTGTGGAATAGCAACGGCTCAAATCCACAGCTGTGTGTCCGGGTTTTTTTTTTTTTTTTTTTATAAAACCGTTCTAACCTAAATAAAAATCTATTGATTTCATCACCAGACTAATAACCTGCATAAAAATTTTTAAAAAAATATCAGGATCAGATCTTGTTGAAATTTGTTGAGTAAAGGAATAAGAGCAAGAACAAAAAGACACCAATAGGAATCTGCATGAAAATTAAAATTTATTACCTAAAAAGAAAAAAAAATTCTCTACAGCAAGCCACATTGAAATGTATTGCTTATGAACAAAGAAAATCAGTTTGTTTTAGTTGTTTCCCTCTTTTACAATACCAGGTTTCATTTTTGACAAAATACACGCACACAAAAACAAAACCAAAAATTAAAAAAAAAAAAAAAACGAGCACACGAAAGAGGTGACGATAAAAAACACCAGATAATGTTTCTTCACAGTTGCAAGATCGGCTTTATAAATTAAAACAGTTATAAAAATGTGCTACACAAGCAGAAGCTCCTCACCTGTGAGATCACAAGACAGTACGGGCAACAACAACAAAAAATAAAAATAATAACAAATGCAGCGTTTACAAAAAAAAACAAACAAACAAAAAAAAACACCGTTGTCAACTTTAAGAAGAACATCCCAACCGAACGCGTATATTTCCTTATGAACTACTCATATATTCAATTCAACCTTAAATAAATTAGATCAGATCCCATGCATCCAGGTAACTGTGTTTTGCGAACTTGGTGCTGAAACAGGAGACGTACGCAACGTGACATGTGATGACTGTGTTTACAGAGTGATATTCGTTTATTTGGACCTGTTCACTCTTTCTTTCTTTCTTTAAAAAAAAAAACATGTTAAATGTATATATCTATATATTTACGGAGATTCCGATTTCAAGAATGAAAGACAGGGTGTATACAAGACAAAAAATGCACAAGAGATACACGGGACAGACAATACATTGTGAATAATAAAAAAAAAAAAAACACAAAATGAAATAGGGGAAAAACAAACAAACAAACAACCAAACAAACACAGAGCAAGTAGTCTTTCATGTCTGTTTTTTCTTTTCTTCAGCTGAGCGATTTATCAGAACCCGGGAAAGAAACGTCTTTGTTCCGTTTGTCTCAGGCACGTTGTTGAGGCACGCGAGCCTTTCACTAATGCTCTAATGGTGCGTCCTTAGTTGAAAAAACAAAACAAAAACAAAAACATGATACACACATCAAGGATCCAGAGTTTCCAGTGCCTGCACTTTTTTTTTTGTTTTAAAGATAGGTAAGGCCACTGTACACAAGGTCCATCCATGTTTTTTTCCCCGCGTGTCCCATTTCCATTTTTGTATTTTTTTTTTCCTTCAACCACATTTATATCGAGAAACAACAGTTCATAGTGGAAAAGATGCCTGACGTGACTCTTCACCTTGATGGCACGTGCACGGAACAGCAGGTGACATAAAACCTAAAATACTACTTTAAAGTCCTAATTTTCTCTTCGGATCAGTTTGTAAAACGGTGCTACAGAGCCAAACTGTCAATGATCCTGCTCGAGAAGGTCCTCGTACGTTCGAGAAGCATGTGTCCGTTTCTGCACAATCAGGTCGAAATTATGATGAGATGGATGACCAGACGAGACTCCTCTCCTTCGTAGCAGCAAAAAAAAAAAAGAAAGAAAAATAGAAGGAAAAATCTAGACGTGTTCCACATTTGATGCTTCAACACAATAAGTGGTAAACAGAGGCACTGGGATTATGACCTTAATACTTTGACCAGTAGGTAGAATTAGAGATAGAAGTATGAACAAGCAAGTCGTGTGTCCGTAATAAATGCTTTCGGATGGATGTGAGTTCGCTTGAGTTTCGACCAAGCTGAGTAAAAAAAAAAACTTAATGCTCACAGGTCAAAAAAGTGTGCAAAATGTAATAAACCAGAAAGAAACACCTGAATTTCTTGCTTCATAATGCTACATGACGCATTTCGTAACAACAGCAACTCAAACCACCACCACCACCACCACGTTCAGACGGTCAAGTGAGCAAAATCGGGAGGGAAAACGTGTCAGAAAGTTTGAACCACTTAATCAAGTCCGTGTTGTGCGTCCGAGAGAAACTACAGAGAGAGACGCTCACTTGGTTCGCTTCGTGCTCAAGAACATGAGCACCTATGTTTCAAATTACACAATTTTTTTTTTTTTTAATCCCAGCGTTATACATCGTAAATCCGTTCTCTTTCAGCCGCTTGTCGTCTCCTCCTCCTCCTCCCTCGTCCTTCTTTCTTCAGGCCACGACGAACTCTGAGGCGATGTCGGTCTGGACGTCGTTCTTCCAGAGCGCCTCGTCGTAGTCCAGGTCGATGGAGCCGTCGCTGCTCAGGCTGCTGTTGCTGTGGCTGCGGGTGGCTTTGCGCTCGCTCAGCCAGTGATATGGGGCGCGGGGCTCCCTCCTCGCCCGCCTGCGGAGCCTCCTCTGCTGCAGCAACAACTGCAGACGCTCCACCTTACAGCGCGTCGCCCTGTTCTCCGTCTGCCTGGTGGGCTCGCCTGCAAACCAGACAGGAAAAAAACAAAAAAATATTTTATTCATTTATTTAATTACAAATATTAATAATATTTATTGAAAAATAAAGCAGTCGGGGGGAAAAGCAGTTCAGTGATTTATCGTGTAAATCGTTTAGAGCATGCCTATGGTAGGTTTATAGACGAAATGGTAATATTTCACTACACACTGACTCCAAAATCGTTAAAAAAAAAAATTATAATAGAAGTTTGAATTTCAGATGTTGCAGTTCCTCTATAATCCTGCACGTGGTGCGCTCTAAACTATTCACACATTTGGCAGGCAGCAGGGGATTCTGTGGAGTGAATTATGTATTTGTTAGGTTTGTTTACAAAATAAAATGTGAAAACATTGAATCGTGATCCTAAAAAAGCGAATCAACATGAAGGTATCGTGATAATATTGTATCGTCTGGTGTTTAGTAGACAGATTATTGAAAAATGTCAGATTATACCTTTACTAATGCACATAATAGGATAATTCATGTCTTAGGAGTGTGTGTGTGTGTGTGTCTGTGTGTGTGTGTGTGTGTGTGTGTGATACAGACATAATCACACTCATTCATTTATTGATTAATTTAATGAAAAATCGCTTGATCGGGACCTAATTTTATATGAAATCACTATAAACTGTGATGGTACAATCAGCCACAACTGCATCGGAAATATTACTCAACAAATCTTCAGACGTGCCAACGACACTGTTAACAACAGCGCACTCTCGACTGTCGATTAGTTTCGATTTGAGGAACAGCTTCGCTTTCATTATTATAAAACACGACACTCGTACAGAAACGAGACTCTCGCCCATCGCCGCTGCCTCTGTCATAAAAGAATGATGGAAGTGTCAATAAATTCTGCATACTTCTCCTTTATGTTCACATTCTCTTTTATTCTCACACACACACACGTGGTATGCCTCCAAGCAAAGAGAAAACAAATTCATAATGCATGCTAGCCTGTGGCACTTGACTTCCATTAGCAGAGCAAAAATCCACACGTGAGCGCTGAGCATGCTGGGAAAACGAGTCGTGCACTGGCACAAGAGCAGCATGGAAGCGAGGCAGAAGTCTCGGGTCACTGCTGGAGGAAGAGGTCTATTCTTTCCACAGCCCTGCGGCCTGGCTCTGCTCATGCATCATTTAAACTTCATCAGCATGTTTCCACTGAACACACACCCCACACACACACACACACACACCACACGAGAGTACAAAAGTGTACACCCGCATGAACTCTGACCCAGATGCCCGCCTTCTCTGCCCTGAGAGCCCAATAAGATGTGATCCAGAGACTCTGAATAATTCACATAGACTCGTTCTTAGAAACACATGTGTGTGTGTGTGTGTGTGCTAGTAGAACTGATTAAGGCAGTATATTTGTCATCTGTAAGATCCAGGATCAAAATCCCTTTAAGAGGCCCCCTGTTTGTATACACATCTATATTGCATGTGTGTGTGTTTGGTGGCGGTGGGGAGTTTTTGAATGATGAATCGATGCACTGAATGAGAGTCATGCACACAGAAGTGAGCCTCTAACTCGAGCCAGTCCTTCCTCTTCCCTTTAATGTGCGCAGATGTGTGTGCCTTTGTGCGTGTGTGTGAGCGAGAATCTCTGAGTCAAAAGCTTCTTCTCAGTCACGAAGTCCAAGGCTAAATGCATCGTTGACCACAGAGCCGCTCTAACGCAACCCAAACACTTCAGGAATGAAGCTTTATGGTGCTCTCCGCTCTGCTGTCAACGCCCCCGCAACGCACAGCCTGTCAGCAACGAGTGTGTGTACGTGCATATGTGTGTGTGTGTTTGTGCTCCATATAAAGGCAAAAGCAGACTGGCGGCGAGTCTGTGTGCAAGCTTCACAGATGAGGTTAGAGATTTGAAGCAGAAAAGTGGAAACAGGAGGGAAACCGTTTCAAATGCACACACACACATGCACACATTTTGTGTGTGTACTTGTTTGGCGTTTTTGAGCAGCGAACGATGCGTGGAGCACGCCTCCTTCGGTGTGTAACTTGAGTGTAAATGTGTCTCGTCCTCACCTGTTGGTTTGCCGATGCGGCTGTGGCTCAGTGCCAGTCTGTCTGAGGTAGGTGAGGGTAATAGCGGTGACACGGGCGCTGACGGAAGCTCCACGACCGTGGGTGAGGGAGGCGCGGACGGCGAAGCGGGAGGCGTTGCCGGGGGAGACACGGGCGTCTGGGTGTGGCAGCGGAGGTGAGCCAGTGCGGGCGGGATGCCCTGGTAGTGGCGCGTGGCACTCAGTAGGTCGTTGAGGATCTGCAGGATGGTACTGATGTCGCGCCGCGGACGCCCGGTGCTGTCCTGACAATTTGGGTGAAGGGTGCCTGAGGAAAAAGAAGGAGAGGGTTATGGTCAAGGAATCAGACTACCGACCGCAAGGTCCCCAGGTTCAAACCTCGCCACCATCAAGTTGCCACCAAGGCCCTTAACTCATCAACTGCATAATGAAATAAAAATGCAAATTTGAAGAATCGTTTTAAAACCTACCTGAGAAGGTTCCGGAGAAAACGCCAGGAGCGTGGTTCACGAAGCTCTCTATCACGGCGCCCGGTTTACGACTTGGCCATGAGCTGGTGCTTCCGCTTACACTTGAGGTCCCACACTCGCCCTAATAAAGACAAACACACACACACACATGAGCATGTTACACTAAAACTGCTTCAGACTGTAAGCCGTGCCTAGAACCTCAGCTAGAGCTTTTGACCTAATGAAGCAGAAATGCTTTAACAACATGACAACAAAAGTTACCTGCTGGAAAGGCGTGGCTGCTCTGGGGGCGGGACTACAGGAACCGGTGGCCAGGTGAGGATAATGGACAGAGCCTGGGGAAAGTGTAGGACTTGATGGAGGTGACAGGTGAGCGGGGTGAGCGTGGTGGGCGTGGTGGCCTTGGTGTCCTGATGATGCCCTCTGGTTGCTCTGGGGAGGTATTGGAGCATGGGGGCGCTCATTGCTGCCCACACAGGGCATTACTGGGGGCCTGGGAGTGCTTGAAGTCGGCCTGGTGGTGCACTGTTGGACGCCTGACGAGTTCTGCGCGGCCAGCTGCAGCTGCACGAACATCATGTGATCGCCGACGCGGAGGGCGAGTGTCAGCGGAGAGCGACCCGATAGGAAGTCACCAACCTGGGAACGGGAAGATTGTGGAGAGGAACATTAGTGCGACTTCTCTACTTTCGCGACACGCCTGAGGAAACCAGAGCGCTCAGTTCCCCATGAACAGCCCGAGATAACGGCAAGGAGAAACAGCATCAAGGTAGTCTAATTTACACAGGTTTCTAGCATTATTATTAGTAGCAGTAGTAGTATTACTAAAGGTAAAGGTTTTGAGATGTTCCTCAGCAGGTTAGAAGATCCGAGGTCATTTCAAACAATGATCGGTTTCAGGTCACACAGTGAGGTTGCTCCGAGCGGACTCCGCCGCTTCGACTCGCTCTCCACTTCTACATTCTTGTCTAATAACTACCATTCTCGGAAGGGCACCCTTCACCCAACCCCTCCTACTTTAATCAGGTCAACGAGGCCTCCAGGCGAGGAGGACAGGGTGAGGGAAACCCGCTGAGCGCTGATCTGAATGACTCATGAACCGCTGCGGTGACGTCAGCGCCGAACGAACGCTCATTAAAAAAAAAGAGAGAGAGATCGAGAGAAGGAAAAAAAACGAGAAAAAAAAAGGTCTGCTTCTCGTTGACGCCTGACCGAGGCACGCTAATCACACCGTGGAAGAGACAAAGAGGAGCACGTGCGCGCCTAATGAAGCGGCCTGCAATAAGGAAAAGAGGCTCTTCAGATAGAACAATGTTCGAGGGCTCATCTGTCTGCTTGGAGAAGAAGCGCGCACTTTCAGTGCTTAGAGAACAGGGATATGAGAACATGTTCAGCTGACACTAATCACTCACGGTTCTCTATGGGTGAAGGAAACGTGAGTGTAAACACGCTGCTTATCTGCTCAGTCCTCCAGGTGTGTGCTTTTAAAAGTAAACGTCGAAATATAGTTAAAAAAAAAAAAAACAAATAATAAAAAAGTCAAATTTTGAGCAAATTTCAGCTCCCGCGTTTAGTTTCTTCAAAGACGTGCACGTAGGCACAGCAACGCACCGAAAACAACGCAACACATGAAATACTGAAATACAAAGCATTTAAAAGTTCAAGCTTCTAACAAGCCTGGGTATATTTTTGTCGGGAACCCCGAGCGTAAAGGTTACCCGTGTGTAGGTGTGCGAGTATGTGTTTGGGTCTAGTATTTGAGCTGAGTGTGTGGGCAGGTGGCCTTCAGGTTTGATTGATGGCTCTCGTCTCTTTGCTAAGCGTCAATCACGGGTGTGGGTGAAGCGTGACAGCGGAGGAGACGGAGAAATCCAGAGTAACCTTTCTGGTCAGGTTCGCAGCCGTCGGTGCGTTTTAGCTTTGTGCAGAAATGCGTTTTCCACAAAAAAAAAAAAAAAAAAAAATCCCGCATGTCAGGCTGGTTTTTTTTAAAGGTTGATACGACCGGGTTACGGTGCGCACGCAGGGCAGATGTTAGTACGGAGCTGTCACTGTGAGAAGCATGTGCAGTCATCTACGTGTCAGCTCTGCAAGCCGGGACTCTGGGTTGAGCAGGCTTCTTTAAGGAGGTACGTCAGTATTCAGATCACACAACACGATAGAAGCAGATGGAGGCGAAGGAAAATACTGTACGTGGGCGTATGCATATGTGTGTGCGTGCGAGGGAAGGAAAGCAGTACGAAGAAAGGAAGAAAGAAAAAAAAAAGGCGACAGGGGGAAGGGATGGGGGAAGGCAGGGGAGTCTGTAACTTTAAGAAAGCCTGAAGCTCAAAGAAATCGTTTGCAGGCATGGCATCCCTCCCTCACCGGGAGCTTTTTAAAGAAAGAAAAGGGGGAAGGGTGGGGGGTAAGACGTGGAAAAAAAAAAACTCATCGAGATGAGGTGGAGCTTGGAGCGCGGACTGTTTTCGGCTCGGCAGATGGAGCGGAGTCTCTTTGTTTGATCCGAGATAAGAGAGATGCAGGAAATAAAGGGCTGCGACCATCAAACATCCTGATTCAAACGCACAATCACAAAGCAGTCGAGTCCCTGGTTCTGATCTACCTCTGATCACGTCCCTGCAATCATACAGCAAACGCAAGTAACGGAAAAAAAAAAAAAAGATCAGTTCGCATGCAGTTTTAAGTACAAAAGGTCAACGTGAGTAGCACTTGGCGGAGAGTGAGCTCAAATTAGGGTTTGATGAGGATGTTTCAAGAGCCTCTTAATGCCGGCGCTCTTCCTGTTGTTTTTATCTCAAGGAGCCTTGAATAACCGAATTATACAGGAGCCTTCGTCGAGGATCAGACTTCCCTCTGTGATCGTGACTCGTCGTCGTGTTATGACACACTCGCAGACAAAGCCGGGTGTTTGATTAGCTCTGTGAATGCGGCTCGCTCGCTCGACTCGAGCGGCGCAGAGATCCGTCTCGGCGACCCGGACGTCAGCTAGCGCTCTAAGCTTTTAATCGGGGTATCAGCCGTGAGGCTCGGTTCCCGCCGGACGGCTCGGAGGCTGGAGGTTAGGGAATAGATTTCTCGAAGCCCCCTCACCCCTCGGCGTCTGTATCTTACTCACGCGCTCTGGCTTCTGTTAGGAAAAGCCCAGTCACGATGCCGACCACTTCGAGCACAAAGGCGAGCGGAGAATGAAAGCCGAAAGCGATCACGACACAAACGATGGCCCTTCTATTTATGGCAGACGAACTAGAACAGAAACCTCATTATGTACACCCAATCCTGTACTGCTGAAAACGACTCGTTATGGAGAATATCACGCACACACATAGACGGATCTTAGACTTTTAGAGTGTAAATGGTACAACAGGTTCAGCCGTAATAGAAATTGATCTATTTTAGATTTAACTTTATTATAGACATTTAAATTATATACTCTCTCTATACTATATATATATAATATTGTTCCTATTGTTATATAGATGTTGTTATATCTGCATTACAATACACAATATACACTAAAATACTGTGATGTTACATTTTAGGAAAAACACACACACACACACACACACTGAACACTACATACACTACTGTATACACCTCCTTTAATGGCTCAAGCACGTAGAGCCGAGGTCAGGACCGTACAGTGGATGTAGCAATAACCTCCAGCTGAGTTCCTGTAATGTGCAAGTGGTGCGGTGAGCAGTATGAAGTCATGCACTCGCAGGTCTTGCAAAAACGCCTTCGGTGACAAAACCGGGCATTTTTCTTATTTTATTTAAGGAAGCGGATAGTAAAGGAGCTCCTGGGAGGCCAGGGTTTCAGCTATGAATCTGGAGGTGAGGTGATCTTGCCTTCGGTGTACTGAGAACACTTGACGTTATCCATGGACTAGTGAAACTCTCAGATAACTGCACGGGAGTATATCGAGGAATAAAGGGGGTTTGTTGTTACGCTGTATGAACCGTGTTCTGTTATTCTTTAAAAAGAAAAAAAGTCCCAGTTTGACTTGAACACTCCTCATACACACACCACACACATGCTGTATATCGGGAATTTTCGCAGCAGAATGAGAACGACGCTCCGAAGCTTTGAAAGCGGTTTTAAGAAACGCTTTTTATTCTGCGAGTAAACATTTCGCATCGTTAAGCTCCACCCAGGGTGGGAAAGGTCAGACCCTCCACCCGGTCGTTTCTCCATTGATCCTGAGGCCACACAGATGGCCCTCAATTCTCCCTCCCCGCACAGTGCTATTAAGAGCCAATGATTTCCAATTATAGCAGACCAGGGTTGCAGATTACCCCGTATGAGAGAGAGAGAGAGAGAGAAATAGAGGAACGAGATAAAGTCTACTCATTGCCGTGAGGAGTTGTGGAGTAACGACAGGCAATAAACAGGGTGGTGCCTGGGAGACCAGATGGAAAGGGTTTCCAGTTCTAGAGAAGGTTACGATGAGGAAAGAGTAGCGGTGGCCACCCAACACTAACGCTACAAACGTACACGAGACTAATGCACACTGCTGTTCCGGCCAACACATGAATAAACGCACCAGGAAACTCAATCCTGATGGTATTCGAACCCAACAGCTGTGATATACGGATCAACAAACCCGGACGACGATAATATTCACTCACATATCACCGGCACTAGTACAGACCTGATGTATCCGCTCAGCACCTTTCAACACGGTTTTAATAAAATAGTCGTATAGATAGAGCGGCTTAAAGCGTAAAAAAAAGCAGCAGTTCAACCTAAAAAAGCGAGATGAGATGAGATCCTTATTGAAGTTCATCTCACAGCTCATAGTAATATCTGTACAGCCCGGAGCTTCAAAAAGCTCATCAGATCATCTAGAAAAACCATCAGGGAGAGGATGTAATCAGCAAAAATCTATTCAGTGTGTCCTGAGGTGTGTGCGTGAGTGTGCCTGTGTGTGTGTCTCTGTGTGTGAGTGTGTGTGGGCGTATGGCTACAATGATCAAATTATCTTCACCCTCGTTTCAGTTCACCTAGGAAGCAGCACGGTCATCTTATCAGCTTGGGAAAAGCGTCTCCGTTACGTCTGGTCCTCCATATGGTGATCAATAAGAGTAAAGCTTTTACACACACACACATACACACACACACACACACACACACACACACACACACACACACACACACACACACACACACACAGATCGAAGCTGAATGGAGCGTGCCTGTGTATGGAGTGAAAGGACGAGCCGCCTGAATACAAATCACGCCTTTCCCAATTTGCACCTCTCTTGGATTTCACAATAGCACTATTCTGACACCGAGAGCAAACCGAGGTGAAAAGGACACTCTGTGTGTGTGTGTGTGTGTGTGTGTGTCTGAAGAGGGGGGAGGCTGTCTGTCCTACTAACGAAGGGGCAAAAAAGAAAAAAAAAAATCTAAATCTCCTGCTCAGCTCAATCACCGGCCGTCCCTGTAAGACGAGCAGTTCCGGCTAAGAGCTGAGGGCTGCCGATTATCCGTTGCGTCTCTTTATTTCATCAGGAGAGCGCTGGTTCGATATTTCCGGAAATCTTTTTTAGAAGCTCCACACTCCCTGCGCTCCCCTCCGTGCTCGTTTTAGCTGCTCGCCTTTTGTGAATCAATGAGATTCTCTGGCTGAATTAGTAGCGCAGGCAAAGGAGGAGAGAGAGAGAGAGAGATGTACCAAGTGCTAGTTGGTAAATAAATCCTGTTCTTTCTTTTAAAAGTGTGAAAAGAAGCACGAAATGTATGTAATATTGACGGAATAAAACACAACAGGGTGTGCTGTTCTAGTAGTGCGATGCGTTCTCTTCTCTGTGAAAAAAATGGAGACTGTCATGTAACCCAGACGCCAGGAAGTCCTCTGTCTTTAAGAATTTCATGTGACAAAAGTTAAATTTGAATTGTGCAGCTCTACTACTGACTGTAGTGTCTGTTAGAAAGCACTGAACCTGAAAAAAAAAAGGTTTTACTTGGCTGGAACTGCAGTCACTGATTATGAATCAGGAGCAACATAATAAGATGATAAGGTACGATGATATAACATTATATTTAAAGGGCACCTATTATGGGGGGAAAAACTGATTAGTTATTTTTAGACTTCTCCAGTATGTGTGTGAGTGCAAACAAAAAAATGTGAGGGGAAAAAAAAAAAAAAAAACTTTTTCATTTCCGTATTCGCCAGGGCTTAAACAAGCCGATGATTGTTTCTCCTGTTGTGACCTCATAGAAGTGGATCCCCTCCCGTGGTTTGCTTTCTGGAGGGTTTACGGCTCTTTTTATTGATTATCTGAGAGCTTGAGAATTAACACATATGCACACACACATTGGCGGAGCTCTGGGTCCTGTGTTGACTTGTTAAAGCAAACAGTAGAATACGGGACCTTTAAAGTATAATATCTAACAGGAGCGCACGAGAGGAGTCTCTAACGGGAAAGCCGCTGTTACTTGGGTTTTCCTGCAAGCGTGACTCAGGAGGTAATGAGGTAAAAGGGCTAAACTTATTTAAAGGATAAACTTAAAGACTAAGGATAGAAGCATCCACTCGTCTATTCAGCGCTCTCCTCCCCTCCCCTCCCCCACCTCGCTCTTTCTCTGAGGCAGAAAGAAGGATCACAGTCTCAGCGTGAATCGCTCTCAGCCGCTCGTCTCTCTCTCTCTCTCTCAGTGGAAAAAGCAGTCACAAGGTAACAGCAAACACCGTCAAAAAAAGGCGTGCTTCCTGAACTCCACACCCCCGCACACACTCACCACACACACACACACACTCACACACACCACACCACACAGACGCACTTACACACAAACGTACACGCTATAAAAAGCAAAAACAGGAAGAAACCTTCTCTCACAGACACAGGTTTGCACAAGTGGTTTCAAATACTCAGTTGCACAAAAGTCCTTTCAAACACACACACACGCCTCTCAGCTCCCACAGACTGAGGTAGGATTTCCAGGTTATAAATATCTGCTGCAGAGGAGCATCTCCTCAGAGACAACACCTCAGCTGTGTGCACCTAACCACATCTGTTAACACACACACACCAGGATTCTCAGTATAACACTAACACTGTGCAAAGTTTTCTATTATTTATATCGCTGCGTCCTTTACAGTTCTCTACAAGCTAAATATCACTGTGGCTAAATAAATAAGTATGACTGTGTGTGTGTGTGTGTGTGTGTGTGTGTGTGTGCTGAGACCATGAAGAGGGGATGAGTAAAGAGCGAGCGAGTGAAGAAGTGGTGGCCTACATAAAAAAAGAAGCCTTTGTGATGCAATTTCTTGGAAATCTTTTCTCATCGACTTGACTGTTTGACCACACACACACACACACACACACACACACACACACATATATATATTTATATTTATATATATATTAAATACTGAGGATAGATATATGAAGTATAAAGTAGAGCTGACTTCAGAGGGCAAAACCAAAACTCATACTCTTACTACATAGTACACACAGGGTGGAGTTCGTCTGGGCTTGCATGGTGCATACACATGCTCACACACACACACACACACACACACACACACACACACACACACACACACATACACACAGTGATTTAAATGGGCAGGCAGCCAAATCTTCAGCAACATGACTCACCCATCCTGTGTGATTTGCTTACATGGAAATACTGCACTAACTCTGACACACACACACACACACACACACACACACACGGACCTGCGTTCATCAAAAGCACTGCATGTACTGTACAGTAGAGACTCGAGTGATGCCCTGGTGCTATTTGTGTGTCTGTATGTGTGTGTGTGTGAGAGAGAGAGAGAGACAGAGAGAGACAATATCTATATGTAAGTGTAATATGTGCGTGGGTGTTTGAGAGTATGCGCAAGCGTGCCTGTCTGTGTGTGTGTGTGTGTGTTTCAGTAAGAGCCAGCAGGGTGGGGAATGCCAGCTAACAGGGTGTACTGTGGGTGTGTGTTCCTCTGAACTGAGCGTATCCTGTCACTTTGTATTGTCTACCCTGCCGCAGTGTCTAGGAGAAACTCATCCGGTCCTAAAAATATAAAATGCAAAACCTCCTGCTCGGTGTGTCATACGTATCACCAAACACAAGCGGCCATTTTTAACACAGGGTCCGATGCAGCCCCTTTACTCAACCACTCTTACTAGTTCTCTGTCCTTCAGGTAGCGTTTAGTTAAAGTCATTAATACCTTTGTATTCGACAAGTTTACAAACTCTCTGTGTAAAAATGAGCTTGAATAGCTTGGGAGTTAACTATTAACCATCAACCTAGCTAGACTGCATGTAGCTAGCTACCTTAGTAGCTACCAAGCTAAACTAGCATTTCACTCAATGATGTCCACATATTCCTGTGAGAACTTTTTTTTAAGAAGAAAAAAAACCCCTAGCTTTACTTACTTACCAAATTTCTGCACAATAATAGTTAACTATTAATCATGGACACGGTTAGCATACAGCTAGCTAGCTACCTTTATTGACACCTTTATGCATGACAGAATGTAGGAACCAACACAGCTAGCATGTCACATGTCACATTTACAAACTCTCTGTGTAAAACCTTGAAAATGTATTTTACAGAACGATAATTAACTATTAACCATCAACCTAACTAGCGTGCATGTAGCTAGCTACATTTATTAACACCTTTCTATATGATAAAAAAAAGAAGAATTGTTTAAATACCTAGTTTTGCACAATAATAGTTAACTATCAACCATGAATGAAGCTAGTTTGCTAGTTAAAGTATATGAAACTATTTTTTTTCTTTTAACAACAGATATCCAGGCCATGCTTTAGCATCGCTCACTTATAAATTGTTTATTAACAATAGTTTAAATATTTCTTACCTGAGTTTCTGTCAAACTCTCCAGCGCTTGCATGATGGACTGCTCGGGTTTGGAGACCTGAGACTGGATTGGGAGAAAAAAAGAAAAGAAAAAGATAAAATCACCAACTTTGCAGGAACCTCGACAAGACTGAACTGGACTGATATGAAGATGAGGTAATGGCAGATGTGTCAGGTAAGGCTTACCATTAATCCTGCCTCCACGGAGGGCACGAGGGTCAACTTGCTCCCGTCTGTAACCCCGAAGTCCTGGAGCCGCCCTGAGCTTAACCTCCTGCGCGACAAGATTCACAACCGTTAGCGATCACAGGATAAAGGTTGTGCATTTGATTGGTCAGAAGGTTAAAGTTAAATAATTTTATATAACAGTGGCTCTGAAAGTAGCATCTGCTTCAAGCAAAGCCCAGAGTTATATGAAAACGGAGCTGTTTTCCGTAGTAATAAATAACTCACAAGGAATTGCATCCGAGATTGACAATAAATAAATTGAAACAAAAATTTGTGATCATTTATACAATATGTTTATTTAACATTTATGGAAAGAGTCTCTGATGCCTGGGCTTTGAAACAGAGGTAATTCTATATCCTTTACATTGAGAAATTCATTATTAATAACAACATTTTTATTGAGCTATTTAAAACTGTTAGGAGTTTGTTTAATGTTAAAAATCGTAATCACTGGGAACCTGCTGTGGTGTGAGAGGAATCAAATATTAAAAATGCATTATTAAAAATCAAACTATTACGCAACATTATCTTCATGATCATGCAGAACATTCTGAAAGTGAAATAGTCCTTCATCATAACTTCATCGTAAGACTGTTGCTCAACTTTATAAGAACTAAATCTATGATTACTGGCACAACGGAATCTATTAACCACATAAACTCTGAGATTATTACATGGTAATAACTCCTGTGAATTACTAACTAACCGAAAGAGCGTGTAGTTGCAGGACTCTGAACAGTTCCTGGAAGAGTTAAAGCGACGCAGAAGAGAACAGCCATATCTCCTCAACTGGAAAATATGCTCGAACAGAATCTGGAAATCTGGATCGCTGACACAAACCAGGATAAATACTGACGCTTTCCAGGAGAAGTTATGAAAGCTGAAGCCTGGGCTTTGTACAAAGCGATGTCATCTCTAACAGCACTTGGCGGCAATCCTGCACTAGGCTTCCTCTCTGTCTGGAAAAGCAGCCATGCGTTTATGATCGTTTGTGATAACCCCACCTCTGTACCTCACCGTGAAGAGTCTGTGGCAGAGCTTTTACGTCATCTGCACTCTTGACACAGACCAGCCCGAGTGGGTTTTTTTTTTTTTTTTATCTTTTCTTTCCCTAACTACCCTGATGTCAAACAACCAGGTGTGTGCTTGCAGATTAGACATGACAGTTGCAGACTGTTCCTGTATATACAACAAAAATCCCCAGTGTTGACTGAGCACCTGCAGTGCCAATGAACTCGCCCAGTACACATCTGTGTCCAGCTGGACTTGTGTAAACACTGGAGGTGTTAAGTCAACACTTGAGGATTTTCTTTAATGCAACAATGACATTCAGGGGACGGCTCTAAAAGAAATCATTTCAGTCTATGTGCACACATGCACCTGCCCTGTCAAGCAGTGTTTTCTCAGTCTTTTTATCTAGTCAAGTGCATATTTTAGCTAATGCACCATCAATTTTTGTTAGTCTTTCGACTGGGCCCGTTGAGGGGTTGCCACAGTGGACTATCCGATCCGCACAACAACTTGGCACAGGTTTTTTGTGCCGGATGCCCTTCCCACTCGGGCAGCCCTCCCATTTTATCTGGGCTTGGGACCAGCACTGCATTTAATGGCTGGAATTTGTGCATTGGGTAATCGAACCAGGGCCTTCTGCATGGCAGGCGAGAAACCTACCATTAAGCCCCAAGTCTAATGTGCTTTAATAGGAATTAATTTAAACTACAGGGACCTGGTTGAAGGTTCATGATTGAGACCGTGTCTAGATTAATAATAAGCACTTCAGCATTTATAGTTATTACTATGCAAACAATTTGCATGCACATGACTATCCCTTTAATGTGATCACCTCCTTTTAGATCATCATGTCGTTCATGGCATGTGGACGTGGCAGAGCTGAGCGTGCAATAAACGATTAGTTTCCTTCAATGTAAAACCACGAAATCATTTAGTGAATGTATTTTATATATATATTTATATATGCACGGTATATATACAATATATATAGTGGATGTGTTGGACTGTACTGTAGCGTTAAGCCCCCCGGTGCAGCACTCACGTGTCTTTGTGCAGAAGCGCGAGTCTGTCTTTGGACACCCGGAGCTTTTGTGAAAGCCTCCTCTTCAGACCCTCGACCGATTCGTCTGCGGGGAGAGACAGCTCGAAGCGCGTGCCCGTCGTCGACTGGATGGATAAATGAATGCAGTGCTCGTGCAAGAGCTCGGGACACCGGGCGCGAGATCCGTGAGCACCCGTGCAGCCTCGCGCTTCTGCGTGCTGCTCCATTCGAGCCCGTGCGAAGATTAGAAAAAAAAGCCCACAACAATTTGCGTCTGGTCTGGTTGCGTGAATATTCCCTTTTTCTTTTCTTTCTTTTAAACTTTGAGACCCGTACTCCCCGGACGACGCGATTTTATCCAATATTTTATTTCTACGGTAACGTCGTAACTGTTCAAATATACCCCAAACCTTACGTAAATATGAGTGTATTTAACAAAATACAAAAATACATAATAGTTAAATTAATGCCAGAAGAATCCTGCTGTAACCTGCACTAGCACGAGCGATAAAACAAACACGCTGAATGATTAAAAACGCTCGTCTTCTCCGTCTCGAGCTCGCACGCGCGTGGCGAGCTCGATTTGTTCTTATCGCCGACTCCTAAACTCCGCCTACCGCCCAATAGCAGCCGTCCTATCGCTTCTAACAAGGGTTTGCGTAACACACACATGTCGGGAACGCCCCGCCCATTTCCCCCGCGCTTACATCCAATCAGAGACGTCGTTTCAACTTCCTACTCTAATCATTCATAACAGTTTAAGCTCGAGCCCGTAACCTGGCAACCGTTCCTGAAAAACGCTAATACAGGAAACCAAATCTAAATCTCGATCCAGTTTGCTCCTGATTATAAATCCTGGGTAAAAAACCTTAATTCTGTTTAAAGTCAACGTTATATTTGAATGAGGTGGATTGCCACAGCCAGTGTTGTGGATCCACATTGATCCTGACCAAGATAATACACTTACTGATGATGAATAAACATGGTATTTTTCTTTGGAAACTCACCCTAAACAGTGATTTCCCGTATTCCATGAGTACACTTTCTGCTTTCACTAGTGGCTACAAAATCCTAATGGTTTTATTGGAGGCTACAGTGGTGGCCATATTTATTAAGACTATGTATGCCAAGTATTAGAGTTCTTCCTGTGTACAAAACAGGTGATTTGGCTAATTACTTCTAGCCGCTCTGACTGGAGAGTTAAGTTTAAGTTTAGCTCTTGGAGCCATATGGCCGGGTCATCTCCAGACCTAAAGCCAATAGAATCAGAAAGAGCTCTGGAAACTGTTGGACAATAGTGAAGAATGCAGTAGCAGTCCAGAAACCATCTTCTTGTCACGATCTTGCCTGCTTGATTGCTTCCTGATGATCATGACCAGAAGACTGGACTTTCTGGACTTCTACTGCCTTCTTCACCATTGTCAAACAGTTTCTGAAGATCTTTCTGATTTTATATCTATTTGATATAGATTTACATCTATATAAAAGCATCATTAAAACATTGAATTTCACTTTGGTTTTAATATTTTTGGCCCCCATTGTAGAGAGTTCAGTGCAGATCCTGACAGCTGTGTGCCACCATCAGTTGCAAATCTAGTGTGTGGTCAACTCACTGCCATCCCAATGTTTCAGCAGCCCTTAGTTCTGCCTGTCATACAGTATGTGCTGTTGATGTAATAGCTCTGCAGTCTGGTCCGGGGGTTCGCCGTAGATGACATGTGATGTGCTAACTGATGATAATCAAATGAGATTATTGTTTAAAGCACTGAATTGTTGAGCCATATTTAAAATTAGTGCATTAAAAAAAAAAAAGTAAATCGATAAATCATTAAGTAGTTCCAACATGCACGAAAAATTGCCCACTCAACCAGTCAGCCGTTTTGAAGACATGCGAATCAGATGAAATTTAATTAATTTGAAGATGAAACTTCTTCTTATTTCACAAATAATTTGACACGCCATCTGTAAAGGTACAGCACAGATAGAGTCTGTTGCTGAGCAGGGCTACACCTCAAGGGAAGGAACTCTCTCCATGTCTCCATTTTTTGTTTTTCTAGTCTGGTATCTCACCCATGAAAGAAGTGAGCGGGGTAAGAGGGGGAAGGTTACAATCTTTTCTTCACTGTTTTCAAGCTCTGCAGGCATAAAGGTTAGTTAGGGAACATATACTCTACACATACGCATTTCTGAACAATAGTGATTTCTCGCTGGCTGTCGGGCCACTGTTTACAGTCGAGAAATGTAGACAGGTGCTGACAGGATGACGGGAATGTCGTGTCATTAGGGTTACAAAGCACAGTCCGTCTGCTGTAACACAAAGCTTAAACACAATCAAGAGCAATGAGTCATGTGTCCTGAACCCAGGAGACCTCTTGTTTACTCACCTTGCTCCTAGCTCATGTATTTTGTTGCTGGTGGCTGTTTGATGCCAAACTGGGTGTGTCCGTGTGGTTGACTCAACTTCCTTGTGACAAAGTGGCACACGTTGTCTGCTAGTTTGTAATTGTCTTGTAAAGCTGTTATTCACCCTTACTCTGCCAAGTCCGATTCATATTTCAGTTCCTGTCCAGCTCTGCATGTGTGTGTGTGTGTATGTGATAGAGAGAGAGTGAGAGAGTGTGTAGGCGGACTTTCAAAAACCTTGCTCATGGAGCCAAGTCAGCCAGGCAGGAATTTGTATGTATGTGTGTGTAATGAAAACAGCCTGACCCATGGGGCTTTCAATCAGGACATTCTGGCCTTATGAAACAGCATTCTTCTCGTGTTTCTCGTACAAACTGGGCGTAGCGATGAACAGGTTACTGTAAAGTGACTCACTTGTATTCCACTTTGCGCATTGCCTGATTTGCCCTTCGCATAGGGATGAGGAAACAGGGACGTAGTTTGTTATTATACCATATATTATACAGTAGAGCTGATATGTTCCTTCACACCCTTCACTAGGACTGGTTGGGTTTGTAGGCATCGTAATGCTTGGGTTGGTTGTTTGTCAGCCAAGTGCTGACTTTTGAGGATACAGAAGCCTTGTTTACTGGCAGGACTTGGGAAAAGAGACCTATGGTTAACATTGAAAACACTTTTTTTTTTAACTTAGAGAAGCAGAAGAGAGTAAAAACAACAACCAAGAAATTCAGCTCTGAATCGTATAATGAATTTATGGAATTAAAAAGAAATCATTGAACAAGCGTCCTCAGAATGGGTGTTTCGTTCCCGAACAATTTGGGATTTTTGTTCCTGAACATGAAAAATTCCTGACATGCGGCGAGTCATTTCTTTCATTCAGCTGCTGAGAAAATGTAAGAAAATATAAAAGCAGATGCCAAATAATTACACTTCATCACTCATATACTATATGACTCAAACGTCATGTCCAACCTCATGTGTGATAAACCTGATCTGTGTGGAGTCAGTGAATCGCTTCTTTTTTATTATGTGTGTTTAAATCTTCAGATCTTCCAGTAATGACGGAGCTTTATCCTTCTCTGATTCAGTGAAGTCAGTGAGTTCATCGAGTCATGGTGAGGGCTTGGAGATTCCCAGCATTTCAGTAAGTCCAATTTGGGTTGGGCTCAGAGTCAAATTCTTTAAAACACAGACAAACAAGACACCGTACGTATGTAATATTTATCCTACATACTGTATGTCAGTGTTTCTCAAACCTTATCTAGGCAGCTGAGCAACATCCTTCTCTGAATTACCCTGGGTGTGACAGATGGTGCGATAACCATACTGTATTTAACACACAATAAGTTTAGACAGTCACATGATCAGGCAACAAATTGTGCAAAAAAAATAAAAAATAAAAAATCTGAATTATACAATGAATTCAAATTCAAATCAATTGAAAAGAGTAAACAAATTCATCCCAGAGTGCGAGGTTTAAAAAAAAATACAGGCGTGTTCCTTTAAGGCTCTTTGGGTGGATGGTGGCTCAGAGTGAGCTTTTATCAGGGAGAACAATTTCGTCTGCTAAAATCAAAAAGATGAATCGAATGTTCCTGAGTGGTGCAAGAGATAAGCGTCTGGTGGGTGGGAACTAGCAGGTGACCATATTCGGAAGGAAGGAAGGAATAAAACACAAGAGGAAAAAAAAAACCCCTTAAACCCTATGACTCTATGCGTGATATACTGTAGGTATGGCGAGTTCTCAACGCTGTCCTTGCATCACATGTACAGCTTCGGCTGGATATGAAATCTGTTAATGTTCATGTCATTATTAATAGAGACAGTCGGGGTCGGTTTTGAGTGGTGTGTGTTTGTGTGTATGTCCTGTATGTTCAGCGGGGTTAGCCAAAGCAATGACGTACTCAGCAGCAGACACATAGCAGCAGCAATCCACTACTCCCTGTCGCAGGCTTAAAATAGCCTTCCCTAAACCCCCTCCTTCATTTCTCTATCTCTCTTCCTTCCAAAGGCTGCGTCAGTGCATCACTGCCCACATCTTCATCCTTTCTCTCTCATTGCTTTCTCTCTTCCTCTTTTTTTCTCTCCTTCTCTCTCTCTCTCTCTCTCTCTCTCTATGTGTGTGTAACTCTCTCTTTCTCTCTTTTCCCACAGTGCTAATTACCTCCTACAATGTGCTGCAGAGTTAAATCGAGTAACTCTGACTGTGTAGGAGTATCTTTAACACTGATTTTTACTGCTTCTCTCTCTCTCTCTCTCTCTCTTTCTCTCCTATGGGCGCTTTCATTTACTCAGGTTTTATCTCTGCGTTTCTCTCCGCAACATAATTTGCAAAATGCCAGAAATAGCCTCGCCTTAGGTGAGATCTAAGGCAAAACTATTTCAGTACATGAGCCTATTTTAAGTCCGAACAACAAGACAATCATTTGCAGAGGAATGAAATTCACATACACAGAGCCGAATCAGTGCGGAACGTGGTGAAGGAGACTTCAGACTCGATCCATTAAAGAACAAAAGAGCATACACTGTACAGGAATCATGTTTGAGGGATAATTGTTTTGGGTGCCATTAATAACAGAGGATTCATTATATATTCCCTTTTTTTCTGAGGAAAAAAAACAATCTTAAATGAATAAAATATTTTCAAGAAATTGCTAAGCATCATGCATCCAACCGCGTCTTTCAAACTGCCGCTCATGTTGCATCACATGGCAGTGTAACATACATGTACTCAGAGGACAGTACTGTCCACCCTCTCCAAACCACCGAGCACAGCCAGTATTGCTCCTTCGCAGATAGGAAAATCTGAACTTGGAATCTATAAAGAATATGGGAGATGATAACACTTTTCTGGAGTGGTCCTTGCGAGCAAAACTACGCTTCTTGTATTGTAGTGCTTTACAAAACCTTCTCTGGCTTCCATTCAGTACGGTGCAGAAGTGTATGCTTTCAGAATTGTGCACTTTCAGGTGGTAAAAGGAAAATGCATCACTTTCTTGACAGTGTACCTATAAAAAAAATTGTAAATTATTCAGTCCAGGTATTTGATGTTGTAGCTCTGGGCTCCCTGGCGAGGAAGTGACCGCAATCATCCATTAAGACAGAGATACCCTTACTCTACTCTACGGGGGTTTATCAGTGAAAAATAGACTAAGATGAAATGTGAGTGCATCCTGCAGAAAGATATTAGCCTGAAAATGTAAGTCTTTTGTGATGGGTTTTTTATGTTACACATAAAAGTTATTTTTTGAAGATACAAAGGCAGTTATAAAAGAAAAACATACAGTAGGCATACGTTATTAGATAACTGACATCAATCAATGAGAGAAGGGCAAAGTTAAAAAAAAAAAAATTATTTATACTGATCAGCTATAAATTTAAAACCTCAAATGTCCACAGATGTCTAACTGAACCGAGATCTGGGAACCCCAGGGGCGAGACCAATAACCCCTTACCCCTGCCCTCCTAGCCCCACACAGCAAGCCGTGATGCACCGCGTGCTCCGACACCCCTCCACCCCAGCCAGCATCAACCCCCTTGAGCAATCTGCGCCACACCGGTCTCTCTGTGGGATTTGAACAGACAGGTCATCCCCCGCGCCCCACAGGCACAAATGACCCCCAGGTGCCCACTATCCCGCCACCAGCCCACTGGTACACAATTGACAATCAATGCTAATGTCATGTGGTGTTAATGTTCAGTGCTGTTCAGTGTCTGTCAGTGTTTTTTTATTTATTTTTTGTTGTTGTTGTTATTGAAGTACTGTGAAAAATATATGAAATAAACAACAATAAATGTCATCTTGGTGTAAAATAAAAATGCTAAGAAATTAATTGACAGTTGTGCTTTCAACAGTATCTAGCTTAAGGTAGGATAATACATGAGCTCAAATCAGTCAACAAAAAGAACCGACTTTAGCCTACAATTATCTAACGCTTTGAAATCGGTCCATGGTATTATATTTATCTTTCCTCTCACGAGGGAACCGGCTCTTAAAATATGACTCAACTTCTTTTTTTTTTCATCTTACAGCAGATTCTTCCGTGACTATCTCGTTCGACAGGATTAGCCTATATTTTTCCACTGCAGCCTTGACCCAGTAAAATGCTAATGTACACTGCTAGCACCGCATGCGTCAAATCTGATGTCAGGGGCACGTAAAATCCTGGAAGTGGACCAGCGCGAGCTCAGCCTTTCTGGCTTAAACCGAATCTTGGCAGGTTTTGACGTCAGAGTAACCGGGACGAGTCAGATTCTGAGCCTGGAACCTCACGTGCTTGCATTCCTGCTCCCCGCCCCTCCCCCGCTTCCTGTGCCACTAAGCTCTCCGCATGCCTCACCAGTAAGGAATGCGCAGGAGCTCACTCTGCCACGCTTCAGAACACCATGCTGTCAGCCGGGCCTAGATGGAATACTAAACATTACTGCACAACAAGAAACAAATGACATCCTGCCTCGTTCCGGACAGAACTGAAGCAAATCTGGAATATCCTGCTAGGCTGCTAGGCTACAGTGGCACAGGAAACCATTAAACCTTCCATTCACAAGCCTACATAATCTCTTCAGCCAAAAAAGATTATCTTTATGTATATATTTTTTTATTTTTTATTTTTTATTTCTGCCAAGAGTAAAACAGAAATTCTGTTTTATTGTGTTTGGTTGTAATTCACTTGCATTCAATCTAACTCACATTCCCAGAATTCCCAGAATTCTATAATGTTAAACATTAAGGTGCTTTTCATGGATGATGTAATGAAAAACCCAACTTTAGACACGTCAATCCTTCTAAAGCAGTCATTCATGGGCCGCGGAATATGAACCCTTTGTAGACACATGACTACCATGACACCACAATAGTGGACGACAGAAGCACCGTTAACCAGGGTATTATTTATTTTTGTACATAATTACCCTTGGGGTTTATTTCTGAGGCAAAAAAAAAAAAAAAAAAACCCAACAGAAGTTTACCTGATGATTACCGGATTACCTCCCGGATTACCTGATGTTTTTTCACACAGTAACCTAGCAACTGACAGTTTCCGTTCTCCTGATTATTTTCATACGCAGTATGCTGTGGCGGACTTTGCGACTCATTCAAAAGGGGGACAAGCGTGTGAAAATAAATGATGAACGCAATTTGTTGAAGTTTTATTTGTTATCAAAATGCAACTACCTCAGAAGGTGTATAAACATGTGATTCCTCCTTGATTTTCCTCGTCTGCCAGCGTTAGTGGTGGCTCATTCAGTGCTTCTGTTGCAAATGATGATGCTATGGGATGTGCTGTGTATGTTTATGCTGCATAAAATGGGCTGCAGGTAACTAATACTGACATTGCAAACTTTCTAACTAACTGCCCTGGGGCTGAAGCGCAAATACTGTGAAATGGGAAGCTAGGGTAGGCGGCACGGTGGTGTAGGGGTTAGCACTGTCGCCTCGCACCTCCAGGGTCCGTGTTTGATTCCCGGCCAGGTTTGATTCCGGTCTCTGTGTGCATGGAGTTTGCATGTTCTCCCCATGCTTGGTGGGTTTCCTCCGGGTACTCCGGTTTCGTCTCACAGTCCAAAGTGTAGGTTAGGTTGACGTTAGGTTAATTGGCAGTCTCAAAATAGCCATAGTGTGTGTATGTGTGTGTGTAATTAATCATTAATCGCCATTGTTTAGATTTTTATGTTGGATGTCTGTCATTGTTTATCGCGTCTCTTTTACTTGTCACTTAAATATAATTATGTACCTGAATGAACAATTAGAAGACACCTCTTATTTGATTCATTAGACACAGTGATGCATTCTAATGATCACGTTATTATAACACAAAAGACTTGAAAACCGGAAGAGTGGATCACATAAGCAAGATGATTTCTTTAGGAGTTCCTGTTTCAGATCATATGATGCACTATACACTCTTATTGAATGAATAACACACAGCAGTGGAGTGCTGTTATAGGAACATAATCAAGGACGTGGTAGTGTGATGTCAAATGAAGCTGTTTCCAGTTCGATGTTGTTACTTTCTTATAACCACATGCCCTGGAGTGTTTCATTCTCCATATATCATGGCAAGCTTTGAATTATTTCATTAAAATACAATATTGACTTTTTATCCATTCATAGTTATAACTTGCAAAACAAGTTAGTTTCTTTTATCACTTTTATAACAGTTACAAACAGTTGTGCCAGCATTTATATATATATATTTTTTGTCTCGCTCTTAAAAAAGCGACTTAAGGCTTTTGTCATTTTACAGAGAAGCTTGAACGCCCGAAGACTTTGCTGTGGTGGAAAAATGCCAGGGAAAAAAAAAAAAAAAAACATACCTCTGTGCAGTATAAGCACTCACCATAGCAACGCTTATTATATTTTCTTTGTTCACTGACTTTTTGGGTTGTTGGGAAAAAAAAAATTGATAAATCATCAGAACTCTGGAGTAAAAAGTGCATATGAAGGCTGTTCGAGTCAAAGTGGGACTTTTGATTGTGCAAAATAATGGAACACAGTTATGAGAGTAAAACTACTTTTACTTCTCTATATAATCCCCTGCTACACTAATGCACTCATCCCAGGCATTTCACTAGTGCTTGAATACCATCAAGGTGGAACGTTTTTCTCAGTACACGGGAGCCATTATCCGACTGCCTGCTTCACGTCTGAAACGCTGGCCTCCCAGGAACTCCTTTAATGGCCCAAAGATGTGGAAATAGCTTGGAGAGAGGTCCAAACTGGACAGTGGATGTGGTAATAACTCTCAGCCGAGTTCCTGTAACGTTTAACTGGTGTTGGGGAATGATTGTGTGTACAGTTCCCACAGACAGACAGATGTTATACATTTATCTTCAAGGATCAATCGTTCTAATGTTGTACTGTGGCTGACAGTCTGATCACTGTACTGTGCCTGAATTGTTTTGGAAATCGTTTTTTACGCTTTCATTCACGAGACAGTTCATCACGAGTAATTGTACTTGAAACCCCCTATTGAGACCAAGTCCTTGTTTAAGGTGTAGTCCTAATGATACTCATATAAACAAATGAAGAAAAATATCTAAGAACCATATTATGTAGAGGTCTGGGGAAAGAAATTGTCTGGCTGAAGATGTTATGATAAATAGAAAAACAAATCAGACATGACAGATCTTATGCATAATTTTGATATGGAATGACTCGTCGAGTGTCACGCATTCTTGGACTTCGTGATTCGCCGAACCTAACCCCTTGTTGCCTGTACTCTTCAGCTTGGAATTTCATCAAATGCGACTGAGAAGAAGCACAAAGTCTGGAGTGTCTGACACACCATCAGGCTATCCAAGAAATGACCATTACACAGGCCAAGAGAAGCACGATAACAGATAAACACACACACACATGTGCCTGTGCATTCACGCATTCTCACACACTGGACTTCAAGAAGACCGGACAGGACCACCTGGCGGGGTATTAAAATGAACAGTTGTGAAGTTGGGGTCAGTTGTCTGTCTGGACTCACTGTTCTCAGCCACACAAGAGGAGAGAACATTCAGGATGTAGAATTACTGTAAATCAAAAGAGAACAAATCTGGAAAGAACATCTAGCAAGATGTTCTTCTTTTGAGAGCTCAGAATATAAAACAACAACAACAACAAATCCATGGTATATTAGTGCTGTTTCTAGGAAACTATGTACTGACCGTGTGTGGACAAAACACACTGTGCCAGTTGCCTGAGCTGTATTTCACCTCCAGGACATGTCTGACACCTGAGGTCCACTAATGACACACAGGGTCAAAGCTGATACTGTGTGTTCAGACACAGAGCACACACGGTCAGGTCCTTACTGAAATGGAAACTGCCAATGAGCTTTGGGACTGGATGTCTGGGGTATGAAAGGATGTTCCCAACACGATTTCTTCCGCAGGAATCGAACACTCTTTTCTGACACAAAGTAAAACATTCGCACATGTGACAAATTAACAGTTTACGAAAGTCTGTAGCTTAGTATAAAAATTACTTAAACACAAGAACAAGAACATCAACTAGATCTGTTTCTGAAAATGTTATTTTTATTTTTTTATTTTTTAAATAGTTTGGTCCAGACATGCTTTCTTCTCTCTTGTAAAGTACACTCTTGAAAATAAAGAGCTCCATCTGGCACCCTTCGAAACTGTTCCACAAAGAATGTTTTTACAAAGATGAAATCGTTAAACATACAGAACACTTTTTGGAGTGAACATCCATTTCTTATTATTTTATACACAGCAACTGTTGCATATAGAGCAATCAATGATGATACGTTTTTCCTCGTAAATTAAACGTTTTTAACATGCTTATTGTTTGCCTTATGAGTATGGGTTAATTATATAAAAATAAATATATTATTACGGGGATGGAAGCATCCCATATGGGAGCATACGTACTTTACTACGGCACCATTCTTTACAATGTGCACATCACCCTTATTTCATCCACACTTCATTGGATTCCAGTGAAATGTAATATTCATTTTAAAATACTAATATTGTCCTATAAAGTACTGAATGAACTACCATTGCAGTACCTGAGTAAACTGTGGGTATTTTATGATCTGCCACTCCTATGTTGATCAAGACTCTTTATTGGTACCTTGTATGATGAAAACTACAGCAGCTATACTATATGATATTATGATATATCTTTGTAGTTAGAGTCTAGGATTCAGACAAAGTCTAACTGTTTAGGTCCAGGTTTAAAAAAATATTTGTTTAGTAAAGCATTTTGCTATTTTTCCCCCCTCAGGTAAATGAACAGATCTGTGGGAAGCATGGCATAGACTGGTATGGTGAACTATTATGTTTGGTTTTTCTCTTTCCCCACTGTCATGAGCTCACTCAGGTTTGTTGATGCTGAAATGACGAAGTCACTGGTTGCCTTACTTCCCTAGGGAGCCCCTCATGTCTGCGTTATGTTGTCATATCTAGTCCTGCTGGAGTTGCTGCTTGCACTCTGCACGACATATACAGTATATGGACCCTATCAATTATGTGATGGTGAGCATTTCTAATTGGTCTCTTGCCCTCTCTCCCCCACCCCTCTCTCTTTCTTTCTCTCTCTCTTTTTCCACCCGTCTGTCCTGTCCCCAATCCCTGAACCATTATGCCCTCTAGACTCTGGGATGACCTTGAAACCCTACTTCTTGTTACAGTTCTTGTCACATTGACACCACTCGGTACTGCTGAGGATGGCCCAGCTTGGTTGGCATAAAGATGTGACATAAAGTGAGGATGTTTCCGTTTCATCTTCATGAAGATGGCTTTGGACTGCTTTGATACAAATCAAAGCAATTGCTTAATGGTTGATGCAATCTCTGGAATAGTTTTAGACTGACATCCATGAGCATATTTTTTGACATGAGCAGGTTTATTTTCAATTCTTTATCGGTGAACAGTTGGTAACCTCACCAAAATGGAATTTACGTTAACTGAAACTAATTTCCTGTTATACAACTGCACTTTTGACCTTAAAGAACAAAGGCACAGAGAGGATTAACTTATGACTTGTGGTCATACCATCTGGTATCCCCCAAATGAACATGGGTTCCCTTTTAAGTCTGTTTTTTCCCCCCCAGGATTTATCCTCATGTTGTCACAGGGAGCTTTTCCTTGCCACTGTTGGCTTTGGCTTGCTCAATAAGGCCAAAATGATGAAGTTTCATTTCTAATTTAAACTGTATATTTAGGATGTGGCTCAGGTGGTTAAGGCTCTGGGTTGCTTATCAGATGCCTGGGAGTTCGAGCTCTGCCACAACCTGGTGTCTACTGTTGGGTCCTTGGGCGAGACCCTTAATCCAACAATCCAGACTCTGCACACAGTGCCAGTCTCAAACCCAGTTACAAAATGGGAGAGTTGAGACAGGAAGGGCATCCAGCATAAAACCTGTGCCAGACCTTGCAGATCAAATGAACCTATGTGGTGACCCCTAGGATAAAAGGGACAAGAAAAGAATTGTAGCGGTCAGAGCTTCTGATAAAGGAAAAAAAATCACCTCCTTCTTACCAATCAGGTTTAAGCATTTAACAGCACTGTGGCATAATCTGTCATTTTTATAAACTGAATTATAAGACGAGATTAAAAAAGGTTTAAAGCCAACTTAAATCCACAGTATTCAAATTGATTTCAGTGGCAGAGAACCGCAGGGGATTTTTAAAATTTGGAATATTCATAGAGATGTCTTTGCTTTCGATGTGTATTAATGTTCCAAACATTTACAGTAATGGTTTAAAAAGGATTAGCGTAGGGTTTTCAGTGTGTATTTATGGCTTTCTCAGTAATGTAATAAATGTGCGATATATGTCTTATATTGCGAAACTTTTGTAATTCCCGTAATATCTGTTTGCTTTGCATCGGCCCACCTGTTTTTTTCTTTTTCCAGACAGTGACAAAGCAACTTTCACGACCTCTTTCTCACCTATGAAAACTGCCTGTCTCTCTCAGTTCCTGCCGAGTTTGAATTTTGGCTGAAATAACAGCAAAAGTCCGGCAAACCTCAGAGCACCTTGAAAGCAGCTTAGCATCATGCTGAAAAATAGAGGCAAACAAAAAAGAGAGAGCAACAAAACGTTCTTGGATGTCTGCAGTGCTGTTTTTTTCTTCTTCTCTTGACCCTTACCATCTGTTCGTTGTACACTGTGTGCGTGTATATGTGTGTCTGTGGGTGATGTGTGAAAGAGACATAGGAAGAGGTACAAGCCTGTGTGTGTGTGTGTGTGTGTGTGTTCTCAGCCGTAAAATCTCATATTAGACAAAAACTACAGTCAGGGTGACATCCAAAATGACTTATCTAAGAAGTCCAAGGCAATTTATGAAGAAACGATAAATAATTTCTGGTCATTATGATTAAGCCAAACATTTTTGCACTAACAAACAAATCAATGATGTATAACCGTGTCCTATAAATATCCACTTTTCGATACTGTCCCTCCTTTTTGTTACATAAAAATATCTAAAATCCTGTACTGGTCACTGGCTATACATAAACATGTTTGAAAAATGTGTTATGTGCTCTGTCTTCATGCTTGGAACAGGAAGTTCACAGGAAACAGCCTAATCTAACAGATAGGACAATTTCCTGGAATCATCATATGGCTGACTGATTAACAGAACACACACTGATTAGCATCTGTCATCAGCAAAATGGGTACACTGTGAGAACTCCATTAAATTCCCACTGGTTAAAGAAGTCATGGACCAAAATCCTAAATCACAAAGTGGGGAAAAAAAAAATAAAATCCTAGTTCCAAGGCTACTTCAAAAGCTTCCATCCTACACATTCATGACTCCACAGGATAAAAAAATATACTAAAAATATTTCTTAGATGAATAGAAAATGATCTTTATGTCTGACCACAGTACTAAGAATCCTTCTTTTGGGGTGTTCCTATGAATATGGCTCATAATTTCTCATAAATGTTATCCCCCCCCCCCGCCCCCCTTCAGATCAGAACGAACAGAAGTAAACAGGACAAGTCTATGTGGTATCACTACTCATCACTACTCG